>CAUDMG010001998.1:0-600000 GCA_958450375.1 Homarus gammarus
CTCCCTCCCTCCCTTCCTCCCCCTACCCTGCACCTACCTTCCCTCCCTCCTACCCTCCCTCCCTTCCTCCCCCTACCCTCCCTCCTCCTACCCTCCCTCCCTCCCTCCCTCCACCTATCCTTCCTCCCTCCCTCCACCTATCCTTCCTCCCTCCCTCCTCATACCCTCCACCTACCCTCCCTTCCTCCACCTACCCTCCCTTCCTCTACCTACCCTCCCTCTCCCTCCACCTACCCTCCCTCCCTCCACCTACCCTCCCTCCCTCCTGCCCTCCCTCCCTTCCTCCCCCTACCCTCCCTCTACCTATCCCTCCCTCCCTCCACCTACCCTCCCTCCCTCCTACCCTCCTACCCTCCTTCCCTCCACCTACCCTCCCTCCCTTCTACCCTGCCTCCCTTCCTCTTCCCCCTACCCTTCCTCTACCTCCCCTCCCTACCTCCCTCCCTCCCTCCCTCCACCTACCCTTCCTCCCTCCACCTACCCTCCACCTACCCTCCCTCCCTCCCTCCTCCTACCCTCCACCTACCCTCCCTCCCTCCCTCCCTTCCTCCCTCCCCCTCCTACCTCCCCTCCCTCCCTCCCTCCCCCTCCCTCCACCTACCCTTCCTCCCTCCACCTACCCTCCCTCCCTCCCTCCCTACCCTCCCTCCCTCCCTCCTCCTACCCTCCACCTACCCTCCCTCCCTCCTTCCCTCCCTCCCTTCCTCCCCCTACCCTCCCTCCACCTACCCTCCCTCCCTCCCTCCACCTACCCTCCCTCCCTCCCTCCCTTCCTCCCCTACCCTCCCTCCCTCCCTCCACAAGCAACAGTATATTCGCTGAAAATCTTTATCAGTGAGAGGCAGAGGGTGGTGTGTGACGGTACGCAGGCGGTTCGTTCATCCCTTCACAAAGTCCGGGAAACAGCCGTGACCACCACACCCGAGTTATGTAGAAAGTTTAAAAGATACTGTGTTTCCTCTCCGCCCTCTGCTGTACGGGAGAGAGAGAGAGAGAGAGAGAGAGAGAGAGAGAGAGAGAGAGAGAGAGGACGAGGGTAACGGCGAGAGAGAAAGGAGGGAGGGAAAACGTAAGAGAGAGAAAGGGGACAGGTGAGAGAGAGAAAAAGAGTAAGGGAGAGAAAGAGAGAGAGAAGGGAAAAGGTGAGAGAGAGAAAGGGGGTGAGGGAGAAAGAGAGAGGGGGGAGGGGAAAGGTGAAAGAAAGGGGGAGGAAAAACGTGAGAGAGAGAGAGAGAGAGAGAGAGAGAGAGAGAGAGAGAGAGAGAGAGAGAGAGAGAGGGACTGGTTGGAGTTTTGTGCATATAATTTTCTCTTCCTTGTTTGTTGTACACTTAAGGAATGTTTCTTCCAACACTCCCCTCCTACACAGTCCTCCAACACTCCCCTCCTTCACAGTCCTCCAACACTCCCCTCCTACACAGTCCTCCAACACTCCCCTCCTATGCAGTCCTCCAACACTTCTCTCCTACACAGTCCTCCAACACTCCCCTCCTATACAGTCCTCCATGACTTCTCTCCTACACAGTCCTCCAACACTCCCCTCCTATACAGTTCTCCAACACTCCTCTCCAACGCTCCCCTCCTACACAGTCCTCCAACACGCCCCTCCTACACACTCCACCAACACTCGCCCCTCACACACCCGTGATGAGATGTATCAAGTAAGACATGTACAAGGAACATGGTGTCGTATAAGTACCTCTGGCAGTATGACTCATGTACAGTGTGTGTGGCCGGTCTGTGTGTAAATAGAACCTCTTAGGGACAAGTCTAATCTTTATATCTGATGACATGATAGCTGATATATTATGACCGTATCCACATTTTGCCCCTGGGAGCTTAGTCAAGTACTATGGACACAGGATGAGTATGGGATGCACAATAAACTAGCTCCAGCTCATAGGATGAGTATGGGGTGCACAATGAACTAGCTACAGCTCACAGGATGAGTATGGGGTACACAATAAACTAGCTCCAGCTCACAGGATGAGTATGGGGTGCACAATGAACTAGCTGCAGCTCACAGGATGAGTATGGGGTACACAATAAACTACTGCGCTGTAACAACTAAGGTCTTTAAACTATCATTATAGGTTACAATAGGTAAGGAATATGACATTTTGGAGGAAATAATTTACGGAGAAGTATACAGGTAAGTGTTTACGATGTAAACTCTCATCAAGGTCGAGTTTGAGTTTGAGTGTCAGTACTTTCTTGCCTCGAGGTACAGTCCCGTTCACTTGTGCGTTTACAGGGACTTGTCATATAAACATTCCACAAATCACTACACTGAGACATTTATTTTAATATTGTTTAACTTTGATTCCATGTTATGTTTTCTATTACGATCTTCCATCTGTCGAATGTAAACAAACACAGGGCTGCCACACTGCACGAGCCCCTGTAAACGCACTAGTGAAGGTGACTGTGTACATACAAGGACCACCTCTCTTGGATCAACTCTTAATGAACTTCAGTGTTTGTTGTGGCTCCAGTATTAGATTAGTTCTTTCTGTTGTACCTGAATTTTTTTTAGGTTTTCCATGGACAACTTTCTTATAAAATGCCAAAGAAACATTAAAGAATAGAGACAGAAACAAATATACTTTTAATATCTAACTGTGGCGGCTGATTCCCTTCCTGGACCTACTTTACAACACTAATGTCCCTCATCCGTGTCCCTCACTTACGTCCCTCGCTCCTGTCCCTCACCTCTGTCCCTCCTCACCCCTGTCCCTCGCCCCTGTTCCTCCTCACCCGTGTCCCTCGCCTCTGTTCCTCCTCACCCCTGTCCCTCGACTCTGTTCCTCCTCACCCCCTGTCCCTCGCCTCTGTTCCTCCTCACCTCCTGTCCCTCGCCCGTGTTCCTCCTCACCCCGTGTCCCTCACCCGTGTCCCTCACCCCTGTCCCTCACCCCTGTCCCTCAAACGTGCCCCTCCTCACCCGTGTCCCTCGCCTCTGTTCCTCCTCACCCGTGTCCCTCACCCCTGTCCCTCACACGTGCCCCTCCTCACCCCCTGTCCCTCGCCTCTGTTCCTCCTCACCCGTGTCCCTCACCCCTGACCCTCACACGTGCCCCTCCTCACCCGTGTCCCTCGCCCCTGTACCTCCTCACTCTTGTCCCTCGCCTCTGTTCCTCCTCACCCGTGTCCCTCAGCCATGTCCCTCACCTGTCTCCCGGACCCAGTAGCAGCTCTCACCTCCAGGTTAGAATGAAGGAAATACATATAACGTGTTGCCTGTGGCTCCCTTGTGTCCCCACGACCTCTCTCTTGTTGCTTTTGTCTGACTGTAACTTGCTCTCAGGCTGTATTTAACTCGCGCCTTGTCTGCTTGTAAATCGTTCCGTCTGATTGTCTTTAACTCGTTTTTTGGCTGTTTGTCTGTGTGTCTGTAACTGTCTGTCTGTATGTAACTCGTTCTCTATTTGTCTGTCTGTCTGTGTCTTTCACACGTCCTTTGGCTGCCTGTCTTTATCTGCCTTCTTGCCTTTCGTTCTCTGTCTGTCTGTCTGTTAGTTTGGAGTTGTCTTTTTATATATTTACATGGAATCTTTTTATATAACTAACCATACAAGAGTTGAGATAATTCTACTTCTTGACAACATAATTAGGCCAAACAAACATTCTCTAATAGTGAAGCAAGTTTTCCTTTTCTTGTACGAAAATGATGTGATTTCTTAAGTATATTTGATATATTTAGTGAAAGTTAAAAAATCAAAAGAGTAAGAGGCGAGTGTTGCTTCATTCTCATCCTCTTTTTTTTTAAGTTTCATAAAGTAAAAAAACAAAAACAAATAATGGTTATTAATTTTCGTAAATTTCGTAAATATTAAAACTGTTTTCTTTATTCAGGAAAATTTTGTGAAACAATTTTATGCAGCAGAGCGTTGGTGTAGTTAGTAAATGTTGTAAAGTTTAATTAAAAAAAAAAAAAACAACAAAAAAACAAAAAACAAAAAAAACCAACATTGTGACAGCTTTAGGATAAATGTTCCGCCGGCCAGCTGTTGACGTTGTATATCATTCTCTCACGCCTAAAAAAATTCACGGGTGGAATATTTTCGTTGACTTTCAGAAACGTCATAAATTCCTCATCATATATTATGCAAGAAAATGAAGTCGACGGATAACTTGTTTATAAATATTACAGTTTGGGAGGTAGAGGAATTATTGGTTGATTTTGGTATAAAAAATTTCAGTACTGAGCTATAGTCAGTGTAGTGACGGTGAGGGTTGTACTGAAGAAGAGATGTCTCAATACACATCTCCCTTCCTCTCCCCCTTTCCCCTCCCTCACCATACAGACCCTCACCATACAGACCCTCACTCACCATACAGACCCTCACTCACCATACAGACCCTCACTCACCACACAGACCCTCCCTCACCATACAGACCCTTCCTCACCATACAGACCCTCCCTCGCCATACAGACCCTCCCTCACCATACAGACCCTCCCTCACCATACAGACCCTTCCTCACCATACAGACCCTTCCTCACCATACTGACCCTCACCATACAGACCCTCCCTCACCATGCAGACCCTCCCTCACCATACAGACCCTCCCTCGCCATACAGACCCTCCCTCACCATACAGACCCTCCCTCACCTTACAGACCCACCCTCACCATACAGACCCTCACCATACAGACCCTTCCTCACCATACAGACCCTTCCTCACCATACAGGCCCTCCCTCATCATACTGACCCTCACCATACAGACCCTTCCTCACCATACAGACCCTTCCTCACCATACAGACCCTCCCTCACCATACAGACCCCCTCACCATACAGACCCTCCCTCACCATACAGACCCTCCCTCACCATACAGACCCTCACCATACGGACCCTCCCTCACCATGCAGACCCAACCTCACCATACAGACCCTCCCTCACCATACAGACCCTCCCTCACCATACAGAACCTCCCTCACCATACAGACACCCTCACCATACAGACCCTCACCATACAGACCCTCACCATACAGACCCTCACCATACAGACCCTCACTATACAGACCCTCCCTCACCATACAGACCCTCCCTCACCATACAGACCCCCTCACCATACAGACCCTCACCATACAGACCCTCCCTCACCATACATACCCCCCTCACCATACACACCCTCACCATACAGACCCTCCCTCACCATACAGACCCTCCCTCACCATACAGACCCCCTCACCATACAGACCCTCACCATACAGACCCTCCCTCACCATACAGACCCTCACCATACAGACCCTCCCTCACCATACAGACCCTCCATCACCATACAGACCCTTCCTCACCATGCAGACCCCCTCATCATACAGACCCTCACCATACAGACCCTCACCATACAGACCCTCCCTCACCATACAGACCCTCACCATACAGACCCCCTCACCATACAGACCCTCACCATACAGACCCTCCCTCACCATACAGACCCTCACCATACAGACCCCCTCACCATACAGACCCTCCCTCACCATACAGACCCTCACCATACAGACCCCCTCACCATACAGACCCTCCCTGACAGTCACTCACTAATCCACAAAAAGGTTTAATAGATTTTCCAATTAATGAAAACAATTAAACTGCAGAATTTGCCGCTATTATCCTAGCTTATTTGCATATGACTCCCCCAGGTGAGTCTGTGGTGGGCCCCCAGGTGAGTGTATCGCGGGGTCCCCAGGTGAGTGTGTGGCGGGGTCCCCAGGTGAGTGTATCGCGGGGTCCTCAGGTGAGTGTGTGGCGGGGTCCCCAGGTGAGTGTGTGGCGGGGTCCCCAGGTGAGTGTGTGGCGGGGCCCTCAGGTGAGTGTGTGGCGGGGCCCTCAGGTGAGTGTGTGGCGGGGCCCTCAGGTGAGTGTGTGGCGGGGCCCTCAGGTGAGTGTTTTCAAATTTTCTTCCTCTCACACCAGTACCATCAGCTGTTCTCGTCTCCTGCTGTTAATGTATCTTGCAGCAATTGTACCATCAGCTGCTCTCGTCTCCTGCTGTTAATTTTTCTTGCAGCACTTGTACCATCAGCTGTTCTCGTCTCCTGCTGTTAATGTATCTTGCAGCACTTGTACCATTAGCTGTTCTCGTCTCCTGCTGTTAATGTATCTTGCAGCAATTGTACCATCAGCTGCTCTCGTCTCCTGCTGTTAATTTTTCTTGCAGCACTTGTACCATCAGCTGTTCTCGTCTCCTGCTGTTAATGTATCTTGCAGCACTTGTACCATCAGCTGTTCTCGTCTCCTGCTGTTAATTTTTCTTGCAGCACTTGTACCATCAGCTGTTCTCGTCTCCTGCTGTTAATGTATCTTGCAGCACTTGTGCCATTAGCTGTTCTCGTCTCCTGCTGTTAATGTATCTTGCAGCACTTGTACCATCAGCTGTTCTCGTCTCCTGCTGTTAATGTATCTTGCAGCACTTGTACCATCAGCTGTTCTCGTCTCCTGCTGTTAATGTATCTTGCAGCACTTGTGCCATTAGCTGTTCTCGTCTCCTGCTGTTAATGTACCTTGCAGCACTTGTACCATCAGCTGTTCTCGTCTCCTGCTGTTAATGTATCTTGCAGCACTTGTGCCATTAGCTGTTCTCGTCTCCTGCTGTTAATGTATCTTGCAGCACTTGTGCCATTAGCTGTTCTCGTCTCCTGCTGTTAATGTATCTTGCAGCACTTGTACCATCAGCTGTTCTCGTCTCCTGCTGTTAATGTACCTTGCAGCACTTGTACCATCAGCTGTTCTCGTCTCCTGCTGTTAATGTATCTTGCAGCACTTGTACCATCAGCTGTTCTCGTCTCCTGCTGTTAATGTACCTTGCAGCACTTGTACCATCAGCTGTTCTCGTCTCCTGCTGTTAATGTATCCTGCAGCACTTGTACCATCAGCTGTTCTCGTCTCCTGCTGTTAATGTATCTTGCAGCACTTGTACCATCAGCTGTTCTCGTCTCCTGCTGTTAATGTATCTTGCAGCACTTGTACCATCAGCTGCTCTCGTCTCCTGCTGTTAATTTTTCTTGCAGCACTTGTACCATCAGCTGTTCTCGTCTCCTGCTGTTAATGTATCTTGCAGCACTTGTACCATCAGCTGTTCTCGTCTCCTGCTGTTAATGTATCTTGCAGCACTTGTACCATCAGCTGTTCTCGTCTCCTGCTGTTAATGTATCTTGCAGCACTTGTACCATCAGCTGTTCTCGTCTCCTGCTGTTAATGTATCTTGCAGCACTTGTACCATCAGCTGTTCTCGTCTCCTGCTGTTAATGTATCTTGCAGCACTTGTACCATCAGCTGTTCTCGTCTCCTGCTGTTAATGTACCTTGCAGCACTTGTACCATCAGCTGTTCTCGTCTCCTGCTGTTAATGTACCTTGCAGCACTTGTACCATCAGCTGTTCTCGTCTCCTGCTGTTAATGTATCTTGCAGCACTTGTACCATCAGCTGTTCTCGTCTCCTGCTGTTAATGTATCTTGCAGCACTTGTACCATCAGCTGTTCTCGTCTCCTGCTGTTAATGTATCTTGCAGCACTTGTACCATCAGCTGTTCTCGTCTCCTGCTGTTAATGCATCCTGCAGCACTTGTACCATCAGCTGTTCTCGTCTCCTGCTGTTACTGTATCCTGCAGCACTTGTACCATCAGCTGTTCTCGTCTCCTGCTGTTAATGTATCCTGCAGCACTTGTACCATCAGCTGTTCTCGTCTCCTGCTGTTAATGTATCCTGCAGCACTTGTACCATCAGCTGTTCTCGTCTCCTGCTGTTAATGTATCCTGCAGCACTTGTACCATCAGCTGTTCTCGTCTCCTGCTGTTAATGTATCCTGCAGCACTTGTACCATCAGCTGTTCTCGTCTCCTGCTGTTAATGTATCCTGCAGCACTTGTACCATCAGCTGTTCTCGTCTCCTGCTGTTAATGTATCCTGCAGCACTTGTACCATCAGCTGTTCTCGTCTCCTGCTGTTAATGTATCCTGCAGCACTTGTACCATTAGCTGTTCTCGTCTCCTGCTGTTAATGTATCCTGCAGCACTTGTACCATCAGCTGTTCTCGTCTCCTGCTGTTAATGTATCCTGCAGCACTTGTACCATCAGCTGTTCTCGTCTCCTGCTGTTAATGTATCCTGCAGCACTTGTACCATCAGCTGTTCTCGTCTCCTGCTGTTAATGTATCCTGCAGCACTTGTACCATCAGCTGTTCTCGTCTCCTGCTGTTAATGTATCCTGCAGCACTTGTACCATCAGCTGTTCTCGTCTCCTGCTGTTAATGTATCCTGCAGCACTTGTACCATCAGCTGTTCTCGTCTCCTGCTGTTAATGTATCCTGCAGCACTTGTACCATCAGCTGTTCTCGTCTCCTGCTGTTAATGTATCCTGCAGCACTTGTACCATCAGCTGTTCTCGTCTCCTGCTGTTAATGTATCCTGCAGCACTTGTACCATCAGCTGTTCTCGTCTCCTGCTGTTAATGTATCCTGCAGCATTTGTACCATCAGCTGTTCTCGTCTCCTGCTGTTAATGTACCCTGCAGCACTTGTACCATCAGCTGTTCTCGTCTCCTGCTGTTAATGTACCCTGCAGCACTTGTACCATCAGCTGTTCTCGTCTCCTGCTGTTAATGTATCTTGCAGCACTTGTACCATCAGCTGTTCTCGTCTCCTGCTGTTAATGTATCCTGCAGCACTTGTACCATCAGCTGTTCTCGTCTCCTGCTGTTAATGTATCCTGCAGCACTTGTACCATCAGCTGTTCTCGTCTCCTGCTGTTAATGTATCCTGCAGCACTTGTACCATCAGCTGTTCTCGTCTCCTGCTGTTAATGTATCTTGCAGCACTTGTACCATCAGCTGTTCTCGTCTCCTGCTGTTAATGTATCCTGCAGCACTTGTACCATCAGCTGTTCTCGTCTCCTGCTGTTAATGTATCCTGCAGCACTTGTACCATCAGCTGTTCTCGTCTCCTGCTGTTAATGTACCTTGCAGCACTTGTACCATCAGCTGTTCTCGTCTCCTGCTGTTAATGTATCCTGCAGCACTTGTACCATCAGCTGTTCTCGTCTCCTGCTGTTAATGTATCTTGCAGCACTTGTACCATCAGCTGTTCTCGTCTCCTGCTGTTAATGTATCTTGCAGCACTTGTACCATCAGCTGTTCTCGTCTCCTGCTGTTAATGTATCTTGCAGCACTTGTACATTAATTTATTCTTACACTGGCAGGTCAATCTATAAGCTGGTTTATATTAACAGTAATGAATTTGTATGTAGATGAGGCGTTTGATGTGTGACGAGTGGAAACTATACTGAGTGCTGCCGGTGGGTGGCCCATGAGGGGTGAAGGAATAGTTATATTAAATTGAATTATGTATGATACTGACGCGGACGTGACATAATATTCTCTCTCTCTCTCTCTCTCCGTCTCCATATCCCCTCCTTTTTGCTTCCTTCCCTTCCTCCCGCTCTATTGCCTCCCAACCTACCTATCCTCTCCCTCACCCCTTCCCTCCCTTCCTCCCTCCTTCCTACTTACCTACCTACCTACCTACCCATCCCTCCCCCCATTCCTCCCTCCCTCACCTCCTCACCTCCCACTCTCAGTAATTAGTGTTAAATTAAAGGTAATAACTCCTTAACCAGATAGTTTTAGCAGCACTCTAACGCCATTAAGACCCGAGCCTCACATATTAGTGGTTCTTATACGTTTAATGGTGCCTTTTTATAGTGAATTTTAGTATTATTTTAGATGCTTATGTCTTTTTTTTTTAATTCGCTTCAGTATTTGTAATTTATTTTATTTTATAGGTTTATTTATTTTTTTTGTATTCTTTGGTGTTTTGACTTCATTTATTAGACTTATTATGCACTTGTTTCTCTCATTTCTTATTTACCTGCTGCTCTCTCTCTCTCTCTCTCTCTCTCTCTCTCTCTCTCTCAAAAAGTATCCCCCCGGGCCTGATGTAGTTGGAAATGAACACAACAACACGTGCACAGCAGTCTCGGTTCAGTTGGTATTTCTGATAGTGAGTTGTATAAGCCTTTCGTTCTTTCTTCTTGCACCTGATAATCACCATGATATCTGCAGTATACCATCTATTCTCTACATAATGTAATGATATCGGATGAATTGTAATACCGTATGTAAAACCAATAACGTCATGAGTAGCCCCGCTGATTTATGCACCTTAGATACTATTTCAGCCCCAGGGGATGAGTTGCCAAATAGGAATATAACGTTACTATGTTTTCACGAACCGAGGTTGTCATGGGAACGCTTCGAACGATATATGAAACACTAAGAACCGATATAACATTCATTTGCAAATATAGTAATTACAGGTGTATTATGACGTCATATCCAATTACAATGAGATTATGATTTACAGCATTTCTTATTACTTCTTCCTCAATTGATGAGGTAATATAACGTATCAGCTCATGATTCGTGCTGGGAACGGAACATTATCTGATACAAACTACGAGACGATGTCTGTCAAGTCCTCCCATGGGATTGACAGTCACTATGGAGACATCACAGGCAACACGAGGCAGTATCATCGCCCTTCACGACATGGGCCTAAGCAACAAGGAGACAGCTAACAACCATTGATTCATAGCTCTCCTGTTACTCGGAAAGTGACAGTTTTCCATATCCGTCGGTGCAAGCTGTGTCTTCCAATGGTCTCGGGTACTTTATGGGGAGAGTGTACAGTGTACACTCTCCCCATAAAAGTATCGGCCTCTTTCCTCATCGCTACAATGTGTCACAATGGACGAATAGTACTTCCGATCACTGATTGTGATTCCAGCATTAAGTTGGTAGGTCTGCCTTCCAAGTATCTGTGAGGTTGCCAGTTATTTTTTCTGGCATTTGTTGTAATTATTGTGAACCACCGTGACTAACACTAGTACCCGAGACCATTGGAAGACACAGCTTGCACCGACGGATATGGAAAACTGTCACTTTCCGAGTAACAGGAGAGCTATGAATCAATGGTTGTTAGCTGTCTCCTTGTTGCTTAGGCCCATGTCGTGAAGGGCGATGATACTGCCTCGTGTTGCCTGTGATGTCTCCACAGTGACTGTCAATCCCATGGGAGGACTTGACAGACATCGTCTCGTAGTTTGTATCAGATAATGTTCCGTTCCCAGCACGAATCATGAGCTGATACGTTATATTACCTCATCAATTGAGGAAGAAGTAATAAGAAATGCTGTAAATCATAATCTCATTGTAATTGGATATGACGTCATAATACACCTGTAATTACTATATTTGCAAATGAATGTTATATCGGCTCTTAGTGTTTCATATATCGTTCGAAGCGTTCCCATGACAACCTCGGTTCGTGAAAACATAGTAACGTTATATTCCTATTTGGCAACTCATCCCCTGGGGCTGAAATAGTATCTAAGGTGCATAAATCAGCGGGGCTACTCATGACGTTATTGGTTTTGCATACGGTATTACAATTCATCCGATATCATTACATTATGTAGAGAATAGATGGTATATCATTTCCAAACACCTCAGGCTCAGGGGGGCCGATATTTTTGGGGGAGTGTACGCATCTTAAGATAGCTGTATGTATGTGTATACCAGCTGTACATATGTGTATTTGTATCTCATGAGTACACGGTATTTGAGTGAGTGGGGTGAAGGTGAGGGAGAGGAATGATAAGAACATAAGAACATGGCGTTGGGGACTGATGAAGGTGGGGGAGGGATGGAGGTGTGGAGAGTTGGGGGGTAGGTAGGGGAGAGACACTACACTATACCAGGTTTAAGTGTTGAACCACAAACGCTGTAATACTTGTCATTTACACTGTGATTCTTAGCCTGTTTTATCCTCCTCCCCAGGAAAGGTTTCGTTGTATTCATGTGATATTTGTTTTCTGTTCTTCTCTAACCTGAACACAAGTCCCTGGGCCACACACACACACACACACACACACACACACACACACACACAATGCTTTCTAGATTGCATTACGAAACGTAATGGGAAATGAGATTACAGGTTGGTTGTGGTAATTACTAAGGGGGCTCACCTATATTAGTGTGTGTGTGTGTGTAAAAAAAAATAATAATAATTAACGGTTTATTGAAAAAGTTCTGCAGCCGAAGGCTGAAAATATACATTAGACATAAATGACTTATTACATACATTGGTGGTGTAACAAAAACCTTCATTAGAGAAAGGTAAAGGAACATACAGTGAACATACAGATTAATGTAGGTGTTGAACAGCAAACACGTAGTGTAGTAACTCCCTCCCAGATGGTGTTAGGAGGGACCTTACGTGGTGTGGTAATTCCCTTACAGATGGTGTTATGAGGGGCCTCACGTGGTGTAGTAATTCCCTCACAGATGGTATTATGAGGGACCTGACGTGGTGTAGTAATTCCCTCACAGATGGCGTTATGAGGGACCTGACGTGGTATAGTAGTTCCCTCACAGGTGGTGTTATGAGGGGCCTGACGTGGTGTAGTAATTCCCTCACAGATGGTGTTATGAGGGGCCTCACGTGGTGTAGTAATTTCCTCACAGATGGTGTTATGAGGGACCTGACGTGGTGCAGTAATTCCCTCACAGATGGCGTTATGAGGGACCTGACGTGGTGTAGTAATTCCCTCACAGATGGTGTTATGAGGGACCTGACGTGGTGCAGTAATTCCCTCACAGATGGCGTTATGAGGGACCTGACGTGGTGCAGTAATTCCCTCACAGATGGCGTTATGAGGGACCTGACGTGGTGTAGTAATTCCCTCACAGATGGTGTTATGAGGGACCTGACGTGGTGCAGTAATTCCCTCACAGATGGTGTTATGAGGGACCTGACGTGGTGTAGTAATTCCCTCACAGATGGTGTTATGAGGGACCTGACGTGGTGTAGTAATTCCCTCACAGATGGTGTTATGAGGGACCTCACGTGGTGTAGTAATTCCCTCACAGATGGTGTTATATGAGTGAGGTGTGGTCCCAGGCCTTCCTATCGTAGACGGATTAACACATCGCTGGTTGTTGTTGGGTACCTGGGACCTCACTGTGTGAAGATTAACTTGGGTACGACTCGGCTGTTACTGTTGAGTTGTTCTCACTGACTTAGCACTGTTCACCACTGTTCACCTCTGTTTAACACTGGTTCCAATCCTTTCCTAAATGAAATTGTAACTTCTGGCGAGAACTTGTTGATATTCCGGTAAGGAGGAGGGTTCAGGGGAGGGAGTTTGTATGGGCCAACTTAACAGATGACTTGACTGCTCCCAGAAGAGCTTCAGGTGTGTGTGTGTGTGTGTGTGCTTTAGTTGGTTTTATTTATATTTAACAGCCAATTAGGGGTTGAAGATGCAAAATAATGTGTTACACACACTCACACACACACACACACACACACACACACACACACACACACACACACTCTCTCTCTCTCTCTCTCTCTCTCTCTCTCTCTCTCTCTCTCAACATTACTTAACTCTAACAAAAATTATCATACAACTCTAAATGTCAGAACAGTTGGCAATAATGACTTTTACTCGTAGATATATTACTTCTACTGTGCTTTAAACTATAGTCTTTTGTTTTCATGTCTTTAATTCAGAAACTTTAGTATAGGTACTGGGTATAGGTACAGTACATTTAACATAGAGCTACAAATATAGAAAAGGTACAGTTACAGGTACAAAACATATTAGTATAGCTATAAACCCAGGTAGAGGTGTCGGTACAGAGGACACACACACACACACACACACACGCCGCATCACCATTGATTTCCGTACTAACAAGGAAGTCGTGTGTGTTAGGGAGGCGTCACGTCCTACCACCACTCTTCTCAGTAATAACAAGACCCTCTTATATAATACTGTGATAACTGTACTGATAATACCAACACGACAAAAATAAACATCATTGAGGCTCTAAAGGTAAATATTCCTCATTGACTTTATTGTTTAGCTTTAGGTAGAAATATAACAGAAAATAACGTAGGTAATTCTAAAGGATTCTCAGCATTATGTGTGTTAGTCCTTAGGTTAACGAGTCATGATCTAGTACACCTTCACTAAGGACGACTTTTCACTGTACGAATGTCTGTTGATTGGCCCAGGTTGATTAGTACCTGTAGGGATGTGATGCAGGTGTGGTAATCGAGACTCAGATTATATATAACTCATTATTTTTTATTTTTTATTTAAGATTAGCTGATTTTGTTGTCATGTACGGTGTGTGTGTGTGTGTGTGTGTGTGTGTGTGTGTGTGTGTGTGTGTTCAAGAAGCTAGCCATTAAGGTATTCAAAATTGGTACCTAAACAGTTCGGTAAATTTGGTAACCTGTCCACCTAGTGCCTGATAACCTGTCCACCTAGTACATGGTAACATGTCCATCTAGTACCTGGTAACCTGTACACCTAGTACCTGGTAACTTGTTCACCTAATTCCTGGTAACTTTTCCACCTTGTACCTGTAACCTGTCCACCTAGTCCCTGGTAACCTCTCCACCGAGTACCTGGTAACCTCTCCACCTGGTACCTGGTAACCTGTCCACCTAGTACCTGGTAGCCTGTCCACCTAGTACTTGGTAACCTGTCCACCTAGTATATGGTAACCTCTCCAGCGGCAGGGTCGTCCACATTAGTCAACTGATTGGCACCACTACATATAATACCATCCATCATCACTACATATAACACCACCCATCATCACTACATATAACACCATCCACCATCACTACATATAACACCATCCACCATCACTACATATAACACCAACGATCATCACTACATATAACACCATCCATCATCACTACATATAACACCATCCATCATCACTACATATAACACCAACGATCATCACTACATATAACACCACCCGTCATCACTACATATAACACCATCCATCATCACTACATATAACACCATCCATCATCACTACAAATAACACCATCAATCATCACTACATATAACACCATCCATCGTCACTCCATATAACACCATCCATCATCACTAAATATAACACCATCAATCATCACTGCATATAACACCATCCATCATCACTACATATAACACCATCCATCATCACTACATATAACACCATCCATCATTACTACATATATCACCATCCATCATTACTTTACTTAACACCATCCATCATCACTACATATAACACCATCCATCATCACTACATATAACACCATCCATCATTACTTTACTTAACACCATCCATCATCACTACATATAACACCAGCAATCATCACTACATATAACACCATCCATTATCACTACATATGGCACCATCCATCATCACTACATATAACACCATCCATCATCACTACTTATAACACCATCCATTATCACTATTATAACACCACCCATCATCACTACATATAACACCATCCATCATCACTACATATAACACCATCCATCATCACTACATATAACACCATCCATTATCACTACATATGGCACCATCCATCATCACTACATATAACACCATCCATCATCACTTTACTTAACACCATCCATCATCACTACATATAACACCATCGATCATCACTACTTATAACACCATCCATCATCACTACACATAACACCATCCATCATCACTACATATAACACCATCCATCATCACTACATATAACACCATCCATCATCACTACATATAACACCATCCATCATCACTACATATAGCACCATCAATCATCACTACATATAACACCATCCATCATCACTACACATAACACCATCAATCATCACTACATATAACACCATCCATCATCACTTTACTTAACACCATCCATCATCACTACATATAACACCATCATCATCACTACATATAACACCATCATCATCACTACATATAACATCATTAAACATCACTACACATAACACCCTCCATCATCACTTTACTTAGCACCATCGATCATCACTACACATAACACCATCCATCATCACTACATATAACACCATCCATCATCACTACATATAACACCATCCATCATCACTACATATAACACCCTCCATTATCACTACATATAACACCATCCATTATCACTATATAACACCACCCATCATCACTACATATAACACCATCCATCATCACTACATATAACACCATCCATCATCACTACATATAACACCATCCATCATCACTACATATAACACCATCCATCATCACTACATATAACACCATCCATCATCACTACATATAACACCATCCATCATCACTTTACTTAACACCATCCATCATCACTACATATAACACCATCCATCATCACTACATATAACACCATCCATTATCACTACATATAACACCATCCATTATCACTATATAACACCACCCATCATCACTACATATAACACCATCCATCATCACTACATATAACATCCATCCATAATCACTACATATAACACCATCCATCATCACTACATATAACACCATCCATCATCACTACATGTAACACCACCCATCATTACTTTACTTAACACCATCCATCATCACTACATATAACACCATCGATCATCACTACATATAACACCATCCATCATCACTACATATAACACCCTCCATCATCACTTTACTTAACACCATCCATCATCACTACATATAACACCCTCCATCATCACTTTACTTAACACCATCGATCATCACTACATATAACACCATCGATCATCACTACATATAACACCATTAAACATCACTACACATAACACCCTCCATCATCACTTTACTTAACACCATCGATCATCACTACATATAACACCATCCATCATCACTACTTCATCAATGCAGTAATGAACCGAGCTAGAGTGTTACTGTATTTAGAAATTCCAACTTCATTATTTTATTTCTGAATGGACAAATTTTGAATTGGCCTCAATGAGTGAGCTGTTAACCTGGGTCTGTCATACTTGTAGTTAGTTCCCATAAAGTACAAAGCTTTTGTAATTTATGGTGCCTGTAGCCCACAGGCCACGTTTGTGATATGGTATGATAAAAAAAAATATATTATTATTATTTTTTTGTATTGTTACGACCGGTTATCTCTTTTGTAGCCTTGTGACCGCTCTTCCCCTTTGTCGCGTTGCGATCGCACACCAATTTCGTAGCAATGGAAACGCAAACCTGTTTCGTGACGTTGTGACCGCACACCTCTTAAGTGACGTTCTGACCACGCACCTCTTTCCTGGCGTTGCGACCGCGCATCTCTTTCCTGGCGTTGCAACCGCACACCTCTTTCCTGGCGTTGCGACTGTGTGCCTCTTTCATGGTGTTGCGACCACGCATCTCTTTCATGGCGTTGCAACCGCACACCTCTTTCCTGGCATTGTGACCACGCACCTCTTTCATGGCGTTGCGACCGCGCACCTCTTTCATGGCGTTGCGACCGCGCACCTCTTTCGTGGCGTTGCGACCGCCCACCTCTTTCGTGGCGTTGCGACCGCTCATCTCTTTCGTGGCGTTGCGACCGCCCACCTCTTTCGTGGCGTTGCGACCGTTCATCTCTTTCGTGGCGTTGCGACCGTCCACCTCTTTCGTGGCGTTGCGACCGTTCATCTCTTTCGTGGCGTTGCGACCGCCCACCTCTTTCGTGGCGTTGCGACCGTTCATCTCTTTCGTGGCGTTGCGACCGTCCACCTCTTTCGTGGCGTTGCGACCGCTCATCTCTTTCGTGGCGTTGCGACCGCCCACCTCTTTCGTGGCGTTGCGACCGTTCATCTCTTTCGTGGCGTTGCGACCGCCCACCTCTTTCGTGGCGTTGCGACCGCTCATCTCTTTCGTGGCGTTGCGACCGCCCACCTCTTTCGTGGCGTTGCGACCGTTCATCTCTTTCGTGGCGTTGCGACCGTCCACCTCTTTCGTGGCGTTGCGACCGTCCATCTCTTTCGTGGCGTTGCGACCGTTCTCTTTCGTGGCGTTGCGACCGCCCACCTCTTTCGTGGCGTTGTGACTGCGCATCTCTTTCGTGACGTTGCGACCGTGCATCTCTTTCGTGGCGTTAGTACCGCGTATTTCTTTCGTGGCGTTGGGACCACGCATCTCTTTCGCGGTGTTGGGACCTCACATCTCTTTCGCGGCGTTGGGACCGCGCATCTCTTTCGCGGCGTTGGGACCGCGCATCTCTTTCGTGGCGTTGGGACCTCACATCTCTTTCGCGGCGTTGGGACCGCGCATCTCTTTCGTGGCGTTGGGACCGCGCATCTCTTTCGCGGCGTTGGGACCGCGCATCTCTTTCACAGTGTTAGTACCGCGTATTTCTTTCGTGGCGTTGGGACCATGCATCTCTTTCGCGGCGTTGGGACCGCGCATCTCTTTCGCGGCGTTGGGACCGCGCATCTCTTTCGCGGCGTTGGGACCGCGCATCTCTTTCGCGGCGTTGGGACCGCGCATCTCTTTCGTGGCGTTGGGACCGCGCATCTCTTTCGTGGCGTTGGGACCGCGCATCTCTTTCGTGGCGTTGGGACCGCGCATCTCTTTCGTGGCGTTGGGACCGCGCATCTCTTTCGTGGCGTTGGGACCGCGCATCTCTTTCACAGCGTTGGGACCGCGCATCTCTTTCACAGCGTTGGGACCGCGCATCTCTTTCACAGCGTTGGGACCGCGCATCTCTTTCACAGCGTTGGGACCGCGCATCTCTTTCACAGCGTTGGGACCGCGCATCTCTTTCACAGCGTTGGGACCGCGCATCTCATTCGTGGCGTTATGTAATGAGGGAAATTTTTTATGCTTTTTTTTCAGGATTGGCGAAAATATAATAATAATAATAATAATAATAATAATGAAGTCCATAAATAACTACAAAAGTTAAAAAAAAAGATAGATAGTGAGAAACAATATATGTACAGGTATGTTGTGTTGTCAAAGTAAGAGAAACATTTGAGACCCTGCAATTGTGTGTAAATGAGGCAGAAAGTCAGACCAGCAACCTGGGACTT
The DNA here is from genome assembly GCA_958450375.1 of Homarus gammarus. Lineage (NCBI taxonomy): Eukaryota > Metazoa > Arthropoda > Malacostraca > Decapoda > Nephropidae > Homarus > Homarus gammarus. The sequence goes on from CAUDMG010001998.1 coordinate 18,911, forward strand.
GGTCACAATTTTCGTGATGCCATATGGCAGCAGGGTCTACCAGTAGACAATACATTATGCTTCCCAGGCGGTAGTACCTCCCTGTTTGATAGCTGCCTATTACCTTACTGCCTGTAAAGGTACAGTAAGAATTTACAGTAATAGGATTGTAAATTGAGGAAAGTTGGTAGCGTTATTTAACCGTTCATGTGTTTTTAAGGGAACCCTCTTTGGAGAGGTAACCTCTCCACCTAATACCTGGTAAGTTCCACCTAGTAACTGGTAACTTGTCTACCCAGTACCTGGTAACGTGTCCACCTAGTACCTGGTAACCAGTCCACCTAATATCCTAGTAACCTGTCCACCTACTACCTAGTTTCTTGGTAACCTGTTCACCTAATACCTGGTAACTTTTCCACCTAGTACCTGTAACCTGTCCACCTTGTACCTGGTCACCTCTCCACCTGGTTCCTGGTAACCTGTCCATCTAGTACCTGGTAACCTCTCCACCTAATACCTGGTAACCTCTCCACCTAGTACCTGGTAACCTGTCCACCTAGTACCTAGTAACCTGTCCACCTAGTACCTGGTAACCTCTCCACCTAATACCTGGTAACCTCTCCACCTAGTACCTGGTAACCTCTCCTCCTAGTACCTGGTAACCTCTCCACCTACTACCTGGTGACCTCCCCTCCTAGTACTTGGTAACCTGTTCGCCTAGTACCTGATAACCTGTATGCCTAGTACCGAGAAACCTGTCCGCCTAGTACCTGGTAACCTGTCCACCTTGTACCTGGTAACCTGCCCACCTTGTACCTGGTAACCTGCCCACTTTGTACCTGATAACATCTCCACCTACTACCTGGTAATCTCTCCACCTAATACTTCTTACTTGGTAACCTGTTCAGCTAGTACCTGGTAACCTGTTCAGCTAGTGCCTGGTAACCTGTTCAGCTAGTGCCTGGTAACCTGTTCAGCTAGTGCCTGGTAACCTGTTCAGCTAGTACCTGGTAACCTGTTCAGCTAGTACCTGGTAACCTGTTCAGCTAGTGCCTGGTAACCTGTCAATCTAGTATTTTACAGTTAAAGTAATACTCAAATTATTATTTTTTTATTAATTGTAATGTAATAATCTTCCCAAAATATATCACAGAAGCCACATATTATCAAAACAATTTTGTTGCAGTTTCCGGTTACCTTTGGTAGCACTAATTAGAGGTGAACTGGAAGCAACATTCATAAATGTTTATGGGTTAAGTTATCATACCCAAATGGTCTTTTCTCCATTTATTAAGAAAATATGCTGTTGCACAAAAGCTGGGATATCACCGTAATTAACTCTATGAGCTGTGAGTGTTAATAATGGACGAAGCTTTGGGTATGTCTAGCTTCTTAGAGCACACGTCTGAGTGTCTCGGAGACGGGAGTTGAACTGGTGACAGCCGGAAATACACTGTCACATATCCACTTGATGACTACTCACAGCTCATAGGAAAGTTACTGTGGGTGATGAAATTATATAAACCTAATGTATGTAACCCACATTTATATAAGTATTACTGTCTATTAGACGGGCTAATACATTGCTCGACCACCACCTTCTGAGTTCTCCGAAGAGTAAACTAACTATGTACATAACACCTATGGGTACCTATCCATGTTATAAAGGGTAAAATGTGCTGTAACTAAACTGAGGAATCTACAACCGAAGGTTGAGCGTCTGAATTCCTAGCCTTAAATGATTTACATGTCAGGGCTGTAACTTGTACAATTGTAACTTTCGAATACACATGTCTATAATATCAAAACATATATAATATTGATAAAATAAGACTGAAAATTGGTACATCAAAACTGGGAATCACAAAAACCCCAAGAAAATTAATATCTTCAAATAAAGGGGTTTGTGTTTCATTGAGATAAGTAAATAATGTTAAATTGTCAGGCACTAGATTGAGTTTGCTAGGAGCAATGTTAACATTTAAAGAATAAATCAGATCTGAAGTTTAACTCAAATTAAAGCCCCCCCAAAATTGATGGGCTGGCAAGGTTATGACTGCACTACTGGTGAGTTTACAATAGCCTGCAACCATATAATAAAATAATAATCTTGAACTAAGAAGTACTTACCACCATTTTGGCATAGTAAAATGACACTGGGCTGGTTAAAAAATCAAACGGTATGAAGATGTGCATAAAGCTCCGCATTCGTAGAACTAAGTGTATAAACACATTGTGTGAGTGTTGTGCAAGCAGTCGTTTGTATGAGTGCCAGTTCACATATTCGTTCTGCAGCAGGAATAAACGAGAATGCGTTGGCTGGACACACATACAAATATAGATATTGTTATGCATGGGATAATGTACAGTGATGCGTTGCGCTTTGCACGGTGAAATATTTTTTTAGGCACGTTACCCTCAAGTTATGTAAATACAATATTTCGTATAATGATGTGTGAGGAAGGCTGGTATTTGATACAGAATTTTTTTCTGTATGTATGTAGGTATTTTTGAAGCTTAATGTGGGAGTTGATTAATATTAGTATTTGGTTTGTAGTTCCCAGGAGTTTGGAGCAATGTCAGTCATTGGCTGGCCTTGGAGGTGGAAGGACGTCTCAGTTTGCCAGTGGTGGATACGTTTTCAAATCGGGTTTAGTTGAGTATTATGTTCAGTGCTGCTCTATTATTATTCATGGTGTGTAAAGTGCAATCAATTATTGTATTGTAGGGTGGTTTATTGTTTATACATGGTGCTAATAGTAGTAGATGTTTATTCAGGATCATGTTTATTCTTTATTCTCTTGATTTAATTTATCTTCTTGAACCTACACGCTTATTGTGGTAATTTTTTTGTCATTAAATTTTATTGAAATCTTTTGTAATGTGTATAATTCCAAATCTTCACTCCTGAACTGTTGGGATGAAGAGAGGGCTGTGATTGAACCTAGGACCAAGATGTGCTGAGTTGCCTATTTTGTATTTATTTTTTGTTGTGGCCATATTTGCCCTCATTAGTATATTAATCTTTAACGTATTTCAAGTTGATAAGTTATGGCATAACAAAATGGGGGCCTGTGTCCGGGAGACTGGTTAAAATTAAGTGAAATTAAGTTAAAATCAGTTAACATCATCAGGAGTGAAGTTTGCGAATATTTTTGGTACAAGTTTTCTCCACGAGTCGGTAAGTTGCCATATGTGTTTAAAATAAAGCCTTATGATTTAGCTAAGTTCATTGCTTACCCTTCAGTGTTAAGTTTGGAGTGTAGTGCCATTCCTAAAGATGATTGGGTTTCGTTGGCTAAGCATTATAAAGTAGAGATTAAGTCAAACTGGAAAAAGGCAACTGTCAAAAATGCCGTAATTAGATGTTTGGTGGAAAAGTCAATTTTGGACGAGTCTGCATACCAACTGTGTGAGAAGGAGGAAGATCCGTCAGTGAAGTTAATAGAGTTGCAGTTAGAAAGAGAGAAGCTGGAGTGGGAGATGAAGTTAAGGTTGTAGGAGCGAGAGAAATGGAGGACAGGGAAAGAGAAAGAGTGGACAGATAAAGAGAAAGGGAGGACAGGGAAAGAGAAAGGGAGGACAGGGAAAGAGAAAAGGTGGACAGGGAAAGAGAAAGAGTGGACAGACAAAAAGGAAGGGAGGACAGGGAAAGAGAAAGGGTGGACGGAAAGAGAAAAAGTGGACAGACAAAAAGGAAGGGAGGACAGGGAAAGAGAAAGGGTGGACAGACAAAAAAGAAGGGAGGACAGGGAAAGAGAAAGGGTGGACAGACAAAAAGGAAGGGAGGACAGGGAAAGAGAAAGGGTGAACAGACAAAATGGAGGGGAGGACAGGGAAAGAGAAAGGGTGAACAGGGAAAGAGAAAGAGTGGACAGATAAAGAGAAAGGGAGGACAGGGAAAGAGAAAGAGTGGACAGATAAAGAGAAAGGGAGGACAGGGAAAGAGAAAGGGAGGACAGACAAAAAGGGAGGACATGGAAAGAGAAAGGGAGGACAGGGAAAGAGAAGGGGAGGACAGGGAAAGAGAAAGGGTGGACAGACAAAAAGGGAGGACAGGGAAAGAGAAAGAGTGGACAGACAAAAAGGGAGGACAGGGAAAGAGAAAGAGTGGACAGATAAAGAGAAAGGGAGGACAGGGAAAGAGAAAGGGTGGACAGACAAAAAGGGAGGACAGGGAAAGAGTGGACAGATAAAGAGAAAGGAAGGACAGGGAAAGAGAAAGGGAGGACAGGGAAAGAGAAAAGGAGGACAGGGAAAGAGAAAGGGAGGACAGGGAAAGAGAAAGGGTGGACAGACAAAGAGAAAGGGAGGACAGGGAAAGAGAAAGAGTGGACAGATAAAGAGAAAGGAAGGACAGGGAAAGAGAAAAGGAGGACAGGGAAAGAGAAAGGGTGGACAGACAAAAAGGAAGGGAGGACAGGGAAAGAGAAAGGGCATTCCAGTTAGAGTTGTTGAACAAGAGAGCTACTCTGGAGTCGTGTGACGTTAAATTTGATGTATTTAAAGTGACGAAGTTTGCGCCAAAATTTGACGAACGTGATCCGGAAAAGTTTTTCGTCCGCTTTGAGCAGATTGTCACAACACTTTTCTGGCCTCGGCAGTATTGGCCCTTGCTGATCCAGTCTGTCCTTCTGGGCAAAAGCCGTTCCACTTACTTGTCCCTAACCAGTTCTGAGCAAAATGAGTATTCTGTGGTCAAGGAAGCCATTTTGAAATCTTACCAGTTGGCCGCAGAGTCATATAGGGATAAGTCTAGAAATACATTCAACTTGCCCGATCAATCATATATCGAATATGGTCACACTGTTAATAAGTTGCGCGACAGATGGCTATCGGCTAGTGGAGTTAAAACCTATGATGAACTTTGTGAATTGATTGCACTTAGGCAGTATTTGAGAGGTGTCCCCACAGACGTCCGTATGTACGTTTGTGAGAAGGAAGTTACAACTATTGAGAGAGCTGCCCTTTTGGAGGAAAATTTCAGTCATATTCATAAACATAATTTAATGAGGTTCCAGTCCCAGCCGTGACTCCAGCTCAAGGTGGTAAGCTCCCGTTTGATAACATAGGTAATAAACCCTCTTTTGAGAATGTTGGCAGAGGTTCTGATGGTCATGGTGGTAATGTATCTACTTCTGTGTATTTTTATTGTAGAAAGCCTGGTCACTGTATTGCCCAATGTCCTTAGCTCAAAGCTAAGGAGTCCCATGACACGCCTGCTGCTAATTTTACATTTGTCTCAGCAGATGGTGTTAGTGTAGATGAGGTTGCTGCGGTGTCTGACCCAGTTTGTGTGGATCCTGAGGATTTGTTCCAGCCCTTTCAGCTTCCTGGTTTTGTGTCCGTGTCCGAGGGTAGTCCTACTGTCCCTGTGAGTATTTTGAGGGATACTGGTGCTTCACTCAGTATTTTGCTGAAAAGTGCTCTTCCATCTGTGGAAGAGGCTTATATTGGTGAGCATGTTGTGTTGCCGGGCATTAGTGGAACCACTTGCGTTCCTTTGTGTAAAGTGTATCTTCGGACGGACCTTTTGTCTCAACCAGTTACAGTAGGGGTTCAGGAGGTTTTGCCAATGGAGGGAGTAACGTTCCTCTTGGGAAATGATATAGCTGGTAGCCTTGTTGTTCCGGATCCAATTGTGTGCTTTACACCTTTGAGTAATAACCCTGCTGCAGACCTTGTGAGTAAGTGTGTTGGGTTATTCCCTTCTGGTGCTGTAACCCGTAGTCAAGCTAAAATGGTGACATATGGGACAGATGTGAGTGATCAATGTGATGTTTTGCCTGATTATGATTTTAATGGACTGTTTGATGTTAAACCAGAGCAGTTAGATGCAGGTTTAGTAGATCAACCTGTTAGTGATGTGTCAAGTGATGTAAAGACAGATTCTAAGGATCGTGTGAATGTTGATTTCAGTAGCCTTCATGTCACAAGAGAGATGTTGATTTCTGCTCAAGAGTCTGACCAGTCGTTGGTTCCATTATTTGCTAGGGCCGTATCAGAGCCAGAGAGCCATTATGAATCTAGTGTTTCCTCAGGCATAACAGATTTTTGCCATACATGTTATGTGTGCCAGTTAGCTGGTAAGCCCAATCAAGTATTGTCACCTGCCCCTTTAAAACCTATACCCGTTGTTGATGAGCCATTTGCAAAAGTAACCATTGATTGTGTGGGCCCTTTTCCTAAAACAGAATGTGATAATAGAAATTTGTTACCGGTGATGTGCTTTCACTCGATATCCAGAAGTTATACCTGTGCGGGCACTTGGTTTATATTATATTATATTTTGGTTAATATTACATCTATTGTATGTTATCAGATGTACTACACAGTTTAGTTTGGGATTCTCACCAAGTGAAGTGATATTTGTCCGGAATATCCGTGGTCCCTTGAAACTATTGCATGAGAATTGGGTAGAAGAAGATGAAACTGCAGAAGATAGAAAATTTATTGTTGGGGATAATGTGCTTTTGTTCTTGCCCATTAGGAAGTTTCCCCCACAAGCTAAGTATCAGGGTCCCTTTGAAGATTTGAGTAAGGTAGGAGATGTTAACTATGTCATAGCCATGCCTGAACGTATGAAGACTAAAAGACTAGTACATGTGAATCTGTTGAAACCCTATTGTGTTAGACCTGATAAGGTGGTGTGCAATACTGTGACATGTGATGGAGTGGAGGAGGATGATATATCTGAGAATGACTTTGGGGAGTTGAAAGCCGATATCAAACTGAGCAGTTCTGATGTGTTAGGTGATCCTTCTTCTAAATTGTACCATCTACTACAGGACCAGAGGAGAGGAGCGATGTAATGTGTCTCCTTTAAGAATTCCAGCCATCTTTGGTGATGTGCCGCAGTCTAGCCCAGTGGTGACCCATGGTATTGTGTTGGTGGACGACGTATCCCCAGTGAAACAAGTGCCCTACCGCATGTCTTCCCAGAAAATCGGCATGCTGAATGACTAGGTGCAGTTCTTGATTGACAATAATTTGGTTGAACCTAGTGACAGTGAGTGGGCATTCCCTTGTGTTCTGGTACCCTTGTCAGCGGGGGCGAGATGCCTATTGGCATTTGTTACTCCTTATGGCTTGTATCAGTATACCGTTATGCCATTTGGTATGCAAAACCCCTCCAAATTTCCAACGTTTGATGTCAGTTGTCATTAATGGTTTGGATGGTGTCAGAGCATATCTTGACGACATAGATGTGTTCTCTTCCACATGGAGTGAGCATATTGAGTCACTTCGTTGTCTGTTCAGTCGTCGTAATAGTGCTCGGCTCACTGTTAACCTCGTTAAGAGTGAGTTTGGCCATGCCAAACTAGTATTTTGGGGACATGAGATTGGCTATGGGACAGTGGCCCCAGTGCAGGCTAAATTTGAGGCCATTGATGCCTTGCCCATACTCACAAACCGTAAGGCAGTCCAACGCTTTTTGGGTATGATAGGGTGTTATAGGAGAGCCTGCCCTAACTTTTCTGATGTTGCTAGTCCATTAATTGATTTAGTTAGTCCTAAAAGGGATTTTGTGTGGACGGAAAGTTGTCAAGAGGCATTTGAGAAAATAAAGGCAATTTTGATGTCTAAATCAGTGTTAAGGGGACCAAACTTTGACAAGCCATTTGTTGTACAAGTAGATGCAAGTGACGTAGCAGCTGGGACAGTTTTATTGCAAGAGGGTAATAATGATCTTACATGTCTACTAAATTTAAGCCTCATCAAAGAAATTACTCTACCATTGAGAAAGAAGCAGCTGCATTGTTAATGGCACTAGATAAATTTGATGTGTACCTTGGAAGTAGCAGCCAGAAAATCTTTGTATATAACCAACGTTTAACTCGCTGGTGTCTGGCACTTCAACCATATGATATTGAAATTAGACATATGAAGGGTAAGGATAACATTATTGCTGATTCCCTGTCTAAGCCTTATAAGGCTCTACGGGTTTCATTTTAAGGCGGGGGGTGTTATGCATGGCGTAATGTACAGTGGTGTGTTGCGCTGTGCATAGTGAAATATTTTTTAGGCATGTTATGTAAATTCAATATTTCGTATAATGATGTGTGAGCAGGACTGGTATTTGATACATAAAAATTTTTTGTATGTACTGTATGTAGGCATTTTGCAGCTAATGCGGGAATTGATTAATATTTGTATTAGGTTTGTAGTTCCCTGGAGTATGGAGCGATGTCAATCATTTGCTGGCCTTGGAGGTGGAAGGACGTCTCAGTTTGTCAGTGGTGGATACGTTTTCAAGTCGGATTTAGTTGAGTATTATGTTCAGTGCTGCTCTATTATTATTCATGGTGTGTAAAGTGCAATCAATTATTGTGTTGTAGGGTGATTTATTGTTTATACATGGTGCTAATAGTAGTAGATGTTTATTCAGGATCATGTTTACTCTTTATTCTCTTGATTTCATTTATCTTATTGAACCTACACACTTATTGTGGTAATTTTTTGGTCATTAAATTTTATTGAAATCTTTTGTAATGTGTATAATTCCAAACCTCGGACTAAGTTGTGCTGAGTTGCCAATTTGCTTGTTTTGTTTGTGTTGTGCCATATGTGCCCTCATTAGTATATTAATCTTTAACGTAATTCAAGTTGATAAGTTATGGCATAACAAAATGACGATTTACACTGTGACGTCACATTAGGATCAGCCATTACTAAAACAACCGAGAAGTGATCAGGCACGCCGATCGCTCAAGCGGCTAGCAAGCCGTTCAGTGGTAAAGAGGATCAAAGTAAATGATGTGTTTGCGGTTTGAACAGTTATGTCTGGGACATCGTTGATTTATTGGGGAGTAACCTTGGGTGTACCCATTAAGTCTGTCCGCATGTACCACATCTGAGGTTTGTGTTTGGCTTCAAATTTTTAAATCTGCTGTCCGTTTCCTTTGAGATAATCAGGGATGAATCTGAAAATTTGAGCGAAAGTTGGGAGATCCGTTCAGGTTCTCTAACAATGACAGCTTCGCCTATTTCTAGTGCTATAGGCTTAGCCGGTTTGTGTTGCTTATAAATCATTTCAGCGCTTGACGCTGCTAAATGTTTCGGTACTTGACCATGGATGTCTGTGAAGACGCTAATTTGCTTTGTAGCGAAATCGTCCACGTTGTAGACAGGGCGAGGTTTGCCTGTAAGTACGTCATAAAGCAGACGTTTGTCTATGCCATAAACAATATAGTACTGTGATTTGCCTGTGGAGCTATTGATCGACCCGTTAATAAAGGTTTGCGACTTGAGGTAACCCATTCTAACATGCATTGTGCATTGGATTTACAAGATGACAAAGAATCTCAAGGATTTTACGAATGGTTCTTTTGACGAGGCTATTTTCCTGTGGATGATACGCTGTGATGAAGCTTTGTTGGGCGCTCACTGAGGAGGCTTGAATTGTAGAGTGCTCGCTGAAGAGGCTTGAATATTTGTGCTAAAAGTTGATTCTTGAACTCTATTCCGTTGTCAGAGAGAAGAAATTTGGGCGTAGTAATAAAGCATATTAGATGCAGAACTAGGGCCTGAGCCACAGCTTCGGTTGATTTATCCTTCAGCGGGACTAAAATCACAAATCTAGAGAAATGATCGACACACACCAAAGCGTACGAGGATTCTTGGTGACTCCTCGGAAGTTGTAACAAGTCAATGGCGACTGTGTCAAACGGACGTTCTGGTGTAGGATATTTGAGCATTGGAGCCGGTGGTAAGGTAGTTCCCTCGTGCTGTGCACACGATAAACACTTAGCAATGTGTTGCTCTACTGTATGTCTCTTTTCATTGTATTCCAAAAATATTTTTTCTGATTTCCGCAGGGCATTTTTCACGCCCGGGATGGCCTGCTTGAGGTACATTAGGGTACAACGTTAATACCGTTGCTCAAAGTATATCAGGTACGACAATTTGCGTAACAATACCCCGAGCTGTCTGTTTGGAGCGATGAAGTATGTCTTGTTGTAGTTCAAATTGACTGAACGGAAGAGGTAACTTTGGTAGATTAGCCTCCTCCCACGACTCTAGAGCAAAAATGACTGTAGACCACAAGGGATCCAGTCGTTGTTCATCCCGTAATTGCGAGAGAGTGAACGAAGATACAGACGTCATTGGTGCTATGTTCCTGGACAAAGCATTGGTGACCACAGTCGTTCGTCCCGGTAAGTATTTGAACACGGGGGCGAATTCTTGAATGGTCAGATACCACCGTGCTAGTCTGCTTGAAAGTTTTTATTCCGTGGAACAGCTCTGTCACTGCCACAAGATCCGTATGGACGGTTAAGGGATAACCAAAAAGTAAATCCTTAAACGTCTTAAGTGCCCAGATAACAGCTACTGTTTCCAGATGCGTTACTGAATAGCGTGTTACTGCGTCATTAGTATACGACTGGCGTAAGCCATCTCTCTATACAGTATTTCCATCGTGTGTCCAGCTGCATGAGTACACCGCCGAGCTCTCGTCCTGAGTAAATGGGTGAGTAAAGTCAGGAAATCCAAAACAGGTGCAATGGGAAGTACCGTCGTCAATGCAATAATACTACTCTTCTGTTTATCATTCCAGACAAATATGGCGTCCTTCTTAAGAAATTAAGTCAGCGGCGATGCTAACGTCGCATATCATTTTATAAAAGAACGATAATATCCTGATGAATCAAGAAAACTACTCACCTTATCAACGGTTGTAGGTCGTGGGAACTGTGCTACAGCTTTGACTTTGCCGTCAACTGTATGAATGCCGTCTCCGTCGACTACACGGTAGATTTTAATATTATTATTTAGGGAGAAAATCTTCTGTTTACGTCTTTCCTGAAGACTGGAGGTGTGTGTGGGGGAGGGGGCGCTGTGTGACGTTCCAACATTTTTTTCAGCCTGCCAGTTATCGTACAATCCGGCAACACACACACACACACACACACATCTCTCTCTCTCTCTCTCTCTCTCTCTCCTGGGTTATATTTTTAAAGATTGATTTGACAAATACTCCTCATTGGTCTTGTGAATTAAGCACAAAAGTTACATCTAATTATTGCTTTAAAATTACACTAGATACATTCACTTGACACCAATTACAGAATCCTTGGAAAATAATTTGCTGCTGTTAGCTTATGTGTGGTGTTAGTGGACGTTAGAGTCAAGATATCTCAGTATTATTTTGAGGCAGTTTTTGTGCTTTAGGTTAAGTCAAACACATTCGTTTATACCTTACTATTAGCACTTACGATGAACAATTAATCTTAGGAATCTTTGAGAATCTCGATACTTAAACTTGTTAATATTTACTGGGCTTCAAAATAACCCTTGACAAGACTTTCAAGAACAATGGAGGGATCTTATACAAGCCACTGGCCTCCTTCCCTGTGCTTGGCCACCTCTAGTTTGGGTGGCCATTAGGTATGGTAATAAGTTATGTGTACAGTAAGTCGGCAGTGCACACAGCGACAACACCTCTTCCTAATGTTTTGATGTAGACGAGGCATCAGGGCATTCCTTCCTCTTAAGTACCTGACGTTTGACTCTTAATGACAACTAAGAGAGAAGTCCCTTGTCGCTCTGGTTATTTTCTTAGAGTTTTTTCGTCTCGGGACAGTGTTGAAGTTAGCGTGAGAGTATGGGTAGTCTTGGCTTGTGACAGCGTCTTAATGACTTACTGAAATAGTTCTTGTGGAGGTGCGGGTGTTGGTGGTCTGGCTCCTGAGTCTTCACCCAACCTCCATTAGAATTATGGGTTCATCGATGGATTTATTACTGCACAAGGTGACATAATTGATCATCTGACTCACTTATGATACGGTACAGTGATGGATGCTTCAAGATTCCGATCCTGTATTATCCCCGCCCGGAGACGAGGAGACGTGTCCACTAACTCACATACGAAGCAATCCATTTTCTCAAAGACCTGTAGGTTATTTATTCCTGTATTTGGAGATGAAAGAACAACAGGTAGTTACAGTATAGGATCTTTGTGATTTTGTAATCATTTTGAAGGCCACAAACACACCCACGCCTGTGTCTGTAGTTTCTAACATTGGATTAACGACGTCCAGACCGGGGGGGGGGGGGGGGGGGGGGCAGAAAGACATTCAAAACTACAGCTCTATTACACTCCACTTATGTCAACAAGTTTTAACTCCAGGATGAACGACGTCCAGGAGGCCGCACAACACGGCTTCACACCCCATAAGTTTACAAGTTTTAACTCCAGGATTAACGACGTCCAGAGGGGGTCATAGTGTTGTCCAGAGTCTCATAAATGTGTACTAACTTTATGCCTCAATTTTTAGGCGAGGAAACGATTCTCATAGACTTGTGGGTTAAATTCTCACCCCAAATGATGATATAGAAAACGCATTTAACAGTCTATCCTAAGTTACTACATGAGGATGAATTCTTAAAGGTTCGTACAATAAAAGTTTTCCCCCTAACTGGTAATGTCACAACGCCATCTGTCTCACTTTTAAGTTATGTCACAAAATGGCGGCCATGATAGCAGCAGCAAAGTTCCCTAAAACTTGAGTGTAACGTGATGGTATGTGGTGAAACAGCTAAATGCCTTCTCACGTCACCAGCAACAGTTGGGGGGGGGGGGGGGGAGATATCATATGAACCTCTGATAAACCCAAAAATTCAACTACTAAAGTCCGTTCACCTCTCCTCCTGAACCACGAACCCCCGACATATTCAGACTCGTGAACCCGAAGCAGTAAACTAATGCATTATTCTGTCCATAAATGTTTCGGATTCATGAGTCTGAATCTCTCGGGGGGCTCGTAGTTCAGGAAGAGAGGTGAAGGGACTTTAGTAGTTGACTGTATATACACACACACACATACACACACTCACACACACACACATACACACACACACACACACACATACACACACAATACGAAAAACCATAAAATAGAAACAAATTGTTTACGAAGTTTTTACTTAAAAAAGTTCGAAGTAAAGAAAGAAAAGAATAAAGAGTCGAGCAACGAAAACTGTCTGGAACGTTCCTCTTAGGGGAGGAGGAGGGAAGGTGAGAGGAAGAGGAGGAGAGGAAGAGAGAGAAGGTGAGAAAATGGGAGTGGAGGAGAAGTAAGAGAACAGGATGAGAGGAGGTGAGATAGGAGGAGAAGAAGAAAGAGGAAGTAAGAGAAGAGGAAGAAAGGAGGTGAAAAGGGAGAGGAAGAGAGGTAGTGAGAGAGGAGAGGAAGAAAGAGGAAGACATGAAGTTACAGAAGAGGAAGAGAGGTAGTGATAGAGATAAGGCGAAAAAGAGAGATAAGAGAGAAAAAATAAGAGAAGAAAATGAGATGTGAGAGAATTTAATACAGGAACCCGTGAGAATCCATCTTAGTGCTTGTCATAGGTAAAGTCAGGTAAACAAACACAAAACACTGAAGAAAAAAATAAAAGATAATGCACTCGAGGAGAAGAGGAAGGAGTAAAGGAAGGACGAGGGGGAAGGTTGATAATTGTGAAGTAGAAGGAGGGAGGGAGGGAGGGATTCACGCCATCTCTTATTAATCTTTATTTCATTCTCTCAGTTTTATCAGTCCCCGGACGTGTGTGTAAGGGACACTTAGGTGCACACAGGTGAAAACTCTTACCTGAACGACGGTAAAAACTCACACACTAACTCACCGGTTGTTCACGAGTGACGAGTTTCAGCAAATTGAGAATACGATCGTAAATTGTTTCAGCGAAAGACATTATTAATATATATTTTTTTTAATTTATCACTTTATCTTTTATTCTCATAGGTTCAGTAAAACAGTGTAATGCCTTTCCTATATATCCAGTTACAGGGTAAAATTTACTTATGAATCTTTTGAGAATTCGTCTTTCTGATATCGCTTTGAGAATTGTATTTACGTAAGTGCATGAAGAAGTTTAATTCATTCTAACTTCTCTGTTGCGTGACGCGGGGAGCAGGCAGCATGGGGAGGGCGGGGAGCAGGCAGCATGGGGAGGGCGGGGGGCAGGCAGCATGGGGAGGGCGGGGGGCAGGTAGCATGGGGAGGGCGGGGAGCAGCATGGGGAGGGCAGGGAGCAGGCAGCATGGGGAGGGCGGGGGGCAGGTAGCATGGTGAGGGCTGGGAGCAGACAGCATGGGGAGGGGGGGGAGCAGACAGCATGGGGAGGGCGGAGAGCAGGCAGCATGGTGAGGGCGGGGAGCAGGCAGCATAGTGATGGCGGGGGAGCAGGCAGCATGGTGAGTGCTGGGAGCAGGCAGCATGGTGAGGCGGGGGGAGCAGGCAGCATGGTGAGGGCGGGGGGAGTAGATAGCATGGTGAGGGCGGGTGAGCAGGCAGCATGGTGAGTACTGGGAGCAGACAACATGGTGAGGGCGGGGAGCAAGCAGCATGGTGAGGCGGGGGGAGCAGGCAGCATGGTGAGGACGGGGAGCAGGCAGCATGGTGAGGGCGGGGGGAGTAGATAGCATGGTGAGGGCGGGTGAGCAGGCAGCATGGTGAGTACTGGGAGCAGACAACATGGTGAGGGCGGGGAGCAGACAGCATGGTAAGGGCGGGGAGCAAGCAGCATGGTAAGGGCGGGGAGCAAGCAGCTTGGTGAGGACGGGGGCAGGCAGCGTGGTGCGGGGGGGGGGGGGCAGCATGGAGAGGGCTGGGGACCAGGCAGCATGGTGAGGGCGGGTAGCAGGCAGCATGGTGGGGACGGGGAGCAGGCAGCATGGTGGGGACGGGGCGCAGGCAGCATGGTGAGGACAGACAGCATGGTGAGGACAGACAGCATGGTGAGGACTGGCAGCAGGGTGAGGACAGGCAGCAGGGTGAGGACAGGCTGCAGGGTGAGGACAGGCTGCAGGGTGAGGACAGGCAGCAGGATGAGGACAGGCAGCAGGATGAGGACAGGCAGAAGGGTGAGGACAGGCAGCATCGTGAGAACAGGCAGCAGGATGAGGACAGGCAACAGGGTGAGGAGAGGCAGCAGGTTGAGGACAGGCAGCAGGATGAGGACAGGCTGCAGGGTGAGGACAGGCAGCAGGGTGAGGACAGGCAGCAGGATGAGGACAGGCAGCAGGATGAGGACAGGCAGAAGGGTGAGGACAGGCAGCATCGTGAGAACAGGCAGCAGGATGAGGACAGGCAACAGGGTGAGGAGAGGCAGCAGGTTGAGGACAGGCAGCAGGATGAGGACAGGCTGCAGGGTGAGGACAGGCAGCAGGGTGAGGACAGGCAGCAGGATGAGGACAGGCAACAGGGTTAGGACAGGCTGCAGGGTGAGGACAGGCAGCAGGATGAGGACAGGCAGCAGGGTGAGGACAGGCAGAAGGGTGAGCCACGGGAAGGGGGTGATGTATTCTTATAGTCGACTATCATGATGACTCGTGTCTTGGTGACCCGGCGAATATTTCCTCTTGTAGTGGCGTTTACGTTGTGAGAGAGAGAGAGAGAGAGAGAGAGAGAGAGAGAGAGAGAGAGAGAGAGAGAGAGCCTTACCGCGACAAATACGGTCATCAACTCTCAAGCTTCAGTATAGTGTGAGTTGTCGTCTTAAACTTGACTTGTGTACAGATCATTGGGCTCACCTGGAGATTAGACACCTTAGCTTATTTTACCTGAAGATTAATAACCCTGACGCTACCCGGGGAGAATTTGGTTAGGTTAGATTTGGTCAGGTTAGGTTTGGTCAGGTTTGGTTAGGTTAGGTTAGATTTGGTCAGGTTAGGTTAGATTTGGTCAGGATAGGTTAGGTTAGGTTAGGTTAGAATGAAGGTAAAAGATCACTAGATAAAACATGTACAGTATTTACAGCACACCTTCCTGCAACACGCTCATCACCTCTCACATTCAGGCTTCATTAATCGTGTAAAATATAATGGCTCTTTACTCGTTTTCCTAACATATTATACTTTAAAATTTACGAGAAAGTTTATTTAACAAATGTAATTTTTTTTCCAGAGTAATTAGCAACACTAGATTACTTTTTTTTTATCCCATAACTTGAATTAGCAAGTACGGAATTAATGTTTTATACGTGTGGGAAAACATTATATATATATATATTGAAGCCCCCCTACCCCCCCCCCCCCCCAATAAAAAAGACTATATTTAAATGTCACAGAAATAGATAAGTAAAGTTTGAAGTGAATGAATTGTATAAGTTGATGAATAATGTAATTGACTGAAGACGAAAACATTCTCTAATCATACATGTAAATCAGCCGTTGTGACCAGACAAGGGGGTGTTATACGGTTAGGTTAGGTTAGGTTTCAGTTCCCCCTTTCTTCCCCCTTCTCTCCCTTCGCCCTTTCTGCCCCTTTCTTTCCCTTCCCCCTTTCTTCCCCTTTCGCCCTTTCTGCCCCTTTCTTTCCCTTATGCCTTTCCCCCTCTCCCTCTCTTAGGTAAGCGCCTGGGTATTATTAATATTAAGCATTTTGTTATACAGGTATGTGTAGGTAGAACAAGACCTCAGTATGTTGGCAGTGTCGGGTGTGTAGTGCAGTCACATGTGGTACTGAAGTCACTGTTGTATTATTGTCAGTGGTGATGTATTTGTGACGGTGAACCATAGCACACTATCAGTCTATAGTAACACAACGTTAATATATACATAGTAACAACGTTAGTACAGTAACATATGGTGCATCGTCACTTTTGGTCACCGGGAGTAACACATTACTTGGCCAGTAGTAGGAACACAAAGTAACAGCTGTATAGGGTTTTCGTGGTCATAAAGTAACTCACCCCTCACCCATACAGGGTTGTTCGTGGTCATAAAATAACACAGCTGTATAGGGTGCTCGTGGTCATAAAGTAACACAGCTGTATAGGGTGTTCTTGGCCATAAAGTAACACAGCTGTATAGGGTGTTCTTGGCCATAAAGTAACACAGCTGTATAGGGTGTTCTTGGCCATAAAGTAACACAGCTGTATAGGGTGTTCGTGGTCATAAAGTAACACAGCTGTATAGGGTGTTCTTGGCCATAAGGCAACACAGCTGTATAGGGTGGTTCTTGGCCATAAAGTAACAAAGCTGTATAGGGTGCTCGTGGTCATAAAGTAACATAGCTGTATAGGATGTTCTTGGCCATAAAGTAACACAGCTGTATAGGGTGTTCTTGGCCATAAAGTAACACAGCTGTATAGGGTGTTCTTGGCCATAAAGTAACACAGCTGTATAGGGTGTTCTTGGCCATAAAGTAACACAGCTGTATAGGGTGTTCTTGGCCATAAAGTAACACAGCTGTATAGGGTGTTCTTGGCCATAAAGAAACACAGCTGTATAGGGTGTTCTTGGCCATAAAGTAACACAGCTGTATAGAGTGTTCTTGGCCATAAAGTAACACAGCTGTATAGGGTGTTCTTGGCCATAAAGTAACAAAGCTGTATAGGGTGCTCGTGGTCATAAAGTAACACAGCTGTATAGGGTGTTCTTGGCCATAAAGTAACACAGCTGTATAGGGTGTTCTTGGCCATAAAGTAACACAGCTGTATAGGGTGTTCTTGGCCATAAAGTAACACGGCTGTATAGGGTGTTCTTGGCCATAAAGTAACACGGCTGTATAGGGTGTTCTTGGCCATAAAGTAACACGGCTGTATAGGGTGTTCTTGGCCATAAAGTAACACGGCTGTATAGGGTGTTCGTGGTCATAAATATAGTGAGCTTTGTCAGATCAAACTAGTGCCAGTAGAAAAACATACACCTATGAGATTGTTGTTTGTAAATGTGAGACTATGTTATCGCCCCAGGGACTATCTTAGATACTACACGTGATGTTGCTGTCTTATGTGTCATCAGTTCTCTGTGATGGAAGCTTTGGCCTTGGCGGGAGGTGTAATGATTGAATATCAGACCAAAGCTTACAGCCCAGAATTAACACATGTAACAGTGAGTGGGTAGAGACCTCATGGTACCACCACATACCAGGTTGACCCACTCTGGGCTGGGCCAAGACCCGAGGGACCCGACCTCCCACGCTAATGACTTGAATTAGCCAGGTGTCCTGACCTCACCTACCAAGACACCTGGGCATGACCACACCTGGACACAGCTGTCCAGATCTAACCAGTTTAGTGTTAATTGGCTAAGGTCAAACACCGGTTGTGAGCGCCCATATAAAGGGTCGGCAGTCCTACCCACGGGTTCATTCTCATTCTGATCCTGGTTGTCATTCGAACATTCTGAGCAGACGCTCATTACTCTGGAGATTCTCAGAGTCACGCTCGTCCTCTCCCCAGGTCGGGAGGGGGGGGTGGTCCCCTACGTCACCAGCTAAGCAGAAGCCTCCCATAGGCAGCCCAGCCAAGCACCCACTGGGCCTACGTCAGGGTACACGTGAGTCTTGTCAGAACTATTCCTAGGGTGAGTTACCTACTGTTGGAAGTGTATTCATTCAGGTGTGTCTGAGAGTCAGTGTCGAGTAACGTAAAACATAATGTGTTAGTACCCCGATATAATAGTGATATTAATGTGTCCATGTCATTGAGTGAATTAATAAATAGTTGTATCGAAGAGGTGTTTTACAAGTTGTCCCTTTAAGAACGTAATAGATGTGTATTGACATACGAGATAAGATAAGCGTATTGACGCTGAGTAAATAACATCCCGGCCACGCTACCAAGTTTCCTATCTTTACATTCCTACTCTCTATTCTTCCTACATATATGTAATCCTCTTCTCTTGTGAGATTGTCTCATTATATAAAGTAACACAGCTGTTTAGGGTGCTCGTGGTCATAAAGTAACACAGCTGTATAGGGTGTTCGTGGTCATAAAGTAACACAGCTGTATAGGGTGTTCGTGGTCATAAAGTAACACAGCTGTATAGGGTGTTCGTGGTCATAAAGTAACACAGCTGTATAGGGTGCTCGTGGTCATAAAGTAACACAGCTGTATAGGTTGCTCGTGGTCATAAAGTAACACAGCTGTATAGGGTGCTCGTGGTCATAAAGTAACACAGCTGTATAGGGTGTTTGTGGTCATAAAGTAACACAGCTGTATAGGGTGTTCGTGGTCATAAAGTAACACAGCTTTATAGGGTGTTCGTGGTCATAAAGTAACACAGCTGTATAGGGTGTTCGTGGTCATAAAGTAACACAGCTGTATAGGGTGTATTATCACAACATCAGATAATTTATAAATTAGAATGGTAACTCATCAAGAGACGGGATTTTGTTGTCAAATGTCGGTGTGTGTGTGTGAGAGAGAGAGAGAGAGAGAGAGAGAGAGAGAGAGAGATATGTATATAAACATAAGTGTACCTGTTCGAACACATGAATGCAAGTAATGTACACAGAATGGAGATATAATACACTCACAGGATCACACAAATATAGGGACACACGCACACACACTTCACACTACTACTACTACTACTTTTTTTTTTCAATGGCCTCCAGCCTCCTCCAATAGCCACACCTTCGCCACCATTTTATTACCGAAATATTAAATATCCTAATACATAAGTAGCTATCCTATCTGTGTTGAATTAGTTGAGCCGCAGATCTATGCGGCATTCAGTGACTGTAGCCTCATAGTCAATATCTGCAGCAGTTGTCGGAATTGGGGCAGAAGCTCTCGTTCCCCTGAGGCAGAGCAAAGCCGACCGAAGGAGAGAGAAAGACAGTCGACATCTCATCCAGGCTGTAACATAACTTCTGGGCTGCTGCTTCTGTTCGGAGATCACCTCCGTGAGTCTGGCGTAGAAACATCTTGCACTTGGTCCCATCCCACCAGAGGTTGTGAACACTAGAGGAGTGAAGCTGCCTTGATCAACGTTTTGAATTCTCTCCCCATATGCCCTTCTCTTGTCGTTCTCGTTCCTCCTATGTGCAGCATCGAGAGCTAGGTTACGGTGACATGCGGCCATGGGATCAAAAATCCTGATGTCGAAGAAAGCTTGCTGTCCCCGCATCCAGAATCCTCGAGCGCTGACGTCCATTCGGGCTTCATTAGATGTGTTTGAAGTCCTGTGTTGGAAGATCTCACCATCCAATGGAAGGAGGGTCGGTTCTACCATGACATCCCGGCAGATTTCCTTCAACATATTTGCGGTGAGGTCCCTTACCTCGTCATGCCTCATGCATATGAAGCCCCCTTTCTTGCACACCATGGCGTGATCGCCATCATAGGAAGAGCCACACACGCATTGGGAGGGCAAACCTTCTACTGGCCGACCATACCTTAGAGCAATGGCATCTGTAAATTCTTGTTTATTAAGACTGAAACCATTTGCCCTTATCGGTAACGTTAACCACTTCGAGGCGCCCACCTCCTGCGCTATAGCTACTTTTTTTTTTTTAAATTTTCTGGTACCTGAAGCAACAGTTGCTGCAACTTATTATTTTGGCAGTGCTGTCGATCTGTCGTAATGGACCTACGAATCTTATATACTTCACTGGAGTCCACCTCCCCTGTTGCATTCTGGGCTATTATGTGGTCCGTGAGGGCTGCTGTGGGCTTAAGTGAATTTTGATGTTCGGTGGCAGCAATCTCCTCTGGATTGGTTAGTCCCATCCCTCCCAGTCTTGATGGAAGTGCAAGAAGTGCTCTTTCTGCTGGGGTTAGACCACTGCTACTACTACTACTACTACTACTACTACTACTACTACTACTACTACTACTACTACTACTACTGTCTCTCTGCAGGTTTTTGTCATGACAGTGTCGAGAGTATCCCATTCGGCATTGCGATTTGCGTTGTTTGCTGTTGGGTTGTTTATCAGCCCATGTTCGAGCTGCTCTCTGAAAGCATGTGCTACCGCTGGATCCTGCAGACGCTTAGTATTAAAACATCTTTCGGAGGCTTGTTGCCTTCGCAGTTTTGCGGCGACGTGAAGTGACAGCTTGGCTCTGACGAGCCGATGATCAGTATCGCAGTGGTATGAGCCACACATGGCACGGGTGATGAGGACATCTCGGTGATCTCTTTCTCTGACAATGATGTAGTCAATGAGATGCCAATGTTTGGATCGTGGGTGTTGCCACGAACTCTTGAACTTGTTAGCCTGCCTAAACAAGGTGTTGGTGATAGTGAGGTTGTGTGCAGCACAGTTGCTGAGAAGGAGTAGACCGTTGGGATTACACTTGCCTATTTCACATCTCCCTTTGGTTCTCTGCCAAATGTCAGCATCTCTGCCAACTCTGGCATTGAAGTCACCAAGGAGCGCAACCGTGTCTTCTCTGGGGATGCAGGTTAGCACTCTATCGAGGTCGGCTTAAAAGGCCTCCTTGATGTCATCCTCTGCATCCAGTGTTTGGGTGTATGCACTGATGAAAATAGCATGACGTGAGTGATTCAGTGGGATTCGGAGCGTCATGAGGCACTCGTTGATCCCAATAGGCATTTCAGTTAGCCTATGTAGGATGCATTGGCGGATGGCAAAGCCAACTTCACAAATGCGATTTCTCTCTGCAGCAGGCTTACCCTTCCAGAAGAAGGTATAGCCAGACCCCCATTCTGTGAGTTGACCCTCGTTTGGGAGCTGGGACTCGCTAATGGCTGCTATGTTGACCGCGTAAGGATGACTTTACTGGGTGCAGTTGCCCAATTAGGTTTTTTTTTTTCAGGCAGGCTATGTTTAGGGCACCCTTTCGAGCCCCCACACCGGATTGCACTGCTGCCTAGATCCCAGTGCATAAACGACCATCTTATCTGTGCCGCCCATGTGCAGAGTTGTGACTAGAGACTCCCGGTAGTCATCTCTGCCTGTCCCCGTCGCTGCTCGTCCGCTGCCATAGTTGCCATAGGACTTCTCGGAGTATAGGGGTTTGATGATAATGAGAGGTATGATGAGCTAGATGATAGCTGCGTGTGAGTTGATTTATGTGGTGAGGCAGGAGCGCAGGCTGCAACCACACATTTTGGCTCTCCCTTTTCCTTATCCAATGGTGCAAGTGTTACAACGACTGGGGAGGAAGAGTTGCAATGGACTGCCGATAAGCCAAGTTTGTTGGGTTTCGCCTTACTAGCCTGTCCATAAGGCATTGCCTTCATCCGCCGGTGTAGTCGTGGGGTTCCAATGGTGGTCACCTCTTTCGCCTACACCGTTGTTGGGGTCTTGTTGGAGCTCGAGCTCTGTAAGCATGTCTGCCTGATGTGGGGCTCCACCGCAGATTTTTCGTTCGGGGTTTACTCCCGTAGCCTTATGCCTACCAAGGTTAATCCGCAAGGCAGCGGAGCAATGGTTGGTAGGCACCAGGATGTGTCCACATGCCAGTGGGCCTATGCGCCGTCTCTCTGGGCCCACTGCTACTCCGCGATCCCCTGCTGGTTTAGCCTGGGCCCACGAGGCACCCAGTAACTGTGTGTTGCCACGAGGAGGCACAGCAGGAGTCTTGATGGGGAGGAGGCTGTGGGCTGGCAGGGGAAGACTTATTCAAGTTGCTTCCCTGTTTGCCACGAGGGCTAGCCAGCGGCGGTAGCTGATAGCGAGAGGGAGCAAGCAGTGCTTGCACCTTAACACTGACATAATGCTGCCACACTAGACGCATTTCACCACCCTGTGTGCGAACACACACACACACACACACACACACACACACGCACGCACACACACACACACAGACACACACATTTTTTAATTACTTAGAAACCAGTCGAGACAGAAGACTTTTAAGGCCGAAAACTACCAGCTGAAATAATTTATCACCAAGTCAGTCTATAAACATCTTAACTTTAATTTGTGAGTTACTGATCACAGTCACAAAACTACGAAGGTTATTAAGTTCTTAAAGCCACCGTCTTCGATAAATAACTACCGGTCAACAGTATTTTAGGTGGACTGTATTTTAATCTTAAAACCTACCGAGAACAAACTATTTATTCCATACTTCTCTAAAAATATTAATGATTTTTTATTTTTTTTTGTTAAAAAACATTTTCTAAACTAATAAGAAACATTGCTTATTTATTAGATTTTTTCTCCTCATTGATAATTTTTTTTACCACACACACACACACACATATATATATATATATATATATATATATATATATATATATATATATTATATATATATATATATATATATATATATATATATATATTTTATGAAAATCCACAATGAAAACGTGGATAAGATAAATCTTGATAAAATCACACGGGAAAATGGAAACAACGGAGTACCTTAGCTTTCGTCTTTATTCAAGACATCTTCAGAGGCAACTGGATTACATGGACAGAGAGAGGCTTAAATATACAGGGTGACCTAAAAACATGAGGTCAGGTCAAAATGATGACATCCACTAATCCCCACACCAACACACACGTAGAGGAGCTTAAGAAAGACTTCTTGTTGAAGCTAGTTTGATTAAGGAATTAAAATCAATAAACCTTAGTGATGGTCAGTTCAAAACTGATAATATGTTACATAAATATATTTGTCAGTGGCCCAAGGTTAAAAATGCTTTAAAAACCTTTGATCTAGATGTTTGATAGTTATTTTGTGGGTCCCCTTTTTTCTGACCTGGCTTGACTAGTCACGTCACCACCCTTCTCTTAAGGCCTAGCAGGGAGACTGCTTAGCTGGAACACTGGTGTCGGGAGGGCGACTGCTTAGCTGGGACACTGGTGTCGGGAGGGTGACTGCTTAGCTGGGACACTGGTGTCGGGAGGGCGACTGCTTAGCTGGGACACCGGAGGGAAGTCTCGGTCCTGACCGGAGGCGACTGGAGGTGACCGGAGGCGACCGGCGGCGACCGGAGGCGACTTGCCTCCGGCCCCTGACTTCTCTCGAGCAGGACTCGGTGTAGTAGCTGGCCACCTTGTTACAAGACAACTCTCTCTCTGCGAATCGCCCGTGTGTCGCCGAGGGAGGACTGGCTCTGTCTCCGGGTATCTCTCTCTGCGAATTGTCTGAGGGAGGACTAGGACGTCCTATATGTTGGGATGCGAGCCGTGAGGTTGAGCTGGCCAGGGGGGGGGGGGGGGCGGCGAAGGGTCTCCTTACATTTGACCTCGCTAATGTAGGGTCAGGTCTGGACTTTGTTCAGAGACTTGGTTGTACTTTCTGGAGAAGTCATCAGGTGGGGCCGTGTGACATGAGAGGCCCTGATTGATTTGTGGCCCCTTGAGTTGGGCTCCGAGGGTTACATTTGACCTGGCTAATGTGAGGTCAGGTCCGGCCTCTCTCTGCGATGTAGGTTATTGTATATTGGGAGAGAGTCGGCTGGTGCCTTCTTACATGTCTGTTGTGGTGACATGTCACATGGGAGGGGAGCTAGTTGATTTGTAACACCCTTGAGCACCTGCGAGGGATACCCTTACACTTGACCCCCCTAATGTCGGGTCAAGTCTGGCTTTCCTTGCGATGTAAGCTGTGGTCTGACAACCCATCACTACACCTCCCGCCAAGACCACAGCTTTCCTCTTCAGAGAACTGATGACACATTTAAAGTAGACAGTAACATCATGTGCAGTATCTAATATAGTCCCTGAGGCGATAATGCATCCTTACATTTTACAAATTATAACCCTAGAGATGTATGTTTTTCTACTGGCATAGTTTGATCTGATAAAGCTTACTGTACCTCCCGCCAAGATTAAAGCTTCTATGACAGGAGAAGAAAATAAAATACATACACAGTAAGTGAACATAGAGTGATCTAAAGATCCTTCACATCTAGCATAGTGTCCGAGGTAAACTTGCAAATCACATTCTACAAACAAAAACAGGTGTTACATTGCCTAACCAGGCCGTGTCAAAATAATAATTCATCTCAGTCAGTAAATGGCAACAACATTGTTTCGTAGTGCAAAACATTGATCAAATGAACTCATAGAAAAAGTGACTAATCTTTTTTAAAAAAACATTCTTTGTAGTACATGTTAACAAAAATCAGAGAATGAAATACTTCATACAAAATGCTCCTACTTCACATGTTAGGGTGTTATATCTTTTTATTACACATCAGCAACATCAACAACATCAGTACATTTGTTGGGTTCAGCATGGCTCAAGTCCTCCATCCAGCTGGTATCTGAAAATAAGGAATGCTGGCAGCACAACAACGGTAGTCGATTGGTCCTTCTGATTATCCACCTTGTCATCGTCGACTTTCTTCTGATGTCAGCACAGCGTCTCTTCTGTCTTCACATAGCACGTTTTTCTTTCTTCAATACCGCACTTTGTAGGTCGTGTCACCACATCTGACTTCTTCTCACTTCCTCCTGGTTTTTATAATATTCCAGATGATTTTTCTGTTCACCTGCGCTTCCTCTACGTGTAGAGCATTTTCATATTCCAGATGAATTTTTCTGTTCATCTGCGTTTCTTTATACATCTTCATTTTCATATTCCAGACGATTTTTCTGCTCATCTGCGTTTCTTTATACATCTTCGTTTTCCGTCATATTCCAGATGAATTTTTCTGCTCAATTTGTATTTCTTCTCTGCAACATCATCATTTTCAACATATTCCAGACGATTTTCTGTTCATCTGCCGTCGGCCCCCTCCGGCCGGGATGAAAGCCGGTCCACTGCTTGGGCTGTCGTCTCCTTAGATGACTGTAAGGCAGGTTCCGCGGACCAGGCCTCGCCCTGCGTACGTGAGTGTCGGCGAGACCAAGGACCGTCCTGTCTTACACCTTCCACAGTGGTGAATCCCTCCCTGGCTGGGCTCACCAGGGTTCGTTGTGTGGCACTACATTCCACACTCCTTAACTTCCTAGTAGAAAAATATAAACTCTTCTTAATCATAGACCAGGTAGGACTTGAAAGAAGTGGGGTGGTGCGTGGCGGGTGTGGTGCTGCATTCCTCACGCTGCTTCTTCTCTTCTTATATGTGCTGTGGACGGATTCCGGCTAGCCATGGGGCGGTACTGTGTGTGATATTTGCCAGAGAAACAATCCTAAAGGGATGATGGATTAGTTGGAAGTGCATTCGCAAAAAAAAAAAATACTTTATAAGTTACGTCAATGTTTGGTAACTATTATTTCCGTCACGACAATTTTCTCATTAGGCTGGGTCGGGGAGTGAAGCTCTGCTCACTACATTGAATATTATTTATCACTACGCGTCAAAGAGTACATTACAAATCATACTAGCATAAAAACACACTGAGTGAAGCTCTGTAATTATCGCAATATTAAGTAACACTAACCACCAATTTCGACGCATAACTCACAGGACAAAACATATGGGGATTGGTGGTCACACTGGACGGTGGGAGGCGGGTGGAGGCGAGGCGCGGCTCGGCTGGCCAGGCTGGCACGGGGTGGGGCGCGGCGTGGCGGGTGAGGTGGGGGGAGCCGGGGCGTGGTTGATCGGGCCAGGCCGGGGCTTTGCGGGGCACGGAACGGCGGGGCGGGGCGGGGCACGGAACGGCGGGGCGGGGCAGGGCGGGACAGGGATGGGAGGAAGGGTAAGGAGGGTGAGGTGAGGATTAGGACAGGGAGGAGGATGTAGGTTAAAAGACATGTTAAGTTATAACAGTTAGTACAGACACCGCTTTCATAACTGAAACAATTTCTACGTTCAACACTGACCAACACTCAAACTGCACTTGGGCTACTGAGAATGTCACAGATCGCGGGGGACACTGAGAAATCACGTTAAGCACTGAACATATTTTTAGAAAAAAAAAATTCGCGCATACCACGACGAGAGACATTTACTTGAGCTGCAACGGTGACACACTAGGACACTTTTCACGCTACGACGCTACGACACAGGAATTACTTATTACACAATTGTAGACAATACTTAGGCTGAATCAAATGAAGGATGAAACGAGCCAGGTGTTATGGCTAACCGAGGGAAGGCGTGAGTTTACGTTAAGTACACTGTTACCAATAACAAGGGACGAGGAAAGCGTGAATTACATATAGTTCGCTGCCACCAATATAATGAGACAAATCTCACAAGAAGAAGATTACATATAGGTAGAATATTGATAGTATAAGAGTATAAAGAGAGGAAGATTTTGGTAGCGTGGCCGTGATATATATTTACACTGTCAGTACACTTATCGTATCTTATACGTCAATACACATCTATTACGTTCTTAAAGGCGACTTCTCAAACACTGCTTCGTTACAACTCTTTATTAATTACGAACATGACATGGACACATTAATAACACCTTCTATTGAAGTTACTAGGACATTATATTACGTTACTAGACGCTCTGACTCTCGGACACGAACATGAAATGAATACACTTCCCACATAAGTAACTCATCCCGTGGAAAGCTCTGACAAACACTCACGTGACCTAGGGAAGGCCTAGCAGGGAGACTGCTTAGCTGGAACACTGGTGTCGGGAGGGCGACTGCTTAGCTGGGACACTGGTGTCGGGAGGGCGACTGCTTAGCGGGGACACTGGTGTCGGGAGGGCGACTGCTTAGCTGGGACACCGGAGGGAAGTCTCGGTCCTGACCGGAGGCGACTGGAGGTGACCGGAGGCGACTGGCGGCGACCGGAGGCGACTTGCCTCCGGCCCCTGACTTCTCTCGAGCAGGACTCGGTGTAGTAGCTGGCCACCTTGTTACAAGACAACTCTCTCTCTGCGAATCGCCCGTGTGTCGCCGAGGGAGGACTGGCTCTGTCTCCGGGTATCTCTCTCTGCGAATGGTCTGAGGGAGGACTAGGAGGTCCTATATATTGGGATGCGAGCCGTGAGGTTGAGCTGGCCGGGGGGGGGGGGGGGGCGGCGGCGAATGGTCTCCTTACATTTGACCTTGCTAATGTAGGGTCAGGTCTGGACTTTGTTCAGAGACTTGGTTGTACTTTCTGGAGAAGTCATCAGGTGGGGCCGTGTGACATGAGAGGCCCTGATTGATTTGTGGCCCCTTGAGTTGGGCTCCGAGGGTTACATTTGACCTGGCTAATGTGAGGTCAGGTCCGGCCTCTCTCTGCGATGTAGGTTATTGTATATTGGGAGAGAGTCGGCTGGTGCCTTCTTACATGTCTGTTGTGGTGACATGTCACATGGGAGGGGAGCTAGTTGATTTGTAACACCCTTGAGCACCTGCGAGGGATACCCTTACACTTGACCCCCCTAATGTCGGGTCAAGTCTGGCTTTCCTTGCGATGTAAGCTGTGGTCTGACAACCCATCACTACACCTCCCGCCAAGACCACAGCTTTCCTCTTCAGAGAACTGATGACACATTTAAAGTAGACAGTAACATCATGTGCAGTATCTAATATAGTCCCTGAGGCGATAATGCATCCTTACATTTTACAAATTATAACCCTAGAGATGTATGTTTTTCTACTGGCATAGTTTGATCTGATAAAGCTTACTGTACCTCCCGCCAAGATTAAAGCTTCTATGACAGGAGAAGAAAATAAAATACATACACAGTAAGTGAACATAGAGTGATCTAAAGATCCTTCACATCTAGCATAGTGTCCGAGGTAAACTTGCAAATCACATTCTACAAACAAAAACAGGTGTTACATTGCCTAACCAGGCCGTGTCAAAATAATAATTCATCTCAGTCAGTAAATGGCAACAACATTGTTTCGTAGTGCAAAACATTGATCAAATGAACTCATAGAAAAAGTGACTAATCTTTTTTAAAAAAACATTCTTTGTAGTACATGTTAACAAAAATCAGAGAATGAAATACTTCATACAAAATGCTCCTACTTCACATGTTAGGGTGTTATATCTTTTTATTACACATCAGCAACATCAACAACATCAGTACATTTGTTGGGTTCAGCATGGCTCAAGTCCTCCATCCAGCTGGTATCTGAAAATAAGGAATGCTGGCAGCACAACAACGGTAGTCGATTGGTCCTTCTGATTATCCACCTTGTCATCGTCGACTTTCTTCTGATGTCAGCACAGCGTCTCTTCTGTCTTCACATAGCACGTTTTTCTTTCTTCAATACCGCACTTTGTAGGTCGTGTCACCACATCTGACTTCTTCTCACTTCCTCCTGGTTTTTATAATATTCCAGATGATTTTTCTGTTCACCTGCGCTTCCTCTACGTGTAGAGCATTTTCATATTCCAGATGAATTTTTCTGTTCATCTGCGTTTCTTTATACATCTTCATTTTCATATTCCAGACGATTTTTCTGCTCATCTGCGTTTCTTTATACATCTTCGTTTTCCGTCATATTCCAGATGAATTTTTCTGCTCAATTTGTATTTCTTCTCTGCAACATCATCATTTTCAACATATTCCAGACGATTTTCTGTTCATCTGCCGTCGGCCCCCTCCGGCCGGGATGAAAGCCGGTCCACTGCTTGGGCTGTCGTCTCCTTAGATGACTGTAAGGCAGGTTCCGCGGACCAGGCCTCGCCCTGCGTACGTGAGTGTCGGCGAGACCAAGGACCGTCCTGTCTTACACCTTCCACAGTGGTGAATCCCTCCCTGGCTGGGCTCACCAGGGTTCGTTGTGTGGCACTACATTCCACACTCCTTAACTTCCTAGTAGAAAAATATAAACTCTTCTTAATCATAGACCAGGTAGGACTTGAAAGAAGTGGGGTGGTGCGTGGCGGGTGTGGTGCTGCATTCCTCACGCTGCTTCTTCTCTTCTTATATGTGCTGTGGACGGATTCCGGCTAGCCATGGGGCGGTACTGTGTGTGATATTTGCCAGAGAAACAATCCTAAAGGGATGATGGATTAGTTGGAAGTGCATTCGCAAAAAAAAAAAATACTTTATAAGTTACGTCAATGTTTGGTAACTATTATTTCCGTCACGACAATTTTCTCATTAGGCTGGGTCGGGGAGTGAAGCTCTGCTCACTACATTGAATATTATTTATCACTACGCGTCAAAGAGTACATTACAAATCATACTAGCATAAAAACACACTGAGTGAAGCTCTGTAATTATCGCAATATTAAGTAACACTAACCACCAATTTCGACGCATAACTCACAGGACAAAACATATGGGGATTGGTGGTCACACTGGACGGTGGGAGGCGGGTGGAGGCGAGGCGCGGCTCGGCTGGCCAGGCTGGCACGGGGTGGGGCGCGGCGTGGCGGGTGAGGTGGGGGGAGCCGGGGCGTGGTTGATCGGGCCAGGCCGGGGCTTTGCGGGGCACGGAACGGCGGGGCGGGGCGGGGCACGGAACGGCGGGGCGGGGCAGGGCGGGACAGGGATGGGAGGAAGGGTAAGGAGGGTGAGGTGAGGATTAGGACAGGGAGGAGGATGTAGGTTAAAAGACATGTTAAGTTATAACAGTTAGTACAGACACCGCTTTCATAACTGAAACAATTTCTACGTTCAACACTGACCAACACTCAAACTGCACTTGGGCTACTGAGAATGTCACAGATCGCGGGGGACACTGAGAAATCACGTTAAGCACTGAACATATTTTTAGAAAAAAAAAATTCGCGCATACCACGACGAGAGACATTTACTTGAGCTGCAACGGTGACACACTAGGACACTTTTCACGCTACGACGCTACGACACAGGAATTACTTATTACACAATTGTAGACAATACTTAGGCTGAATCAAATGAAGGATGAAACGAGCCAGGTGTTATGGCTAACCGAGGGAAGGCGTGAGTTTACGTTAAGTACACTGTTACCAATAACAAGGGACGAGGAAAGCGTGAATTACATATAGTTCGCTGCCACCAATATAATGAGACAAATCTCACAAGAAGAAGATTACATATAGGTAGAATATTGATAGTATAAGAGTATAAAGAGAGGAAGATTTTGGTAGCGTGGCCGTGATATATATTTACACTGTCAGTACACTTATCGTATCTTATACGTCAATACACATCTATTACGTTCTTAAAGGCGACTTCTCAAACACTGCTTCGTTACAACTCTTTATTAATTACGAACATGACATGGACACATTAATAACACCTTCTATTGAAGTTACTAGGACATTATATTACGTTACTAGACGCTCTGACTCTCGGACACGAACATGAAATGAATACACTTCCCACATAAGTAACTCATCCCGTGGAAAGCTCTGACAAACACTCACGTGACCTAGGGAAGGCCTAGCAGGGAGACTGCTTAGCTGGAACACTGGTGTCGGGAGGGCGACTGCTTAGCTGGGACACTGGTGTCGGGAGGGCGACTGCTTAGCGGGGACACTGGTGTCGGGAGGGCGACTGCTTAGCTGGGACACCGGAGGGAAGTCTCGGTCCTGACCGGAGGCGACTGGAGGTGACCGGAGGCGACTGGCGGCGACCGGAGGCGACTTGCCTCCGGCCCCTGACTTCTCTCGAGCAGGACTCGGTGTAGTAGCTGGCCACCTTGTTACAAGACAACTCTCTCTCTGCGAATCGCCCGTGTGTCGCCGAGGGAGGACTGGCTCTGTCTCCGGGTATCTCTCTCTGCGAATGGTCTGAGGGAGGACTAGGAGGTCCTATATATTGGGATGCGAGCCGTGAGGTTGAGCTGGCCGGGGGGGGGGGGGGGGGCGGCGGCGAATGGTCTCCTTACATTTGACCTTGCTAATGTAGGGTCAGGTCTGGACTTTGTTCAGAGACTTGGTTGTACTTTCTGGAGAAGTCATCAGGTGGGGCCGTGTGACATGAGAGGCCCTGATTGATTTGTGGCCCCTTGAGTTGGGCTCCGAGGGTTACATTTGACCTGGCTAATGTGAGGTCAGGTCCGGCCTCTCTCTGCGATGTAGGTTATTGTATATTGGGAGAGAGTCGGCTGGTGCCTTCTTACATGTCTGTTGTGGTGACATGTCACATGGGAGGGGAGCTAGTTGATTTGTAACACCCTTGAGCACCTGCGAGGGATACCCTTACACTTGACCCCCCTAATGTCGGGTCAAGTCTGGCTTTCCTTGCGATGTAAGCTGTGGTCTGACAACCCATCACTACATATTGATGAAATTCTTTACCTAATAAGTAAGTAAGGATTTTTTTATGACTTATTCTTCAGTCTTCATTATAACTATAGGAATTATCTTAATATATTAGAATACGTAACAAGTAACATTATATTTTTGTTACTTGAATAAAAACTATGTGTATTTTTCTGTAGTGTCGGTAGATATTGAGGTAGATGCTGTAGGTAGAGGACGAGGTAGATATTGAGGTAGATATTGAGGTAGATGCTGTAGGTAGATGATGAGGTAGATATTGTAGGGAGATGATGAGGTAGATATTGAGGTAGATGCTGTAGGTAGATGATGAGGTAGGTATTGTATGTAGATGATGAGGTAGATATTGAGGTAGATGCTGTAGGTAGATGATGAGGTAGGTATTGTAGGGAGATGATGAGGTAGATGCTGTAGGTAGATCATGAGGTAGATATTGTAGGTAGATGATGAGGTAGATATTGAGGTAGATGCTGTAGGTAGATGATGAGGTAGGTATTGTATGTAGATGATGAGGTAGATATTGAGGTAGATGCTGTAGGTAGATGATGAGGTAGGTATTGTATGTAGATGATGAGGTAGATATTGAGGTAGATGCTGTAGGTAGATGATGTGGTAGGTATTGTAGGGAGATGATGAGGTAGATATTGAGGTAGATGCTGTAGGTAGATCATGAGGTAGGTATTGTATGTAGATGATGAGGTAGATATTGAGGTAGATGCTGTAGGTAGATGATGAGGTAGGTATTGTATGTAGATGATGAGGTAGATATTGAGGTAGATGCTGTAGGTAGATCATGAGGTAGGTATTGTATGTAGATGATGAGGTAGATATTGAGGTAGATGCTGTAGGTAGATGATGAGGTAGGTATTGTATGTAGATGATGAGGTAGATATTGAGGTAGATGCTGTAGGTAGATGATGAGGTAGGTATTGTAGGGAGATGATGAGGTAGATATTGAGGTAGATGCTGTAGGTAGATGATGAGGTAGATATTGAGGTAGATGCTGTAGGTAGATGATGAGGTAGATATTGTAGGTAGATGATGAGGTAGATATTGAGGTAGATGCTGTAGGTAGATCATGAGGTAGATATTGTAGGTAGATGATGAGGTAGATATTGAGGTAGATGCTGTAGGTAGATCATGAGGTAGGTATTGTATGTAGATGATGAGGTAGATATTGAGGTAGATGCTGTAGTGGATGGTCAACAATTCCTAACACAAATCAACGTTAAAATCAACATATTTATTTCTATATACAACATAAGGTGTCCGTATGAACATCTCTCCCACAGCTGTCTGGGGAGTTAACAGTCTGACTGTCTGGGGATAACCAAACTTATGTTCCAGTTCACTTCAGATTAACAGGTATGACAGGTGTGTTAATTGAAGCGTTTTGGGGGGGAGGGGTGAGTCATGGTGAGGGGTTTGTACCCACTTATTATGGTGGGGTGGTGCTCCCAGCCATGGTGAGGTGGTGCACCCAGCCACGGTGGGGTGGTGCACCCAGCCACTGTGGGATGGAGGACCAGCCACGGTGGGATGGTGCACCCAGCCATATTGGGATGGAGGACTAGCCATAGTGGGATGGAGGACTAGCCACGGTGGGATGGTGCACCCAGCTATGGTGGGATGGTGCTCCCAGCCAACAGGGAGGGCCACACATCCTTACAGCCCAACAAGTGTTGCCTTGCTGTGGTTTAGGTGTCAACACCCATCACTGACTTGATCATTCCTGTACACACAAGTTTGAATTTTGCATAAAGAAGAAGTATAAAATAAGATAAAACATGATACGAGCAAACCCCGCTGGTGAACCGTTACCTTGGCAGGGTTGAGGTGAACTCGTGACGCTCTGACTGTAATGTCATAATTTTCTTTAACTCACGAAAAATCCTGTGGGTTATCATTGAGCAAACCGTTACCATGGTAACAATTGGTCAATTCTGCCGCGATTTGCTCAAAAAATATATATTGTACACATGTTGATCAAACAAACCAAGTCTGGTGCTATTCCCGAAACCCGATCTCGAATAATTTTTGGGACACAGACAGACTGACAGGCAAACCAAAAACAATAACCTACTCCACATAGGTGGCCACAGTCATATCGGGAATTTTTCTTTATCTCTATCGAACTTCACACACACACACACACACTCACATACACACACACACTCACACACACACACACACACACACACACACACATATATATATATATATATATTTATATATATATATATATATATATATATATATATATATAATATATATATATATATATATATAAATATATATATATATAAATGTAATATTCAGAAATTCAGTGTAATTTCAAACGCTGCGCCTTGGGCGATGCTGAGTTCATGTCATCTGAGGGAAGACCGCGCTCCCCACACGTAGCGAGAGGTTGTGGAACTAGGCCTATACGATATTAAATGTAATTTACCGAATTAATATGGAGGCGAATTATGAAACTAAAAATCTGTTATTAAATTAAAAGTAATGATAGATCGTTTATCAGTCTGAATAATGTTACGGGTGTCCCAAGAAAGTTATTAGTTAGGCGGAAAATATGCCACGTAGGCCTACGCTAACGCCTTGAGAGGACACGAGGCTGGCTGGTCCTCAGTCACGCGAAAGCGATCAACAAGACGTCCCTGCGCGTCCGTCCACAGAAATAGTCACGTTGTCTAGTCACCTGTGTTGCGCTATTGCAGTATAACAAGTAAGTCTCATTCGATCTCAGACAGGGTTAGATAGGGCAGTGGTAAAGTTATCAAGAGCTAACGGTGAGTTCATTTCAGGGTTTCGTCAGAACCCACTTGACTACGAGGGTGATGACTGCGAGAGATTGACTGCTGTTTGAGACTGCTGTTGATGATTGAGGATTGGCGATTGTCGCCGTTGGACCGATCAGTGTACTGTAGGCCTGTCACTGTTTAGCTGGATAGCAAAGGAGCTCTTGAGTGAACCTAGCCTTCTGGATGCCCAGCTAACGACGGGACGATCGTTGGGGTCATCAGCTCTCCTCTACCTCTGCTCACAATACCACATATCTCAAGCAGCTTAGTGAAACCCTTTTGCTAACGGGAAGCTAAAGCTTCTCTCAACTGTACAAGGTCTGATTGGCTCACTCCCTTCCGTTTCATGGATGTACTGGGGGTAAAGTGAAGCCAGCTGCGTGATACAGGGTCGCACACTGGGGCCAAGAGTCTAGTGGAGTTTAGAGGTACACTTTCCAAGGTGGAGAAAGGCTGATTTCGGCCTTAAACTACGGGTGCCTGGTTGGTTGTGCCTTAAACGACTACGGAGTGCAGGTGGAATCTGTGTGTGTGTTAGGTTAGGAAGCATGGTTCACGGGTATTGGTGGACTTGGTAACTTCTTAAAAATAGTGACAATATTTTTGTGTGTAGTTAATACTATTTTTTCAGTTACTGATATAATGAGACAGAACACAATAAGAGAAGAAGATTACACATAAATTGAGAAGTATAGAGAGTAGAAATGTAAAGATAGGAAACTTGGTAGCGTGGCCGGGATGTTATTTACTCAGCGTCAATACGCTTATCTTATCTCGTATGTCAATACACATATATTACTTCTTAAAGGGACAACTTGTTAAACACCTCTTCCATACAACTATTTATTAATTCACTCAATGACATGGACACATTAATATCACTATTATATCGGGGTACTAACACATTATGCTTTACGTTACTCGACACTGACTCTCGGACACACCTGAATGAATACACTTCCCACAGTAGGTAACTCACCCTAGGACGTTCTGACAAGACTCACGTGTACCCTGACGTAGGCCCAGTGAGTGCTGGCTGGGCTGCCTCCTATGGGAGAATCTGCTTAGCTGGCGATGCCGTGGTCTGGTCGGGAAGTCTCCCTCCTGACCTGGGGAGGGGACGTGCGTGACTCTGCTTAGTGAACCGAGTGACGACCCGAACGGGAGGGAGATGACAGCAATCAGAATGAAAATCAGTATGACCAGAATAAGGCCGTGGACGGGACTGCAGGGCCTTTATATGGGGGAGGAACAGCCGGCGTTTTGACCTCTGCCAATTAACACTAAACTGGTTTGATCTGGATAGCTGTGTGCAGGTGTGGTCCTGCCCAGTAGAAGTATGAGAAACATAACGGATGATATTAGGGCCTTGGTATGTACCGAAGAAATCGATATAATTGCAGTCACTGAAACATGGATCAACCTAGACACACGTGAATTACCAGTCGAATACCAAATTGCGGGTTACAAACTGTTCCATACCGATAGGCAGACCAGGAAAGGAGGCGGAGTAGCAATTTATGTTAGGGATAACCTGAAGTGTGAAATATATAAGGAAATAAAAACTGAGAGGAATACAGAAACAATTTGGATAGAATTAAGCGACGGTCGGGAAAAATTAATCACAGGAGTAATATATAGACCCCCCAATCTTGACAGAGTCAATGAGCGACTTATCTGGGATGAAATGCGCAGGGCTTCCATACACAACAAAGTCTGTATAGTAGGCGACTTTAACCTTGGCCAAATAGATTGGACTGACCATACAGGCAACTCAGAATCAGAGGATTTTCTCGAGACGATCCAAGACTGTTTCCTAAGTCAACATATAACCAAACCCACACGGGGTAATAATATACTGGATTTAGTTCTGTCGAACAGAGAAAACCTCATTAGCAATGTCGAGGTAGGGAACGAACTTGCAAACAGGGATCACAAAGAAATTCGATTCCAATTAGATTTTCAGGGCAGACGTAAGGAAAATTCCACTAAAGTACCAGATTTCAGAAGGGCAAACTTTGACAGTTTAAAGAGGCAGCTGAGAGAGGGGGTGTCGCGCTTGGCCGTGAACCTGACAGATGACACCGACCTGATAACGAGATCTGAGATTGCCGAGTTCCACGACAATTTAAATAGTGAGTTACTTAATGCACAAAGGCAGAACATACCATACAAAAAACTCAGATCAGACAACAATGACCCTAAATGGATAAATAATTATTTAAAGAACATCATTGGCCAAAGGAAGGCTATAGGTAGAAGGATAAATCGTGGCGAAATTCACCTCCGGGACTATTATAGGGTATTGGCGAGTAGGGTTAAAACCGAGATAAGGAAAGCAAAGAGGAATAATGAGGTAAGGATAGCAAGGGAGGCGAAGACAAACCCCAAAGGATTCTACCAAATGTATCAAACTAAAGCACGAGAAAAGATTGGACCAATACTGTCAGAATCTGGCGAGCTCACTGATAACGACGGAGAAATGAGCAATAATTTGAATAAATATTTTTCAACAGTTTTCACCACCGAAAATTTAAACATGATACCCGAGGGACCGACTCTATTCAGAGATAGTGAAGAAAACAAATTAAGCGAGATAGTAGTGACTACTAACGATGTTAGTAAGCAAATAGACAAATTAAAGCCTAATAAGTCACCTGGTCCCGATGAG
Organism: Homarus gammarus; assembly: GCA_958450375.1. Taxonomy (NCBI): domain Eukaryota; kingdom Metazoa; phylum Arthropoda; class Malacostraca; order Decapoda; family Nephropidae; genus Homarus; species Homarus gammarus. The sequence goes on from CAUDMG010001998.1 coordinate 56,109, forward strand.
ATATTTGCCAGAGTATTAAAGGAATGTAAGGAAGAGCTTAGTATGCCCTTAGCAAAGTTGTTTAACATGTCATTAAAAACAGGTGTAATACCAGAATCCTGGAGGATAGCGAATGTAATACCGATCTTCAAGAAGGGGGATAGATCACTATCCTCTAACTACTGCCCAATCAGTCTAACATCAATAGTAGGCAAATTACTGGAAGCAATCATTTCAAACTCTATTCGAAATCACCTGGAGAAGCACCCTTTGATCAATGATTCCCAGCATGGCTTCACAAGCGGACGTTCTTGCCTAACTAATCTATTAACATTCTTTTCATCAGTTTTCGAATCAGTGGACGAGGGGCACAATTATGATGTGGTATATCTCGACTTTAGTAAAGCCTTCGACAGAGTCCCCCTCGAAAGACTTATTAGAAAGGTAGAAGCTCATGGCATCAAAGGTGACATCCTTAAATGGATTAGGGCGTGGTTACAGGACAGGAAACAGCGAGTGAGCATTAACGGCACTAAGTCCCATTGGAGCAACGTCACAAGTGGAGTTCCCCAAGGCTCAGTACTTGGACCATTATTGTTTATTATACACATAAACGACATAGATATCGGCATAGACAGCAACATAAGTAAATTTGCTGATGACACTGAAATAGGACGTGTTATCAAATCTGACGAGGACTCGGCAAAACTACAGGAAGATCTAAACCAATTTTTCGAATGGTCTGAAAAATGGCAGATGAAATTCAACGTCGACAAATGTAAAGTACTCAGTATAGGAGATGTAAACAGGGAAACCAGATACCAGATGAACAACGATGCCATAGAGAAATCCGACTGCGAGAGAGATTTAGGAGTAATGATAAGTAGGAACCTTAAGCCAAGTAAACAATGTGTTTTTGCTCGTAACAAGGCTAATAAAGTACTTGGGTTCATACAAAGGAGTGTTAGTTACAAGACTAGTGAGGTCATCCTAAAACTGTATCTTGGGCTTGTGAGACCACACCTGGATTTCGCAGTTCAGTTCTGGTCACCGTATTACAGAGTGGATATAGAATCCTTGGAAAGAATTCAGAGGAGAATGACAAGACTAATCCCGGGCATTAGGAACCTTGAGTATAGAGACAGGTTAAAGCATCTTAAGTTGCATTCCCTTGAGAGACGTAGAGCGAGGGGCGACCTGATAGAGGTGTATAAGTGGAAGGCAGGGCTAAACAAAGGGGGACATTACAAAGGTACTCAAACTATCCAACCAGGAGCGAACTCGTAACAATGGTTTTAAATTAGACAAATTTAGATTTAGGCGTGAAATAGGTAAACACTGGTTTGGAAACAGAGTAGTGGATGAATGGAACAAGTTACCAAATATCATCATTAACTCGAATACGCTGAATAGCTTCAAACATAGGTTGGATGCTCATATGAGCAATAAGGGTTGGGTGTAAACGGGACTGCCCAGTATGGGCCAATAGGCCCGCTGCAGTTTCCTCCATTCTTATGTTCTTATGTTAGGTGAGGTTGTAGGTCACCCGGCTAACTCACGACATTAGTGGGCGATGTCAAGTCCCTAGGGTCGACCTGAGGTGTGTCAACCCGGAATGTGGTGGTACCATGAGGTCTGTAGTGTACTTGCTGTTATATGTGACATAATTCTGGGCTGTAAGCTTTGGTCTGACAATCAATCATTACACCTCCTGCCAAGACCAAAGCTTCACCACAGAGACTGATGTCACATATAGACAGCAACATCACGTGTGGTATCAAAGATAATCCTTGGGGCGATAACATAGTCTCACATTTACAAACAACAATCTCATAGGTGTATGTTTTTCTACTGGCACTAGTTTGATCTGACAAAGCTCACTATACCTCCCGCCAAGATCAAAGCTTCTATGCCAGGAGAAAAAGGAAACATAGCAAGTGAACATAAAATGAAAAAATCCTTCATATCTAGCATAGTGTCCGAGGCAAACTTGCAAATCACATTCTACAAACAATAACAGGTGTTACATTTCCTTATCAGCCCATGTCAAAATAATAATTCATCTCAGTCAGTAATATAGCTACAACATCGTGTTTCATAGTCCAAATCATTGATCAGATGAACTCATCAATAAAAGTGAGATTAAAAAAAGACATTCTTTGTGTTAGGTTCTGAATAATAAGTTCTATATACAGGAGAGAACACAAACGCCTGTATAGTTTTGTAGGTTCGGTTTACTGGATAAGAGTATGTACACAAAGGAGAGCAGCGGTCTCCCTGGCTAGGCTCCTTGTCAACTGCTATAGGCGACGTATGGCAAGTGATACATTAGCAGCTTCCATACGTCGCCAGGCACATTAATTAAGCGTGTGGGGTATGGTAATAACATTGCCACACGCTGCTAGCTAGGCTGAATAAATAATACATAAATGGAGCACATACATAATATACATACATGATATATAATCCAGCATACATAATATACATACACCTCCCTCCCCCCTATACGCTCATGGCAAAGTCTTGAGCGGACCTTTTCTTTTGGATCCGTTCTGAGCGTCGAGGGACTTCATCACTGGGAAGGGTATGGGACTCAACACTGGTGGCGGGGCCAGCAGAAGGCATTGTTACGGGTCGGAGAAAACGGCGGTTCCTCCACCACACACGACCACTGGGTAACCGCACCTGGTAGTCCCGTGACCTGCCGAGACCCATAACTACGCCTACTTTGTCCCAACGTAGGGAGGTCGGGTCCTGAACACGGACTTGGGTGCCGACACTCAACCTGGGGAGAGAACGGGCGTGGTCATTGTAGCGGGCGGCGACGTCCTGAACACGTTCGGCGGCTCGGCGATCACAATCCTCTGTCTTGGCCTGCCACTCCTTGGAGAAGGATTGAGGGTGAGCAGGGACACAAGAACGAAGGGGGCGTCCATACAAAACCTGGGCAGGGGAGCGTCCGGTGTAGTTAGGTGTGTTGCGGAGTTCAAGAAGACCCCTGTCGAAGGCCTCGCAGTCAATGTTCCCAGAAGGGGCCACCTTAAGGATGAGGTGCTTCAGGAATTTGACAGCAGCCTCAGCGTGGCCGTTGGACTGCGGGTAATGGGGCGATGACAACACATGCCGGACTCTCCATCGGTCGAGGAACACAGCAAAGTCCCGGCTTGTGAACTGAGGCCCTCCGTCGGTTCGCAGGCATACAGGAACGCCCACGTCACGGAAGTAGTGGCGGAACTTGCTGATGGTGGCGGCAGACGTCGTGTCATTACCGCACTTGATGACAACCGGCCAACCAGAGAGACGGTCGACGAAAACGAGGAAGGACTTTCCTGACACACAGAAAAAGTCGGCCGACACAGACTCAAAGGGGCGGGTGGGGTTGTCGTCACTCATAAAGGGTTCCTGCTGCTGGCTGGGTTGTAATACTTGGCAGGGCTCACACGCACGGACAACATTGGAGATGTCGGAGTTGATGCCGGGCCAGAACACAGTCTGTCGTGCACGTCGTTTGGTGGCCTCAGCTCCACGGTGACTGTCGTGAAGGCGGGCCAAGGCGTGGGGACGTGATGCAGCAGGGACAACTACACGTGCTCCGTACAGAACAAGGTCTCCGTCGCAGTAGAGTTCATCGCGGAGTTTCCAATACGGGAGCAGGGTGTTGTGAAGATCGTAGCGGTTGCTAGGAAATCCATTCCTCACACACTCGACAAGTCGGACGTAGGAAGGGTCATCTCGGGCCGCTGTTCGAAGGTCCTCCATTCCCTTGTCGTCATCTGGTGACAGGTCCGAACGAAGGGATTGGACGGCATGGAGAGTGACCACAGTCATGACGGAAAGAGCGAGGTCGGCGTCGAGTACATGGTCTTCTGGAGTAGGGCGGCTGACAGGGGAGCGGGATAAGGCATCAGGGATGCAGAGCTCCTTGCCAGCACGCCACACTGCAGTAAAGATGTACGCCGAGAGCTTCTCTTTCAGACGCTGGAGGCGAGGGTTCTCAACGGCGTCTAGCGTGTAGTGGTTGAGGATCGGGACAAGCGGGCGATGGTCGGTCACTAGGTGAAAGTATTGCAGGCCTATGAGGTAAAACCTGCACTTGGACATCGCCCAAACCGCAGCCAACAGCTCCAACTCAATAGTGGCGTAGCGCGTCTCAGTGTCAGAGAGGAAACGCGAGCCACACTGGACGAGCCGGAACTGCCCTCCACCATGATCCTGCAGTAGGGCGTATCCCACGCCATACAAGCGTGAGGCGTCTGTCTGCAGAACTGTCGGCAAGGCTGGGTCGAACGTGGCGAGGACAGGTGGACGAGACAGGGCCTGTTTCACTTGCTGGAAGGCCTTGTCGTGGTCGGGGGTCCACAGGAATGTCCTCTTGGGGCTCATCAGGGGGCGAAGTGGTTGAGCAGCTGCGGAGATGTCCGACGAAAACTCTGCTAACTGGTTGACGAGACCTATGAAGGACCTCAAGTCGGTCAGGTTAGCAGGGGTGGGAAAATCCGTAATGGCGCGGACCTTTTCCGGGACAGCTGCGATACCATTCCCTGAGAGGGTGTACCCACAAAAGTCAACTGAAGAGCTGGCCAGAACAAACTTGTCGGCATTTAGGGTAATGCCGTGCTTCCGGCACCTGTTGAGTACCTCGTAGATACGGCGGAGGTGATCCATATAATCCTCGTCGTACACGAGTATGTCGTCGACCACTTTCACGCAGTTTGCCAGACCTTGTAGAGCCATATCACCTCGAAGACAGAAAGCGTCTCCTGTAGCGGCGAATCCCATGGGGCCACGGCAATAACTGTAACGTCCATGCGGGGTGATGAACGTTGTGAGTGGTCGGTCTTCTTCGGCAAGCTCTATCTGCCAGTATCCACACAGGGCGTCCATCGTCGTGAAGAAGCGCGCCTTCGGGTTCACGCTGCGTATGGCTGCAAAGGGCGTGGGAGAAGGGTGCGCAGGACGAGACACCTGGTTGTTGAGCTTGGAAAGGTCAGTGGTGATCCGAACACCACCTTTAGGTTTTGCGACGACAACCATCGGGTGACACCATGGAGACGGGTCATCGCCGGTTGGTACAATAATTTCTTGGGCGACCATGGAGTCCAGCTCGTTTTTGACCGCCTCGCGGAAGGCCAGGGGAACCAGTCGAGGGGTGTAAATAGCGAATGGCTTCGCGTCGTCCCTCAGGTGGATCCTCATGGGGGGCCTGCCATCTTCTTGAGAGGCTTGGATTCCAGAGCGGACTTGGTCACCAGAACGTCGCTGAATTCCTTCAGGAAGTACTTCCGAGCATCCGAAGGAGAGGTGTCACTGGCAAGAGGCAGGGGTAGGGCGGCAGCAGGGTAGTTGCTGCTCCCTTCGTGCACCCTGTTGGCGTGTTTTACCTCGAGAATCGGTGTTGGGAAGTCCTGGGAGATGATGGCCAACTCTTGGCAATGTCTGTAGGACAGCAAAGGAGTCGGGACGCCATTATGCACATCAATCCAGGCTTGACACGACCTGCTGCCAAAGGTGACGTGTGCATAGAGTGAACCTAGGGCCGGGGTCATCTGTGAACCATCTGCCATAAAGCGGAGATCCTTGGGGGGCGGTCCTAGATCACTTGGAGAGAGCCCCAAGCATTGCAAATGCTGGGGACCGATGACTGTAGCATCAGCGCCGATGTCGGGCAACATCTGAAGACGGGATGACACACCGCCGTAGGTCACGATGACGCTGATGTACTGGGGGACTTTGGTCCTGGGACGCGGGGGGGAGCACACATTCCTAATGTGGCTCGAGCGTTGTCAGGAGTCGTCGTGCCTCTGATTGGAAGGCTGTGGGCGGCCCTCTCTGGTGGAAGGGGGCTGAAGCTTCCGCCGACGCGGTCTCTTGGGTATGTTGGAAGGGCAACACTTGTCATAGTGGCCCAGACGACCACACACATTGCACTGGACGCGTTTGGCTGGGCACCGTACTGTGAGTGACCAGTGGCCCTTACGGTCACAACTGTTGCAGGTAGACTGAGCAGCTGGACACACCTGTGTTCCGTGCTGCTTACCACAGTTGTTGCAAAATAAACCGGGCGTGGACGTGGTGGGCGAAGGCGTAGGAACAGACTTCTTGTCCTTCTTGTACCGGGACACAGCGCGTACAGCTGTAGGGGGAGCACGGATGGCAGAGGTGGCACACCTGGCAGCCTCATAGGAGCGACATATCGTCAACACATCCTTAAGAGAAGAGGAAGAGTCGAGGGAGGTGAGGCGTTGGACAAGTTCCTCGTCCTTAACACCCATCAGGATCACCTGCCTCAACTGGGTCTCCTCGCACTGCTGGTGGTGGCCTGGACATATATCTACCTCTTCCGAGGCTCTCTTAAGACGCACGTAAAAGGCATCAAAAGACTCACCCTCCATCTGTCTACAGCTAAACAATTCCCTCCTGCGCAGAGCTTCATTCTGCTGTCCTTTGATGTGCCGTTGTAGAACGTCCAGTACCTCCTCTACAGACAGCAAAGAGGTTGGGGGTACCTGCAACGTATGTTCCAAGACACGCTGAATTTCCAAGGACAGGCACATACGCAGCTGGATGAGTTGTTTAGGCTGTGACAAACTCTGGAGATCCACCATTGTAGAATAATCAGTCCACCGTCGCCGCCATTCACGAAAAGTCTGGAAAGTCTCATCAGGCTTCAAGATGGGCGGCGTTTGAGCTGCTGCTTTAGGTGGGGCTGGGGGGCGTGAAGGAAGCATGGATGAGGTATCTGAACCAGTCAGTACCGAGGCAGTGTTAGAGCCAGGGGCTTGGTTAACAGTGAGGCGAGATATCAAGGCTTCAAACCGTTCACTGTCTTCCAATCTCCGTTGGTGGTCTCGTTCTGCCTCTGCTTGCCTTCTGTGCTCATCCGCCAAACGTCTGTGGGCTTCATCCTCGCGTTTCTCATCTCTCATAAACTTCAGTAAAGCAATTATCTCTGGAGACAACGCTGAATATTGAGGTGAGGGACTGCGCGATGTGGGGGCTGGAGCGTCGTGGCCGGCCTGGTCATCCATCTCTGCGGGGCTATCACCCGTCTGACTCATCCAGGCACTGGGTCGACGGCTACGTAAGGCGTGAGACATAACTACTTCATCTGTGTACTATGTCTTAAATCAGTGTTGACCGGTCAGCCCGTCGTATCAACAAGATTTCAGACAAAAAATTAATTAAATACACAGATAAGTAGATTATATATATAAAATATATATAAGGAAGCCGCGCGGTCAGCGAGTGTTAGTGCGTGTATGTGTGGTGTCCCGGGCGGGTAGAGAGTCTCGCCCCAGCTGTGAGGGGGGGGGGGGGGGGGTGGAGGCGGCGCTGTGAGGGGGTGGAGGGAGAGGCGCGGCGACTCCCAGTCAGCCCAGTACCCTCAGGACGCGGTCAGAGACGGGTGCACTGAACTCTACTCCTTACAAATGCCCAGAACGTGCCGTATACCTTGGGAATCCTTTAGAACAAGGTCACACATGAATGGCACGAAACACACAATGCACTAAACACTTCACAGAAAATCACTGTCACTGACACTGCTCAAAGTTGCTGAGATTCTTCGAGGAGAGCTGACGCGCGGGAGTTGACCCAAGCGAGAGTCCATAGAGTCCATAGCCGGCTTTCTACAAACTTTGCACTATCGCTCGTAATTATCCAGTAAGATCGGATCACTGCGCCATGTTAGGTTCTGAATAATAAGTTCTATATACAGGAGAGAACACAAACGCCTGTATAGTTTTGTAGGTTCGGTTTACTGGATAAGAGTATGTACACAAAGGAGAGCAGCGGTCTCCCTGGCTAGGCTCCTTGTCAACTGCTATAGGCGACGTATGGCAAGTGATACATTAGCAGCTTCCATACGTCGCCAGGCACATTAATTAAGCGTGTGGGGTATGGTAATAACATTGCCACACGCTGCTAGCTAGGCTGAATAAATAATACATAAATGGAGCACATACATAATATACATACATGATATATAATCCAGCATACATAATATACATACACTTTGTAGTAAACATCAACAAAAATCAGAGAAAATACTTCAAAATACACAAAAAAATGTTCCTACTTCACATATTAGGGTGTTATATCTTTTTATTACACATCAGCAACATCAACAACATCAGTACATTTGTTGGGTCCAGCATGGCTCAAGTCCTCCATCCAGCTGGTATCTGAAAATAGGGAATGCCGGCAGCACAACAGCGGTAGTCGGTTGGTCCTTCTGATCCACCTTGTCATCGTCGACTTTCTTCTGATGTCAGCACAGCGTGTCTTCTGTCTTCTTTCTTCACATAGCACGTTTTTCTTTCTTCAATACCGCACTTTGTAGGTCTTGTCACCACATCATCTGACTTCTTCTCACTTCCTCCTGGTTTCTATAATATTCCAGATGATTTTTCTGTTCATCTGCGTTTCTTTATACATCTTCATTTTCATATTCCAGACGATTTTCTGTTCATCTGCCGTCGGCCCCCTCCGGCCGGGATGAAGGCCGGTCCACTGCTTGGGCTGTCGTCTCCTTAGATGACTGTAAGGCAGGTTCCGCCGACCAAGGCTCGCCCTCCTTACGTGAGTGTCGGCGAGACCAAAGACCGTCCTGTCTTACACCTTCCACAGTGGTGAATCCCTCCCTGGCTGGGCTCACCAGGGTTCGTTGTGTGGCGCTGCATTCCACACTCCTTAACTTCCTAAAGTAGAAAAATATAAAATCTTCTTAATCCTAGACCAAGGGAGGACTTGAAAGAAGTGACGTGGTGTGTGGTGGGTTTCGTGCTGCCTTCATCAAGCTGCATTCATCACGCTGCTTTCATCATGCTGGTTCTTCTCTGCTCGTATGTACTGTGGTTGACGTCCGGCTGGCCATGGGTGGTACTGTGAGTGACATTTGACAGAGAAACAATCCTAAAGGGGTGATGGATCAATTGGAAGTGCATTCGCAAAAAAAAAGTTTACTTTATACGTTACTTCAATGTTTGGCAACTATCATTTCCGTCACGACAGTGTTCTCATCAGGCTGGGTCGGGGAGTTAAGCTCTGCGCACTACGCTTAATATCATTCGTCACTATGCGTCAAAGAGTACATCACAAATCATAATAGCATAAAAATACACTGAGTGAAGCTCTGCATTCATCCCAATATTACTGTATATAAACCATCATCATAAACACATAGCTTACGGGACAAAAGACGGGGGATTAGCGTGGTCAAGCGAGGCGGGGCGGCGCTGGGCGAGGCGAGGCTGGCCGGGCCAAGCCAGGCCGGTGTGTTGCGGGTGAGGTGGGGAGGAGCCGAGGCGTGGTTGATCTGGCCAGGCCAGGGCTTTGCAGGGCTGGGCGGGGCACGGGACGGCAGGGCGGGGCGGGACAGGGATGGGAGGGAGGGTGAGGTGAGGATTAGGACAGGGAGGAGGATGTAGGTTAAAAGACATGTTAAGTTATAACAGTTAGTACAGACACCGCTTTCATCACTGAAACACAATGGCTACATTTAACACTGACCAACAATCAAACTGCACTTGGGCTACTGAGAATGTCACAGATCGCGGGGGACACTGAGAAATTACGTTAAGCACTGAACATATTTCTTGTAAAAATTCGCGCATACCACGACGAGAGACATTTACTTGAGCTGTAACGGAGACACACTAGGACACTTTTCACGCTACTACGCAGGAACTTCTTATTACGCACTTTTGAACTAACGAGCCAGGTGCTATGGCTAACGGGGGAGGGCACGGGTTTACTTTAAGTACACTGTTACCAATAACAAGGGACGAGGAGGGCGTGGGTTAACTTCATAATTTGCTGCCGCCAATATAATGAGACAGAACACAATGAGAAGAGAGACATATAAGAGTAAGAATAGAGAGTAGGAATGTAAAGATAGGAAACTTGGTAGCGTGGCCGGGATGTTATTTACTCAGCGTCAATACGCTTATCTTATCTCGTATGTCAATACACATATATTACTTCTTAAAGGGACAACTTGTTAAACACCTCTTCGATACAACTTTTTATTAATTCACTCAATGACATGGACACATTAATATCACTATTATATCGGGGTACTAACACATTATGTTTTACGTTACTCGACACTGACTCTCGGACACACCTAAGAACATAAGAATGGAGGAAACTGCAGCGGGCCTATTGGCCTATACTGGGCAGTCCCGTTTACACCCAACCCCTATTGCTCATATGAGCATCCAACCTATGTTTGAAGCAATTCAGCGTATTCGAGTTAATGATGATATTTGGTAACTTGTTCCATTCATCCACTACTCTGTTTCCAAACCAGTGTTTACCTATTTCACGCCTAAATCTAAATTTGTCCAATTTAAAACCATTGTTACGAGTTCGCTCCTGGTTGGATAATTTGAGTACCTTTGTAATGTCCCCTTTGTTTAGCCCTGCCTTCCATTTATACACTTCTATCAGGTCGCCCCTCGCTCTACGCCTCTCAAGGGAGTGCAAATTAAGATGCTTTAACCTGTCTCTATACTCAAGGTTCCTCATACCCGGGATTAGTCTTGTCATTCTCCTCTGAATTCTTTCCAAGGATTCTATATCCATTCTGTAATACGGTGACCAGAACTGGACTGCGTAATCCAGGTGTGGTCTCACAAGAGCAAGATACAGTTTTAGGATGACCTCGCTAGTCTTGTAACTAACACTCCTTTGTATGAACCCAAGTACTTTATTAGCCTTGTTTCGAGCAAAAACACATTGTTTACTTGGCTTAAGGTTCCTACTTATCATTACTCCTAAATCTCTCTCGCAGTCGGATTTCTCTATGGCATCGTTGTTCATCTGGTATCTGGTTTCCCTGTTTACATTTCCTATACTGAGTACTTTACATTTGTCAATGTTGAATTTCATCTGCCATTTTTCAGACCATTCGAAAAATTTGTTTAGATCCTCCTGTAGTTTTGCCGAGTCCTCGTCAGATTTGATAACACGTCCTATTTTAGTATCATCAGCAAATTTACTTATGTTGCTGTCTATGCCGATATCTATGTCGTTTATGTATATAATAAACAATAATGGTCCAAGTACTGAGCCTTGGGGAACTCCACTTGTGACGTTGCTCCAATGGGACTTAGTGCCGTTAATGCTCACTCGCTGTTTCCTGTCCTGTAACCACGCCCTAATCCATTTAAGGATGTCACCTTTGATGCCATGAGCTTCTACCTTTCTAATTAGTCTTTCGTGGGGTACTCTGTCGAAGGCTTTGCTAAAGTCGAGATATACCACATCATAATTGTGCCCCTCGTCCACTGATTCGAAAACTGATGAAAAGAATGTTAATAGATTAGTTAGGCAAGAACGTCCGCTTGTGAAGCCATGCTGGGAATCATTGATCAATCTGTGCTTCTCCAGGTGATTTCGAATAGAGTTTGAAATGATTGCTTCCAGTAATTTGCCTACTATTGATGTTAGACTGATTGGGCGGTAGTTAGAGGATAGTGATCTATCCCCCTTCTTGAAGATCGGTATTACATTCGCTATCCTCCAGGATTCTGGTACTACACCTGTTTTTAAGGACATGTTAAACAACTTTGCTAAGGGCATACTAAGCTCTTCCTTACATTCCTTTAATACTCTGACAAATATCTCATCGGGACCAGGTGACTTATTAGGCTTTAGTTTGTCTATTTGCTTACTAACATCGTTACTAGTCACTACTATCTCACTTAATTTGTTTTCTTCACTATCTCTGAATAGAGTCGGTGCCTCGGGTATCATGTTTAAATTTTCGCTGGTGAAAACTGTTGAAAAATATTTATTCAAATTATTGCTCATTTCTCCGTCGTTATCAGTGAGCTCGCCGGAGTCTGACCGTATTGGTCCAATCTTTTCTCGTGTTTTAGTTTGATACATTTGGTAGAATCCTTTGGGGTTTGTCTTTGCCTCCCTTGCTATCCTTACCTCATTATTCCTCTTTGCTTTCCTTATCTCGGTTTTAACCCTACTCGCCAATACCCTATAATAGTCCCGGAGGTGAATTTCGCCACGATTTATCCTTCTACCTATAGCCTTCCTTTGGCCAATGATGTTCTTTAAATAATTATTTATCCATTTAGGGTCATTGTTGTTTGATCTGAGTTTTTTGTATGGTATGTTCTGCCTTTGTGCATTAAGTAACTCACTATTTAAATTGTCGTGGAACTCGGCAATCTCAGATCTCGTTATCAGGTCGGTGTCATCTGTCAGGTTCACGGCCAAGCGCGACACCCCCTCTCTCAGCTGCCTCTTTAAACTGTCAAAGTTTGCCCTTCTGAAATCTGGTACTTTAGTGGAATTTTCCTTACGTCTGCCCTGAAAATCTAACTGGAATCGAATTTCTTTGTGATCGCTGTTTGCAAGTTCGTTCCCTACCTCGACATTGCTAATGAGGTTTTCTCTGTTTGACAAAACTAAATCCAATATATTATTACCCCGTGTGGGTTCGGTTATATGTTGACTTAGGAAACAGTCCTGGATCGTCTCGAGAAAATCCTCTGATTCTGAGTTTCCCGTAAGGTCGGTCCAATCTATTTGGCCAAGGTTAAAGTCGCCTACTATACAGACTTTGTTGTGTATGGAAGCCCTGCGCATTTCATCCCAGATAAGTCGCTCATTGACTCTGTCAAGATTGGGGGGTCTATATATTACTCCTGTGATTAATTTTTCCCGACCGTCGCTTAATTCTATCCAAATTGTTTCTGTATTCCTCTCAGTTTTTATTTCCTTATTTATTTCACACTTCAGGTTATCCCTAACATAGATTGCTACTCCGCCTCCTTTCCTGGTCTGCCTATCGGTATGGAACAGTTTGTAACCCGCAATTTGGTATTCGACTGGTAATTCACGTGTGTCTAGGTTGATCCATGTTTCAGTGAATGCAATTATATCGATTTCTTCGGTACATACCAAGGCCCTAATATCATCCATTTTGTTTCTCATACTTCTACTGTTCGCGTAATATACATTTAAGTTAGTCGTGTTCTGAGTCCTTCCCTTACCGCGTTTAGTTTTAAACTCCCTGTCTAATTTAGTTATGTCATCATTCCTAACACTATTTCCCTGTAATCTTTCGCCTTGTTTACCCGCTCCCACTGCAGTCTCCTCCACCCCCGTGCCCCTATGTTCTCTTAGCAGTTTAAAGACTTCGATATCTTTTGAACTGCCCCCTCTAGAGCCCCAGCCAGGGTTGCTACTCCATCCCTAGACAGGTGCACCCCATCCCTAGCATAAAGGTCCCTTCTGCCATAGAAGTTGTCCCAGTTGTCAATGAATGGGACTGATATTGACTTGCAATATCTGTCAAGACGGTCGTTAACACCAACTGCCCTTGACAACCATTCACTGCCAACTCTCCTTCTAGGCAGGACACCGCATATGATAGGGATCCCTCCCTTAGTCCTAATACGATCTATGGCTGCCTTGAACTTATCAAGAAGCTCCTCGCTCCTACACCGGCCAATATCATTGCCTCCTGCACTAAGGCAGATAATGGGTTTGTTCCCATTACCAGACAAGATATTGTCCATCCTGTCAATTATATCCCCCACCCCAGCTCCTGGCAAACACACCCTCATCCTATTTTTGTTTTTACCACAAAAGGCCCTGTCCATGTACCTTACCTGTGAGTCACCAACAATTAAAGTTTTTATACCTTCCTTGTCATCCCTTTCCCTGACTGTACTAACGTCCAATTCGTCTATCAAGGGACTGAACGGGTTGGTACACTTAGCTGTTGTTGTCGTTGTTGTCGTATCCTTGGTGTGCTTCTTCACCAAAAGCTTTGTCTTCCCACTACTCACAATTTTCCACTCGCTTGATTTTTCGTCAGCCACTGGCTTTACTCGTCCAGCCTCTCCTTTTAACATCGCCATCTCTTCCCTTAATTTCAAGTTCTCCAACGTGGCCCTCTCAATTTCTAACTTGGCCTTCGCCAATTCTTCAGTGGACCACTCCAGTTTGGTCAACAAACTCTCATAACCCTGCCGTGATACTTTCAAGACTGTTGTGCTGCCCTTGCTAACTGAAGATTCTCTGTCTGTTATTAATTGGCTTAAGCAACGCAGAATGCTTAAAAGTGAAGTGAAATGTCCCTAACCTAACCTCCCCCCCAAACCTACTGGGGGGGGGGGGGGTGGATCTTCAGTTGCATACTTTGGGGGGGAAGATCTTCATATGATCCTATATATATATATATATATATATATATATATATATATATATATATATATATATATATTACGGGTGTCGATATTAGTGAACGTAACTCTACTACACAAACCGGAAGCTCGCAGACCCCTTGCAGGTAAAATAGCCCCATTAAATCCCAGTGGAGTTGGAGGCTCTCAATTATTCAGGTGAGGTTTGTATTGACTGTTACCCCAGCCAGGTGGTGGAGGACCTGTGTGTGTGTGTCCTTCATTGTCGACCCACTGACATTACTGCCGGCTTGTTAATGCATGACGTCATAGGCAACCTACTACTGCGACAACGGTGATTTGATCTTTACTAGAACCGTAGCCGGACAATACTCTGTCCCTTAAAATTCCCTTCCCGGACAAAATCACACCAAACAGCTTGGGATTGGAGAATATTCCGTCAGGTGATTTGTTACCAGGTAAAGAAGTTGATAATGTGTAGTAGCAATAATGTTAATGGTGATGCTTGTTGTGAGTGTAGGACAAGAGCCCCCAGGACACACAATAATAAGAATTTATTAAATTATTATTGTTATTCTGTATTGTTTGCAGTTTATGACCACTTGTCTGACATGTAAAATATTACATTTATTATGTCATAAGACTGCAATACCTAACCTAACCTGCCCGGGGGCTTTTGTTCGAATCTCAGGTTCTTATAGAGGAAGAGTGTCTCTTAGTTGAACAAAATCGCCTGTCAATAGCTAAATAAAATGTTAAAAGTGGCGTCCTCTTAGTGAAGGGGTTAGGTTAGGTTAAGGTACAATAACACATGATGTCATCTCTACACGCGACGTCACCTATACACGTGACGTCATCTGTACGTTAGTAAAAATTTAATTAAAAGTGTTTCAATATATTCTTGGGCTGGCATTTTCCGGATGACCTATAAAATACTGGAATATTTAAGAGGAGAAAGACCAGACTTGACCTGATTCAACCTGTCCTGTTCTGACCTGAAGCGGAATACTAAAAAAAAAATATCACCTGAAAATGAACATCCTAGCTTATTTCTCCTGAATAAGCAACCTAACCTTGATAACGTAAGGCTGTTTCATTGTTGTGTGAAATATGCTGAAGTAGTTATGATACCAAATAATAATAATAATAATGTCATGGTCATCTGTAGAGAATTATTCGCTGACAAAATTAATAGCCAGTAGGACAGTCCCCCACCATTCACTCGTTCATTCACTGGCAACTTGTCCACCACCGCTCCCCTCCCCGCCCCCCACACCATAATACCCTCGCCTGGGGTAAGCTGATAGCCCACCCTGGTGAAGAGTACATCAATCATCCATCACTGGCTTTCGGGTGCTGGCCGGGGAAGGGGAGGGGGGTGAATTGACCAGCTGCCACATCAAGTGTTCAATAACTACATTAACATAGATTTAAATTGATATTGGATAGGTGATTACTGTCTATCATCACCTGTTGTTGAGCTTGAAGTGGGTGTTGGATGGATGACTCAGTGTCTAGCCCAACTATCCATCACTATCCCTTAATCTTATTATCTGACTCACGGAAAGTTTTGACATAAGAAAATCAAGACCAATTCCCCCGGGCCTCCGAAGCCAAACACGACTTGTATTTCGTGTTAAAACTGCTAATTTATCTAGGCTAGGTTAGGTTATTCATTACCAAAACACGATCTTGTTGGTGGACGCTGCCTGATGACTTATTTAATGCATTTTGTTTTCCGGAAGCTTTTAAGAAAAATCGTATAAATTTTATCGCAGGATTTTCGTGATTATAGGAGACATCGTGTTCAGGTAGCGTCACTGTTTTGTTGTTTTTATTATTGTAACGTGTGGGAGGTTAACATACACACACACACACACACACACACACATATAAAATCTCTCTCTCTCTCTCTCTCTCTCTCTCTCTCTCTCTCTCTCTCTCTCTCTCTCTCTCTCTCTCTCTCAACCAACTGCACTTAACCTCGTTATCCATAAACAACCAACGCAGAAGAACAAGTAACAACAAAACATTAACCAAAACAAACATATTTACAAATCCATTTCAATCAACCAATTAACACGATTAAACAAAATAATCAATATATAACCGCTGGTAATTAATTTACTGTATAATGCGAAATCTAGTTTATGCTTGGTGCCCTTGGCCGTATGCATTATGTATGTTCATGTAAATGTTAGCAATGCGATATTGTATTGGACGTACAGTAATTGAACTATCGACTCCTGCCCGCCCCGTTATTGGCCAGACAAGTATATTGGGTGTTAAGGTGCCACTGTGACTGAACAATATAACACCGAGCTATTGTGGCTGCATTAGACGTGTTAACAACATAGAAATATTTGCCATTGAAGTTTTTGTTCAGTGACAATAGTCTGGGTGATCTTGGTGTGGGAGGTACAGGTTGTGTTGGTGATTTTGGTGTGGGAGGTACAGGTTGTGTTGGTGATCTTGGTGTGGGAGGTACAGGTTGTGTTGGTGATCTTGATGTGGGAGGTACAGGTTGTGTTGGTGGTCTTGGTGTGGGAGGTACAGGTTGTGTTGGTGATCTTGATGTGGGAGGTATAGGTTGTGTTGGTGATCTTGATGTGGGAGGTACAGGTTGTGTTGGTGATCTTGATGTGGGAGGTATAGGTTGTGTTGGTGATCTTGGTGTGGGAGGTACAGGTTGTGTTGGTGATCTTGGTGTGGGAGGTACAGGTTATGTTGGTGATCTTGGTGTGGGAGGTACATGTGTTGGTGATCTTGATGTGGGAGGTATAGGTTGTGTTGGTGATCTTGATGTGGGAGGTACAGGTTGTGTTGGTGATCTTGGTGTGGGAGGTATAGGTTGTGTTGGTGATCTTGATGTGGGAGGTACAGGTTGTGTTGGTGATCTTGATGTGGGAGGTACAGGTTGTGTTGGTGATCTTGGTGTGGGAGGTACAGGTTATGTTGGTGATCTTGGTGTGGGAGGTACAGGTTGTGTTGGTGATCTTGATGTGGAAGGTACAGGTTGTGTTGGTGATCATGGTGTGGGAGGTACAGGTTGTGTTGGTGATCTTGGTGTGGGAGGTACAGGTTGTGTTGGTTGTATGTATATTATGTATGCTGGATTATATATCATGTATGTATATTATGTATGTGTCCATTTATGTATTATTTATTCAGCCTAGCTAGCAGCGTGTGGCAATGTTATTACCATATCCCACATGCTTAATTAATGTGCCTGGCGACGTATGGAAGCTGCTAATGTATCACTTGCCATACGTCGCCTATAGCAGTTGAACAAGGAGCCTAGCCAGGGAGACCGCTGCTCTCCTTTGTGTACATACTCTTATCCAGTAAACCGAACCGACAAAACTATACAGGTGTTTGTGTTCTCTCCTGTATATAGAACTTATTATTCAGAACCTAACATGGCGCAGTGATCCGATCTTACTGGATAATTACGAGTGAAAGTGCAAAGTCTGTGGAAAGCCGGCTAGGGTCCCCTCCCGGCTTGGGTCAAGCCTTGGGTCAACTCCCGCGCGTCAGCTCTCCTCGAAGAATCTCAGCAACTTTGAGCAGTGTCAGTGACAGTGATTTTCTGTGAAGTGTTTAGTGCATTGTGTGTTTCGTGCCATTCATGTGTGACCTTGTTCTAAAGGATTCCCAAGGTATACGGCACGTTCTGGGCATTTGTAAGGAGTAGAGTTCAGTGCACCCGTCTCTGACCGCGTTCTGAGGGTAACTGGGCTGACTGGGAGTCGCCGCGCCTCTCCCCCCACCCCCTCACAGCGCCGCCTCCACCCCCCCTCACAGCTGGGGCGAGACGCTTTGCCCGCCCGGGACACACACACTCACACACATACACGTACTAACACTCGCTGACCGCGCGGCTTCCTTATATATATTTTATATATATAACCTACTTATCTGTGTATTTAATTAATTTTTTGTCTGAAATCTTGTTGATACGACGGGCTGACCAGTCAACACTGATTTAAGACGTAGTACACAGAGGAAGTAGTTATGTCTCACGCCTTACGTAGCCGTGGACCCAGCGTCTGGATGACTCAGACGGGTGATAGCCCCGCAGAGATGGATGACCAGGCCGGCCACGACGCTCCAGCCCCCACATCGCGCAGTCCCTCACCTCAATATTCAGCGTTGTCTCCAGAGATAATTGCTTTACTGAAGTTTATGAGACATGAGAAACGCAAGGATGAAGCCCACAGACGTTTGGCGGATGAGCACAGAAGGCAAGCAGAGGCAGAACGAGACCACCAACGGAGATTGGAAGACAGTGAACGGTTTGAAGCCTTGATATCTCGCCTCACTGTTAACCAAGCCCCTGGCTCTAACACTGCCTCGGTACTGACTGGTTCAGATACCTCATCCATGCTTCCTTCACGCCCCCCAGCCCCACCTAAAGCAGCAGCTCAAACGCCGCCCATCTTGAAGCCTGATGAGACTTCCCAGACTTTTCGTGAATGGCGGCGACGGTGGACTGATTATTCTACAATGGTGGATCTCCAGAGTTTGTCACAGCCTAAACAACTCATCCAGCTGCGCATGTGCCTGTCCTTGGAAATTCAGCGTGTCTTGGAACATACGTTGCAGGTACCCCCAACCTCTTCGCTGTCTGTAGAGGAAGTACTGGACTTTCTGCAACGGCACATCAAAGGACAGCAGAATGAAGCTCTGCGCAGGAGGGAATTGTTTAGCTGCAGACAGATGGAGGGTGAGTCTTTTGACGCCTTTTACGTACGTCTTAAGAGAGCCTCGGAAGAGGTAGATATATGTCCAGGCCACCACCAGCAGTGCGAGGAGACCCAGTTGAGGCAGGTGATCCTGATGGGTGTTAAGGACGAGGAACTTGTCCAACGCCTCACCTCCCTCGACTCTTCCTCTTCTCTTAAGGATGTGTTGAGGATATGTCGCTCCTATGAGGCTGCCAGGTGTGCCACCTCTGCCATCCGTGCTCCCCCTACAGCTGTACGCGCTGTGTCCCGGTACAAGAAGGACAAGAAGTCTGTTCCTACGCCTTCGCCCACCACGTCCACGCCCGGTTTATTTTGCAACAACTGTGGTAAGCAGCACGGAACACAAGTGTGTCCAGCTGCTCAGTCTACCTGCAACAGTTGTGACCGTAAGGGCCACTGGTCACTCACAGTACGGTGCCCAGCCAAACGCGTCCAGTGCAATGTGTGTGGTCGTCTGGGCCACTATGACAAGTGTTGCCTTTCCAACATACCCAAGGGACCGCGTCGGCGGAAGCTTCAGCCCCCCTCCACCAGAGAGGGCCGCCCACAGTCTTCCAATCAGAGGTACGACGACTCTTGACAACGCTCGAGCCACATTAGGAATGTGTGCTCCCCCCAGCGTCCCAGGACCAAAGTCCCCCAGTACATCAGTGTCATTGTGACCTACCGCAGTGCTTCATCCCGTCTTCAGATGTTGCCCGACACCGGCGCTGATGCTACAGTCATCGGTCCCCAGCATTTGCAAGGCTTGGGGCTCTCTCCAAGTGATCTAGGACCGCCCCCCAAGGATCTCCGCTTTATGGCAGATGGTTCACAGATGACCCCGGCCCTGGGTTCACTCCAAGCACAAGTCACCTTTGGCAACAGGTCGTGTCAAGCCTGGATTGATGTGCATAACGGTGTCCAGACTCCTTTGCTGTCCTACAGACATTGTCAGGAGTTGGCCATCATCTCCCAGGACTTCCCCAAACCTATTCTTGAGGTAAAACACGCCAACAGGGTGCAAAAAGGGAGCAGCAACGACCCTGCTGCCGCCCTACCCCTGCCTCTTGCCAGTGACACCTCTCCTTCGGATGCTCGGAAGTACTTCCTGAAGGAATTCAGCGACGTTCTGGTGACCAAGTCCGCTCTGGAATCCAAGCCTCTCAAGAAGATGGCAGGCCCCCCATGAGGATCCACCTGAGGGACGACGCGAAGCCATTCGCTATTTACACCCCTCGACTGGTTCCCCTGGCCTTCCGCGAGGCGGTCAAAAACGAGCTGGACTCCATGGTCGCCCAAGAAATTATTGTACCAACCGGCGATGACCCGTCTCCATGGTGTCACCCGATGGTTGTCGTCGCAAAACCTAAAGGTGGTGTTCGGATCACCACTGACCTTTCCAAGCTCAACAACCAGGTGTCTCGTCCTGCGCACCCTTCTCCCACGCCCTTTGCAGCCATACGCAGCGTGAACCCGAAGGCGCGCTTCTTCACGACGATGGACGCCCTGTGTGGATACTGGCAGATAGAGCTTGCCGAAGAAGACCGACCACTCACAACGTTCATCACCCCGCATGGACGTTACAGTTATTGCCGTGGCCCCATGGGATTCGCCTCTACAGGAGACGCTTTCTGTCTTCGAGGTGATATGGCTCTACAAGGTCTGGCAAACTGCGTGAAAGTGGTCGACGACATACTCGTGTACGACGAGGATTATATGGATCACCTCTGCCGTATCTACGAGGTACTCAACAGGTGCCGGAAGCACGGCATTACCCTAAATGCCGACAAGTTTGTTCTGGCCAGCTCTTCAGTTGACTTTTGTGGGTACACCCTCTCAGGGAATGGTATCGCAGCTGACCCGGAAAAGGTCCGCGCCATTACGGATTTTCCCACCCCTGCTAACCTGACCGACTTGAGGTCCTTCATCGGTCTCGTCAACCAGTTAGCAGAGTTTTCGTCGGACATCTCCGCAGCTGCTCAACCACTTCGCCCCCTGATGAGCCCCAAGAGGACATTCCTGTGGACCCCCGACCACGACAAGGCCTTCCAGCAAGTGAAACAGGCCCTGTCTCGTCCACCTGTCCTCGCCACGTTTGACCCAGCCTTGCCGACAGTTCTGCAGACAGACGCCTCACGCTTGTATGGCGTGGGATACGCCCTACTGCAGAATCATGGTGGAGGGCAGTTCCGGCTCGTCCAGTGTGGCTCGCGTTTCCTCTCTGACACTGAGACGCGCTACGCCACTATTGAGTTGGAGCTGTTGGCTGCGGTTTGGGCGATGTCCAAGTGCAGGTTTTACCTCATAGGCCTGCAATACTTTCACCTAGTGACCGACCATCGCCCGCTTGTCCCGATCCTCAACCACTACACGCTAGACGCCGTTGAGAACCCTCGCCTCCAGCGTCTGAAAGAGAAACTCTCGGCGTACATCTTCACTGCAGTGTGGCGTGCTGGTAAGGAGCTCTGCATCCCTGATGCCTTATCCCGCTCTCCTGTCAGCCGCCCTACTCCAGAAGACCATGTACTCGACGCCGACCTCGCTCTTTCCGTCAGGATTGTGGTCACTCTCCATGCCGTCCAATCCCTTCGTTCGGACCTGTCACCAGATGACGACAAGGCAATGGAGGACCTTCGAACAGCGGCCCGAGATGACCCTTCCTTTGTCCGACTCGTCGAGTGTGTGAGGAATGGATTTCCTAGCAACCGCTACGATCTTCACAACACCCTGCTCCCGTATTGGAAACTCCGCGATGAACTCTACTGCGACGGAGACCTTGTTCTGTACGGAGCACGTGTAGTTGTCCCTGCTGCATCACGTCCCCACGCCTTGGCCCGCCTTCACGACAGTCACCGTGGAGCTGAGGCCACCAAACGACGTGCACGACAGACTGTGTTCTGGCCCGGCATCAACTCCGACATCTCCAATGTTGTCCGTGCGTGTGAGCCCTGCCAAGTATTACAACCCAGCCAGCAGCAGGAACCCTTTATGAGTGACGACAACCCCACCCGCCCCTTTGAGTCTGTGTCGGCCGACTTTTTCTGTGTGTCAGGAAAGTCCTTCCTCGTTATCGTCGACCGTCTCTCTGGTTGGCCGGTTGTCATCAAGTGCGGTAATGACACGACGTCTGCCGCCACCATCAGCAAGTTCCGCCACTACTTCCGTGACGTGGGCGTTCCTGGACGCCTGCGAACCGACGGAGGGCCTCAGTTCACAAGCCGGGACTTTGCTGTGTTCCTTGACCGATGGGGAGTCCGGCATGTGTTGTCATCGCCCCATTACCCGCAGTCCAACGGCCACGCTGAGGCTGCTGTCAAATCCCTGAAGCACCTCATCCTTAAGGTGGCCCCTTCTGGGAACATTGACTGCGAGGCCTTCGACAGGGGTCTTCTTGAACTCCGCAACACACCTAACTACACCGGACGCTCCCCTGCCCAGGTTTTGTATGGACGCCCCCTTCGTTCTTGTGTCCCTGCTCACCCTCAATCCTTCTCCAAGGAGTGGCAGGCCAAGACAGAGGATTGTGATCGCCGAGCCGCCGAACGTGTTCAGGACGTCGTCGCCCGCTACAATGACCACGCCCGTTCTCTCCCCAGGTTGAGTGTCGGCACCCAAGTCCGTGTTCAGGACCCGACCTCCCTACGTTGGGACAAAGTAGGCGTAGTCATGGGTCTCGGCAGGTCACGGGACTACCAGGTGCGGTTACCCAGTGGTCGTGTGTGGTGGAGGAACCGCCGTTTTCTCCGACCCATAATAATGCCTTCTGCTGGCCCCGCCACCAGTGTTGAGTCCCATACCCTTCCCAGTGATGAAGTCCCTCGACGCTCAGAACGGATCCAAAAGAAAAGGTCCGCTCAAGACTTTGCTATGAGCGCATAGGGGGGAGGGAGGTGTATGTATATTATGTATGCTGGATTATATATCATGTATGTATATTATGTATGTGCTCCATTTATGTATTATTTATTCAGCCTAGCTAGCAGCGTGTGGCAATGTTATTACCATATCCCACATGCTTAATTAATGTGCCTGGCGACGTATGGAAGCTGCTAATGTATCACTTGCCATACGTCGCCTATAGCAGTTGAACAAGGAGCCTAGCCAGGGAGACCGCTGCTCTCCTTTGTGTACATACTCTTATCCAGTAAACCGAACCTACAAAACTATACAGGTGTTTGTGTTCTCTCCTGTATATAGAACTTATTATTCGGAACCTAACATTGGTGATCTTGATGTGGGAGGTACAGGTTGTGTTGGTGATCTTGGTGTGGGAGGTATAGGTTGTGTTGGTGATCTTGATGTGGGAGGTACAGGTTGTGTTGGTGATCTTGATGTGGGAGGTATAGGTTGTGTTGGTGATCTTGATGTGGGAGGTACAGGTTGTGTTGGTGATCTTGATGTGGGAGGTACAGGTTGTGTTGGTGATCTTGATGTGGGAGGTATAGGTTGTGTTGGTGATCTTGGTGTGGGAGGTACAGGTTGTGTTGGTGATCTTGGTGTGGGAGGTACAGGTTGTGTTGGTGATCTTGGTGTGGGAGGTACAGGTTATGTTGGTGATCTTGGTGTGGGAGGTATAGGTTGTGTTGGTGATCTTGGTGTGGGAGGTGCAGGTTGTGTTGGTGATCTTGATGTGGGAGGTATAGGTTGTGTTGGTGATCTTGATGTGGGAGGTACAGGTTGTGTTGGTGATCTTGGTGTGGGAGGTACAGGTTGTGTTGGTGATCTTGGTGTGGGAGGTGTTGGTTATGTATCTAAGCTACTGTGCCGAGTAGCACCTATGCATATAATTACGTAGCAACAGTGCACGTGTTATGTGGCAACATTGCCCCGAGGCTGCCATATGGCAAGACAGTCTCAGTCTGACTTCGTGGGCCGTGCATGGCACACGCTAGTCACCACTTGTATTTCTCCTATCCAAATAAATGGACTTCAGTGTTACCCGGTGTTTCCCTACCCATCACTGCATTCTTCAGGGAACACTTGGAACCTTTAGGAGGTACAGGTTGTGTTGGTGATCTTGGTGTGGGAGGTACAGGTTGTGTTGGTGATGGAGAATGCTGAGGAGGTGTCGTCAGCTGTTGATATGAGTGAGTAGGGATCGAGAGTATATAACTGTATATGTGTATGTATGTATGTATGGATGTATATGGCTACCTGTGGTGTAATGGTCAGCATGCTCGCCTCGCAAGCGAGCGGACCTAGGTTCGATCCCTGGGTGAAACTATGGGCAAGTTTCTTTACGCCATTTGCCTCTGTCTACCCAACAGTAATTGAGGACCTGGATGTTAATCGATTTGTAGATCGTGTTCCGGAGTAATGGTTAGCCAGTGCAATTGGCGAGTTGTCCGACTTTTCGGACTATTCCTTGTCACTGGGTCATGCAGCTCGCTAACTCAGGGTGTAGTTTTTGTTTTGGCGACAGCTTAAACAAATTCTCGCCCTTGGGCCGGCCATCCTCGTTACACGAGGGGCAAACATTATTATTTCTGTAGGTATTTATGTTTGTACTACTTCCACTGACTGGCAGAACAACACTCAGTCTCGGACCAACGCTGATACCTTCCACCAGAAGAAAGTCGCGGCCCAGAGGAAACTTCGAGATCTAATGAACAAATGGTGGAAAAATATAGTGTGTGAAACGAAAGATTTTGCGAATCAACACGAGATGGGTGAATTTTTCAATTCCTCTAATAGATATATGTCCCAATTACTCATGGCATGGCCCCCTTCCGCTCATCCGACGGTAACTTCCTAATTAAAGACAAATAAGGCACCCGTCAGCACTGGAAAGAGTACTACCATTCACTGCTCAACCGAATCACAGATGTGGATGTCTTGGCTACCCAGCAGATCCCTGAGCATCCAGAGCTGATCCACCGCAGCTATCCTCCATCCCTGGAGAGGTAGCTACTGCTATCAAGTAAATGAAAAATAACAAAGCCTCAGTGCCTGAAGGAATCCCAGCCGAGTTGTATAAAGCAGGAGGACCTCTGCTTACCAGCTGTCTCCTCTCTATCCTGGAGAATGTATGGGAGGAGTAGGAAATCCCCCAATATGTTAGTGGTGCAAAATTATCAATATTTTTAAAAACAAGGGAGACCGATCAGACTGTGGTATCTACCGCAGGATCTCGCTTCTGTCTGTAGCTGGTAAGATTATGGCTCAAGTTCTTCCAAAAAGACTTCTTCCTGAGGCTGAAAACTTCCTCCCAGAATCTCAGTGTGGCTTTAGAGTTTAGACCATCACATGGCACCACTGACATGATCTTTGCTGCCCGTCATATGCAGGAAAAGTTCAGAGAACAGCGTCGTGACTTGTACAAGTGGGTACTGGGCAACTTGTTCAAGTCCACTGTAGCTTGTTATTTGGCCCTACATTATTATTATTATTATTATTATTATTATTATTATTATTGTATGAAATTGGAAGGTATGTTAATATATATTTTATTGTTATTTTTTTTGCACGTCTAGCTGAGACTACATTCAACACACACACACACACACACACACTCACACACACACACACACACACACACACACTCTCTCTCTCTCTTTTTTGTGGTAATAAAAAATTTCGTCAGTTAGTTACCGACATTGTTAGGGTCAATCACCTCACAAGGATGGGGACAGTTTTTCAGATGTCTGTCACTTGCTTTGATGGTCTTGTCTGTCTGTCTGTCTGTTAGTTAGTTAGTTGTATGTATGTCTGTTTGTTGGAGGACATTTACTTGTATTTACCATTTTTTCCTGAAGGATAAAATTTTGCAAACAATTGAATTCATTATCATTATGGTTATTATTAATATTGTCAACATCATCATCATCATCATCGTCATCATCATCTTCATCATCATCATCCTGTGTTTTTAACCTTCACTACCCATTCCGTACATGACAGCTGCCAAAATTTCCCTCATCCATTATTTTTCTCTATACTTTGTCTTTTCCTGTGTCGTGGGATCCCCTTTAGGAGCTATACTGTAAGTCAGCGGTTTATATAATAACATTAACAGTTTGGTGTACATGTGAATAGATGAAGTCTTATATACGGGCTATGTACTCGTGTGTGTGTGTGTGTGTGTGTGTGTAAATAATAATAATAATAATAATAAACGGTTTATTTATAGGGTTGCAGCCGGTGGCTGAAACTACAGTATATGTGATTTAGACATAATGATATGCGTTCAATACATTTACAGGGCTGTACAGTACATAAATCAGGAATTGTTTATTATTTTAACAATAGATGGGATGGTGCTTTTCTTATATCTACCAGTGCGGGCTCTTATGGGCTGAATTTTGTTGTAGTGGCAGATTGCGCGAGGTGGGCGGGGGACTGCCGGTGGCAGGAGGTGGCGATGACGAGGATGGTGCAGTAGTCCACTGCCAAACCTTGCTAGTGTGTGGTGGTGGAGGTCACTGAGGGATGGCATTTCCAGGGTGGAGAGAGCGTTGTTGTAGCCGGAGTAGTCTGCGCCGAGCATGATTTGTGTGTGTGTGTATGTGTGTAATAATAATAAATAATAATAATTAACGGTTTATTGAAAAAGTCGGCAGCCCGAAGGCTGAAAATATACATTGAACAAAAATGACTTATTACATACTAAGACATGGGGTGGATGGGTTCTTTAAACAAAAGCTTTCATTACTGAAAGCAGAAGGAACAATGATTGAACATTCAAATTATTTTAGTTTACAGTTGATGTCCCCGGCCTGGGCTGGTCATGGAGACACCAGGTGGTGTGGTGTTCACGTGGTGTAGTAACTCGTCCTCGGGTGTTGATATGAAGGACCTCACGTGGTCATGGAGACACCGGGTGGTGTGGTGTTCACGTGGTGCAGTAACTCGTCCTCGGGTGGTGTGGGGTGGTGTCGAAGTGCCTCGCCCTGCCGGGTGTGTGTGTTTATCTGTGAATTTATGCTCCATCAAACAAAAAATTACGTAACTTAATAAAAATACTAAAACATTCGAATCAGAAATTAACACCTTCCAAAACATTTAAAACACCCACACACACACACACACTGCCTCAAGAGAGCAGCTAGTGGCAGCGACACGTACGGGCACCCCAACAATAATATAATGGACTATTTACATTCCGGCCACCGCCCACCACCCGGCCAGTCCTGTCTCTGATAGTGTTGTGCACCGCGGCAACTGTGTTGAGGTGCTGGCCAGTGTGTCAGAGAGAGAGAGAGCACTACCACCATTCCCAACTGGAAGCATAAAACGTCGATTGTGTTGGTGCAGAAGTACTGGTAAACACTTGTAGTGGAAAGTAGCGACATCTGGTAACAAAAGACTCGTGGTATGGGACACACACACACACACACACACAACCTACACCATTGTACCTCTGGAATGATACATGAAGTTACAGCTGGTGTAGAGGTTGCAATGTATCCAAGGTTTAATTATAAGTACTGTACCAATAGTTTTACCTTCAATGGTCCAATTGGAAGAATATTCAATGACCGGTTTTCATACAGGGGCCAATGTTGACATAGATTTGGGTTGCATTGCTTTAAAATTATATATACAAATATTTTTCAATTTATACCTATGAACCAATGGAAAAATATCCACCCACTCCCTATTAGTTGGTGACAGACCGTGAAATTTACTACTATACCAAGGGCCACATAGTTTTAAGTTTCAACCAGCGTAAGTTAAAAATATATATTTACACTCCCTGGTTAAAATAAAACACATATTTGTATTCGAAATTGGTTTATGTATCTCATTTAGTGACCCGCTGTAAAACTGGGTCAATAGGTCACTGTTATTGGGTTTTGTTTTGTTTCTCCTCAAAACTTTCATCAAACAATAAATTAAACATTGATATTTTCTATTTGCTTTTACAACTTGTTTTTTTTTTAGGTTGCAAACTACAATACACTTGTATCTTGGTTATGTCCCAATGTGAGAGTTCATCCCAAGTGTGATACAGAGTTACTTCCTCAGACCAAATACGTAACATATGTGTTTCTGAACTTTTACCGGTGGAAAAATATAAGCCACGAACAACGGAGCATGACCCAGGCACGACCACGGAGCATGACCCAGGCACGACCACGGAGCATGACCCAGGCACCACCACGGAGCATGACCCAGGCACGACCACGGAGCAAAGAACCAGGCACGACCACGGAGCAGGACCTAGGCACGACCACGGAGTATGACCCAGGCACGACCACGGAGCAGGACCCAGGCACCACCACGGAGCATGACCCAGGCACGACCACGAAGCAAAGACCCAGGCACCACAACGCTGAAAGAACCAGGCACCACCACGGAGCATGACCCAGGCACGACCACGGAGCAAGACCAGGACCACCAGGAGCTGACCGGCACGACCACTGAGCAAAGACCCAGGCACCACACGGAGCATGACTAGCACGACCACGGAGTAGACCTAGCACGACCACGGAGCATGCACAGCCAGGCATGACCCAGGCACGACCACGGAGCATGACCCAGGCACCACCACGGAGCATGACCCAGGCACGACCACGGAGCAAAGACCCAGGAACCACCACGGAGCATGACCTAGGCACGACCACTGAGCAAAGACCCAGGCACCACCACGGAGCATGACCTAGGCACGACCACGGAGTATGACCTAGGCACGACCACGGAGCATGACCCAGGCACGACCACGGAGCATGACCCAGGCACCACCACGGAGCATGACCCAGGCACCACCACGGAGCATGACCCAGGCACGACCACGGAGCAAAGACCCAGGCACCACCACGGAGCATGACCTAGGCACGACCACGGAGCAAAGACCCAGGCACCACCACGGAGCATGACCTAGGCACGACCACGGAGTATGACCTAGGCACGACCACGGAGCATGACCCAGGCACCACCACGGAGCACGACCCAGGCACGACCACGGAGCATGACCCAGGCACGACCACGGAGCATGACCCAGGCACGACCACGGAGCAAAGACCCAGGCACGACCACGGAGCAGGACCCAGGCACCACCACGGAGCATGACCCAGGCACGACCACGAAGCAAAGACCCAGGCACCACCACGGAGCATGACCCAGGCACCACCACGGAGCATGACCCAGGCACGACCACGGAGCAAAGACCCAGGCACCACCACGGAGCATGACCCAGGCACCACCACGGAGCATGACCCAGGCACGACCACGGAGCAAAGACCCAGGAACCACCACGGAGCATGACCTAGGCACGACCACGGAGCAAAGACCCAGGCACCACCACGGAGCATGACCTAGGCACGACCACGGAGTATGACCCAGGCACGACCACGGAGCATGACCCAGGCACCACCACGGAGCACGACCCAGGCACGACCACGGAGCATGACCCAGGCACGACCACGGAGCAAAGACCCAGGCACCACCACGGAGCATGACCCAGGCACCACCACGGAGCATGACCCAGGCACCACCACGGAGCATGACCCAGGCACCACCACGGAGCATGACCCAGGCACCACCACGGAGCATGACCCAGGGCACGATTCATGGGTCGCCAGTGGTTCTTTGAAGTCAATTATATATTATTAGTTTCCTCTCTAAATTGTGATGATACAGGGATGGTGTGTGTGTGTCTCTCTCTCTCTCTCTCTCTCTCTCTCTCTCTCTCTCTCTCTCTCTCTCTCTCTCTCTCTCTCTCTCTCTCTCACACACACACACTTAGAAAACTCGTCGAGGAATCTTTCAAAGTTCGTACATAAAGTTTTCCACTTAATTAGAGTTGTGAGAACTGGCTCATAACACAAAAGTAGCAACCCAAACAGTCTTCCAATTTTCCTGAGACTCTACCGCAAGTATATGGATTATCTTATTGCAGTTTACGGACAAAACATAATCTCGCGTATACGAGGTCTCAAAACAAAGCCATCAAGAAGGTAAACAAACGGGGCCTGTGAAGTCTATAGTCAACATCCACTTGTCAAAACAGCACATTCTGAAGCCCTTGAACAGGACATTAGTTTGTTTAACACTCAAGCACCACCCATAGGTTTATTACGTAAACAAAGCGGGTGTGGAGGTAAGTCTAACCTTGGTTTATAACTTGAAGAAGATTCAGAGGTTTGTCTACTGTATACAGCGATGTGGCCTAGTGTAAACCATTGTATGTTAGTTTCTTCGATATATTGAGTGTGTAGACATGCTTAAGAAAGTCAACCTTTACCTTCATATTATACAACAATGGCTTATTATTCTGTGGTATACACGAGGTAGACAGTGTCATACACAGGTGTGGTACAGTCATCATGCCAGGTGTGTGCCTCCTCCTCGCATATCTTCCGTCTGATGACGACCTAGAAGGTCCTCCGTCAGTGACGCCACTCGGCAACTCAAGGTCACAATTCTCAAACATTCATAAATTAGATTTTTTCTTAAACTGAGGTTAAGACACCATGCTTTCAGAACCCATCTTTGCGTTGTAACTCAAGTTAGCCTGTTAGATGCTTTCTCACGGGTCAAGTTTGTGGAAATATTTAACTTCGTAAAATATCTGAGTCTCCATCATTAGTTGCAGTGAACATTAAACAAAGACTCGAGAGACTCTCTAACAGGTGGCGGTGAACACTCTGGTTGGCAGACTCCCGCCCGTCATTCAGGAGCTGCTCATAAGTTGAGTGTTGAAAGCTTTTGTAGACGACTTGGCGGCGACACAATGGCAGCCTCGCACCCCAAGGTCACCACGAGTGTCAAGTGGTGGCAGTATCCAACCTTGCAAAACCCATGACCCTTCAGGCTTTTACGCCCTTTACACATGATGTGAATTACACGAAAGCGCTTGGGAACTTCGTGTTTTCTTCTTTCCTTGTGGTTATCCGCATATATATATATATATATATATATATATATATATATATATATATATATATATATATATATATATATATATATCTTGATAAAATCACACGGGAAAATGGAAACAACGGATTTACATGAAATATATATATATATATATATATATATATATATATATATATATATATATATATATATGTATAGATAGTGTGTCTGTACGCCGGACGGATGCTGCCAACTTCCCTACTGGACATATTCCCACCTGGGTGTCATAACTTCTCACATTGAATAAATTTGGCAAAATTCTAACGTACAAAATCATTGTAAATGTTAAAATCACCTCTCTCTCTCTCTCTCTCTCTCTCTCTCTCTCTCTCTCTCTCTCTCTTACGTGGAGTAGCTGTAAAAATTGAACTACTGCACTTGAACTACTGCACTAATCCAAAAGAGAAAGAGACATTATTTTGGTGGACACAGTATAAATCTACATCTTCAACCTGCTATTTTTATGACTATTTCTGCTATCTCACACACTCACACACACACACACACACACACACACATCGTGACCAGTCGTGTACTTTATGTTTGTATCTGTGTTAATAGGGTAGAGCTCAGTACACACGCGTAGCATTGTGTGTACACCTACCACCTCCACACCCCCTTCCCTCGTCATCCACCTCCACACCCCCTTCCCTCGTCATCCACCCCCACACCCCCTTCCCTTTTCATCCACCCCCACACCCCCTTCCCATCGTCATCCACCCCCACACCCCCTCCCCTCGTCATCCACCCCCACACCCCCTTCCCTCGTCATCCACCCCCACACCCCCTTCCCATCGTCATCCACCCCCACACCCCCTCCCCTCGTCATCCACCCCCACACCCCCTCCCCTCGTCATCCACCCCCACACCCCCTCACCTTCCACCTCACTATAAAACATCAAGATTTGCCTCTGACAAACAGACGCTCTCACAACAACTTTGCTGTCAAGGGTGACCTGAGGTACAGATATAAGCCCGTACTCTAGAGTAGACTATATTGTATGTGAGGACTTGTCTATGTTAATACTTGAAGGGGTTATTCAGAGCTGACACTTGAGGAAGATACTCAGAGCTGACACTTGTGGAAGATACTCAGAGCTGACACTTGAGGAAGATACTCAGAGCTGACACTTGAGGAAGATACTCAGAGCTGACACTTGAGGAAGATACTCAGAGCTGACACTTGAGGAAGATACTCAGAGCTGACACTTGAGGAAGATACTCAGAGCTGACACTTGAGGAAGATACTCAGAGCTGACACTTGTGGAAGATACTCAGAGCTGACACTTGTGGAAGATACTCAGAGCTGACACTTGTGGAAGATACTCAGAGCTGACACTTGTGGAAGATACTCAGAGCTGACACTTGAGGAAGATACTCAGAGCTGACACTTGAGGAAGATACTCAGAGCTGACACTTGAGGAAGATACTCAGAGCTGACACTTGAGGAAGATATTCAAGCTGACACTTGTGGAAGATACTCAGAGCTGACACTTGAAGAAGATACTCAGAGCTGACGAGGGATCACTTATAGCTGACGCTTGATGAGCTACTCACAGATTAAGCTTCAGGAGCTCATCAGAGATGACCCTTGAGGGTTTGGTGATAACACATTACACATAGTACTTGAGGGTCACTTTAGTTATGATCATGGCAGGAACACCTGAGCGGCCACTCAGAGCTACGCTTAAAGGGCCATTCAAAAGCTAACACTTGAAGGGCCATTCAAAAGCCATCACTTGAAGGGCCACTCAATAGCTAGCACTTGAAGGGCCACTCAAGAGCTAACACTTGAAGGGCCACTCAAGAGCTAACACTTGTAGGGCCACTCAGAACTAACACTTAAATGGCCACTCAGAACTAGCACTGGAAGGGCCACTCAGAACTAACACTTAAAGGGCAACTCAGATCTAACACTAGAAGAGCCACTCAGAATTAACACTTAAATGGCCACTCAGATCTAGCACTTGAAGAGCCACTCAGAACTAACTCTTGAAGAGCCACTCAGAACTAACTCTTGAAGGGCCACTCAGAACTAACACTGGAAGGGCCACTCAGAACTAACTCTTGAAGGGCCACTCAGATCTAACACTTGAAGAGCCACTCAGAACTAACTCTTGTAGGGCCACTCAGAACTAACTCTTGAAGGGCCACTCAGAACTAACTCTTGAAGGGCCACTCAGAACTAACACTTGAAGGGCCACTCAGAACTAACACTGGATGAGCAACTCAGAGCTAAGACTTCAGGGGGGGGGGGGTGGTACTCACGTCATGGTCTGGGTGGGTTTGAAGGAGAAGTCGACTCTGTAAGACGTGTCCACCATCAACTTCACCGTCTTCTCTTTCTTGAACCTGTTGCCGTCCACCTGCCGGAGAGATGACCCATGAGAGACAGTGAGAGATAGTACATGGTGAGAGACAGTATAACAGTGAGAGACAGTACAAGGTGAGAGACAGTACACAGTGAGAGACAGTACACAGTGAGAGACATAGTGAGACTGGGTTACACCACACAAAGAGACAGTGTAACCAGTGTGTGTGTGTGTGTGTGTGTGTGTACAGGAGACTTCACCAGTGTAAGGGTGAGGTTTAAACACGATTGGCAATAGTTAATGTTGGTGGTGAAGGTTTGGCGTATACTGTGACCCCTTGAGCCAGTTGATGTTGACCTCTGACTTACACAGGTACAGTGTTGACCTTCGCCTTTTTTGATATCTTACATACAAAATTTTCAAAGATTGACCTAATTTCATAACTTAATCTCTGCCCCTGTGTGTGTGTGTGTGTGTTTGTTTAGGTAATAGTTGTAAAGTAATAGTAGTGATTGGTCGTAGTAAAGTAAAAAAAAAAAAAAAAAAAAACAACTTTTTTTAATAGGTAATTCTTATCTCGGAAGTTGGATTTTTTTTTTTTGCGTTTCCAAAAAAAAAAAATCTTTATTGAATTAAACATCAAATATTGAGCAAAGTGAGACCGAAAGTGACCACCAAACTAGCAACAGTCAAGAACCAAATAATTACCCAGATGTAATCATAGTCATAAAACACCATGAGTAGCCACGCACTTTTCTGAATCAGGGTGATGACTGATTGTGTGGCCTGCTCAATGACAGTTGTCACGACTTACATTACGTAAGTTGAAGTGAAATTTCGTCTCTATTAAAGTTTCGTTCAGTTAAGGTTAGGTTATGTTAAGTTAAGAATAGCTGGCATATGTTAGGGTATCTTCAATGAAAGATAGGCTTGGTTAAGTTAGGTTAGTTAAGGTTAGGTTATGTTGGGTAAGTGAACCACTTATGTACGGGCTCCCCTCTGAGCTGCGGTAAAATCTTCTGGAGTTAGTAAAAAAAAATAAAGATTAGAAGTGGCGTCCCCGTAATGAAGGGGTTAGTGGAGACTGTCTACTAAAGTTAGGTTATCGATTTGGTTAGTACATTATAGCTATGGTAAATTGGTATCCAGTACCAGATACTAAATTTAGAATGTATTCTATTCAAATAATAATAATAATAATAATGATAATAATACATTTCCCGCAGTAATGAAGGGTGGCCGAAACACACACACACACACACACACATACTCCATCATTCACTGTCATTCATTCATTCATTCATTCATTCTTACTGCTGTAATAGTTATAATCTGTTAGTGGTATTCACTTTTCCTCAACTAGGCCACAAAATAGCTCTTATCTTGTTTCTGTCACTTCACACAACGTAGCATTACCTCCCCTAACACCACTTGGCGTCATTACATGTTTTCCACTCATTCATATACACCGCTGATTGCTGGGTGTTCTCTCTCCTCCCACTCCTAGCGCATAAAAATACTGGAAACTGAAGAGACTACAGCAGGTCTATTGGCCCGTACTAGATAGCCCTGTTTTCACCCAACCTTTGTTAAGTTGCCTTACTGTTTACTATTGTTATTTACCTGTACTGTCTCGGTACACACGAAACTGTATACTCCCACGTGCACCGTATACCTACACTGTCTATATTCATACTACATACTTTATAACATTCGTATCCAATTGTAAACCTGCATGACAATTTTACTGAATTATTATTAATATATTATTATTATTATTATTATTATTTTTATTATTATCATCATCATCATCATCATCATCATCATTATTATTATTATTATAATATGAAGCTTCACAGCGAGTCAATTATGATTTGATATCTTCCATTCATCTACAACTCTACAGTATGTCCAAACTAATGGTTACCTATCCTGCTAACATCTAAGTCTATTCAATTAAATAATCATTGCCACTTGTTAGTTCCTTATTCATTCATCTTATCCTTCCTACCCGTCATCGGTGTTCTGTTCTCATACGTTCATAATGATAATAATAATAATTACCACAGCTACTGTTATTATTATTATTATTATTATTATTATCATTATTATTATTATTAACCAAATTATATCAAAACAATCTATGAAAACACAGAGTTGAGGAGCATATCAATCAATTGTGACCAAGGCCCAGGTTGCTGATCTGACTTTCTGCCTCATTTACACACAATTGCAAGGTTTCAATTGTTTCTCTTACTTTGACAACACAACATACTGTACATATATTGTTTCTCACTGTTGATTATTTTTTTGAGGGGGGGGGGGGGTATTTATTTACGGTCTCTTATTATTATGAATATTAATTATGATGGTGATAATGATGATATTAATAATAATAATATTATATTAGTATATTATTAGCATTGTTGTTGTTATTGTATTTTTAATAAGTGTTATAATTTATTATTATTATTATTATTATTATATTTATTATTATTATATTTATTATTATTATTATCATCATCATCATCATCATCATATTTTCGCCCCCAGGCCCTGATATGGATCATTGACCTGTGCACTGGTGGGCTAATCCTGGGGGATCGGTGGTAGGAACGGTACCGTTCTTGCCTCGCAAGCGAGATGTCATGGGTTCGATTCCCGGGCCGGTGGAAGTTGTTTGGACTTACTTCCTAGCCCCCAATGGTCCCTGTTCACCTAGCAGTAAAGTAGGTACCTGTTGTAGGTCGAAAGCTGCGAATTCGTATTCAGGGAGTTGTTGTAGCTTCCAATGACTTGATGACATAAACCACTGACTCTTCAGGCTTCCACGCCCTTGACTCTTCAGGCTTCTGCGCCCTTGACTCTTCAGGCTTCTACGCCCTTAACTCATGAGACATAAAGGCAAGCATGAACTTAGCATGCTCCCCTGTTGGTCGCTGTGAACGCTTCTGCGTACACGAGGATGTAGGGGGGTGCCCAATAAAAGAAAAAAAAAAGATAAAAAAAAAAACTAACCTAAATTAAACCTGATCTAAGTAGACTAGATTAGTTTATATTGCTATCTTACCCGGGCCCGATTTAACTTAACCTAACTTAATTTAGACTAACCGATCAGCCTAAACTATTTTAAACTAACCTAATAAATTCTAACCACATTTAACATAATTGAGTTTTAGCCAAATTAACCAAACTTAAATATACTGTGAAGTAATTTACAAAATAAATTAAAATACACTATATGCAGTTTGGTGGTGGTGGTGAAGGTGGTTGAAATGTTGGTAGAGGCGGTGAAGATGGTGGTGGTGATGATGAAGAGATGGTGGAGAGTGGAGATGGTGAGAGTTTGGTTGTAAAATTGGTTGTGGAGATAGTATTGGAGAAAGTGGTGAAAATGGTGGTGGCGTTGGTGTTAGTTGGTGGAGATGGTGGTGAAAAAGTGGTGGTTGTAGTAGAGGTGGTGGATAAAGTGGTGGTAGTGGTGGAGGAGGAGGGGTGGGGGCGACAGACAACATCTCCATACAGCCAACGGTCTGTACATTTTTTGGCCAGGCTTCCCATAGTGAGTGTAGAGCTGGTAGCAAGTCCGTACTACACCTGACTCTGTTGACCATTATGCACTCTAAAATAGAACCTTATATCTGTTGATTTAAGTTTATTGATGCTAGTGAATGTATTAACTAAGGCTACGCACATAACGCCTAGTGAGTTTCCCAATCTACTATAGACTGCGGGCCTTAAGATCCGATAGTATTTCTTCGCTAACCTGGCCTGTAAGCCACGCCCCTCGTCTTTAACTACAAATAGCTGGCTGATTCCCCTGAGCGTTTTACCCCCCCCCCCCCCCCGACATTGTGTATATAAGCGCGTATTTATATCGACATTTTATAATAAATATTTAAAATTTTCTAACATCCTCTCTGAAGTGCTAATGTTTTGAAATGATTTGCATTTTCATCGTCCAGTTATTTAACTTTATTTTAGATAATAACAGGTCTGCTTACCAATTATGAACCAATCAGCTATTAGTATAGAAGAGGAGCGTGGCTTACGGGCCAGGTTAGCGTGGAAAGAATATAGTCATTGAAGCTCAGTAATACATTGTAACATCAAAATTTGATTGGTAAAAGAAAACTAAATTTTTCGTAGCATTTACCAAATAATGTCCAGAAAGTAATGTAATTTACCCGCTTAGAGGCCATAATTGTTGAAGCCTAGTGATACATTTTAACATCGGATCACAACACCGGAAGATTGCTATAGTATTTTTTCTTATATAAAAATATTAGGTTAGCTTATTAACAAACATGATTCGTGCTTAAAGACGTAAAGTATTGAAGCACCATAATAAGTGTAAACATCAACAATATAAGGTTAAGAATCTAATGCTTCTTGCCATGTAATAATGTAATTTGGTTTCATTTCTTCAAAAACTCCTACTTCGGTCGTTCCAGAGTTTAAAGTCTTTCAGATGTTTACTTATATTTCATTAATATTATACCAAGGTCTCGCGCTCTACTGTAGTAACATCTCGGTGATGCTTGAAGTGTGATTTATAGATTATGTGGATATACTGTCAACAGAAATGCATGAATACTCAGTCAGAAAAGGGCACAAGACCAACATGAAACATTATAACAGACATACTGGAAAGGTGTGTCCCGTAGGCCTGACTGCTCATTAGGGACAAGGAGGATTCAGTACACTGTTGATTAAGCTATTCTGGTGCACAAGGGGGTAATGTCACAGACTTCTCACTGGACTTCCTTCATTTTCCCAACTGTAAAGATAAGTATCCATTGTCAGCTGGGGCGCCTCATGCGGATATCAGCGGCACTTACGACAGAAAGCGAGTGCTGTATCCTCTGGGGTCCTAAGGAATTCAAGGTTCTAAAAGATAATTCTTAATTCTCCAGTTACTAGAATTTAAAGATGGCTTATAAATGGATGATATATTGAAATGACAGTTAAATGTGGCGTCGAATATACTATACTCTTAAGACCATTTTATAACTAGATACACTCAAGGAGATCAGATCAATGTTGTGTCAGGTCATCGTGGGTCGAGGTCACTGTCGTATATATAACACGCTGTTGTTGACCTTACACGTGTTGTATACATGTTCCTCTCTCTCTACCCCTCAGCACGACCTCACACACTTGACGATTTGTAGTGACGCTTTCAAGCACCTGAAGGTCATCCCCCCCCCCCCCATCGGAAGCTTATTTCACGCCAAGATTAACTACCCTGATGTGGGTTAGGTTAGGTTAGGTTAGGTTAGGTTAGGTTAGGTTTGGTTTGGTTATGATATGTTAAGTTAGCGTTAGGGTGATTAATATTCAAGTGAGGGAGGAGAGATGAGGGAGAAGGGAGAGAGATGTAACAGATATAAGTGAGAGGCGAGTGAGAGGGAGGGTGCCAGAATGTGAGGGTATAATGCCAGGTAGTGCCAGGCTGTCTCTCACTGAACTCACTCGTAGGATGGTGCCGTTCACAGTGCCTGACTTCCCTCCCTCTCTCCCTCCCTCCCTCCCACCCAGCAGGAGGTAGACACACCTTATGTGACAGACAGACAGACAGTAAGAGAGAGAAGGGGAAAGAGAGAAACAGACAGACAGACAGACAGACAGTAAGAGAGAGAAGGTGGGTCGAAAGGCCACAACCTGACCACATACTACATCACCCAGCTGACCTACACACTTGATAGATGATCTCTTTCTCACATTTTAGTAGTAGTTAGTAGTAGTAGTAGTGAAACACCCCCTCTTAACCCCAGCAGAAAGATCACTTCTCGCACTTCCATCAAGACTGGGAGGTATGGGACTAACCAATCCAGAGGAGATTGCTGCCACCGAACATCAAAATTCACTTAAGCTCACAGCAGCTCTCACGGACCACATAAGAGCACAGAACACAACAGGGGAGGTGGATACCAGTGAAGTAAACAAGATTCGTAGGTCCACTACGACAGAACGACAGCACTGCCAAAATGATTAGCTGCAGCAACTGTTTCTGCAGGTACCAGAAAACTTGAAAAAAAAGTAGCTATAGCCCAGGAGGTGGGCGCCTCGAACTGGTTAACTACGTTACGGATAAGGGCAAATGGTTTCAGTCTCAATAAACAAGAATTTACAGATGCCATTGCTCTAAGGCAGGGGTTCTCAACCAGGGGGGAATTCCCCCCAGGGGGGGAATTCAGGTTTTCAGGGGGGGGGGGGGGGGGAAACTGATTCGGGAGCAAGAGATATGTTCGATGAGAAATCAATCACAGAATTTTGGCCCTTGATGTGCGATTCCTACCCAAAAGTGGCAGAAAGAGCTATCCGTGCATTGCTTCCGTTTGTGTCGACATATCTTTGTGAGTCAGGCTTTTCAACTCTGTTGCAAATTAAAACGAAGCAACGTAGTAGATTAGAGGTAGAAAATGACCTGCGTTGTGCCCTTTCAAGCACTCCTCCGCGTATCCCAGAATTGGCGAAGAAAAAACAATCACAGGTTTCTCATTGACTGTAATCTTCATCTGAATAAAATTAATTACTAATTTACAATATCCTGGTATTCTATTGAACTTTTTGTTTATTGCATTATGCTTCAGTTTGGTCTGTTAAGTAATTCATTATAAATATAAAAAAAACTATTTTACTTTTATTCAAGTTTTATAAATCCATCAACATTTTCAATTGGCATTTAATTTGTAAAACTCCACTATAAAAATAATCCATGTAAAATTGTAAATGTATATGTACTAATATGGAAAAAATAAAGGATTTTCAGTAGTATATGCATAT
The DNA here is from genome assembly GCA_958450375.1 of Homarus gammarus. Lineage (NCBI taxonomy): Eukaryota > Metazoa > Arthropoda > Malacostraca > Decapoda > Nephropidae > Homarus > Homarus gammarus. Next base: position 95,955 of record CAUDMG010001998.1, read on the forward strand.
TATTTGGAATGCACTTTTTGAGGCAGACAATCTTGGAAAGGAGGGGGAATGACATTCTGACATATGGTGAAAGGGGTGCATGGGGCAAACAAGGTTGAGAACCACTGCTCTAAGGTATGGTTGGCCAGAAGAAGGTTTGCCCTCCCAATGCGTGTGTGGCTTTTCCTATGACGTCGATCACGCCATGGTGTGCAGGAAAGGGAGCTTCATATGCATGAGGCATGACGAAGTAAGGGATCTCACAGCAAATATGTTGAAAGAAATCTTTCGTGATGTAGGGTAGAACCGACCCTCCTTCCATTGGACGTTGAGAATTTCCAACATAGAACTTCAAACACATCCAACGAAGCCTGTGTTGACGTCAGTGCTCGAGGATTCTGGACGCGGGGACAGCGAGCCTTCTTCGACATCAGGATTTTTTATCCCATGGCCGCAAGTCGCCGTAACTTAGCTCTCGATGCTGCACGCAGGAGGAACGAGAACGACAAGATAGGGGCATACAGGGAGAGAATTCAGAAGGTTTATCAAGGCAGCTTCACTCCTCTAGTGTTCACAACCTCTGCTATCCGAACAGAAGCAGGAGCCCAGAAGTTATGTTGCAGCCTGGATGAGATGTCGACTGTCCTTCTCTCTCCTTAGGTCTGCTTTGCTCTGCCTCAGGGGAACGAGAGCATCGGGCCCAAAGCCGGCAACAGTTGCAGATATTGACGATGAGGCAACAGTCACTGAATGCCGCATAGATCTGCGGCTCAACTAACTCAGCACAGCTAGGGTAGCTACTTATGTATTAGGATATGTAATTTTAAGGTAATAAAATGGCGGCAAAGGTGTGGCTATTGGGGGAGGCTGGAGACCATTTAAAAAAAAAGTAGTAGTAGTAGCATTGATATAAAAGGTTATAGAGAAACAAGTATCATATTTAAAAAATATATATATAATTATTTTTATACATATATAGGCCCCACCCTCACCTATCACCTGCGATAATGTCTGGGTAGGAGCAGTCTGAGGTGTCTGGGCATGGGGGCGTTCCACCACCACAGCCCAGTCCAACCTTCTGGACGATCGTCGGCTTCCTAAGGGTGGCAACGTTTGGAGTTTTCTTTGTGCGGCATTTTAGTTTTAATGTTTTTTTTTCTTTTGTATTTCACACATTTTTCCTCTACATCAAAGCCCTGCCCACTTTGAAAAAGTAATACTGTTGGTAATTTTATCGGTTGAAATACTTGAAAATATAGAGTTCCGACGGAAACGCTATAGAATAATTTATTTATAGCTATTTTCTTTCCCCCCATGTAAGATTCAGTATGTATAAGTAAGTGTTGGCAACTTCAAAATATTTTATATTTTTTTTTATTTACTCAATTTTCCCGCTGGTCCTCAATACCGGCAGCTCTGCTGGAGGTATCGAGGCATTGGGGTGTTCCACCACCACATCTCTGGGCTGTAAGCTGTGGTCTGATAAACAATCATTACACTTCCCGCCAAGACCAAAGCTTCCACAAAAGAAAACTGATGACACATATAGACAGTAACATCATGTGCAGTATCTAATATAGTCCATGAGGCGATAATGTATCCCCCATTTACAAACAATGCTCATAGATACTGGTTTGTATGTTTTCTACTGGCTTGGTTTGATCTGACAAAACTTACTATAACTCCGGCCAAGATCAAAGCTTCTATGCCAGGAGAAAAAACACATACACAGTAAGTGATCATAGTATGAGCTCAACGAGAATAGTTGCTGAGCTAAAGATCCTACATATCTAGCATAGAATCCGAGAAAAAACTTGCAAATCACATTTTACAAACAATAACAGGGGTTACATGGCCTTGCCAGCCCATGTCGAAATAATGATTAGCCCAATCAGTAATATGGCTACAACATTTCTTTAGGTAGTACAAAACATTGATCAAATGAATTCACAGAAAAAGTGACTAATCTTTCTTAAAAAAAAAAAAAAAAAACATTCTCTGTAGTAAATGTGATCAGAAGTCAGAGAATTAAATTCTTCAAAATACACAAACAATGCGCCTACTTCCACATGTGAGGGTGTTCTTTTTCTTCTTTTTTTCATTATACATAAACAACCAATACAGTGGTGTGGCCCAGCATGGCTCACATTCTCCACCAGCTGGTATCAGGGTTACTGGCAGTACAGCAGCAGGGATAGGTTGGTTGGTCCATTCGATGATCCACCTCTTCATCGTCGACTTTCTTCTGAGGTCAGCACTGCACGTTTTATGTCTTCTCTCTTCACATTGCACGTTTTCATTTCTTCAATACCGCACCTTCTTGGTTGTGTCTCTACACCTTCTGACTTCTTCTCACTTCCTCCTGGTTTATAATGCAAATTTCCTCTTGCATCAGTTTCTATCATACTCCAGATAAGTTTTTCCAGCCCCATCTGCGTTTCTTCTGCACTGCTTTATTTTCATATTCCAAATGAGTTTTTCTGTTCCATCTACAATTCCTGTACGTGTAGAGCATCATATTCCGCCAATCCGGCCGGGGGTAGCCGGTCACACTGGGGGGAGGGGGGTGCCATCACTCAGGACGACATGTGGGGCAGGATACATGGACCTGGGTTCGCCCTCAGTACACGAGTGTCGGCGGGATCCTTGATCCCCTGTCCCACGCACCTGCAGCGGAAAGCCCCTTCCTGGTTCGACTTGCCAGGGTTTGGTGTGTGGTGCTGCTGTGTCGTCTCTTCACGGGCGCATTCCACACGTCTTAGCTGCCTAAAGTAGAAAAATATAAAATCTTCTTTATCCTAGACCAAGGGAGGACTTGAAAGAGGTAAAGTGGTGTGTGGTGATGTCGCCGGTCGGTAATGCTTCCTAACTATTACAACCCGGGTGTGTCTTGATCAGGTGTAGTGTCTTGAGTAACACGGTCATAACACCGGGTTAACTCAGGTACCTTGTGGCCATTACCTTTGCCTGGGTCAGGTCTTAATCTCACTGTAGGGTGTGTCAACTTGCGTGGGTGTACACCTGCTCATCTACTGTACTTATTATTATATGTGCTATTCTTTCTGGGCTGTAAGCTATGGTCTGATACACAATCATTACACATAATACATCTTTGCCTTGACCACCGGAGGGTCAAGACATATCAGGCGCTGCTCCTGCTGCGCAGCTGCCCCCCCCCCCCCCCCTCGGCCAATGTTTGGCCCATTCCCCAAGTCCCTCTCCCCGACCCATCTTTACCACCGAGATATCAACATAATCAAAAGTGACAATTTCGTTTCGAAAAGAAGTGGGATCAATGTTGAACAGTGTTTATAAGGCAATTAATTCAGCTCTAGACAGTACCAGTGAGAGCTGTGACCCACCAGTGAGATAAGCACTCCTGGGAATCTACCACCATCTTCTGACCAGGCGGTGTTAATCAGTCCACCCTGGGAACAACATTGGGTCGTCTTTACACCTGACTACAAGATAAAACAACACCACCTAGCAGAGAGTGAGGTACTGTGACACCACCCCACACCACAGTGTCCATGACCATATGAAGTCCTTCATATCAACATCCGAGGACGAGTTACTGCACCACGTGACCACACCACCCGGTATCTCCATGACCACGTGAGGACCCTCATGTTAACATTTTCGTACGAGTTACTGAACCACGTGGCCTATGTGACCTCACACAGTATGGCAAGAGACCAGCCCGTGCCATCAATTGCAAACTTTAATAATTTGCATGTTCAATTCATGTTCCTTCTCCTTTCAGTAATGAAAGATTTTGTTAAACCACCCACCTACCCCATGTCTTTGTTTGCATTAAGTAATTTTTGTCTAATGTATATTTTCAGACTTCGGGCTGCAGAACTTTTTCAACAAACCGTTAATCATCATCATCATTATCATCATCATCATCATCATTATTATTATTATTATTATTATTATTATTATTATTATTATTATTATTATTATTATTATTATCATCACACACACACACATCCTGAAGTGCTTGTCTATGGATGCAGAAGTATTTTTTTTTTACGGGGATTAGTCCACCCGGGCACAGGTAATGACCCACATCAGGGCCTAGGGGGCGAAAATATAATAAAATATAATAATTAAAATAATAATAATCATATCTATTATTATTATTATTATTATTATTATTATTATTATTATTATTGTTGTTGTTGTTGTTGTTGTTATTATTATTACAACAATTAATAAAAATAAAAATAAAATAATAAAATTAATAAAAAAATAACCATAAATAAATACAAAAACGAAAAAAATAAATCAAGAGTGAGAAACAATATACATTACGTATGTTGTGTTGTCCAAGTAAGAGGAACAATCGAGACCCTGCAATTGTGTGTAAATGAGGCAGAAAGTCAAATCAGCAACCTTGGACTTGGTCACAATTTTTGTGATGCCATATGGCACCCGAGTCTACCATTATGCTTCCAATATCTTCCCAGGCGGTAGTACCTCCCTGTTTGGTAGCTGCTTACTACCTACTACCTACCTACTACTTTATATACTGTGTAGGTAGGTTGAGCAGTGTGTGTGTGTGTGTGTGTGTGTAAGAAAGGAGACTTCATCGGGTAGTGAGTCTCGCTTGAGTAGGAAACAACAGCACTTGGTTACCTTCACTTCCTGTTATTATAACGTCACCCGCGAGAGTATACAAACCCCCCTCGGGCCCTGACGTGAATAGATTGATACATACATCTCCAGGGGTAGTTCCTTTACACCAAAGTGACGGTGATGAACGTATCAGTAGACAGTTCAATACTATCATGCCCACCACCGTGTACACGTAAATACAGAAATATTTTCTAGCGGCCAACTTGTGTACTGCTTCCGTAACAGTCGTTTATCATAGACATGAAACCCTGTCACCTAGAATGCCTCGATAGATGTTCAATAATCGACACGTGAAGTAAACCTCACACCCAGGGTTGGATACATGTCGTCTTTGTGTTACTATCGGTAATTTGTTTTAGTCGCATTGAAGGAAACTTAAGTAGGATGCACCCAACTCATTCAGAATTTCATCACGTAAGACTGGTGAAGGAGAGGGGGAGGGGGTGGGCAGTGAGAGTGAAGGATCGACTTGTGTCATCTGGATATAGGAGCGACCCGAGTTGCTAGTCACTGTTCATTAATGTGTAATAAGAAAATAATTGATGTTAATACGGAACCCTGAGGAACATTTAGCGGCCATGTGGAAAATATAGAATTGAAGGGACTTAGGAGGAGAGGCCATGGGAGAGTATTTATGCAAGTAAGAATTGGAATAAATTGGTCAGGCCTCGTGGATTGACTGTGTGAGGAAGGATAAATCAGCAGTAGAGCGGCCAGGACAGAGTAACCTTGGCCACCAAGGTCAAACCATACCAACACACACCCAACGTGGTCAAGGTCGAACCCGACCAGGCCGAAGTCAAACCCGACCTGCCCAAGGTCGAACCCGATCTGTCCAAGGTCGAACCCGACGAAACACTACCAAAATTTGGCCTTAATTTGGACGACATTTTAAGACAACAGTGGACATGGGATTGGGATGTTCTCTGTTTCTCCAAAATAAAATTTTACATTTATTAGTAAATATTTTAATTTCCCTTATTTAAAACATCACAAATTGTCAATGATTTTTTTTTAACTTAACCCACAAGTAGATGACATAGTTTATAATACAAACTGTTGCCCAGATAATGAGTCAACTATATATAACCATTAAACACTAGTACAGGGTGTCCCACATACCATGACACCATAGAAAGAGGCTATATATATTGTTAGGATGGTTGAAATTGCATCAAATTGCAATAAAATGTTTATTGTTCTATGGAAATTCAAATTCATTGGTACTCTTAAGATGAAGCCCTCCAGAACCACCTTTCCAGGTGTGTTGGGGTTGCTTCTGAGAACCATAAAGTGTTGCCAGTATACAACACGACCTAACAGTGTTGCCAACACTCAGCATAGAGTAAAACTATTTATCATTATTTGTTATTACCATCAACCACCACCCAAACAGTGTTGCCATTGAGTTCATTAACCAGGAGCGTTCTGTACATGACACTGGGGCCCCGAGCCCTTTTAAGCCCCAACCTAGCCAACCTTAGCTAATCGTTAAATTTGGTGACCTATGAAAACTGGGCCCAGATAATTTTTACGTTTAGGTAAGATTAGGTTAACTTAGGTTAAGAGAGGTTAACTTAGGTTAAGAGAGGTTATGTTAGGTTAAACTTTATATCCCTTGTACAGAGCGAGGATCATGACCATTATTGCACACCTTCAGCAGTACAGTACTTCAGAACATAAGATTGGAGGAAACTGCAACGGGCCTATTGGCCCATACTGGGTAGTCCCATTTACACCCAACCCCTATTGCTCATATATCCATCCAACCTATGTTTGAAGCTATCCAGCGTATTCGAGTTAATGATGTTTGGTAACTTGTTCCACTCGTCCACTACTCTATTTCCAAACCAATGTTTACCTACTTCGCGCCTAAATCTAAATTTGTCTAATTTAAAACCATTGTTACTAGTTCGCTCCTGGTTGGATAGTTTGAGTATCTTTGTTATGTCCCCTTTATTTAGCCCTTACTTCCATTTATACACCTCTATCATGTCGCCCCTCACTCTACGTCTCTCGAGGGAGTGCAAATTAAGATGCTTTAACCTGTCTCTGACCTCAAGGTTTCTAATGCTCGGGATTAGACTCGTCATTCTCCTCTGAATTCTTTCTAGGGATTCTATATCCGTTCTGTAATACGGTGACCAGAATTGAACTGCGTAATCCAAGTGAGGTCTCACAAGCGCAATATATAATTTGAGGATGACCTCGCTAGTCTTGTAACTAACACTCCTTTGTATGAACCCAAGTACTTTATTAGCCTTGTTTCGAGCAAATACACATTGTTTACTTGGCTTAAGATTCTTACTTATCATTACTTCTAAATCTTTCTCGCAGTCAGATTTCTCTATAACAACGTTGTTCATCTCATATATATAGCCTCTTTCTATGGTGTCATGGTATGTGGGACACCCTGTTCTAGTGTTTAATGGTTATATATAGTTGACTCATTATCTGGGCAACAGTTTGTATTATAAACCATGTCATCTACTTGTAGGTTAAGCTGAAAAATAAAAAAAAATCACTGACAATTTTGATGTTTTAAATAAGGGAAATTAAAGTATTTAATAATAAGTGTAAAATTTTATTTTGGAGAATCAGAGAACATCCCAATCCCATGCCCACTGTTGGCTTAAAATGTCGTCCAAATTGAGGTCAAATTTGGGTAGTGTTTCTTCGGATTCGACCTTGGCCTGGTCGGGTCAGAGCTTGGCCACGTTGAGTGTGTGTGTTGGTCGGGTGCGACCTTGGTCAGGTCTGGAGTAAAGTGTTATTTTCATGGTGTTGATAATGTGAGTATTGTATTGATTACCTTTTCCAATATTTTTTTTTGTTGCTGTTGAGGTGAGGGAAATTGGGAGGTCGAATGAATGTTGACATCGTCCCATAAAGGTGAAAAAGCTGATTTGTGAAGAGATAATCTGAAGAGCTTGGACTGAACAAGAGAAAATTCAGTAGAACAAACCTCAAATGGACCTGGAGCAATGTCAGAACTCTAGTTAATTGATTATGCAGAACGTTCGAATTACAGAACTAAATAATTGCCTTAACGTGATCTCTTCCATGTTTGTATAGTTACTGAGTGACTGTACAGGTGGATGGGATTGGTATAGGCTCTTGGCGTTATTCTTGTTGCATACATCTGTGGCTCTGGAACGATAGAACCATTGGTGGGAGATGAGACGGTGGGGGGGAGGGAGGGGTGTATTGTAGGGTGAGTTCTTTATCTTAAGGAAGACCAAGGAAAAGTGAGTATGAGTTGGGATAATTAGTTACTGCTACTATTGCCAATAATAATAATAATAATAATAATAATAATAATAATAATAATAATAACAATAATAATAATAATAATATTAACATTTGTTGTAACCACACCATGTTTATCCACTGAAAAATTTATATGCAACAAATGTCGTCATCCGAATTTGTTTACACAACACGCCACGTTACACTCAGCCTGAGGCGGCTTGCATCCTGGGTGCTGGCAGAACAAGACACTGTCATCCTGGGTGTTGTCCTCCCAGTACCCAGGATTCACCGCGCCGCGTCAGCCTGGGTGTGGGGTGGGATATTCTCTATTCGTGCAAATTTCCAAAATAAATTAGTTCACTGAAGCGTCAGTCAGCCTGTGTGATGAAGGCGGATTTCCAGCTGGGAAGCCAAGCGATGACGTCACGCATGTAAACAGACGTTTACGCTTCATTTGTCAAGTAAAAAAAAAAGAGTAAACGGATTCTGAAAGCCTTGCATGTGCTTTTTTATCCATACTGGAGTAAATAGAAAGTAATGTAAAACGGTACAGCCTAAGTGAATTTGAGCGTCATTTAGACCATCATCTTAGTACAGTAGCTTGAGCGAGCCAGCTAAGAGCTTTAACGTGTCTCCTTTTAAGAGGCAAAACTTAACGTGTGAACTTAGAGAATCGCACAACAGGTCAGCGGCTGCTTCCCGGAACTTAGTGAGGGTTGTCTCGACTTCCTGCACCTGGCACTGTTAACATGTACACTGTGAGGGACTTACTGATACGACTCTGTTGTGTGGCTTTTGATTCTGTTGAATTTACTTATAGTTTTATTTTTCTATCTCTCGTTCGTCCACCTCCTTCCCATTCTCCTCTCTTCCTTCTTCCTACCCTCCTCCCTCCCTATTCATTCCCATTATCCTGTCTTCCTCCTACCCACCTCCCTCCCATTTCCTTCCCATTTTCCTCTCTACTTCCTCCCTCTCTATTCCTTCCCATTCTCCTCTTGCTTCTACCCTCCTCCCTCCCTATTCCTTCTCTCCCCGCTACCTTCTCTCATTTCCTCCTCCACCATTCCCTCCACACCAGGGCCAGTGGAGGGAGGGGAAGAGCACCCCCCCTCCCTCCACCCACCTCTCACCGCCTCTGCTTATTATAAGCCACGTAGGAAACACTCATTACTTCCCCCCTCCCTCCCCCTCCCCCTCCCCCCTTCCCCCCTCCCCCCTTCCCCCCTCCCCTTCCCCCCTCCCTCATGTCTTATTACAGGGGTGCCAACTGATACTTGACAGACAGACAAACAGAAACCTGTCTTTTTCAGTAGGCTGTTTACCTCTCTTAGGTCATCGTCCTCAAGGGTTAAATCATCGATCTCTAGGGGTAAGTCATCGTCCTCAAGGGGTAAGTCATTGTCCTCAAGGGCGAAGTCATCGTCCTCATGGGGTAAGTCATCGTCCTCAAGGAGTAGGTCATCGTCCTCAAGGGTTAATTCATCGTCCTCAAGGGGTTAAATCATCGTCCTCAAGGAGTAAGTCATTGTCCTCAAGGGCGAAGTCATCGTCCTCAAGGGATAAGTCATCGGCTTCAAGGGGTTAAGTCATCGGCCTCAAGGAGTAGATCATCGTCCTCAAGGGGTAATTCATCGTCCTCAAGGGGTAATTCACCGTCCTCAAGGGGTAATTCATCGTCCTCAAGGGGTTAAATCATCGTTTTCAACGGTAAGTCATCGTCCTCAAGGGGTTAAATCATCGTTCTCAAGAATATGTCACCGTCCTCAAGGGGTAATTCATCGTCCTCAAGGGGTTAAATCGTCGTTCTCAAGGGGTAAGTCGTCGTCCTCAAGGCGTTAAGTCATCGTCCTCAAGGGTTAAGTCATCGTCCTCACGGGGTTAAGTTAGGTTAAGAAAGATTACGTTAGATTAAGTTTGGTTTGGTAAGGTTTAGTTAGGTGAAGTTAGATTAGGTTGAAATTGGTCAGAATAGATTAGTTTGGATTAAGTTAGATTAGATTTCGGTTAGGTACGTTGGGTTAAGTTAGAGGATGTTGAGGTGAGGTTAGGATAGGTTATGGTAAATTACGGTTAAAGTTATAATAAATTAGGTTTAGATTTGTACCATTATTCATTGACATAATTCTTCATCATCACACAGGGATAGGGAAGGAGGAAGGTAGAAGGAGGAAGGAAGAGAGGAGAATGGGAAGGAGATGGAATGGGAGAGAGGTGAACGAGCGAGAGAGAAATAAAGAAATGATCTTGACTTTTCCCCTCCCCCATGAGGTCACGAAGGTCACAATATGTAAACTGAGACCTCAAAAACAACTAGATCATAAATATATCGAAGCATCGCCTCGTAACCTTGAAATTTGATCAGTGACCTGCATAACTTTTCATAAACTGTCGCCTTGTCATGTACTAAGATCACAAGATCAGTGTGTGTGTGTGGGGGGGGGGGGGGGGGGGCAGGGACAAATAATAATGAAAGTCGTGAGATTTCTTCATATTATTATTATTATTATTATTATTATTATTATTATTATTATTATTATTATTATTATTATTACGAACATTTACAAAAATGTCAATCCGTCCCGAGTTTCTTTGTCAGACTGGCTTACCGTATTTACATCTTAAAAGTAGGTCGTATATCCGCCAAAGCCACCATTATCTCCGCTGAGGGTGCTGGAGAGAGATGGGCTCTGGAGTACCGCCAGCTGTCTCGTCCCAAACTATCGTACGGCGCCGAGATCGGAATGGGAGTGACAAAAGTTAAGACCCATAATATACTGTATGTGGTAAGCTTTCACGTACTGTAGTGTGCCCTGGTTATAGGAAGCATACAAACTATATCACTACTACTACTACTACTGCTACCACCACTGCTACTACTACTACTAATAATAATAAAAATAATAATAGTAATAATAATAAGAAGAAATCTAATTTCTTTCATTATTATTTGCCCCCCCCCCCCCACACACACACTGTCTCCATGACCAGTCCAGGCCATCAACTGTAAACTATAATAATTTGTATGTTCAATTCATGTTCCTTCTTCTTTCAGTAATGAAAGCTTTTGTTAAACGACCCACCCACCCCATGTTTTTGTATTTTAATAGGTCATTTTTGTCTAATGTATATTTTCAGCCTTCGGGTTGCAGAACTTTTTCAATAAACCGCTAATTATTATTATTATTATTATTTATTTATTATTATTACACACACACACACACACGAGCGCCTCAGTGTTTACTCAACATTCATACTTCCCAAGCTCACCTATGCCTCCCCTACCTGGTCTTCCTCCCTAAATGCCACACAACGTAAACACCTAGAAAAAGTGCAAAAGAGGGCATGCAAGATTATTCTCTCCCCTTCCTACTCCACACATCAAGAAGCGCTCAACACACTGACCCTTTCGACTCTCACTGACCATCACCACGACCTCATCTGCAAATTTGGTAAGAAGCTTCTGCACCATCCTCGACACCGGCTCCTACTACCACCTGACATCCCTAGTCCGAGAAATGCTGTTCGACACCACAACCGCATCCAGCCCATACGTCCTCGAACTGATCGCTATAAGAACAGCCCAGTCCCAACCATTGTAAAAATTATCAATAACTTGTAATAAACCAGTATATTCACTCCCAGTAAATACTACTTCTTGCACTGTCACTATGTTGAAATGCCCTGTAGTTTGAGCTTTTCCCCATCTAGTTATTATATATCTTATTTGTATCGCTTATGTTATTTGTATATTATTTGTAAATCGAAAACCATTCCCCAATTATGTAACTGTATATTTTCAGCCTTCTGGCTGCCAAGCTCTTTCAATAAACCGTTAATTATTATTATTATTATTATTATTATTATTATTATTATTACACACACACACACACACACACACACATACACTACTTTGCTGTCACTCGGAATTGAGTATGATGATCATCCAGCTATGATGCCATGATATGAGTTATTAAGGATGTCACCGGCAGGGTCGTTCACAGATGTTGCATATGTGGAGGGCTCCATCTAGTGTGGGAGGGGCGGCGGCAGCGTCTTTCCGCCATTGGTGCTTGTCTGCCTCGGCATGCAGTCGGGTTAACTCGAAAGTATTGACACCTTCTTGTGTGGTGCTCCTCCAATCGTTACGGTGTGAAGTAATCATCTCCCAGGTGAGGGGGTCGATTTGGCACTTTTTCAGGTTCGTCTTAAGACTATCCTCATACCTTTTCAGTTGCCTGCCAGCGTTAAGTTTACTATTTGTTAGGTGACTGTAAAGTAGCTGCTTTGGCAGTCTACTGTCGTCCATGCCGGTAACATGGCCATTCCAACGTAGTTGTTCATTGATAATGGTATCCTCATTGCTCCTACAGTTGGTGTCAGCAAGAATATTGCAATTTGTTCTCTTGTCTTCCCAGTAAACTCGAAGGATGGAACGTAGACTATGTTGGTGAAAGTTTTCAAGTGCCTTGAGGTGCCTCCTGCATGTGACCCATGTCTTGCGGCCATATAGCAGGGTGGGGAGGATCACTACTTGATATAATTGCAACTTTGTAGATAATTTCAATCCCTATAACTGAAGACACGGGAACGGAGTCTGCCAAAGGCTTGAGATGCACATCTGATCCGATGTTGAATCTCTTCATCGATATCGGCGGTGGTGGACAGGTGTGAGCCGAGAGGGTAGTACCGTTAAGCTGGGTGGATGGTGGAGGTGTGGCTGAACCAGGGGCAGGCTGGAAAAGAATCTGAGTCCTACATTCACCTCAAGGCCGAAGTGTGAATACACATTGTTAGGTTCTGAATAATAAGTTCTATATACAGGAGAGAACACAAACACCTGTATAGTTTTGTAGGTTCGGTTTACTGGATAAGAGTATGTACACAAAGGAGAGCAGCACTCTCCCTGGCTAGGCTCCTTAGTCAACTGCTATAGGCGACGTATGGCAAGTGATACATTAGCAGCTTCCATACGTCGCCAGGCACATTAATTAAGCATGTGGGATATGGTAATAACATTGCCACACGCTGCTAGCTAGGCTGAATAAATAATACATAAATGGAGCACATACATAATATACATACATGATATATAATCCAGCATACATAATATACATACACACATCTGCATAGGTGTTCAAGATCTCCTGTAGGTCGCATTTACTGTGAGCGACAAGGGTGAGGTCGTCTGCATACTGAAGTTCAGTAATGGAAGCTGCCAACACCTTTGTTCCTGCCTGGAGTCGCCTTATGTTGAAAAGATCCTTCATCCAGTACTCGATGTCTACCCTGCTGGCTAAATTGGCAGCCAAAAAAATGGAAAAAGAGAGTTGGTGCCAGTACACATCCTTGTTTTACCCCCGTTTGGATGGGGAAGAACTCAGAATGGGATGCCATTGCACAAGACACTGCCGTTCATGAAATCGTGGAGTTGCCTCATGATGGCGATGAATTTTGGTCATCGGCCAAAACGGTTGAGGGCCAACCAGAGGGCTTCCCTGTTGGCCGAGTCAAAGGCCTTGGTTAGGTCGATGAAGGCCATGTATAGGTCACGACACTGTTCTCTGAACTTTTCCTGTATCTGGAGGGCAGCAAAGATCATGTCAGTGGTGCCACGTGATGGTCTAAAGCCGCATTGAGATTCTGGGAGGAAGTTTTCTACCTCAGGAAGAAGTCTGTTTAGGAGGACTCGGGCGATAATCTTGTCAGCTATGGACAGCAGTGAGATCCTGTGGTAGTTGCCACAGTCTGACCGGTCTCCCTTGTTCTTATAAATGTTGACGATGGAGGCGTCTTTAAGAGCTTGGGGAATTTCCTCCTTTTCCCTTATATTCTCTAGGGGAGAGTGGAGACGGCTGGTAAGCAGAGGTCCTCCTGCTTTATACACCTCGGCTGGGATCCCATCAGGCCCTGAGGCTTTGTTATTTTTCATCTGTATGATGGCAGTAGCTACCTCATCCAGGGATGGAGGATAGCTGAGATGACTCAGCTCTGGATGGTGAGGGATCTGCTGGGTAGTCTGGACATCCACATCGGTGTTTCGGTTGAGCAGCGAATGGTAGTGCTCTTTCCAGCACTGAAGGAGGCCTTCTTCATCTTTAATTAGGGAGTTACCGTCGGATGAGTGGGTGGGGGTGTGGGTGGGGGGTGGGGGGCTGTGCCATGAGTGATTGGCCCATAAAATGTTTTCGTGAAATTGAAAAATTTACTCATCTCGTGATGATCTGCAAGTTTTTGCATTTCACATGCTTTAATTTAAACCAGTCATTCTTTAGTTTGCGAAGTTCGCGTTGGACCGTCTCTTTCTTCTTGTGGAAGGTATCAGCTTTGGTCCGAGACTGAGGGTTGTTCTGCCAGTCAATTAAGGCAGCACGTTTATCATCGACGAGTACATTGATTTCCGAGTCATTTTCATCAAACCAGTCCTGGTGTATTCTTACAATCTGGCCGAGAGTCTCTCTGCTGGTTTTTGTCATGACAGTGTCGAAAGTACCCCATTCGGCACTGGGATTTGTGTTTTTTGTTGTCAGGTTGCTTATCAGCCCATGTTCGAGCTGCCACGAGGAGGTACAGCAGGAGTCTTGATGATGAAGAGGCTGTGTACTGGCAGGGGAAGACTTAGAACATAAGAACATAAGAATGGAGGAAACTGCAGCGGGCCTATTGGCCCATACTGGGCAGTCCCGTTTACACCCAACCCCTATTGCTCATATGAGCATCCAACCTATGTTTGAAGCAATTCAGCGTATTCGAGTTAATGATGATATTTGGTAACTTGTTCCATTCATCCACTACTCTGTTTCCAAACCAGTGTTTACCTATTTCACGCCTAAATCTAAATTTGTCCAATTTAAAACCATTGTTACGAGTTCGCTCCTGGTTGGATAATTTGAGTACCTTTGTAATGTCCCCTTTGTTTAGCCCTGCCTTCCACTTATACACCTCTATCAGGTCGCCCCTCGCTCTACGTCTCTCAAGGGAGTGCAAATTAAGATGCTTTAACCTGTCTCTATACTCAAGGTTCCTAATACCCGGGATTAGTCTTGTCATTCTCCTCTGAATTCTTTCCAAGGATTCTATATCCATTCTGTAATACGGTGACCAGAACTGGACTGCGTAATCCAGGTGTGGTCTCACAAGAGCAAGATACAGTTTTAGGATGACCTCGCTAGTCTTGTAACTAACACTCCTTTGTATGAACCCAAGTACTTTATTAGCCTTGTTACGAGCAAAAACACATTGTTTACTTGGCTTAAGGTTCCTACTTATCATTACTCCTAAATCTCTCTCGCAGTCGGATTTCTCTATGGCATCGTTGTTCATCTGGTATCTGGTTTCCCTGTTTACATTTCCTATACTGAGTACTTTACATTTGTCGATGTTGAATTTCATCTGCCATTTTACAGACCATTCGAAAAATTTGTTTAGATCCTCCTGTAGTTTTGCCGAGTCCTCGTCAGATTTGATAACACGTCCTATTTTAGTATCATCAGCAAATTTACTTATGTTGCTGTCTATGCCGATATCTATGTCGTTTATGTATATAATAAACAATAATGGTCCAAGTACTGAGCCTTGGGGAACTCCACTTGTGACGTTGCTCCAATGGGACTTAGTGCCGTTAATGCTCACTCGCTGTTTCCTGTCCTGTAACCACGCCCTAATCCATTTAAGGATGTCACCTTTGATGCCATGAGCTTCTACCTTTCTAATTAGTCTTTCGTGGGGGACTCTGTCGAAGGCTTTGCTAAAGTCGAGATATACCACATCATAATTGTGCCCCTCGTCCACTGATTCGAAAACTGATGAAAAGAATGTTAATAGATTAGTTAGGCAAGAACGTCCGCTTGTGAAGCCATGCTGGGAATCATTGATCAATGGGTGCTTCTCCAGGTGATTTCGAATAGAGTTTGAAATGATTGCTTCCAGTAATTTGCCTACTATTGATGTTAGACTGATTGGGCGGTAGTTAGAGGATAGTGATCTATCCCCCTTCTTGAAGATCCATATTACATTCGCTATCCTCCAGGATTCTGGTACTACACCTGTTTTTAAGGACATGTTAAACAACTTTGCTAAGGGCATACTAACCTCTTCCTTACATTCCTTTAATACTCTGGCAAATATCTCATCAGGACCAGGTGACTTATTAGGCTTTAGTTTGTCTATTTGCTTACTAACATCGTTACTAGTCACTACTATCTCACTTAATTTGTTTTCTTCACTATCTCTGAATAGAGTCGGTGCCTCGGGTATCATGTTTAAATTTTCGGTGGTGGAAACTGTTGAAAAATATTTATTCAAATTATTGCTCATTTCTCCGTCGTTATCAGTGAGCTCTGACCGTATTGGTCCAATCTTTTCTCGTGATTTAGTTTGATACATTTGGTAGAATCCTTTGGGGTTTGTCTTTGCCTCCCTTGCTATCCTTACCTCATTATTCCTCTTTGCTTTCCTTATCTCTGTTTTAACCCTACTCGCCAATACCCTATAATAGTCCCGGAGGTGAATTTCGCCACGATTTATCCTTCTACCTAAAGCCTTCCTTTGGCCAATGATGTTCTTTAAATAATTATTTATCCATTTAGGGTCATTGTTGTCTGATCTGAGTTTTTTGTATGGTATGTTCTGCCTTTGTGCATTAAGTAACTCACTATTTAAATTGTCGTGGAACTCGGCAATCTCAGATCTCGTTATCAGGTCGGTGTCATCTGTCAGGTTCACGGCCAAGCGCGACACCCCCTCTCTCAGCTGCCTCTTTAAATTGTCAAATTTTGCCCTTCTGAAATCTGGTACTTTAGTGGAATTTTCCTTACGTCTGCCCTGAAAATCTAACTGGAATCGAATTTCTTTGTGATCGCTGTTTGCAAGTTCGTTCCCTACCTCGACATTGCTAATGAGGTTTTCTCTGTTTGACAAAACTAAATCCAATATATTATTACCCCGTGTGGGTTCGGTTATATGTTGACTTAGGAAACAGTCCTGGATCGTCTCGAGAAAATCCTCTGATTCTGAGTTACCCGTAAGGTCGGTCCAATCTATTTGGCCAAGGTTAAAGTCGCCTACTATACAGACTTTGTTGTGTATGGAAGCCCTGCGCATTTCATCCCAGATAAGTCGCTCATTGACGCTATCAAGATTGGGAGGTCTATACATTACTCCTGTGATTAATTTTTCCCGACCGTCGCTTAATTCTATCCAAATTGTTTCTGTATTCCTCTCAGTTTTTATTTCCTTATTTATTTCACACTTCAGATTATCCCTAACATAGATTGCTACTCCACCTCCTTTCCTGGTCTGCCTATCGGTATGGAACAGTTTGTAACCCGCAATTTGGTATTCGACCGGTAACTCACGTGTGTCTAGGTTGATCCATGTTTCAGTGAATGCAATTATATCGATTTCTTCGGTACATACCAAGGCCTTAATATCATCCATTTTGTTTCTCATACTTCTACTGTTCGCGTAGTATACATTTAAGTTAGTCGTGTTCTGAGTCCTCCCCTTACCGCGTTTAGTTTTAAACTCCCTGTCTAATTTAGTTTTGTCATCATTCCTAACACTATTTCTCTGTAATCTTTCGCCTTGTTTACCCGCTCCCACTGCAGTCTCCTCCACCCCCGAGCCCCTATGTTCTCCTAGTAGTTTAAAGACTTCGATATCTTTTGAACTGCCCCCTCTAGAGCCCCAGCCAGGGTTGCTACTCCATCCCTAGACAGGTGCACCCCAACTTATACAAGTTGCTTCCCTGTTCGTCACAAGGGCTGGCCAGCGGCGGTAGCACCTGAACACTAACATAATGCTGCCATATTATACGCATTACACACACACACACACACACACACACACACACACACACACACACACACACCATCTTTTATTCAGCAAAAAGTCCACTCTTTTACCCAACATATACAAGGAGAGTATTTTTCTGTGTTGTGTCTGTCTGTATTACTCATTCACTTCCAGCAATGGACGAGAGATGCTCTTAAAAATGAATAATAAAAAAAAGAGTGCAACATATTCAACCTCTCTCTCTCTCGTGTGTGTGTGTGTGTGTATGTGTGTGTGTGTGTACGTATGATGTATGTGTGCACTTATGTTTGTATGTATTGTATGTATAAGTGTGTATATATGTATAATGTATGTATGAGTGTGTGTAAGTGTGGGTTTTTTAGCAACACGTTATATGAAAGTTTAAATTTCAAATATAATTTCTCATCTTGCTGTGAAAGCTACTTAGTATATTAGTTCATTCTTACGAGACATCACTAGGAGACCTTAAGAGACACTACTAGGAGACATTCTCAAGAGACACCACTAGGAGACCTCAAGAGACCTAGGAGACCTTAAGAGATACCACTTGGAAGCCTTCTCAAGAGACACCACTTGGAGAGCCTTAAGAGACACAACTAGGAAACGTTTTTTAAGAGACACCACTAGGAGACATTCTCAAGAGATATCACTAGGAGACATTCTCAAGAGATATCACTAGGAGACATTCTCAAGAGATATCACTAGGAGACATTCTCAAGAGATATCACTAGGAGACATTCTCAAGAGACACAGTAGGGGACAGGTGAGGAGACCGTGGGTGTCTTTTTGCTTGTTTGTAATTAGTGAAATTGTGTTTTTGTGTATATAGTACATGTGGATGTTTGAGTGTTTGTCTTATTTTTCTGATTAGATCCCTCGACGTGTGTGTGTGTGTGTGTGTGTGTGTGTGTGTGTGTGTGTGTGTGTTGAGAAGTATATATTAATATAATACGTCCTGTCTTCCCTGTTGTTATTAAGAATATTTACCATGATACATATTTTACGATGGGATTATTGATAATTACAATATAAAATTACTGTCTCGTTGATTTATATTATATATATATATATATATATATATATATATATATATATATATATTATATATATATATATATATATATATATATATGTAGATGCATGTTGTTGTTATCAGAAGACAATATATATTACCAGGGTATACGGCTGTGTCATCATATTTTATTTTTTACCCGGGCACAGGTCACTGACCCATATTGGGGCCTGGGGGCAATACTAATAATAATAATAATAATAATAAAAAATAATAATAATAATAATAATTATAATAAAAGCAAGAGTGAGAAACAATATAGGTATGTTGTGTTGTCAAAGTAAGAGAAACAATTGAGACCCTGAAATTGTGTAAATGAGCAACCTTGGACTTGGTCACAATTTTCGTGATGCCATATGGCAGCAGGGTCTACTATTAGACAACACATTATGCTTCCAATATCTTCCCAGGCGGTAGTACCTCCCTGTTTGGTAGTTGCTTACTACCTACTATTATATCACGGAATTTTCTGAACTGAACAAGGAATTAAAAACGTTTGGGTAACTATTTTTTTCTCTTCAGGCGTAACGTAATGAAGGTGTTAGAATGGACCTGAATGGGTAACTTAAAGACCAACACAACATCCAGTGATAACATGACAATTACGCTGACACTCTACCTTAAATAGACACTTTCACTTTACGTCAATTAGGAAAGAAAATTAAGACCCAGTTATTGGATGTTTTCTTGGTAGATTACAGACCATCTGTAGTCTTCGTCTATAGATCACAAAATGTTGCCTATAGTTTTTACAGTATTTATCTACAGGGGTGACTAAACTACGAAATACAGAGAAAAAACCACCTACATATCTACAGCTGTATGTGTTTGGTATTGTCGAGGGGGTCTGCTCTAACATACTTACCCCGCACCCCCCAACCACCCTACCCACAACCCCCCACACCACAAGGGACATTCATTCACACGGACACATACATCGCTGTAGCTACATCATTCATTTACACGTCAATTCTCTCCACTCATTTACCTTTGTATTTCCCGGCCATTACGTATGATTAATGTCCTAAAACATAAATGTATTAGTTTCATGTTTTTCGTGTTTTATTAGACCCAACATAACTCTCATTGAAATAATCTGTAACATAACCATTCCTCAGTCAGTCAGCCGTGTGTGTGCGCCACTGATGCCCACAAGTCCTGGCCTGGTATGTGGGAGACGAGAGTAAGGTCCCTGGCATACCCATATCACTCTGCATGAACACTACATTGGTTAGTTGATTAAATGTGTTGTAAGTTGTTGTTGTTGTTGTTGCTGTGGATTTTTTTTAGTCGGTTATTTCGCTAATCCCAAAGGCGTCAGACTCACGAGAAGACACACAACAGTCTGTCAGAACATAAGAAGGTAACAAGAGAATTATTATTTAGTTAACAGATTTTTCTTACAGACAGGGAACCACCTGTGTGTGTGTGTGTGTGTGTGTGTGTGTGTGTGTGTGTGTGTGTGTGTGATCTTCTCTAAGCTTGAAAGGGATTCCAAGCAAAGATATATGAAGATGATAAATATGAGGGAGGGAGTGTGAGGGATTGGGGTAGAGTGAGGAAGGGAGAGACGGAGGGGGTGAGGCAGGGGGTGAGGCAACGGGGGAGAGTGAGGGAGGGAGAGAGGGAGGGGGTGAGGCAATGGGCGAGAGTGAGGGAGGGAGAGAGAGAGGAGGGTGAGGGAACGGGGGAGAGGGAGAGAGGGAACGGGAGAGAGTGAAGGAGGGAGAGAGGGAGGGGGTGAGGGAACGGGGGAGAGAGGGAACGAGAGGGAGGGGGTAAGGGAAGGGGGAGGGAGGAGTGAGGGAGAGTGAGGGGGAGAGTGAGGGAGGGAGGGGGATGTTATTATGCGGGACATAAGTGACAATATGGATTTCAAAACCGAGTGCTTCCATTTAGAGCGAGGTAAGGAGAGGTTCAGGATATGGACCTTCTGGTAGTGATCCACGTCTTCTGAAAATGACTTCTTCGAGATTGAGACACATAATTAATTATTTTCTCACCCTCTTCTTATATTCTCCCCCCCCCCTCCCTCTTTTTCCTCCTCTTCCTCTTCTTCTTCCTCCTCTTCTTTCTTTTTCCTCCTCCTCTTCGTCAACTTCTCCCTCTTTCTTCCTCTCCTCGTCCCCAGTACACCCTCAGCTCCACAATGACAGGGAGGACGACTCTACCAATCATTTTTATTTCAAAACTACGAGATCTTCTGGCGAGGATGTGTGTGTGTGTGTGTGTGCGTGTGTGTGTGTGTGTGTGTGAGAGAGAGACAGGAATGTGGTGTTCCGTAAGAGCTCTCGTGTGGGAATGCATTTGAACCACCATTGATCCGTGAAGAGCCAGACGCTGTAGTACGTCTTTACCTAATGGTTCGTCGTCACGCTTACTAACACACACAAACGAGCCATTTTTTTTCAATAATTTGTTCCTTTCACTTATTAAATGATAATATCTAAGAATAGGACGAACTAGGGTATCAGTCCAGTTTAGACAAGAAACATTAAACTTCCTCAAGTGACGTTAAACTAGACTCGGGGTATTAAATGATGTCATAAACTACATAAATCTCCCTTAACGTAAGCTACAATGTTGTTCATCCTGGCTAGAAGAAAAGAATACTGAGTACACTAAAGTTTCAATGTATTTCATTGTTAGGAGGAAAGAATTGTTTCTATTCTTATGTTTTAGTGTTTTCCTTTGCTAATCAACTTCCCATTCTATTACTTACAGTCGCACGTTGTTCTGTCATGTCTCGTCTACAGTACCTTGGTCCACTATATTCAGATTCCTTGTCACCCCTCGCACCCAGCCACACGCAGCGAAGGGATATTATGCTATCAAGCTTAGCCTCCACTTGTCTCTTCGGTGTTCAGTAGTCAGATTAATGGTTCACAGATAACATGACAGTCGTTTATACTTGTCACATAGACACACTGTTAACGTCTCCTGTATACAGATAACCCCAGAAATATTATCGTGTCGACTTAAACACTTTTCGCGTTTAACAAGTATGATGAGCTCAGTGTGGACTTCCTGGCGGGGTCAAGTTGTGTGGGTGTAGACTGTGCTCTGTTTACTCTCTGCCTGCTACAGTCGCCTGCCAGGTGTGTGTGTGTGTGTGTAGGGGGGGGGGGGCTGTCGGTGATATAACACAACAACAACAAAAACAAGAACAAAGAACGCTTTGGCTTGCAGTTTCCTCACATTTTGATGAGTAGAGATACAATTTGGCAAAAAAGGATGTTACGAGTTGGTTAATGATACTTAAAGAGCCCTGCCAGTTGAAGCGACCCACATACACTATATTAATACAACAAAAACAATTCCACAGAGTAAAATACTATCAAGCTTGTTCAATTTGTTAACTTGTAAATCTCCAAAGATCAGAGAATGTCGCATTATTAGCATTTTATCGCCAGCCACACGTTGAGTATTTGGCGAGTCACAATACAATAGCTGTCGTGATCCAACACATCACACAGGTATTGTAAAGTCTTTGTGTTTGTTGATGTTTCAGTGTTCATAGATAAAGTAATTATCGATCTTTCTATTTAGGTTAGGTTGTGTTAAGTTAGTTTATAGTCCTGCAGTGAAATGATTATTTTGAGGTGAACCTTGCAATACAGTTCTTGCAAAGTAAATCGGCCATTACTGAAATTCTTTTTCTTTTCTTAATATTGCCATAACTATAATAGTGGAGCAGCTAAATGGAATTTTTCAAAATAATCATGCAAATGGTTATACAAGCACCTAAATTGACATGGTAATTCTCTAATGGTTACTAGTCAAGTCTGCCTGATTGGCCATTTGAAAATCCAAGATGGCAGCCTTTTTCAAGATGGCCGCCATATTGACCTTCAAAAGTTGATTTTTCTTATAGAAATTGATGTAGTTGGTCAATCTGGGTGATCTTGGTGTAGATATGCATGTTTTCAAGCATGCTCAGATGGTTTTTTATAGTTTTAAGTCCATTGTAACATTTTTATCCACATAAAATAACACTTTTAGTAAAAAATGTATAACAAAAAAGAACTTACTAAGAAAAAAGTACTCACTATTAGCACTGGTTCCTGTGACTTCTCCTGACAATACATCTTTGTACATTTACTGCTGTTCACATATGCAGCTGCAAAGTGCTGTGCAGGAAAGTCCAGAGCGAAAGCATTTGCATCTCTGGTTGAAGTCCTTCTTACAGGAACATTTGGTCAGCTCCTGACAGCATGTCGCAATCTGGGGAAGAGTCGTCCAACGTATCTGCCATGCCTCTCCCTTCTACGTCCATCCCCAGTTGACAGGACTGCTGGTTTCTGTATTGGAGATTGTTGCCTGGCCCCAGATGATACCAGCCTGGTAGGCAGCCCGCTTTGCATGTTCCTTGAGGGCTGCCTGGGTTGGTGGGATGGAGTCATGGTCTCTGCTTGCGGGGAAAGAGATTTAGTCTTGCCTCATCTACACCAGTGGCTGCACTAGATCTGTCGTACATGAGGACAACAAATCTTTCCAGCTTCTGCAGGTCAACATCAGCAACTGGTGTTGGACATTGGCTGAGTTTGGTGGGCAAGACCTCTTCAAGCCAAGCATACTCTTCCTGCAGGTATGACTGGATTGACTCAGGTGCTGGCAATGACTGAGGTGCTACCAAGGGAGGATTGGGATTCTTCATAATATAAGCTGGTCGGACATTGGTGAATGCCTCTGGAAGCTCAGGAACTTTCTTGACCATCGTATCTGCATTCCGTCTGAGTGGCTCACGCTCCTCACCTGCCTGCTCAGGGCTTGGATGTTGGAAGATGGACACACTGGTCCCATGGAAGGACGTTTTGGCCGTAGTCGCAGTGGGGGTTGTGGTCAATGTTATCCACTGCTGAAGTCGTGAACAACTGCTTCCTCAAGATTGGTGGACACACCACTCCATCTTCCATGTACTGGCATACAACTGCTTCTCCTAACTGGGCTGATAATTGTAGAACTCTGTCATATGAAATGCTGACCCCATTTTCATGCAGCTTGTCGATGAGCTGCCTCTTTCTTGTCTTAGCAAACACAGACATGACGACGTAGATAGCAAAAGGTGTCTCATGGTCCTTGGAGTGTTTGTGGATTTGTGTTCCTACCTTGTAGTTGGCAAAGCAGTTGTACTGTAAGAGCTGTGACATAGCAAGGTCAGACTTCGATGCGCCATGCTGGAGTTGGGATTTGATATCTGCACCATGTTCGATCATGCATACAAATTGAAGCAATGATGGTGGAACAGCCTGTTCAATGCGTCCTTCATGAAATGTACTGCTGAAGTGTGACTTGTGCTGAAGCATGTCCCGTCGTATCATCCCAGCAGCCTTGGCCAGATGGATCGCGTCACCGTATTTGCTTGCTTGTGCCAGGATTGAGCCAACATCCTTCTCAAAGGCCAGTAGGATATCTCTTCCTTGGTGATGAGCTTGCAGCTGGGGGATGTGAAAAAGCAGCTGGTCCTTCAGTCGAGTAGCATGAACATCGGGCGATCCAACACCCAGCTGCTCAAGTCTCTGTCTTTAGAGTGTGACCAGGTCAGCAAGTCTGAAAATGGGTGGTTCAGTACCTTCACTAGAAGCTTTCATCTGAGTGATGTAAGTGACCAGTTCAGAGAAAGCAGTTGGGTATGCGTCCTTGTTCGGATGAAGCTCTTGTGCTTCTTCTTGTTCATGAGCATTTCGGTGTGTTCTTTCTCGGTTGTACAGGTCTGCCAGGCAGCGAGGGTAATACTTCAGTTCTTGTGCCACAACATCTGCACTTAGTTTGGCAAGGAGTTTTCCAACCCTAAGTGTCTTCGCACAATCATTCAATCTTTTATTAAGTTTCATTGTCATTGCATGTCTTATGTCATCTCCCGAAGCTTCTTCCTCACATAGAAAACATTCTGTTGCTTTGGGGTCTCTTACCATTCGTGGTATCTTGCTACTGTTGCTCTCCTCTGTAGCAACTGCAGAGGTTCGCCTTTTCTGAGCTCTATTTAACTTTGTGTTGTTGAACAGAAGTCTGCAACTCTCATGATACTGTGCCTTGTTTCTCCTCAAGGTCTCCTCTATCCCATCATCTTCAACAAGTCTTGCAGGGTCAAGCTTGATTGGCAGTACATTGATTGAATGAAATAGAGGAATCTTCCTTGCCAAGCTCTTGTAACCGTCATCTCCTTTTTTTGGCAGGATTTGCATGTGGAGACTTAAGGTCTACCTTCTTATCCTGTTGACAAAGACAACACTTTGCCCAGTCAGTGAGGAATGATTTGTTGGTAGATTTTGTGTCCATAACTATTTTTGATCTTCAGGGCCGAGGGTTTAACCTTTTACCACCCTGTGTATGTATATTCTGTATGCTGTATTTATATTATGCTATGTATATTATGTATGTGCTCCATTTATGTATTATTTATTTAGCCTAGCTAGTAGCGTGTGGCAATGTATTTATCAATGTCCCACATGCTTAATTAATGTGCCTGGCGACGTATGGAAGCTGCTAATGTATCACTTGCCATACGTCGTTTATAGAGCAGTTGACCAGGGGACAGGTTGAAGAGGGCTACTCCCCTTGTGTACATATCTCTTATCCAGTAAATCGAACCTACAAAATCTATACAGGTGTCTGTGTTCGCTCCTGTATATTGAACTTATTACCCAGAACACGAACATGGCGCAGTGAACCGGTTTTACTGGATAATTACGAGTGACAGTGCAAAGTTTGTGGAAAGCCGGCTTATGGACTCCTTCCCTGTGTCAACCAACCGCCCCCCACCACCCCTCCTCGAAGAATTTAGCAACTTTGAGCAGTGTCAGTGACAGTGATTTTCTGTGAAGTGTTTAGTGCATTGTGTGTTTCTTGCCATTCATGTGTGACCTTGTTCTAAAGGATTCCCAAGGTACACGGCTTGTTCTGGGCATTTGTAAGGAGTAACGTTTTTTACAGCCTCCTCTCATCATTCCTTGAGGGTAACTGACACTCCTCGCAGTCTCCACCAGGGTTGCCAACTCGGATTTTCAAATGTCGCTAGGCTGGTACCTAAAAGTAGCTAAATGTCGCTAAATCTTCCATGGAAAGTCGCTAGCTATTATTCCCCCCCTTCAGTAATTTGATGCAAATAATATTTTCATAATGACGACTATAATGGACGGAGTATAAATAAAATGCATTATGTAAAAATAAAAATATTATCTTTTTTTAAAGTTTAATGTGCATACTTACCTATTATTCAATAGTAATTGCATCCCAGTCCTCTTCGTAGTCGTCGGCAGTGTGAAGAACTGTCGAGCTGGAAGCATGTGAAGTGCTTGGTTCAGGTTCTCTTGTAACTGTATGCCTCCACAGTCCCATCTTTCTTAAAATATCACTAGGAAGTTCATAACTTGCACAACAGGTGTTCTGTCTTTTTAACCTATACTTTATTGTAAGAATTGTCTTTAATGTCGATAGTTTCATTTTGTTACGCAATTTTGATTTCACAAAGTTCATATTACTAAATGTGCGCTCTACATCTGCGTTTGAATGCGGAAGAGATAAGGCAGCGAGTGCAATTTCAGCCAGATCATGGTAAGGGTTTTCACCTGTCGCATCTCTGTCATTTGCCACTTCTGACCACAATTTTAGGGTGTTAGATGCATGGACGGGCTGACATCAAGTGATCAGGAAATAGACGTGTCCCTCCTTCTGTACCACGACCCGTTCAAATGTATTAAACTGTTCTTTTTATTTATTGTCCCTGTAACCCCGTTGCTATATATTATGGCTCTAAATTAGGAAAACTGAGTTTTCATGGACAGTCCAAAAGTATCCAGAAAGTCGCTAGATTTCTGTGGATATCTCTAGATTTGCGACAAGTCGCAAATTGCTCTAAAATGTCGCTAGAAAAAAACAAAAAGCTCTAGATCTAGCTACAAAGTCGCTAAGTTGGCAACTCTGGTCTCCACCCCCCCTCACAGCTCGAGAAGACTGCTCCCACACAGACGCACGCACACTCGCATACATGTACTAACACTCACTGACCGCGGCTGCTCCCTTATATATATTTTATATATATAACCTACTTATCTGTGTATTTAATTAATTTTTTGTCTGAGATCTTGTTGATACGACGGGCTGACCGGTCAACACTGATTTAGACACAGTACACAGATGAAGTAGTTATGTCTCGTGCCTTACGTAGCCGTGGAGCCAGCGCCCAGTGAGTCAGTCCGATGATAGCTCCGCAGAGATGGATGACCAGGCTGACCATGACGCTCCAGCTCCCACAACATCGCGCAGCCCTTCACCTCGATATTCAGCGTTGTCTCCAGAGATAATTGCTCTAATGAAGTTTATGAGAGATGACAGGCGCGAGGATGAAGCTAACAGACGTGTGGCGGATGAACACAGAAAGCAAGCAGAGGCAGAGAAAGACCACCAACGGAGATTGGAAGACAGTGCATGGTTTGAAGCTTTGATATCTCGCCTCACTGTTAACCAAGCCCCTGGCTCTAACACTGCCTCGGTATCAACTGGTTCAGATACCTCGTCAATGCTTCCTTCACGCCCCCCAGCCCCACCTAAAGCAGCAGCTCAAACACCGCCCATCTTGAAGCCTGATGTGAATTTCCAGACTTTTCGTGAATGGCAGTGACGGTGGACTGATTATGCTACAATGGTGGATCTCCAGAGTTTGTCACAGCCTAAACAACTCATGCAGCTGCGTATGTGCCTGTTCTTGGAAATTCAGCGTGTCTTAGAACATACGCTGCAGGTACCTCCAACCTCTTCGCTGTCTGTAGAGGAGGTACTGGACATTCTACAACGGCACATCAAAGGACAGCAGAATGAAGCTCTGTGCAGGAGGGAATTGTTTAGCTGCAGACAGATGGAGGGTGAGACTTTTGACGCCTTTTATGTACGTCTTAAGAGAGCCTCGGAAGAGGTAGATATATGTCTAGGCCACCACCAGCAGTGCGAGGAGACCCAGTTGAAGCAGGTGATCCTGATGGGTGTTAAGGACGAGGAACTTGTCCAACGCCTCACCTCCCTCGATTCTTCCTCTTCTCTCAAGGATGTGTTGACGATATGTCACTCCTATGAGGCTGCCAGGTGTGCCACCTCTGCCATCCGAGCTCCCCCTACAGCTGTACGCGCTGTGTCCCGGTACAAGAAGGACAAGAAGTCTGCTCCTACGCCTTCGCCCACCACGCCCACGCCCGGTTCATTTTGTAACAACTGTGGTAAGCAGCACGGAACACAGGTGTGTCCAGCTGCTGAGTCTACATGCAACAGTTGTGACCGAAAGGGCCACTGGTCACTCACAGTACGGTGCCCAGCCAAACGCGTCCAGTGCAATGTGTGCGGTCGTCTGGGTCACTATGACAAGTGTTGCCCTTCCAACAAACCCAAGGGACAGCGTCGGCGGAAGCTTCAGCTCCCTTCCACCAGTGAGGGCCGCCCACAGTCTTCCAATCAGAAGCATGACGACCCTGGACAACGCTCGAGCCATATTAGGAATGTGTGCTCCCCCCCGCGTCCCAGGACCAAAGTCCCCCAGTACATCAGTGTCATTGTGACCTACCGCAGTGTGTCAGCCCGTCTTCAGATGTTGCCCGACACCGGCGCTGATGCTACAGTCATCGGTCCCCAGCATTTGCAATCCTTGGGGCTCTCTCCAAGTGATCTAGGACCGCCCCCCAAGGATCTCCGCTTTATGGCAGATGGTTCACAGATGACCCCGGCCCTGGGTTCACTCCAAGCACAAGTCACCTTTGGCAACAGGTCGTGTCAAGCCTGGATTGATGTGCATAACGGTGTCCCGACTCCTTTGCTGGCCTACAGACATTGTCAAGAGTTGGCCATCATCTCCCAGGACTTCCCCAAACCTATTCTTGAGGTAAAACACGCCAACAGGGTGCAAAAAGGGAGCAGCAACGACCCTGCTGCCACCCTACCCCTGCCTCTTGCCAGTGACACCTCTCCTTCGGATGCTCGGAAGTACTTCCTGAAGGAATTCAGCGACGTTCTGGTGACCAAGTCCGCTCTGGAATCCAAGCCTCTCAAGAAGATGGTAGGTCCCCCCATGAGGATCCACCTGAGGGACGACACGAAGCCCTTCACTATTTACACCCCTCGACTGGTCCCCCTGGCCTTCCGCGAGGCGGTCAAAAACGAGCTGGACTCCATGGTCGCCCAAGAAATTATTGCACCAGCCGGTGATGACCCGTCTCCATGGTGTCACCCTATGGTTGTCGTCGCAAAACCTAAAGGTGGTGTTCGGATCACCACTGACCTCTCCAAGCTCAACAGCCAGGTGTCTCGTCCTGCGCACCCTTCTCCCACGCCCTTTGCAGCTATACGCAGTGTGAACCCAAAGGCGCGCTTCTTCACGACGATGGACGCCTTGTGTGGATACTGGCAGATAGAGCTTGCCGAAGAAGACCGACCACTTACAACTTTCATGACCCCGCATGGACGTTACAGTTATTGCCGTGGCCCCATGGGATTCGCCGCTACAGGGGACGCTTTCTGTCTTCGAGGTGATATGGCTCTACAAGGTCTGGCAAACTGCGTGAAAGTGGTCGACGACATACTCGTGTACGACGAGGATTATATGGATCACCTCTGCCGTATCTACGAGGTACTCAACAGGTGCCGGAAGCACTGCATTACCCTAAATGCCGACAAGTTTGTTCTGGCCAGCTCTTCAGTTGACTTTTGTGGGTATACACTCTCAGGGAATGGTATCGCAGCTGACCCGGAGAAGGTCCGTGCCATCACGGATTTTCCCACCCCTGCTATCCTCACCGACTTGAGGTCCTTCATCGGTCTCGTCAACCAGATAGCAGAGTTTTCGTCGGACATCTCCGCAGCTGCTCAACCACTTCGCCCCCTGATGAGCCCCAAGAGGACATTCCTGTGGACCCCCGACCACGACAAGGCCTTCCAGCAAGTGAAACAGGCCCTGTCTCGTCCACCTGTCCTCGCCACGTTTGACCCAGCCTTGCCGACAGTTCTGCAGACAGATGCCTCACGCTTGTATGGCGTGGGATACGCCCTACTGCAGGATCATGGTGGAGGGCAGTTCCGGCTCGTCCAGTGTGGCTCGCGTTTCCTCTCGGACACTGAGACGCGCTACGCCACCATTGAGTTGGAGCTGTTGGCTGTGGTTTGGGCGATGTCCAAGTGCAGGTTTTACCTCATAGGCCTGCAACACTTTCACCTAGTGACCGACCATCGCCCGCTTGTCCCGATCCTCAACCACTACACGCTGGACGCCGTTGAGAACCCTCGCCTCCAGCGTCTGAAAGAGAAGCTCTCGGCGTACATCTTCACAGCAGTGTGGCGTGCTGGTAAGGAGCTCTGCATCCCTGATGCCTTATCCCGCTCTCCTGTCAGCCGCCCTACTCCAGAAGACCATGTGCTCGACGCCGACCTCGCTCTTTCCGTCAGGACTGTGGTCACTCTCCATGCCGTCCAATCCCTTCGTTCGGACCTGTCACCAGATGACGACAAGGCAATGGAGGACCTTCGAACAGCGGCCCGAGATGACCCTTCCTACGTCCGACTTGTCGAGTGTGTGAGGAATGGATTTCCTAGCAACCTCTACGATCTTCACAACACCCTGCTCCCGTATTGGAAACTCCGCAATGAACTCTACTGCGACGGAGACCTTGTTCTGTACGGAGCACGTGTAGTTGTCCCTGCTGCATCACGTCCCCACGTCTTGGCTCGCCTTCACGACAGTCACCGTGGAGCTGAAGCCACCAAACGACGTGCACGACAGACTGTGTTCTGGCCCGGCATCAACTCCGACATCTCCAATGTTGTCCGTGCGTGTGAGCCCTGCCAAGTATTACAACCCAGCCAGCAGCAGGAACCCTTCATGAGTGACGACAACCCCACCCGCCCCTTTGAGTCTGTGTCAGCCGACTTTTTCTCTGTGTCAGGAAAGTCCTTCCTTGTTATCATCGACCGTCTCTCTGGTTGGCCGGTTGTCATCAAGTGCGGTAATGACACGACGTCTGCCGCCACCATCAGCAAGATCCGCCACTACTTCCGTGACGTGGGCGTTCCTGTGCGCCTGCGAACCGACGGAGGGCCTCAGTTCACAAGCCGGGACTTTGCTGTGTTCCTTGACCGATGGGGAGTCCGGCATGTGTTGTCATCGCCCCATTACCCGCAGTCCAACGGCCACGCTGAGGCTGCTGTCAAATCCCTGAAGCACCTCATCCTTAAGGTGGCCCCTTTTGGGAACATTGACTGCGAGGCCTTCGACCGGGGTCTTCTTGAACTCCGCAACACACCTAACTACACCGGACGCTCCCCTGCCCAGGTTTTGTATGGACGCCCCCTTCGTTCTTGTGTCCCTGCTCACCCTCAATCCTTCTCCAAGGAGTGGCAGGCCAAGACAGAGGATTGTGATCGCCGTGCCGCCGAACGTGTTCAGGACGTCGTCACCCGCTACAACGACCACGCCCGTTCTCTCCCCAGGTTGAGTGTCGGCACCCAAGTCCGTGTTCAGGACCCGACCTCCCTACGTTGGGACAAAGTAGGCGTAGTCATGGGTCTCGGTGGGTCACGGGACTACCAGGTGCGGTTACCCAGTGGTCGTGTGTGGTGGAGGAACCGCCGTTTTCTCCGCCCCATAACAATGCCTTCTGCTGACCCCGCCACCAGTGTTGAGTCCCATACCCTTCCCAGTGATCTAGTCCCTCGACGCTCAGAACGGATCCAAAAGCAAAGGTCCGCTCAAGACTTTGCTATGAGCGTATAGGGGGGAGGGAGGTGTATGTACATTCTGTATGCTGCATTTATATTATGCTATGTATATTATGTATGTGCTCCATTTATGTATTATTTATTTAGCCTAGCTAGTAGCGTGTGGCAATGTATTTATCAATGTCCCACATGCTTAATTAATGTGCCTGGCGACGTATGGAAGCTGCTAATGTATCACTTGCCATACGTCGTCTATAGAGCAGTTGACCAGGGGACAGGTTGAGGAGCGCTACTCCCCTTGTGTACATATCTCTTATCCAGTAAATCGAACCTACAAAATCTATACAGGTGTTTGTGTTCGCTCCTGTATATTGAACTTATTACCCAGAACACGAACACCCTGATGAGCACTTTCTTGTATGGGATACAAATAGGTTCATGCCTTTTGCCCTACACCTAATCCGATCGGTCATCCAGTGTCATTAGTCCCGTGTGATCTGTACACCATCCAGATAACTAATACCCCGTTATCCTTGGCTCGGCTCTCCCGCGCTGGCACATCCTGTCAATTCAAGTGCGGCTGCTTAACTGATTTGGGGTTGGTTAAGCAGCATTTGGGACACAAAGCTGTTGCAGTATGACATGCTTTTTCTTAGCTGACACTGAACCCCATGAAGAGACCCTCTGCATTAGGGTGTGTCAATTTTGTCAACATGTTAAAAATCAAATTTGGTAGTCAAAATATTGTGCCTCTTTATGTCTAAACTTGAGATTAGCAAACAAAAATGAATTGAAATAACCCTCACCTACATCAATTATACCTTAAAGTTTCAAATATCAGTATTTCAACAAATTAATGAGACTTGATTAGAATTATTCACTTGATATTAACTAATCTCATGTAAGCATATGGATTATGGAGTATTTTATGGTTCTATAGCTTGTGTACAATATGCATGTCAGAACATGAACATGAACAGGCTCTCCGTGTGGAACAGTTTAATTCTTGTTTTGACTTGTACCAAGCGTGAGGATAAGGTGCCCGGCTCACTCTCCTTCTAGATATCATAGACGGTGGTTTGCTCTCATTGCACTTGCACCTACTCTACCAGACGAATTCTACATTTTAATTATTGTAGGTAGGGCATATTGATTGTCGCAGTTACTTATATCATTGTATAAAACATTATGTTCTAAGAAATTATTATGTTATTTCTGTTACAGCATTTTTGATAAACAAATTGATATTTTTTGAAACAACAATTGAATTATGAAACATTGAAATATTTTTCTATTTGTCAGATAGTGTGAAGATGTCAAAATTGAAGACAAGAAGTCAGTTGTCAACCCACTTGAGCCTGCTAGTTGGTAAAGGGAAGGAGCTTCCTGTATCAGAACTTCCAACAGTGAGAGACATGCTAAGATTAGGGTTACTCCTTCGAGAAAAAATGCAAAGGACAGAAGGAACTATACAGATAAAGAACTCATAAATGACATGATAGTCCCTCTTCTGCATCAATGGACAAAAGCTAATGCACTATTCAAACCACCTGTGATTAATCAGTGTCGAACTATTGAGCTAAAACTAACGAAATTATGGCACAAAGCAGTTGAAACATCACTTGGTAAAGGAAACTTGGCCAGGAAAAATGAATTTCTGCACACACTTGATACTCTGTTTGACATTTTGACCTGCAAGTGCTCCATACAATTATGTTCTGAATCCAACTGTTCTCACTCAGGTAAGAGAGAAAATAATTCCCACATTGATTGTGGTTGTCCTCGTGAAAAGAAGATCCCTGTTTTAGAGCTTGAATTTATAAAGGCACAGAGGACAAAGGCAGAAGGCCAAGGAAGTATGCAAATGGGTTCAATAGATTATTCAGAAACAAAGAAGCAGATTGCTAATGCCAAGAAGAGAGAACAAATCCGAGAAAGGGAACAAAAGAAGAAAATGAAGAGTGAAGAAGCCATCCAAAGAGAGGAAGAGCTGTGTCAAGATGTTTATCACTTCTTTGATAGTTCTTCTGATGAACAGGAAGCAACATCAGATGATAGTTCCAAAGAGCCATCTGAACCTTTACCAAAGAAAATGAAATACAACACAAGAAATATTTCAAACATTGCTTTAGCTAGTATTCGCCACCATGCTGGACTTCGTGAGGCTGCAGAAATTGCAACTGCCGCTTGGATAGATGCAGGCCTCATCAGCCGAGAGGATGTATCTTTGGTGATAGATCATAATAAAATTAGAAGAGCACAAGAAAAAATAATGAAGGAAATATCTGATCAGCATGAAAAAGATTTAAGCGAGGGAGGGCTCTCCTGTCTTTTGTTTGATGGAAGAATAGATGACACAAAAGTTTTGCTAGAAGTAGAGGGAGTGAACAGAAAGTTTCCAGGTCTCATCAAAGAAGAACACTACTCTGTCTGTTCTGAGCCTGGTGGTCGGTTTTTGTTTCACTTTGCTCCCGAAACTGAAGTAGAAGGGAAGAAACATGCAGAGGTCATTGCTGATCATATTTTATGTTGGGTTCAGGAGAGAGGACTTGGCAGTTCACTGCAGGCTGTTGGTGGAGATTCAACTGCAGTGAACACCGGATGGCAGGGGGGTGTAATGACGCATTTAGAGAAAAAACTAGGAAGAAGACTTGTTTGGATTGTATGTGATTTACATACAGGCGAGCTACCTCTTCGTCATCTCATCCAGGAACTTGATGGTCCTACAAAGAGCAACAACAAGTGGTCAGGTCCCCTTGGCATCATGCTGGATGAAGCAACACAACTAGAAATAAATACAACCTTTCCAAAGGTCGAAGTTGGCCCTCCCCTTCCGGCGTTGTCTGAAGGAGTCATCAAAGATCTCAGCACAGATCAATCCTATGCTTATCGTATTGCCCAAGCAATAAGATCAGGAGAAGTGCCTCAGTCATTGGCTCTCTTGGAGATTGGACCTGTCAGTCACAGCCGTTGGTTAACTACAGCTCTTCGTTTCTGCAGGATTTGGATTTCCAAACACGAATTGAAGGGCAAAGTGCTGAAGAATTTGAGGTTAATTGTTGAATTTATTATTGGAGTTTATCTTCCCCAGTGGTTTAGTGTGAAACTTAATCCTATGTGGGTGGATGGGCCCAATCACCTTTTGTTTCAATTGCAGCTAGTAAGAACACAGAGGAAGGTAGTGAGGGACATCGTGTTACCTGTGGCAAGAAGGTCCGCTTGGTATGCTCGATCAGAAGCAGTTTTGCAAGCAATGCTTTGCAGTCAATGTACCAATCTCCGAACCGAGGCTGCAGAAGTCATTCTAAAGATTAGAGGAACGCTAATAGATGACGACCAGTTGGGAGACTGTTCGTTTCATTCAAGAAAAGTTCCCCCAATAAACGTCAATGCCACCAAATTGTCAGAATTGGTTGACTTGAGTTTGGAAGTCTTAGAGCCACCATTGACAACAAGTCTAACTAGCCAAGAATTGAGAAACCTTAAAGAGACTCCAATGCAGGTGCCGAAGTGGCCTTCCCACACTCAAAGTGTGGAGAGATGTGTGAAAATGGTCACAGAAGCAGCGGGCCATGTTTACAGCCACGAGAGGCGAGAAGGTTACATCAAAGCACAAATAGCAAGCAGACTACTGATGACAAGAAACCAAAGCAAAGAGAGTATGAAGGCATTGGTTACTTTCAAATAGACTACGGATAATAAAATATAATAATTTGAAACTTGAAACAGTAACATGTGTGCAAACGCTGGTTTTGTTATAAATTCACAAATATGTACATTTAAAAATCCATTTGATGTAGGTAGGACTTATTATAAAAAAAAAATTATGCCAGAATATTGTTTTGCATGCTTAAAGACTACAATAAATTGCTACCAAATTACTCGATTTTCAATTTAGCCAGTTCACCCCCTAAATTGACACACCCTACTCTGCATGCTGCCCTCGCCTAGTTAGAAAAAACATAAAACCAGTACATAAGACCAGTCATAAATAAGACAAATATATATCTGAGAGTATCAGAAATAGAAAAAATCATCTGAGCATGCTTGAAAACATACATATCGACACTAAGATCATTTAGGTTGACCGACTACATCAATTTCTAAAAAAAAAAAAAAAAAATCTTTCGAAGGTCAATTTGGCAGCCATTTTGAAAAATGGCCGCCATCTTGGATTTACAAATTGCCAATCAGGCAGATTTGACAAGTAGCCCCTAGGGTATGATTATGTCAAATTCCATGTTTGTATCACCATTTGCACGATTTTTCCATTATCCGCTCTACTATAAGGGATACGATCAAATAAATGGTGTCTATACCCATGTTTTCAGGGTCTACAAATAAAACGAAACTAATACCCCAGGGCGGGGCGCCAAGGTCTGATGGTTTTATTAATGTTTTGTGTGATTGGTTATGTTGGTACGACTGGCTTACATACGCTGAAGCAGGTTTGTGTATGCAGTTTAATTGCCATGGACAACTAAATCAGTTGTGGTGACGCAAAGACATTTTCGGTTGGAGTTCAATGCTCCATGCTGGACATTTTCTTCAGTGTGGAACTTGAAAGAATGGTGCCCGACGCAATTATGTGGTTCCAAAAAGATGGCACTACAACACACACAGCGAGGGGAAGCATGAACAAGCTGAGGACGATGTTTCCAGGCCTCTTAATTTCGAGATTTGGGGAGAAGATTGACCAGGAAGACCGCCTGACCTAACCGCCCCAGATGTCTTCTTACAGGGTTACCTTAAATCTTAAGTGTACGCTACCCGTCTCCGATGGAAGTCTTAACCTTGGTTTTCTTACCGAACGTCCCCCCCCCCCCTCTCACTTCCCCCCACCCTTCGCTGGATGTAATATTTGAGAGAATATAATTATGCACGATACAATTTTGTTTAGTGATTTCACAACACTTTATTTACCATCACTATTCTTAACATCACTATACAAGAGGGACCGTTCGGTTTGCAGCCCTGACTACGACTTCCCTCGAGCCAGGAGTAGGGGTAGAGCAGTGGTTCTCAACCTTGTTTGCCCCATGCACCCCTTTCACCATATGTCAGAATGTCATTCCCCCCTCCTTTCCAAGATTGTCTGCCTCAAAAAGTGCATTCCAAATAATATGCATATAATACTGAAAATCCTTTATTTTTTCCATATTAGTACATATACATTTACAATTTTACATGGATTATTTTTATAGTGGAGTTTTACAAATTAAATGCCAATTGAAAATGTTGATGGATTTATAAAACTTGAATAAAAGTAAAATAGTTTTTTTTATATTTATAATGAATTACTTAACAGACCAAACTGAAGCATAATGCAATAAACAAAAAGTTCAATAGAATACCAGGATATTGTAAATTTGTAATTAATTTTATTCAGATGAAGATTACAGTCAATGAGAAACCTGTGATTGTTTTTTCTTCGCCAATTCTGGGATACGCGGAGGAGTGCTTGAAAGGGCACAACGCAGGTCATTTTCTACCTCTAATCTACTACGTTGCTTCGTTTTAATTTGCAACAGAGTTGAAAAGCCTGACTCACAAAGATATGTCGACACAAACGGAAACAATGCACGGATAGCTCTTTCTGCCACTTTTGGGTAGGAATCGCACATCAAGGGCCAAAATTCTGTGATTGATTTCTCATCGAACATATCTCTTGCTCCCGAATCAGTTTCCCCCCCCCCCCCCCCCCCCGAAAACCTGAATTCCCCCCCTGGGGGGAATTCCCCCCTGGTTGAGAACCCCTGGGGTAGAGGGTGCATCGAAACTATGGTGCGTGAGTGTACATCGAGAGCGCTTTCATGCGATATGGATACGGGGCCAAGGGGATCATCGGGATCACTGTGAAGCCTTCTGGACTGAAACAATGGGCGCTGAGTCTGCACGTCTGTACCAAAATCATCAAAGATGTTGCTGACCTGACCAGAGGGTACAAACAAGTGGATGTCACAACCCACAAAGAAGAGAAACCATCATGAATACGTCCCGATAATCAGGACCGGATGAATATTCGAGAGAAGTTGCAGTGCTGTGTGGACCCCTGGACAAAGACGTCCATTCAGAAGGCGTCATGAACATCGTCACTGGAAAGTAGCCCACTTACTACTACCTGCTCTCCTACACATCTGTAACTCCTCCTTCACTAGTGGTATCTTTCCGGATGAACTGAAAATTGCCAATGTTCACCCAGTATACAAAAAATCTGGAGATAAAGGTCTTTTCAAGAATTACCACCCCATATCAGTCCTACCAACCTGAAGTAAGATACTGGAGAAGCTGACATGAATTAGACTAAATTCCTGCTGCAGTGTCAATAACATCCTTACAGACTCTCAGTTTGGATTTAGAGCTAGAAGGTCAAGTGGAGTTGCTCTGCTATCCTTTACTAATGACATTTTAAACTCCTTTGATGACAGTCGGTTCACAGTCGGTATATTCCTGGATCTCTCTAAAGCCTTTGGCACTGTCGACCATACCATCCTCCTGGCAAAGCTTGAACATATGCAGCGTTAGGGGCTTATCCCACAATTGATTTACCCCATATCTGTCTAATAGGAAGCAGTATGTCTGCTATAATAATCATCAATCTGACTCCTCACCAATTTTGTATGGCGTCCCGCAAGGTTCCATTCCCGGTCTTGTACTGTTCTTGTTGTACATAAACGATATAGTCCACTCCAGCACACTCGTCAAATACAATTTATTTGCAGATGACAGTAATCTCTATTCCAGCAACTCAGATCTCCATTCATTGATAAGAACTATGAACACTGAATTGACCAAAGTCAGGACCTGGGTAATACGTAATAAACTGACCTTACACCTAGAAAAAACCCTCTAACACAATCTTTCACAGCAGGAAAAACCTACCCCCAGATTTGGACCCCCTGTACCTTGGTAATACAGTCCTCGATCGTGAAAAAATACTTAATTCGTTGGGGGTTATTGTTGATAAGAAACTTAGCTGGAGAAACCACGTGCAATCCATTCACAGTAATGTCAATAAACAGTGCAAAATCGCGTATCACACTCGTCAGTCAATCACTCTTGCAGCAATGAATGAAATCTATTATGATCTTGTTTACCAACACTTGATACACTGTCACACACTATAGGGGGTCTCTGG
Organism: Homarus gammarus; assembly: GCA_958450375.1. Taxonomy (NCBI): domain Eukaryota; kingdom Metazoa; phylum Arthropoda; class Malacostraca; order Decapoda; family Nephropidae; genus Homarus; species Homarus gammarus. Next base: position 134,543 of record CAUDMG010001998.1, read on the forward strand.
TTCTTCAAAAACACAGCCCCTGATTACTGCACAGAAGAAAGTTGTGCGGACAATGGCCTAGTTGAAAAAAGAAAGATGACACTAACGGACAATTTGCTTAATTGAAACCTCCATAAAATATCATGGTGTGAAGGTGTGGAACAATCATGTAGGGTGGAGGCGGCATCTGCTTGGAAAAGTGAAGCCAACGTGAGTGTCCAGCAGCCATCTTGTGGTTGGCAAGAGATGCCCGCCACACCCCAGTAGCACACACCACCTCACAACGTGCATGTGGCAGTTTCCTTACTTTCCTTTGTTTTTGTGTTTATATTGTGTATAATATCAGTATCCTGCGCTGCATATGGATGTACAGCAAGGTTCAACAAAACATTGGAACCTTCACCAGTAAGAAATATCGAAAATAATGTAAAACTTGCTATAAAATGGGAATTTTAGGCAAGCTTCTGGCCGTTAGTAGGTAATGACGTGTACATTTAGTTTACAATGTATACACAGCCCATAACCCTTGTTTTCTAATTGGATATATTTAGCACAAACAGCATGTACACATTGTGCATATCAGTAAAATGGAAGGTATATGCCAAAATTGGCTTTATTAGTTGATACATTGCTAAAGGAGTGATGCTTACTGATAGAGATGCCGGATTTAAGTGTTTTTTATTGCACTAGTTAAAAATTGTACAGTTTGACCTGGAGTGACTGGTACAAGAAGTGTTTACTTCTTCATGTCGCCCTAAGTTAAATAGGTGCAAAATTTTATTTACATGATATTGTGCATTAATGTGTTTTGATGTATAGGAGCAAATATTCCCCCCCCCCCCTCTGTAGTTATACAGCATACGTTCTTAAAAAAAAACTCATTATAACAACTTCAGCTATATAGCATTCAATTGGTTTGCATATCGCCGAAGTTTACATTGTTTATGAACATTAAAAGATTGCTTACAAGTCCCCAGCTATATAAGATACTGCATGTATTAGTGAAGATCATAATGTTTTATACTGTATTATCATATTATTATGCATCTTCAAGTGAGATATGCATACACTGGAAAAAGGTAAAAAGTCATCAAATATACACAAAACTGATTCATTTCAGTGGCCGTAAGCTCCTGTACTGCAGATCTACATTCTGTTTTACACTGAAGTTTATTGCACTATTTGTGTATATTTCTGTGATTAATAAATGTTTAATGTATTGTCTCAAAATTTTCACATTAAATGATACATTTAGTAACAAACATCAGCACGATGTGCGCTTACGGTACTGTGAGAAGTGGCGGCTGGCAGCGAGCTCTTGCCAAGCCTCCACCCTATTATACCTCCATCGGAACAACTACGCTCCCTTCCTTTAAATCATCTCTTAAAAAAATCTCTTGTCTAAGTATTAATGTTCTTGTAATACCTACTTTATATTCCTGCTTATATTGTACCACCAAAACCATTATTTAACAGATTGTCATGTAAATAGATAGAAACTGCCATTGCAATAATTATACTTGCCAACTAGACATGATACTGACAGCTCTGTCCTTAATACAACCCATGTTGTACTGCTTCCCTCCCTTATCATATTTATGTATAGCAACACCACTGTAAAATATGTATATACTTATACTACAAATGTAAACAAGTAAATAAAATAAATAAGTATCGAAGTGATAACCGTGGTAACATTCTGGTATGTTCTTACTACCACCATGCTATGTGTACTATTCCAGATGATACTAAATGTTACATAATACTTCCTTGAGATAAATGTACAGTATATATCAGGAGCTTCAAGAGAGCTGAGACTCTCAACTGGCTCAGCCATGTTAATTTTGTTATTATTATCGACTCTGTATCTGTGTTTTTCTGGCTAAATAAACTACTTCAATATCAATTCATTATGAGTCCGTGAATGTTCACCAAGCTGTTAACTTGGGCATCAGGGTTCCATGCTCCACTTTCGAAGAAAGTCATCACAATGATAGTCACGAAGAAGTCCATGGGAGTAGCAGGCAAAGATATTTATGGCATTAATCTCATCTACTCGAGGGTGTTGGGTCTACAACAAGCGAGGGACTTAGAAGTAACGACTGTCTTCAAGTGCGAGCTCGCTCCTTTTCCAACATCCATGTTCACGGAGTCCGGAGATATGCGCATTGCCACTTCAAAGTCGACACTCAAAAAGAAACTCCAAGTGTTGGTTTCTGCTCGTCTATCACCGGACTCACAAATCCTTGTAATTGATGGATGTGCCATTCTGTAGTGTGTGAACTGACCATGCAACGGAACTGTCCAGGTCTACTTGGACAATGTGTGTTCCTCCATTCTCCGCCGAACCAAACAGACTGATGTATACGTCATCTTCGATCGCTACATGGACTACAGCATGAAGAGAGTGACAAGATCGACACAAGCTGGTCAACACATCATTCAGCACCATCACCTGAATCCACAATGTCCTCTACCACCACAGAAAACAGTCTTGGCGGTAGCTGGTAATAAAGTTCAGCTCATCGACATGATCTGTGAAGAACTGATCATCACAGGACTCCAGAACAAGACCAAGATAATCATAACCGGTACATATCCAATACCTGTAGAAGTCAGTGGTGGTGTCCTTAGGCGGAGGAGTGATTTAACAACTTACCACGAAGAGGCAGATGTTATCATCGTACAACAAATGGCGAAGCTTGCAGAAAATGGGGCCACAGGCATAAATGTATTATGTGATGATACAGGCATCTTCGTTTCTTCCACTTCTACCATAAACTTGGCCTCAGCTGCCAATTTACCATGCAAGCCATTTATCCAGACAGAGCCATGATTGATGTAGTAGCATCGGCAAAGACATGCCAAGATTGTCCCACAGCTTCTGACAATGCATGGCCTATCTGGGTGTGACACAGTTGTGCTGCTGTTTGACATTGGCAAAGCCACTGCCCTCAAGACTCTTCAAGCCAAGCAGACTCTGAAGAAGCTGGGGGAACTGGACACTGCTATGCCAGAGGTCATCTATGAAGCTGCTAACTTCATAGCCAAATGCTATGGATGTACGAGTCCCTCCCTTCAACAAGAGAAGCATTTGCTGAAAATGTTCACTACCGTATGCCCATGTCCAGACAGCAATCTGGAAAACTGCTCTTGACTCAAAGCCTCCCTCTTTTGACCCATTGAGTATGGATGGATGCGGGATGAAGCCACAAGGACCCTGATGCCACTTACGCTGCCCACTGATATTGCCCTTACTCCCTCAGAAATTATGGAAATGATAAGATGTGGTCGAACAAGCCCTTGATGATGATGATGAGAGTATCGAACCATCTCAATGCTAACTTTGAAGGCCAGGTAACTTGCTCATAGAACTGCAACTGAGGAAGAATATTGAGTTTTTTTTACAACGATGTCACTTAAGAGAGAGAGATTGAGTTTAGTGAGAGATGGAGAATGATATCCAGAATGAGAGAGAAAGATCTACAAAGGGAGAGAGAGAGAGATTTACAGTTAGAGAGAAAGCGAAAGAAATTGAGTTAAGTGTGAGTGAGAGAGAGAGTGTTAGATACTGTGACACTTGAAGCAGCTTGGCCTCCTGCCCTAGACATATACATTTATTTACTACCACTTGAACACGTCTAAGAACTATGTTGTGGTGGTGGTAGTAGTGCTGGTATTGTGGTAGTGATGATGGTAGTGGTGGTGATGGTGGTGGTATTGTGGTGATGGTGGTAGTGGGGGTGGTGATGGTGGTGATGGTATTGTGGTGATGGTGGTAGTGGTGGTGGTATTGTGGTGATGGTGGTATTGTGGTAGTGATAATGGTGTTGGTGGTAGTGATGGTGGTAGTATTGTGGTGATGATGGTAGTATTGTGGCAGTGATGGTGAGTGGTATTCTGGTAGTGGTGGCAGTATTGTGGTAGTGGTGGTTTATGATGGTGTGGTGGTGGTATTGTGGTGATGGTAGTGGTAGCAGTGATGGTGGTGTTGATGGTAATGGTGGTGGTGGCAGTGGTATTGTGGTAGTGGTATTATATTGGTATTATAGTAGTAATGGTGGAAGTTGAATCGGAATTTTACCGCAGACAGCAGCTAGTTTGTTGTGCAACCCATACTCATCCTGTGACCGGTAGCACAAAAAGGATTACTGAGTATAGGCCACAAAGGGTGTTTATCGGACCCCAGTGATCCTGATATTGTTAAGTGTTACAGAATATTTCCAGTACATTGTTTGTTTAATTCAGTACACAAAAGTTTATCAGCTATTAAAGCCTCAAAATGTGTACAGTAAAACTCATTTTTAACGGACTACTTAGAGAGGAAATTCCGTTATATCGATTAGATATGAAACCTCCATCCAACGGACTACAGAGATGAAAGAACGCTATATCGATGGTCCGGTAAATGTGGAAACCCCCAATTAACGGATTATATATAGAGAAGTCCGTTATATGGAGGTTTTACAGAAGTCTTAATATATGAGGTTGGACATGACCCTAAAACCTTCTATTTTCTCAACTCAACCAAGGACGGTGGTCGTGTTGTGGTGGTGGTAGTGTTGTGATGGTGGTAGTGTTGTGACGGTGGTAGTGTTGTGGTGGTGGTAGTGTTGTGGTGGTGGTAGTGTTGTGGTGGTGGTCATGTTGTGGTGGTGGTAGTGTTGTGACGGTGGTCGTGTTGTGGTGGTGGTAGTGTTGTGGTGGTGGTAGTGTTGTGGTGGTGGTAGTGTTGTGACGGTGGTAGTGTTGTGACGGTGGTAGTGTTGTGGTGGTGGTAGTGTTGTAGTGGTGGTAGTGTTGTGACGGTGGTAGTGTTGTGACGGTGGTAGTGTTGTAGTGGTGGTAGTGTTGTGACGGTGGTAGTGTTGTGACGGTGGTAGTGTTGTGACGGTGGTAGTGTGGTGACCTCACCTAGGTACCTTCTTAACCCCTGATAATCCGCCAACCGAAAGTTTGGGACTCTGACCATATTGTCATTGTTTTTCGTTTCCCAATTTAGGGTGAACCTGATTTCTCTGTGATCACTGTTACCTAGTTCTTCCCCTACTGTGATATCTCTGATAATATTTTCTTTATTTGTTAATACCAGGTCTAATATATTGTCACCTCTAGTAGGTTCTGTAATTAGTTGTTTCAAAAAATTGTCCTGAACTGCGTCTAGGAAGTCTTCAGATTCATAGTCGCCTACAATGTTGTCCCAGTCAATATTTCTGAAGTTGAAATCCCCCATAATGCACAGGTTGTTATATTTTGCTGCCCTACTCATTTCCTGCCATATGGGCTGAGCTGCTTCTTTGCCAAGACTTGGGGGCCTGTAAATCACTCCCATAATTAGTTTTTCTCTTCCTTCCGTGATTTCTATCCACACAGACTCGGTTCCTATTTCACCCTTTATTGAATTATTAATACAACATTTTAATGTATCCTTGACGAAGAGTGCGACCCGTCCCCCTTCCTACCTTCCCTGTCCTTGTGGAAAAGGTTGTACCCTTCTATGTGGTACTCTGATAAAAAAAATTTGATCGCCAGATTCATCCATGGTGGTAGTGTTGTGATGGTGGTAGTGTTGTGATGGTGGTAGTGTTGTGACGATGGTAGTGTTGTGACGGTGGTAGTGTTGTGACGGTGGTAGTGTTGTGACGGTGGTAGTGTTGTGACGGTGGTAGTGTTGTGATGGTGGTAGTGTTGTGATGGTGGTAGTGTTGTGATGGTGGTAGTGTTGTGATGGTGGTAGTGTTGTGACGGTGGTAGTGTTGTGACGGTGGTAGTGTTGTGATGGTGGTAGTGTTGTGATGGTGGTAATGTTGTGATGGTGGTAGTGTTGTGATGGTGGTAGTGTTGTGACGGTGGTAGTGTTGTGACGGTGGTAGTGTTGTGATGGTGGTAGTGTTGTGACGGTGGTAGTGTTGTGATGGTGGTAGTGTTGTGATGGTGGTAGTGTTGTGACGGTGGTAGTGCTGTGATGGTGGTAGTGTTGTGATGGTGGTAGTGTTGTGACGGTGGTAGTGTTGTGACGGTGGTAGTGTTGTGATGGTGGTAGTGTTGTGATGGTGGCAGTGTTGTGACGGTGGTAGTGTTGTGATGGTGGTAGTGTTGTGGTGGTGGTAGTGTTGTGACGGTGGTAGTGTTGTGGTGGTGGTAGTGTTGTGATGGTGGTAGTGTTGTGACGGTAGTAGTGTTGTGATGGTAGTAGTTTTGTGACGGTGGTAGTGCTGTGACGGTGGTAGTGTTGTGACGGTGGTAGTGTTGTGATGGTGGTAGTGTTGTGACGGTGGTAGTGTTGTGGTGGTGGTAGTGTTGTGATGGTGGTAGTGTTGTGACGGTGGTAGTGTTGTGATGGTGGTAGTGTTGTGACGGTGGTAGTGTTGTGACGGTGGTAGTGTTGTGACGGTGGTAGTGTTGTGACGGTGGTAGTGTTGTGACGGTGGTAGTGCTGTGACGGTGGTAGTGTTGTGACGGTGGTAGTGTTGTGATGGTGGTAGTGTTGTGACGGTGGTAGTGTTGTGATGGTGGTAGTGTTGTGATGGTGGTAGTGTTGTGATGGTGGTAGTGTTGTGATGGTGGTAGTGTTGTGACGGTGGTAGTGTTGTGATGGTGGTAGTGTTGTGATGGTGGTAGTGTTGTGACGGTGGTAGTGTTGTGATGGTGGTAGTGTTGTGATGGTGGTAGTGTTGTGACGGTGGTAGTGTTGTGATGGTGGTAGTGTTGTGACGGTGGTAGTGTTGTGACGGTGGTAGTGTTGTGACGGTGGTAGTGTTGTGATGGTGGTAGTGTTGTGATGGTGGCAGTGTTGTGACGGTGGTAGTGTTGTGATGGTGGTAGTGTTGTGACGGTGGTAGTGTTGTGATGGTGGTAGTGTTGTGACGGTGGTAGTGTTGTGGTGGTGGTAGTGTTGTGATGGTGGTAGTGTTGTGACGGTAGTAGTGTTGTGATGGTTGTAGTTTTGTGACGGTGGTAGTGTTGTGGTGGTGGTAGTGTTGTAATGGTGGTAGTGTTGTGACGGTGGTAGTGTTGTGATGGTGGTAGTGTTGTGACGGTGGTAGTGTTGTGATGGTGGTAGTGTTGTGATGGTGGTAGTGCTGTGACGGTGGTAGTGTTGTGACGGTGGTAGTGTTGTGGTGGTGGTAGTGTTGTGATGGTGGTCGTGTTGTGATGGTGGTAGTGTTGTGACGGTGGTAGTGTTGTGACGGTGGTAGTGTTGTGGTGGTGGTAGTGTTGTGATGGTGGTAGTGTTGTGACGGTGGTAGTGTTGTGATGGTGGTAGTGTTGTGACGGTGGTAGTGTTGTGACGGTGGTAGTGCTGTGACGGTGGTAGTGTTGTGACGGTGGTAGTGTTGTGGTGGTGGTAGTGTTGTGATGGTGGTAGTGTTGTGACGGTGGTAGTGTTATGGTGGTGGTAGTGTTGTGATGGTGGTAGTGTTGTGACGGTGGTAGTGTTGTGATGGTGGTAGTGTTGTGATAGTGGTAGTGTTGTGACGGTGGTAGTGTTGTGACGGTGGTAGTGTTGTGACGGTGGTAGTGTTGTGACGGTGGTAGTGTTGTGATGGTGGTAGTGTTGTACATAAGAAAATAAGGAGTCTGCAATAGGCCGGTTGGCCTGTGCATTTGGGTGTGTCATAGGAGGGAAGATCAGCTAAAACTAATGGCCCATCACTTTTTTGGTAGATTTTAGTGTATATAAACAGAAAATAATTTCAGTTTCAATATTTTGCAACCTTTTGCTAGGTAAATTTTAGCGTGAAATTTATCGAAAATCTAACGTACAGCTGCATTAGTGCATTACAATTAAATAGTGAACATTGCTTTCTGACTTCATTCTTTAACAACCCAACTAACAATCTTTTTTCTGTTTCAGATTCTGATGCATTTATAAGTTGATAATATTTGCGATGGCTGCTTGTGTCATGACGAGGAACCAAAAATCCAGCCATCTCAGTCACTATCTTGGGTCTGGGAGAGAGCTCCTGAAGTCGGAGTTGCCTACATTGAGAGATGCTTTGAGATACGGTGTTTTAATCAGGCAAATCAGTGAAAAGAACCAAAGCACTTACACAAACAAAGACATTGCCAGTGATACGACCAAAGCTGTCTTGGCACAGTACACTCTGGCTAACGCTCAGTTCAAGCCTCCAGTCATAACAAGTCAGAAGAAGATTAGTGAGAGACTGCTAGCCAGTTGGGAAAAGGCAAGAGATCTCTCTTGGGAGAGGAAAACTTGCAGTTAAGGACAGCTTTGCCAAGCAACTGGACCAGTTATTTGACATAATTACTTGCAAGTGCCCAATTGTTCTCTGTCCTGAGTTTGGATGCGATCGTGACTGTAAATCCGAGGCCCACATCTCCTGTATTTGCAAGCGTGAACTGAAGATTCCTGTGATCGAACTGGCATTTGTCAAAGCACAGAGAGAGAAGACTGGCAGTATAGTGGCTCTCATGATTTCTAGCCAAGATATTCCGGAGTCCAAGAGACAGGAGGCTGCCACAGAGAGACAGAAGAGGAGAAGAGTTGCCGAGGAAAAGAGACTTGAGAAGGCCCAGGGTGAGGTAAAAAAGGCCGATGATTGGAGTCAAGCTGATTCAGAGTTTAATGACTTCCCCATGGCTGATCCGAGTGCTGACCAGGAGAATGGTGACTTTGTCCCTAACCCAGAAAATAATGATCCCAAGCCTTCCAGGCATAAGATTCGAAATAGGAAAGATATCCCGAGCATAGCTCTGGCCAGCATGCGACACCACACTGGTCTCAGAGAAACTGCAGAGATAGCAACAGCTGCCTGGATTGACGGTGGTTTGATAACACCTGATGATGTTCACCTGGTGATAGATCATAACAAAGTAAGGAGAGCTCAGGAGAAACTTGTCAGTAACCTAGAAGAGGAGTTTGATAAGGGGATAAGAGAAAATGGAATCAATTGTTTGTTCTTTGATGGGAGAAGGGATGACACTAAAGTGTTCATGAAAGTTGGAGATTCTGACAAGTTGTTCCCTGCCATGGTGAAGGAGGAACACTACTCCTGCTGCAGTGAACCAGGAGGGAAGTATTTGTGGCATTTCACTCCAGAGAAAGATGACATCAGGAAACCAGCTGAGATAGTGGCAGATAACATTGTGAACTGGCTCAGAGAGAGGAACGTAGACCAGACCCTGCAGGCCATTGGAGGGGACAGCACCAACACGAACACAGGGTGGCAAGGGGGGTCATACAGTGGATAGAGCGGAAGATTGGGAGGAAGCTGGTCTGGATTGTTTGTGACCTCCACACCAACGAGTTGCCACTCAGACATCTGATCCAGGAGCTGGATGGCAAGACTCTTTCAAACAACAGATGGTCTGGTCCTCTTGGCAAGATGCTGGACTCTGCCACTGAGTTAGAAATAAATACGAGCTTTGAAAAAATCACAGTTGGCCCTCCACTCGTTGAGCTTGCACATACTGTCATTGACGACCTGAGTACCGACCAGTACTATGGTTACATGATTTGCAGTGCCATCAAAACTGGGGTCATGCCTGATAGACTTGCTTACCTGCAGATAGGTCCAGTCTCACATTCTAGGTGGCTCACAACGGCTCTCAGGTTCTGCAGAATTTGGGTCGCTCATCATAAACTGAAAGGGAACCAGCTTCACAACCTGAGACTTATTGTCCAATTCATCGTCAGTGTCTACTTGCCAAATTGGTTCAACACCACGGTCAAGTCATCGTTCTCCGAAGGTCCGAGGCATGTTCTCTTCCAGCTTGAGCTCCTGAGGAGTCAGCCAAGGAAGGTTGTTCAGATTGTGGAGCAGACTGTGAGGAGATCTTCCTGGTATGCTCATCCCGAGGCAGTTCTGCAGACAATGCTCTGCAGTAAGGATGAGGAGGAGAGAAGAGTGGCAATCAAAAAGATCTTGGATATGAGACTTATGAGAGGATCTGGGCATGACGAATCAGTTGGTGACGATTCCTTCAGGGTCAAGAAGACTCCTGAAGTCAATCTAGGTGCCAAGACCCTCACTGATCTCATAGATCTGGATAACATCCAGGCTGGCAGTGAGCCCCCTCTTACCTGCAGCCTCACCAATGTTCAAGTCAGAGCTTTCCTGGACAACCCCATGTATGTCCCTGCCTGGCCCTCGCACACCCAGAGTATAGAGCGTTGTGTACAGCAAGTGAGCGAGGCCAGCAGTCATGTGTACAGCCAGGAGAGGAGGGAAGGCTACATCCGAGCTCAGGTGGTCAGCAGGGAGGTGATGAGTAGAAACAGAAGCAAGAAAGACATGTTCTCTATGGTGTGCAGCAACACCGGGTCGTAGTAGTAAAACCGGTTTTTGTATTTGATGATTTTGTTTTCTAAAGGATTATTAAATTTAATAAATGTGTCAAGATCATTCGTTTCACTATTCTGGATCATTTTCATCCTAATAAATTAACCTGATACATTTACTTTACTTTAAATAAGCTATTTAGTGGTGTTGGTAAAAGGGTGGGAATACTGAATTTTCATAAGATTTCAAGTTAAAATTTACCTAGCAAAAAAATGAAAACTTTTCAAATCTGAAGATATCACATGATTCTGCACATAGAACTACATCATTAATACCATGGGCCGATTTTTCAAACTCAAGAAAAAAAAATTCGCCTCCGTATGACACACCCTACTGTGCATGGCAGCTCCTGTCGAGAGTTGCTACCACTCTCTATCATCCATGAATCTATCTAGCCTCCTTTTGAAACGTTCCAGAGTTCCCGCACTTACTACAAAGTTGCTAAGCTTGTTCCACTCATCCACCACCCTATTTGTGAACCAGTTTCTTCCTATCTCCCTCCTAAACCTAAACTTATCGAACTTGAATCCGTTGCTCCGAGTCCTTTCCTGCTCGGATATTATAAGAACTTTATCTATATCCCCTTTATTGATTCCTTTCACCTACTTAAATACTTCTATCATATCTCCCCGCACTCTTCGTCTTTCTAGGGAATGCAAGTTAAGTTTCTTTAACCTATCCTGATATGGAAGGTTTCTAAGTTCCGGAATCATTTTTGTCATTCTTCGCTGCACCGACTCTAGTGAATTTATATCCATTCAATAATAGGGGCACCAGAACTGAACCGCATAATCGAGGTGCGGCCTGTCTAGCGCAAGATATAGTTGCCATAAGACCTATGCACTCTTGTTACTTACACTTCTAGATATAAAACCCAATACTCTGTTTGCCTTATTTCGAAAAGAATATAGTAAGAGTGATAGGGAAAGAAAGGAAGCAAGAGAGAGAGAGAGAGAGAGTTATGAGGCGGTAAGTAAGGGAACAAGTAAGACAGTGTTGTAAAGGGAACTAACACCTATAACTACTTGACACGACCTGTGGCTCTCTCTCTCCCTCTCGTAATGGATGGTGTAGTATAGTGTGGCACGTGATAATAGGCCTTTATACCTGTCATTACTAATGTGTTTTATTTTATATTGTCTATTTACACACACACACACACACACACACACACATATATATATATATATATATATATATATATATATATATATATATATATATATATATATATATATATATATATATATATGTGTGTGTTTGTGTGTGTGTGTGTGTGTGGTATGTGTGTATATGCAAGTAAATCACTGTCGGTGCGCATGATCCATTTGTGGAGACAGGCAAATGTAGTACCCATATTCAAAAAGGGAGACAGCATCAGCGTCAAATTACCGGCCGATCAATTTGACGTCAGTAGTGGGGAAATTTCTTGAATCAGTTATAGCAGATAGCATCCGATCGCATCTAGAGAAAAGCAAATTAATCTACGACTCTCAACATGGGTTTACAAAGGGAAAATCTTGTCTAACAAATCTGCTAACGTTTTTTAGGAAAGTCTTCGAGGTAGTAGATAATGACGAAAATAACGATGTTATTTACTTAGACTTTAGCAAAGCATTTGACAGAGTACCGCATCAGAGGCTTCTGAGAAAAATTAAGGCTCATGGTATCGAGGGGAAAGTTTTAAATTGGATAAAATCATGGCTCACCGATAGAACGCAGAGGGTCAGCGTAGATGGTGTTAAATCTGAGTGAGGCCGTGTAACCAGTGGGGTTCCCCAGGGGTCAGTACTAGGCCCACTCTTGTTCATAATCTACATAAACGATTTAGATACTGGGATCAGCAGTGACATAAGCAGGTTTTCGGATGACACCAAAATAGGGCGGCAGATTAATTCAGGGCAGGATGCAAATGCATAACAGGAGGATCTAAATAAACTGCAGGGGTGGTCTGAAAAATGGCAAATGAAATTCAACACCAGCAAGTGCAGCGTACTTAATATTGGAAGAACAAATACTTATAATGTATACAGCCTTAACAACCTCAACCTAGAGAAGTCGACTTGTGAAAGAGACCTAGGGGTACTTGTAAGCCCGGACCTACGGCCTAGAAAACAGTGCGTTAATGTTCGAAATAAGGCAAACAGAGTATTGGGTTTTATATCTAGAAGTGTAAGTAACAAGAGTGCAGAGGTCTTATTGCAACTATATCTTGCGCTAGTATGGCCGCACCTCGATTATGCGGTTCAGTTCTGGTGCCCCTATTATAGAATGGATATAAATTCACTAGAGTCGGTGCAGCGAAGAATGACAAATATGATTCCGGGACTTAGAAACCTTCCATATCAGGTTAGGTTAAAGAAACTTAACTTGCATTCCCTAGAAAGACGAAGAGTGCGGGGAGATATGATAGAAGTATTTAAGTGGGTGAAAGGAATCAATAAAGGGGATATAGATAAAGTTCTTATAATATCCGAGCAGGATAGGACTCGGAGCAACGGGTTCAAGTTCGATAAGCTTAGGTTTAGGAGGGAGATAGGAAGAAACTGGTTCACAAATAGGGTGGTGGACGAGTGGAACAAGCTTAGCAACTTTGTAGTAAGTGCGGGAACTCTGGAAAGTTTCAAAAGGAGGCTAGATAGATTCATGGATGATAGAGAGTGGTAGTAACTCTCGACAGGAGCTGCCATGCACAGGCCAACCGGCCTATTGTAGACTCCTTATTTTCTTATGTTCTTATGTATATGCTGATAATCACAAGGAAAGAAGTAAACAAATGCCTTAACATTACTAAGAAATCTTTTTATAGAACCGATCCCAAGCCCACCCATGACCATAAGAATCTCTTAGTATTACCATTTCACAAAAATTTCTCTCAAATTCCTTTACAACTAAAAACCTGGAACGCCAATGTGGCATTTAAAAACTCATGCACAGTTAAACAAATGCTAATCAAGAACTCCCCCAACAATACAAGTGGCTGCATTTATAAGGTTCCTTGCAAGGAATGTAATATGTTTTACTTAGGCCAGACAGGTAAAGATCTTGTAACTAGACTTAAACAACATAAATATAGTGATAGGACAGGTCAGGAATCCAATGCTCTGTTTGTTCATTTGAAGGATAATAAGCATTGCAGTGACTGGGATAATGCCTCCTCAATATTACCTTGTAATTCTATTGACAGTAGGAACATTATAGAATCTAGTCTCATTAAACATACCGAATCAGTCAACATGAATTTGAGTAATGGTATGTACAAACTGGATAATTTCGTAATTATGATTTGTAACCAGGTGAGAAGGTTGGGACAGCTTACCCTCTGACCTGACTACCGACTGCTGCGGTGCTTTTTGAAGATTAGTAGGGTCATTACCTAATACCTGACCATTGTGGACTTGATCTCACCCTCCTCTGTATATATACACCTTGTTTTGTACTCCTCTTTAGTCTGTACTCACCCCTGAAGATGTGAATTACACGAAAGCGCTTGGGAACTTCGTGTTTACTTCTTTCCTGGTGGAGAGAAAATAAAAAGAGTGTGTGTGTGTGAGCTAGCTACCATACAGACATCTCCTTACCTTGAAGAACACTGGCACGCCATCAGATTCCTTCTTGATAGACATGGTCACCTTGAAGTTGGTGTCGCAATCCATCCTCGACACAGAGAATCGAACCCTCTTTTTGCCGTCTCCACAACTCCTCCTCCTGGCTGTGGTGTGCTCACTGCCCACGATGATGGACCCCCTTCTCGTCGTCACCACCCCTTCACACACACTGACGCACGAGGACAGTTCTGCTGGCTGTGCTTCAGTCACCTCTCGAATGGTTTTCTGTGTTATCCCTCTTCTCGTTTTCTGTGGTTCCCCGCCCCGGTTTTTTTTGTTGCTACCATTCGACTTGTCCGCGTCACCGGCCGTCTCCTGAGTACTGCTGAGTGACAACACGTCTTTAGTAAATGATAATCAAATTACACCTTTTAAGTATAGACCAAACAGTTAGTTTTTCATCAAACCTTCATTGAAGACTGAATAATGTAGTTAATGAACGAGGAATATTTCCCAGGCAAGAGATATTTTAAGTAAGATTTCTATTGATGTAAGTCGGTGTTTAAGATCCACTTGTTTATATTAAGTTTCCAATGGCAATCTTGTATCTGAAACTCACTATTTTATGGGAGTTTCTCTTCATAAATCCCCTTTTAGAATTCAGTTCCAATTGTATTTTTTCCTTCGGACGTCTGTTAACTCAATGTTTGAGTTGCTAGTGATCACGGCGCTGGTTGACACCACAGCATACACTTACAGGTTTTGGGTTCGATAAAATAAACAAATATTATTTGGCGGTTTTGCGTATAGATCACTTTGTTAGAAGTCAGGAAAATAAAATAAACAAAATTATATACACACAAATTGTACTATAGAATTTTTCCAATGAAAGGATGGTTCAAGATAGTGTGTGAACGTCTCTTACAGTACACACTTAAGTTCCTTGTTGACTTCTGAAGCGTAAGAAGATACGAACAAGGTCCTGTATGACCCAACTCGTACACAGCAAATATATTTGACCTTATCCAAGAATGTCACCTGGTATTACTGCCCGAGACGGGAAGTGGATAATGTCCGCCACTCGTCTACCAGCTGTGTCTTATACTCGTCACCTGGCCCGCTACACTCACTACCTGCGGCGTGATAGTGTATCACGCTTTAACAATCTCAACTTTTCTACAACTTCCTGCTTATTGGTTGTTGCCCCTCACTGCCCTGGTCACCTCTCCTGATAACAGTTTATGTAGTGACGAGAGGGTGGGAGGTTAACCTCTTGATAGGCGTGAGGGTGGGGTTGGGCGGGGCTTGGGTGGCGCGGGAGGATAAGGAAGGTGTTGGGGAGGGAGGGCGCGTGGCTGGTGGAGCGAGGGAGCGGAGAGGCACAGGGCCTGACTAGCTGTGAGCGGGCGGTGCCTCACACTGACTGTGGACTACACCCCTTACTGGCACACGTGGCACCCCATTCACCCCCCCCCCCCCCAGTACCTTCACGCACGCGCCCCACATACACACATAGTGGTCACGGACTTACACACACGCCACAGAAACGCACACACCTGTGCATATTCGTATGCTTCCACCTCACTGAGACACACACACACTCACACAACACAGAAGTACTCATATAATATTTGGGGACAAGACGCTGTGCCATAGTAAATAAACAAGACCTGATGAAAATAATTGACGTAACTTTAAATACATTTTTATCAAAGAGGTTTTAATAAAAGACAATATTTGTTATGTCTGTGTTTGGACAAAGAAAAAGGGGATATACGAAAAGTCATATAAAATATCCCTATGTGGTAGTGGCGAGTTTTTCCAGACACGCAAGTAAGAAACACTATTTTCTTTTTGTTTTCTTTTTTTTTTACTTGTTTTATGTATTTATTTATTTCATTTTGTTGATTATTTATTTACTTATACATATATTTATTAATTTTTATTCATTTACTTATTATTGTTAAGTTATTTATTCATTTACTTATTATTGTTAAGTGATTTATTCATTCATTCATTTATATATTAATTACAAGCGGCAGACGTCACTAATGAATAAGTGGTAGAGATGAAACCCGTCTCTATCACTAGTGGCTGCAGGAGGGAGATGGGTGTAGAGGCAGACAGACACTGGAGAGGGTATAGGTGGCAGCACTGTGGTCCACTGTTACCCTCAGGGACACGCAACACTACAGCTTCTGAGGTAGTGCATGGCATCCATGAATCTATCTAGCCTCCTTTTGAAACTTTCCAGAGTTCCCGCACTTATTACAAAGTTGCTAAGCTTGTTCCACTCGTCCACCACCCTATTTGTGAACCAGTTTCTTCCTATCTCCCTCCTAAACCTAAACTTATCCAACTTGAATCCGTTGCTCCGAGTCCTATCCTGCTCGGATATTATAAGAACTTTATCTATATCCCCTTTATTGATTCCTTTCACCCACTTAAACACTTCTATCATATCTCCCCGCACTCTTCGTCTTTCTAGGGAATGCAAGTTAAGTTTCTTTAACCTATCCTGATATGGAAGGTTTCTAAGTCCCGGAATCATTTTTGTCATTCTTCGCTGCACCGACTCTAGTGAATTTTATCCATTCTATAATAGGGGCACCAGAACTGAACCGCATAATCGAGGTGCGGCCTGACTAGCGCAAGATATAGTTGCAATAAGACCTCTGCACTCTTGTTACTTACACTTCTTGATATAAAACCCAATACTCTGTTTGCCTTATTTCGACCATTAACGCACTGTTTTCTAGGCTGTAGGTCCGGGCTTACAAGTACCCCTAGGTCTCTTTCACAAGTCGACTTCTCTAGGTTGATGTTGTTAAGGCTGTATACATTATCAATATTTGTTCTTCCAATATTAAGTACGCTTCACTTGTTGGTGTTGAATTTCATTTGCCATTTTTCAGACCACCCCTGCAGTTTATTTAGATCCTCCTGGAATGCATTTGCATCCTGCCCTGAATTAATCTGTCGCCCTATTTTGGTAAGGAATATCTTGGACAGCTAACACCTGAAATACTAGGTGTAATTAATCAGTACCAGTCACCAGGACCGGCAGGTGTCAAGTGTACTAGGAGAGGTTATGTGACCACCTGGCATCACACCCAGCAAACCCGGGTGAGGGAAGAGTGGCCGGCTGGCACCTGAGGCTCGTCCGGATATTATCCCTAAAGAGAAGAGAACATCACTACGGCAGTCATGGAAGGCTTATGCCACTACATCTTGTTGACTCGCACTATCAAATGTGTCTCTCCGAATCGTGTGTGTATATTTATGTGGCTGCCAAGTATGTATTCATCAGTATGGATGTATGTATGTATGTGAAGATGGTGTAACGGTCAAGTGGGTATATCCTCGCCTCCTGTCCTAAGTCGTTGGTTGTTTCCAAGCACCTCCAGTCCACCCAGCAGTGAATAGGGTACTTGACTTAACTGTTGGGAAGTGAAGGTGATCGAGTACAGTGCCGGTCATGCTGCTTATTTGTGTATAAAATATATCGTACTCAGTGCGCTGTATCCACACACAGATCTGTGGGACTTATTTTCCTATTTGTGTGAGTCATGTTTGTATTTTCGATGTGCATTTGTATGTCATGAATACATTTGTGTGAGTGTGTGTGTCTGCATGTGTGCAATAATAATAATAATAATAATTAAGCACGAACCAAGTGGATACAAATCATGCTAGCGAACCGTTACCATGGCAGGGTAAATATCTAGCTAGTGACGCTGTTATCAATTCAATTTCAATTTCAATTGTTTATTCCTTGATAGAGGAAGCGGGATCCTAGTGCTGTCACTAGGTACCCCGCTGTTATCTGTAAATTAATGTCGTCACCACTGGAGACTGTCTCATGCTATCGCTTCCTTTAGCTACTAAACTATGCTATGTATTGTTATTGCCCGAACCGTTACCAAGGCAACGCTCTGTCAATTTTGGCGCGATATACACTCGAAGTTTATCATGTGGCATTAGTTCAATGTTGATCTAAAATAAAGTTTGGTGAAAATAAACAAATCCTTTATTGAGTTATTTTGGCAGACTGACAGACAATACCCGCCCCCATAGTCACAGGAGGATAGCGACATATACAGGTATATATGATACAGTATATTGTATAACACAGTACAATATAGTGAAGCAGGGAAGCTGTAGTGAAACATACTCTTTTAGGGCAAATATTGTACGAATGGAAAAATAAGAGTAAGAGTTAATGATGGTGGTGTCACTGTGTGTGTAAGAGAGAGAGATTGGTGTTGGTGGTTTATAGTTAAAGTTTAGTGTACAAGTTTTATAGGAAGTTATTTCTTATCCATCTCCTCCTCTTCCGTCTTCTTCGTGTATTTCTTCTCCTTTATTTCTTCTTGAGTTTCTCCTTATTTGTTTCCTTCTTTTGCTACTTTTTCTTAATTTTTTCACTCTTGTTTTATTGTATTCCTTTTACTATCATTTTGCCTCACCTTGTTGTTATTATTATTATTACTATTATTATTATTACTTTTATTATTATTATTATTATTATTATTGTTTTTATTTATTTTATTTTTTTAAGGTTGTACTTGTTCTTCCTTTTCATCTGTTTTTTACATTTTACTTTTCTCTTTTTTTCATCTCTTTCCCTTTCTTCGTCCTCTTCATCTCCTTACTTTCTTCTCCTCCTTCTCTTTCTCTTCAGTCTCCATCATCTTTCTACCCCCTTCCCTTTCATTCTTTAAGAACATAAGAATGGAGGAAACTGCAGCGGGCCTATTGGCCTATACTGGGCAGTCCCGTTTACACCCAACCCCTATTGCTCATATAAGCATCCAACCTATGTTTGAAGCTATTCAGCGTATTCGAGTTAATGATGATATTTGGTAACTTGTTCCATTCATCCACTACTCTGCTTCCAAACCAGTGTATACCTATTTCCCGCCTAAATCAAAATTTGTCTAATTTAAAACCATTGTTACGAGTTCGCTCCTGGTTGAATAGTTTTAGTACCTTTGTAATGTCCCCTTTGTTTAGCCCTCCCTTCCACTTATACACCTCTCGAGGGAGTGCAAATTAAGATGCTTTAACCTGTCTCTATACTCAAGGTTCGTAATGCCCGGGATTAGTCTTGTCATTCTCCTCTGAATTCTTTCCAAGGATTCTATATCCATTCTGTAATACGGTGACCAGAACTGAACTGCATAATCCAGGTGTGGTCTCACATGAGCAAGATACAGTTTTAGGATGACCTTGCTAGACTTGTAACTAACACTCCTTTGTATGAACCCTAGTACTTTATTAGCCTTGTTACGAGCAAAAACACATTGTTTACTTGGCTTAAGGTTCCTACTTACCATTACTCCTAAATCTCTCTCCCAGTCGGATTTCTCTATGGCATCGTTGTTCATCTGGTATCTGGTTTCCCTGTTTACATCTCCTATACTGAGTACTTTACATTTGTCCACGTTGAATTTCATCTGCAATTTTTCAGACCATTCGAAAAATTTGTTTAGATATTCCTGTAGTTTTGCTGAGTCCTCGTCAGATTTAATAACACGTCCTATTTTAGTGTCATCAGCAAATTTACTTATGTTGCTGTCTATGCCGATATCTATGTCGTTTATGTATATAATAAATAATAATGGTCCAAGTACTGAGCCTTGGGGAACTCCACTTGTGACGTTGCTCCAATGGGACTTAGTGCCGTTAATGCTCACTCGCTGTTTCCTGTCCTGTAACTACGCCCTAATCCATTTAAGGATGTTACCTTTGATGCCATGAGCTTCTACCTTTCTAATTAGTCTTTCGTGGGGGACTCTGTCGAAGGCTTTGCTAAAGTCGAGATATACCACATCATAATTGTGCCCCTCGTCCACCGATTCGAAAACTGATGAAAAGAATGTTAATAGATTAGTTAGGCAAGAACGTCCGCTTGTGAAGCCATGCTGGGAATCATTGATCAATCTGTGCTTCTCCAGGTGATTTCGAATAGAGTTTGAAATGATTGCTTCCAGTAATTTGCCTACTATTGATGTTAGACTGATTGGGCGGTAGTTAGAGGATAGTGATCTATCCCCCTTCTTGAAAATCGGTATTACATTCGCTATCCTCCAGGATTCTGGTACTACACCTGTTTTTAAGGACATGTTAAACAACTTTGCTAAGGGCTACTAAGCTCTTCCTTACATTCCTTTAATACTCTGGCAAATATCTCATCGGGACCAGGTGACTTATTAGGCTTTAGTTTGTCTATTTGCTTACTAACATCGTTACTAGTCACTACTATCTCGCTTAATTTGCTTTCTTCACTATCTCTGAATAGAGTCGGTGCCTTGGGAATCATGTTTAAATTTTCGGTGGTGAAAACTGTTGAAAAATATTTATTCAAATTATTGCTCATTTCTCTGTCGTTATCAGTGAGCTCACCAGTGTCTGATCGTATTGGTCCAATCTTTTCTCATGTTTTAGTTTGATACATTTGGTAGAATCCTTTGGGGTTTGTCTTCGCCTCCCTTGCTATCCTTACCTCATTATTCCTCTTTGCATTCCTTATCTCGGTTTTAACCCTACTCGCCAATACCCTATAATAGTCCCGGAGATGAATTTCGCCACGATTTATCCTTCTACCTACAGCCTTCCTTTGGCCAATGATGTTTTTTAAATAATTATTTATCCATTTAGGGTCACTGTTGTCTGATCTGAGTTTTTTGTATGGTATGTTCTGCCTTTGTGCATTAAGTAACTCACTATATAAATTGTCGTGGAACTCGGCAATCTCAGATCTCGTTATCAGGTCCGTGTCATCTGTCAGGTTCACGGCCAAGCGCGACACCCCCTCTCTCAGCTGCCTCTTTAAACTGTCAAAGTTCGCCCTTCTGAAATCTGGTACTTTAGTGGAATTTTCCTTACGTCTGCCCTGAAAATCTAACTGGAATCTAATTTCTTTGTGATCGCTGTTTGCAAGTTCGTTCCCTACCTCGACACTGCTAATGAGGTTTTCTCTGTGTGACAGAACTAAATCCAGTATATTATTACCCCGTGTGGGTTCGGTTATATGTTGACTTAGAAAACAGTCCTGGATCGTCTCGAGAAAATCCTCTGATTCTGAGTTACCTGTAAGGTCAGTCCAATCTATTTGGCCAAGGTTAAAGTCGCCTACTATACAGACTTTGTTGTGTATGGAAGCCCTGCGCATTTCATCCCAGATAAGTCGCTCATTGACTCTATCAAGATTGGGAGGTCTATATATTACTCCTGTGATTAATTTTTCCCGACCGTCGATTAATTCTATCCAAATTGTTTCTGTATTCCTCTCAGTTTTTATTTCCTTATTTATTTCACACTTCAGGTTATCCCTAACATAGATTGCTACTCCGCCTCCTTTCCTGGTCTGCCTATCGGTATGGAATAGTTTGTAACCCGCAATTTGGTATTCGACTGGTAACTCACGTGTATCTAGGTTGATCCATGTTTCAGTGAATGCTATTATATCGATTTTTTCGGTACATACCAAGGTCCTAATATCATCCATTTTGTTTCTCATACTTCTACTGTTCGCGTAGTATACATTTAAGTTGTTAGTCGTGTTCTGAGTCCTCCCTTTACCGCATTTAGTTTTAAACTCCCTGTCTAATTTAGTTTTGCCTTCATTCCTAACACCATTTCCCTGTAATCTTTCGCTTTGTTTACCCTCTCCCACTGCAGTCTCCTCCACCCCCGTGCTCATATGTTCTCCTCGCAGTTTAAAGACTTCGATATCTTTTGAACTGCCCCCTCTAGAGCTCCAGCCAGGGTTGCTACTCCATTCCTAGACAGGTGCACCCCATCCCTAGCATAAAGGTCCCTTCTGCCGTAGAAGTTGTCCCAGTTGTCAATGAATGGGACAGATATTGACTTGCAATATCTGTCAAGACGGTCGTTGACACCAACCGCCCTTGACAACCATTCACTGCCAACTCTCCTTCTAGGCAGGACACAGCATATGATAGGGATCCCTCCCTTAGACCTAATACGATCTATAGCTGCCTTGAACTTATCAAGAAGCTCCTCGCTCCTACACCGGCCAATATCATTGCCTCCTGCACTGAGGCACATAATGGGTTTGTTCCCATTACCAGACAAGATATTGTCCATCCTGTCAACTATATCCCCCACCCCAGCTCCTGGCAAACACACCCTCATCCTATTTTTGTTTTTACCACAAAAGGCCCTGTCCATGTACCTTACCTGTGAGTCACCAACAATTAAAGTTTTTATACCTTCCTTGTCATCCCTGTCCCTGACTGTACTAACGTCCAATTCGTCTATCAAGGGACTGAACGGGTTGGTACACTTAGCTGTTGTTGTCATTGTTGTCGTATCCTTGGTGTACTTCTTCACCACCAGCTTCGTCTTCCCACTCCTCACCACCTTCCACTCGCTTGAGTTTTCGTCAGACACTGGCTCCCCTTTTAATTTCGCCAGCTCTTCCTATAATTTCAGGTTCTCCAACGTGGTCCTCTCAATTTCTTCCTTGGCCCTCGCCAATTCTTCCATGGACCACTCCAGTTTGGTCAACAAACTCACATACCCAAGACCGCACATATCACTGCCTCCTCTATTTCATCCTTCGTATTTTTTCTTTCCCATCTTTCTTCCCATCTCCTGTTTCTGTCCTCCGCTGTTTTTTCTTTCTCTCTTTTCTTCGACCAGTTCTGTCTTTTCCTTCTTGTTATCCTCGTTTCTTCCCTTAACTTCCTCCTCCTCCTTCTCCTCCTTCTTCTTCTCTTCCTCCTTCTCTTACTCCTTCTTCTCTTCCTCCTTCTTCTCTTACTCCTTCTCCTCTTCCTTCTCCTTCTTCTCTTCCTCCTTCTCCTTCTCCTCCCCCTCCTTCTACCATATAGGTTCGTTCTGTTTCTTCTTCCTCTCATCTTTATCCAGGTGTTCCTATTCTCCTTCTTCTTTCTCCCCTGTTCTCTATTTATTGTTTATTACTACCACAGAAGGGTGTAGGGAGGGCATCATAGACCGGATGTCACAAGGGAGTGTTTGTGTTGATCTAACCTTGTGACGTAGGCATTAGCTGATACCTAACTTCCCGCCAAATAATTACAAACCTACGCAATGCCTACGCACACACATTACGAATCGGCTTTTTTTCACTATTGAATGGTGTGTGTGTGTGTGTGTGTGTGTGTGTGATAATAATAATAATAATAATAATAATAATAATAATAATAATAATAATAATAATAGTAATAATAATAATAATAATAATTAACGGTTTATTGAAAGAGTTCTGCAGCCCGAAGGCTGAAAATATGCATTGGACAAAAATGACTTATTACATATAAAGACATGGGGTGGATGTGTCGTTTAACAAAAGCTTTCATTACTGAAAGAAGAAGGAACATGAATTGAACATACAAATTATTATAGTTTACAGTTGATCTCCCGGGCCTGGGCTGGTCATTGAGACACCAAGTAGTGTGGTGTTCACGTGGTGTAGTAATTTGTCCTCGGGTGTTGATATGAAGGACCTCACGTGATCATGGAGACATCGGGTGGTGTGGTGTTCACGTGGTGTAGTAACTCTTCCTCGGGTGTGTGTGTGTGTGTGTGTGTGAGTGAGTGTATAACTTCGAAAATTACGATCATTGACATCCATTTACATGAATTTGTGTTATTGGTGAAATGTACTGTAGACAGCATTCCTGTATTGTGAAATTTGCGCGGTGGTTCACATCCGCCGGCGTTGGGATCCCCCAGACCAGAGGAAACGGCCGGCGTGGGAGGCTTTAACAAACACGGACATGTACTTGAACTGATTACACACTGGTATATATGATGGTCCTGGCGACAAGCACGTCCTGTGTTATAGTGTGGACTTGTGAATACACATCGATCTGCACCGTTGGAAAGGTGAGTTGCCTGACTATACTAATTGATATAACCGACCACAAGGCAGGCAGTAGTGAACGTTAGATCTCATCTCCCAGAAGTAGTATAGCTTTATCACGAGATACATGAAAAGTTTCTCACAGAATTATGTATAAAATGTATCATATTATAATTTCTGGTTATATATAGTATGAGAGATTTACAGCTCTTCTCACGATCAACCTAACAGTGTATGGTCTACTAATGCCAAGGAGGTGTAAACAGAGAAACCAGATATCAGGTGAACAGCGTTGTTATAGAAAAATCCGACTGTGAGAAAGATTTAGGAATAATGATAAGTAGGAATCTTAAACCAAGTCAACAATGTGTATTTTCTCGAAACAAGGCCAACAAAGTACTTGGGTTCATACAAAGGAGTGCTAGTTACAAGACTAGCGAGGTTATCCTAAAACTATATCTTGCACTTGTGAGACTTCACTTGGATTACGCAGTTCAGTTCTGGTCACCGTACTACAGAACGGATATATAATCCCAAGAAAGAATTCAGAGGAGAATGACAAGACTAATCCCGGGCATTAGGAACCTTGAGTTCAGAGACAGGTTAAAGCATCTTAATTTGCACTCCTTCGAGAGACGTAGAGTGAGGGACGATATGATAGAGATGTATAAATGGAAATCAAAGCTAAACAAAGGGGACATAACACAAGTACTCAAGCTATCCAACCAGGAGCGAACTTGTAGCAATGTTTTTAAATTAGACAAATTTAGATTTAGGCGCGAAATGGGTAAACATTGGATAGCGTAATGGATGAGTGGAACAAGTTATCAAATATCATCATTAACTCGAATACGCTGGATAGCTTCAAACATAGGTTGGATGGATATATGAGCGATAGGGGTTGGGTGTAAACGGGACTGCCCAGTATGGGCCATTAGGCCCGCTGCAGTTTTCTCCATTCTTATGTTCTTATGAAGAAGCTTAGAGAACAAAGTTCCTTCTCGCTGACGACTTCTCCACTTGTCTAGTATAAAAATGTTTTCCTTACTTCTGTTGATAACTTTAGGAACAGTCACTAATAGCAGCCATCTTGATATACAGTATGTACCAGACGACTCTCTGTAATAAATATAAAGTTGGGTATAAGTAAACATGAGAAAAATAAGTTCATTCACCTCCACTGTTAGACATTCCCATATACTTGAGTCTCAGGTTCAGTGTGCTAATTGAATCTATTCTTACATATAATATACAGTAAGATGTTGTTTTAACGTAACAACTTTTGAAAATGTTGCTCCACTTACTTTTACTTACTTTTATCCTCTTCACTCACTTATCGGCTCGTTAGCCACTCGGGCGATCAGTCACGTCTCTGTTACGCACTGTTGGCAAGTATTGGGCATGCACCGGCTCCTGAATGTACCTGAACCTGCTCCAGTGTTGGTCAAGTCTGGTCTTGAAAGAGCTCACACTCGGTGCCGTCACAACACTTTCTGGCAGATTGTTCCAAGAGTTCAGAACTCTCACTCAGAAAAAGTTTGCCCTCACAGTTTTCTGGACTTGCGGCTTCTTCAACCTTGAGCTGTGACCCCTTGTGGGGCGAGCGTCCGCCAGCTCCAGGTGAGGACGCTCTACAGAGTAGTGCCCCTTGAGATTCTTATACATCTCAATTAGGTCACCCCTTGCCCGTCTGTAGTATAAGCTAGACAAGTTCAGGCGCTCCAATTCCTCAGTGTAGTTGAGGTGCCGAAGTGCAGGCACCAGTCTGGTGACCCTCTGAAAATTTTCAATCAACTGACAGTCCCTAGCATATCTCGGGGACCAGACGGGGTAACAGTACTCCAGATGGGGAAGCACTTCACTCTTGAAGATCGTTATAAGACCTAATAATTTATTTGCCTGATTTACCATCTTCTCGCAATGGCCCGATTCAGCTCATTGTCAACATACACACTTAGGTCCTTCTCACATTCAGTCCGAAATAGTGCAGTTTCTTCATCCCGTTGGGACATATGATACGCCTCCTTACCGTTGGTACGTCCCAGGTGCATCCTCTTACACTTCGTGACATTGAATCTCAGCAGCCATTTCTTCGACCATTCTTGGAGCTCACAGAGATCCTTCTGCAACTCTTCACAGTCCGCTTGGTTCTTGATTTCCCGAAATAACTTGGCGTCATCGGCAAGCATTTGTATAGAGGAGTGTACAACGTCAGGCATGTCATTTATGAAGCAAAAAACAACAGTGGGCCCAATACACTGCCCTGTGGTACCCCGCTTGTAACAGGTGCAGATGATGATTTCGTGCCATTAACCACCACACTGCTTACAGGTACTTTAACGGGCAATGTTCGGTGGATTTGGCATCCTGTGTATCGCCGGCAAAGCCGTGGGCTCGTAACACACGTCTTGCCCGCGGTGCCCACCGTTTCTTTGTGGATGTCGGTCACACTAGAATAAACCGTTATAGTACGTCCTTTCCTCACACAGCCAAACTGTGGAATGCTCTGCCTTCTTCTGTGTTTCCATTCTCATACAGTATGTCTTACTATAAAAAGCTGGTTTTCCGGCATCTCCGTGGTGTAGATTAATATGATCTTTTTCTTTTCTAATTTTAATTTATTTTTGCTCTTCCCCTCCCCCCCCCCCCCCTAGGCACCGTTGAGTCTATGACCTGTGCCCGGGTGGCCTAGTCCCCGTATAAAAAAAAAAAGTCACTCAGATGCCTTCTAACATTGCCAGATAATACGGGAATATTTTAACTTACGAACACTTGAATTTTTTTTTCTAGTTGGAGTAACTAGGATGACATAAAGGGAATTTAACATGAAAGTATTTGAGAATTCAACATTGTGACATATGCTTTCACGTCACCAATTAAGGGAAAATACAAGTTAGAGTGCGAGTGTCAGGGAATTTAAAATCAGATAAGCTTTTACCATCGGGATAGTGAGGGGGAAGCAGGTGGTGACGGGCTAGGCTCAGGTGCTCAAACTTCAACACTTGATTTATATCTTCGAACTGGAGATGTGAAAATGTATCCGGTTAAGTCGGTTATTAAAGGAAACAAAGTTAGATCCTCAAGTAGTTCGCGCGTTAATGTTTTACCGTAAATGGTGATAACAGAATGTATCTTAACTAACATAAGAAACACAGATTTATTATGCCAGATCTTAAGCTAAAAAAATTCCACTAATGATACAGGATGCTAGCAGTTGAACTAACCTAACCTAACGTACAACTCAGATATCTTCATTAAGAAGAAATTCGAAATTACACTCACACTGTACACTGGGTTCTCATTATCTCGGAATACTGTGCTCAAGAGAGAGGAGCCAGGCGCGTTCGTGGGAGGTGTGGTGAGGGTGGGAAGCTGGGTCGTAAACTTCTCGGCTCTCTCTCTCTCTCTCTTGTGTCACTTATTCGTTAAATTACCCTCTCTTAAATTTCTATTTATGTCCTCTCTGCAATACATAACTCCACTCTTATTCTTTTTCCATATTTCCTCCTGCTTTACAACTGTTACGGTTTATATACTTTACATCTACCGTATGTACTTCCTTGCTCTCCTCTATAACCTAACCTAAACTTGGCTTAACCTTCAAGTTTTCTTTATATTTTTCTTTATATTCTCTTATTCCCGTCTTTCTCTTAAGTTGTTATTGATTCTCTTACATAGTTTAAATAATCCTTCATGATTATGCGTCAAACATCCACCTCATGAGATGTTTGTCACCAGACCTAGATATTTAATCCCTTCGTGAGTCTCGTGTGTCGGGCGGTGTTATTACCTTAACTAAGTATATACTGTACAGGTATCCCCACCTCTTGTGTTATGTTGACACCTTTTGACCAGAGTAATCATTTATTTCTAATTATTATAGCAATGTTTGTGTCTGTCCCTCCGTCACTAAACCTAAACCACTGAGGGGACCGTGCATACATACTGTACATATATGCGCCAGTGTTAGTCAAGTTTGCTATTGAATGAGCTCACACTCGGTGCCGTCGCAACACTCTCTGGCAGATTGTTCCAAGAGTTTACAACTCTCACTCCAAAAAAGTTTGTCCTGACAGTTTTCTGAACTTATGGCTTCTTCAGCCTTAAGCTGCTACCTCTAGTGAAGCGGACGTCCGCCAGTTCCAGGTGTGAACACTTCGGTTGAGTAATGTCCTTTGAGATATTTATAGATTTCTATTGTCATCCCTTACCCATTCTAAAGCACTGAATAAGCTAAGCAACTGCAGTTGTTCTAATCTCTCTGAGTAACTGAGGTGCCGTAGTTCAGACATCAGTCTGGTGGCCCTCTTTTGGACATTTTCAACTACTGACAGAGTCTTGCATATCTCGGGGACCATACAGGGTGACAGTACTCCGAACGAGAAGCTCCTCTCTAGCTTTTGTTCTTGATTTACTGTACCTTCTTTTCACAAAAGTCAGACCGTGGTTAGTATACAGTACACACCCAGGTCCTTTTTACATTTCTTCGTGACGGTGGGACATGTAATATGCGTCTCTGTCTAGCGCTGTATTAATTACTTTACCTTATTTGCACCACAGAATGAAGACCTCCGTGTTCGTTTTGGTGGTGGCTCTGGCCCTGGCTACAGCTATAAAAACAGAGGAGTCATTACGGGAAAGAAGGGCCATTGAGGAAGAAATAGTAGCCAAAGGCGCCACTCAGAAAATCGAACGCGAGGAGACAACAGAGAAAAATGCCCCTCAGATATATAGCTACAGACCCCCTACCCAGAGTGGTGGAGGAGTATACCCCAGCAATCTCTATCCTAACAACGTCTATCCTAGCAACATCTTCCCCAATACAATCATCCCGTCCTCCATCCCTGGCGTGGGCTCGGTAGGCGGAGGATCGGTGTACCCGTTCACACCTGTTGTTGGTGACGGGACAACGGAGGCGTTCAGTGCACGCCGCGCTTCACCCTTCTCCACCCCGGGGGCCAGAGTGCTCTTCACTGAGACCCTCACGCAGGTAGGTCCTCAATCCTGTGTGCTATTGTTTGTAAGTAAAACGTGGTACTGGGTGTTCGTCTGCCATCACCGAATGTCATTGGAACCTAAGATGAGTTGGGAAGTCTCTCTCTCTCTCTCTCTCTCTCTCTCTCTCTCTCTCTCTCTCTCTCTCTCTCTCTCTCTCTCTCTCTCGCGTGTAAGTTCGACATTTCCCCCACAGCCCCTCCCTCCACACTAACCACAGCCCCCTTCATCCACACTAACCACAGTCCCCTCCCTCCACACTAACCACAGACCCCTCCCTCCACACTAACCACAGCCTCCTCCCTCCACACTAACCACAACCCCCTTCATCCACACTAACCACAGTCCCCTCCTTCCACACTAACCACAGTCTCCTCCCTCCACACTAACCACAGCCTCCTCCCTCCACACTAACCACAGCCCCCGTCATCCACACTAACCACAGTCCCCTCCTTCCACACTAACCACAGTCCCCTCCCTCCACACTAACCACAGCCCCCTCCCTCCACACTAACCACAGCCCCCTTCATCCACACTAACCACAGTCCCCTCCCTCCACACTAACCACAGTCCCCTCCCTCCACACTAACCACAGCCTCCTCCCTCCACACTAAACACAGCCCCCTTCATCCACACTAACCACAGTGCCCTCCCTCCATACTAACCACAGCCCCCTCCCTCCACACTATCCACAGCCCCCTCCCTCCACACTAACCACAGTCCCCTCCCTCCACACTAACCACAGTCCCCCTCCCTCCACACTAACAACAGTCCCCTCCCTCCACACTAACCACAGCCCCCTTCATCCACACTAACCACAGACCCCTCCCTCCACACTAACCACAGTCCCCTCCCTCCACACTAACCACAGTCTCCTCCCTCCATACTAACCACAGTTCCCTCCCTCCACACTAACCACAGCCCCCTCCCTCAACACTAACCACAGTCCCCTCCCTCCACACTAACCACAGTCCCCTCCCTCCACACTAACCACAGCCTCCTCCCTCCACACTAAACACAGCCCCCTTCATCCACACTAACCACAGTGCCCTCCCTCCATACTAACCACAGCCCCCTCCCTCCACACTATCCACAGCCCCCTCCCTCCACACTAACCACAGTCCCCTCCCTCCACACTAACCACAGTCCCCCTCCCTCCACACTAACAACAGTCCCCTCCCTCCACACTAACCACAGCCCCCTCCCTCCACACTATCCACAGCCCCCTCCCTCCACACTAACCACAGCCCCCTCCCTCCACACTAACCACAGTCCCCTCCCTCCACACTAACCACAGTCCCCCTCCCTCCACACTAACAACAGTCCCCTCTCTCCACACTAACCACAGCCCCCTAGCTCCACACTAACCACAGTTCCCTCCATCCACACTAACCACAGTCACCTCCCTCCACACTATCCACAGCCCCCTCCCTCCACACTAACCACAGCCCCCTTCATCCACACTAACCACAGTCCCCTCCCTCCACACTAACCACAGCCCCCTCTCTCCACACTATCCACAGCCCCCTCCCTCCACACTAACCACAGCCCCCTTCATCCACACTAACCACAGTCCCCTCCCTCCACACTAACCACAGCCATCTCCCTCCACACTAACCACAGCCATCTCCCTCCACACTAACCACAGTTCCCTCCCTCCATACTAACCACAGTCCCCTCCCTCCACACTAACCACAGCCTCCTCCCTCCACACTAAACACAGCCCCCTCCATCCACACTAACCACAGTCCCCTCCCTCCACACTAACCACAGTCTCCTCCCTCCACACTAAACACAGCCCCCTCCCTCCACACTAACCACAACCCCCTCCCTCCACACTAAACACAGTTCCCTCCCTCCACACTAACCACAGTCCCCTCCCTCCACACTAACCACAGACCCCTCCCTCCACACTAACCACAGCCTCCTCCCTCCACACTAACCACATCCCCCTTCATCCACACTAACCACAATCCCCTCCTTCTACACTAACCACAGTCCCCCTCCCTCCACACTAACAACAGTCCCCTCTCTCCACACTAACCACAGCCCCCTAGCTCCACACTAACCACAGTTCCCTCCATCCACACTAACCACAGTCCCCTCCCTCCACACTAACCACAGCCCCCTTCATCCACACTAACCACAGTTCCCTCCATCCACACTAACCACAGCCCCCCTCCACACTAAACACAGTTCCCTCCCTCCACAGTAACCACAGTCCCCTCCCTCCACACTAACCACAGCCCCCTCCAGCCACACTAACCACAGTCCCCTCCCTCCACACTAACCACAGCCCCCTTCATCCACACTAACCACAGTCCCCTCCCTCCACACTAACCACAGTTCCCTCCCTCCACACTAACCACAGCCCCCTCCCTCCACACTAACCACAGTCCCCTCCCTCCACACTAACCACAGTCCCCCTCCCTCCACACTAACCACAGTCCCCTCCCATCCACACTAACCACAGTCCCCTCCCTCCACACTAACCACAGTCCCCTCCCTCCACACTAACCACAGCCCTTCTTCCACACTAACCACAGCCCCCTCCCTCCACACTAACCACAGCCCCCTCCCTCCACACTAACCACAGTCCCCTCCCTCCACACTAACCACAGCCCTCTCACTCCACACTAACCACAGTTCCCTCCCTCCACACTAACCACAGTCCCCTCCCTCCACACTAACCACAGCCCCCTCCCTCCACACTAACCACAGCCCCTCCCTCCACACTAACCACAGTCCCCTCCCTCCACACTAACCACAGTCCCCTCCCTCCACACTAACCACAGCCCCCTCCCTCCACACTAACCACAGTCCCCTCCCTCCACACTAACCACAGTCCCCTCCCTCCACACTAACCACAGCCCCCTCCATCCACACTAACCACAGTCCCCTCCCTCCACACTAACCACAGTCCCTCCCTCCACACTAACCACAGCCCCCTCCCTCCACACTAACCACAGTCCCCTCCCTCCACACTAACCACAGTCCCCTCCCTCCACACTAACCACAGTCCCCTCCCTCCACACTAACCACAGTCCCCTCCCTCCACACTAACCACAGTCCCCTCCCTCCACACTAACCACAGCCCCTCCCTCCACACTAACCACAGTCCCCTCCCTCCACACTAACCACAGTCCCCTCCCTCCACACTAACCACAGTCCCCTCCCTCCACACTAACCACAGCCCCCTCCCTCCACACTAACCACAGTCCCCTCCCTCCACACTAACCACAGTCCCCTCCCTCCACACTAACCACAGTCCCCTCCCTCCACACTAACCACAGCCCTTCCTCCACACTAACCACAGCCCCCTCCCTCCACACTAACCACAGCCCCCTCCCTCCACACTAACCACAGTCCCCTCCCTCCACACTAACCACAGTCCCCTCCCTCCACACTAACCACAGTCCCCTCCCTCCACACTAACCACAGTCCCCTCCCTCCACACTAACCACAGTCCCCTCCCTCCACACTAACCACAGTCCCCTCCCTCCACACTAACCACAGTCCCCTCCCTCCACACTAACCACAGTCCCCTCCCTCCACACTAACCACAGTCCCCTCCCTCCACACTAACCACAGTCCCCTCCCTCCACACTAACCACAGTCCCCTCCCTCCACACTAACCACAGCCCTCTCACTCCACACTAACCACAGTTCCCTCCCTCCACACTAACCACATTCCCCTCCCTCCATACTAACCACAGTCCCCTCCCTCCACACTAACCACAGCCCTCTCACTCCACACTAACCACAGTCCCCTCCCTCCACACTAACCACAGTCCCCTCCCTCCACACTATCCACAGCCCCCTCCCTCCACACTAACCACAGCCCCCTTCATCCACACTAACCACAGTCCCCTCCCTCCACACTAACCACAGCCCCTCCCTCCACACTATCCACAGCCCCCTCCCTCCACACTAACCACAGTCCCCTTCCTCCACACTAACCACAGTTCCCTCCCTCCACACTAACCACAGCCATCTCCCTCCACACTAACCACAATTCCCTACCTCCATACTAACCACAGTCCCCTCCCTCCACACTAACCACAGCCTCCTCCCTCCACACTAAACACAGCCCCCTCCATCCACACTAACCACAGTTCCCTCCCTCCACACTAACCACAGTCTCCTCCCTCCACACTAAACACAGCCCCCTCCCTCCACACTAACCACAACCCCCTCCCTCCACACTAAACACAGTTCCCTCCCTCCACACTAACCACAGTCCCCTCCCTCCACACTAACCACAGACCCCTCCCTCCACACTAACCACAGCTTCCTCCCTCCACACTAACCACAGCCTCCTCCCTCCACACTAACC
The DNA here is from genome assembly GCA_958450375.1 of Homarus gammarus. Classification (NCBI taxonomy): domain Eukaryota; kingdom Metazoa; phylum Arthropoda; class Malacostraca; order Decapoda; family Nephropidae; genus Homarus; species Homarus gammarus. The sequence goes on from CAUDMG010001998.1 coordinate 167,567, forward strand.
ACAGCCCCTGTCATCCACACTAACCACAGTCCCCTCCCTCCACACTAACCACAGCCCCCTCCCTCCACACTAACCACAGCCCCCTTCATCCACACTAACCACAGACCCCTCCCTCCACACTAACCACAGTCCCATCCCTCCACACTAACCACAGTCTCCTCCCTCCACACTAACCACAGTTCCCTCCCTCCACACTAACCACAGCCATCTCCCTCCACACTAAACACAGTGCCCTCCCTCCACACTAACCACAGTCCCCTCCCTCCACACAAACCACAGCCTCCTCCCTCCACACTAAACGCAGCCCCCTTCATCCACACTAAACACAGTTCCCTCCCTCCACACTAACCACAGCCCCCTCCCTCCACACTAACCACATCCCCCTCCCTCCATACTAACCACAGTTCCCTCCCTCCACACTAACCACAGCCCCCTCCCTCCACACTAACCACAGTCCCCTCCCTCCACACTAACCACAGTCCCCTCCCTCCACACTAACCACAGCCTCCTCCCTCCACACTAAACACAGCCCCCTTCATCCACACTAACCACAGTCCCCTCCCTCCATACTAACCACAGCCCCCTCCCTCCACACTATCCACAGCCCCCTCCCTCCACACTAACCACAGTCCCCTCCCTCCACACTAACCACAGTCCCCCTCCCTCCACACTAACAACAGTCCCCTCCCTCCACACTAACCACAGCCCCCTCCCTCCACACTATCCACAGCCCCCTCCCTCCACACTAACCACAGCCCCCTCCCTCCACACTAAACAATGTCCCCTCCCTCCACACTAACCACAGTCCCCCTCCCTCCACACTAACAACAGTCCCCTCCCTCCACACTAACCACAGCCCCCTAGCTCCACACTAACCACAGTTCCCTCCATCCACACTAACCACAGTCCCCTCCCTCCACACTAACCACAGCCCCCTTCATCCACACTAACCACAGTTCCCTCCATCCACACTAACCACAGCCCCCCTCCACACTAAACACAGTTCCCTCCCTCCACAGTAACCACAGTCCCCTCCCTCCACACTAATCACAGCCCCCTTCATCCACACTAACCACAGTCCCCTTCCTCCACACTAACCACAGTTCCCTCCCTCCACACTATCCACAGCCCCCTCCCTCCACACGAACCACAGTCCCCTCCCTCCACACTAACCACAGTCCCCCTCCCTCCACACTAACAACAGTCCCCTCCCATCCACACTAACCACAGTCCCCTCCCTCCACACTAAACACAGTCCCCTCCCTCCACACTAACCACAGCCCTTCTTCCACACTAACCACAGCCCCCTCCCTCCACACTAACCACAGCCCCCTCCCTCCACACTAACCACAGTCCCCTCCCTCCACACTAACCACAGCCCTCTCACTCCACACTAACCACAGTTCCCTCCCTCCACACTAACCACATTCCCTCCCTCCATACTAACCACAGCCCCCTCCCTCCACACTAACCACAGCCCTCTCACTCCACACTAACCACAGTCCCCTCCCTCCACACTAACCACAGTCCCCTCCCTCCACACTATCCACAGCCCCCTCCCTCCACACTAACCACTGCCCCCTTCATCCACACTAACCACAGTCCCCTCCCTCCACACTAACCACAGCCCCCTCCCTCCACACTATCCACAGCCCCCTCCCTCCACACTAACCACAGTCCCCTTCCTCCACACTAACCACAGTTCCCTCCCTCCACACTAACCACAGCCATCTCCCTCCACACTAACCACAGCCATCTCCCTCCACACTAACCACATTCCCTCCCTCCATACTAACCACAGTCCCCTCCCTCCACACTAACCACAGCCTCCTCCCTCCACACTAAACACAGCCCCCTCCATCCACACTAACCACAGTCCCCTCCCTCCACACTAACCACAGTCTCCTCCCTCCACACTAAACACAGCCCCCTCCCTCCACACTAACCACAACCCCCTCCCTCCACACTAAACACAGTTCCCTCCCTCCACACTAACCACAGTCCCCTCCCTCCACACTAACCACAGGCCCCTCCCTCCACACTAACCACAGCCTCCTCCCTCCACACTAACCACATCCCCCTTCATCCACACTAACCACAGTCCCCTCCTTCCACACTAACCACAGTCCCCTCCCTCCACACTAACCACAGCCTCCTCCCTCCACACTAACCACAGCCCCCGTCATCCACACTAACCACAGTCCCCTCCTTCCACACTAACCACATTCCCCTCCCTCCACACTAACCACAGCCCCCTCCCTCCACACTAACCACAGCCCCCTTCATCTACACTAACCACAGCCCCCTCCCTCCACACTAACCACAGTCCCCTCCCTCCACACTAACCACAGTCCCCTCCCTCCACACTAACCACAGCCTCCTCCCTCCACACTAAACACAGCCCCCTTCATCCACACTAACCACAGTCCCCTCCCTCCATACTAACCACAGCCCCCTCCCTCCACACTATCCACAGCCCCCTCCCTCCACACTAACCACAGTCCCCTCCCTCCACACTAACCACAGTCCCCCTCCCTCCACACTAACAACAGTCCCCTCCCTCCACACTAACCACAGCCCCTCCCTCCACACTATCCACAGCCCCCTCCCTCCACACTAACCACAGCCCCCTCCCTCCACACTAAACAATGTCCCCTCCCTCCACACTAACCACAGTCCCCCTCCCTCCACACTAACAACAGTCCCCTCCCTCCACACTAACCACAGCCCCCTAGCTCCACACTAACCACAGTTCCCTCCATCCACACTAACCACAGTCCCCTCCCTCCACACTAACCACAGCCCCCTTCATCCACACTAACCACAGTTCCCTCCATCCACACTAACCACAGCCCCCCTCCACACTAAACACAGTTCCCTCCCTCCACAGTAACCACAGTCCCCTCCCTCCACACTAATCACAGCCCCCTTCATCCACACTAACCACAGTCCCCTTCCTCCACACTAACCACAGTTCCCTCCCTCCACACTATCCACAGCCCCCTCCCTCCACACGAACCACAGTCCCCTCCCTCCACACTAACCACAGTCCCCCTCCCTCCACACTAACAACAGTCCCCTCCCATCCACACTAACCACAGTCCCCTCCCTCCACACTAAACACAGTCCCCTCCCTCCACACTAACCACAGCCCTTCTTCCACACTAACCACAGCCCCCTCCCTCCACACTAACCACAGCCCCCTCCCTCCACACTAACCACAGTCCCCTCCCTCCACACTAACCACAGCCCTCTCACTCCACACTAACCACAGTTCCCTCCCTCCACACTAACCACATTCCCTCCCTCCATACTAACCACAGCCCCCTCCCTCCACACTAACCACAGCCCTCTCACTCCACACTAACCACAGTCCCCTCCCTCCACACTAACCACAGTCCCCTCCCTCCACACTATCCACAGCCCCCTCCCTCCACACTAACCACTGCCCCCTTCATCCACACTAACCACAGTCCCCTCCCTCCACACTAACCACAGCCCCCTCCCTCCACACTATCCACAGCCCCCTCCCTCCACACTAACCACAGTCCCCTTCCTGCACACTAACCACAGTTCCCTCCCTCCACACTAACCACAGCCATCTCCCTCCACACTAACCACAGCCATCTCCCTCCACACTAACCACATTTCCCTCCCTCCATACTAACCACAGTCCCCTCCCTCCACACTAACCACAGCCTCCTCCCTCCACACTAAACACAGCCCCCTCCATCCACACTAACCACAGTCCCCTCCCTCCACACTAACCACAGTCTCCTCCCTCCACACTAAACACAGCCCCCTCCCTCCACACTAACCACAACCCCCTCCCTCCACACTAAACACAGTTCCCTCCCTCCACACTAACCACAGTCCCCTCCCTCCACACTAACCACAGGCCCCTCCCTCCACACTAACCACAGCCTCCTCCCTCCACACTAACCACATCCCCCTTCATCCACACTAACCACAGTCCCCTCCTTCTACACTAACCACAGTCCCCTCCCTCCACACTAACCACAGCCTCCTCCCTCCACACTAACCACAGCCCCCGTCATCCACACTAACCACAGTCCCCTCCTTCCACACTAACCACATTCCCCTCCCTCCACACTAACCACAGCCCCCTCCCTCCACACTAACCACAGCCCCCTTCATCTACACTAACCACAGCCCCCTCCCTCCACACTAACCACAGCCCCCTTCATCCACACTAACCACAGTCCCCTTCCTCCACACTAACCACAGTTCCCTCCCTCCACACAATCCACAGTCCCCTCCCTCCACACGAACCACAGTCCCCTCCCTCCACACTAACCACAGTCCCCCTCCCTCCACACTAACCACAGTCCCCTCCCATCCACACTAACCACAGTCCCCTCCCTCCACACTAAACACAGTCCCCTCCCTCCACACTAACCACAGCCCTTCTTCCACACTAACCACAGCCCCCTCCCTCCACAATAACCACAGCCCCCTCCCTCCACACTAACCACAGTCCCCTCCCTCCACACTAACCACAGCCCTCTCACTCCACACTAACCACAGTTCCCTCCCTCCACACTAACCACATTCCCCTCCCTCCATACTAACCACAGCCCCCTCCCTCCACACTAACCACAGCCCTCTCACTCCACACTAACCACAGTCCCCTCCCTCCACACTAACCACAGTCCCCTCCCTCCACACTATCCACAGCCCCCTCCCTCCACACTAACCACAGCCCCCTTCATCCACACTAACCACAGTCCCCTCCCTCCACACTAGCCACAGCCCCCTCCCTCCACACTATCCACAGCCCCCTCCCTCCACACTAACCACAGTCCCCTTCCTCCACACTAACCACAGCTCCCTCCCTCCACACTAACCACAGCCATCTCCCTCCACACTAACCACAATTCCCTACCTCCATACTAACCACAGTCCCCTCCCTCCACACTAACCACAGCCTCCTCCCTCCACACTAAACACAGCCCCCTCCATCCACACTAACCACAGTCCCCTCCCTCCACACTAACCACAGTCTCCTCCCTCCACACTAAACACAGCCCCCTCCCTCCACACTAACCACAACCCCCTCCCTCCACACTAAACACAGTTCCCTCCCTCCACACTAACCACAGTCCCCTCCCTCCACACTAACCACAGACCCCTCCCTCCACACTAACCACAGCTTCCTCCCTCCACACTAACCACAGCCTCCTCCCTCCACACTAACCACAGCCCCTGTCATCCACACTAGCCACAGTCCCCTCCTTCCACACTAACCACAGTCCCCTCCCTCCACACTAACCACAGCCCCCTCCCTCCACACTAACCACAGCCCCCTTCATCCACACTAACCACAGACCCCTCCCTCCACACTAACCACAGTCCCATCCCTCCACACTAACCACAGTCTCCTCCCTCCACACTAACCACAGTTCCCTCCCTCCACACTAACCACAGCCATCTCCCTCCACACTAACCACAGTGCCCTCCCTCCACACTAACCACAGTCCCCTCCCTCCACACAAACCACAGCCTCCTCCCTCCACACTAAACACAGCCCCCTTCATCCACACTAAACACAGTTCCCTCCCTCCACACTAACCACAGCCCCCTCCCTCCACACTAACCACATCCCCCTCCCTCCATACTAACCACAGTTCCCTCCCTCCACACTAACCACAGCCCCCTCCCTCAACACTAACCACAGTCCCCTCCCTCCACACTAACCACAGTCCCCTCCCTCCACACTAACCACAGCCTCCTCCCTCCACACTAAACACAGCCCCCTTCATCCACACTAACCACAGTCCCCTCCCTCCATACTAACCACAGCCCCCTCCCTCCACACTATCCACAGCCCCCTCCCTCCACACTAACCACAGTCCCCCTCCTCCACACTAACCACAGTCCCCCTCCCTCCACACTAACAACAGTCCCCTCCCTCCACACTAACCACAGCCCCCTCCCTCCACACTATCCACAGCCCCCTCCCTCCACACTAACCACAGCCCCCTCCCTCCACACTAAACAATGTCCCCTCCCTCCACACTAACCACAGTCCCCCTCCCTCCACACTAACAACAGTCCCCTCCCTCCACACTAACCACAGCCCCCTAGCTCCACACTAACCACAGTTCCCTCCATCCACACTAACCACAGTCCCCTCCCTCCACACTAACCACAGCCCCCTTCATCCACACTAACCACAGTTCCCTCCATCCACACTAACCACAGCCCCCCTCCACACTAAACACAGTTCCCTCCCTCCACAGTAACCACAGTCCCCTCCCTCCACACTAATCACAGCCCCCTTCATCCACACTAACCACAGTCCCCTTCCTCCACACTAACCACAGTTCCCTCCCTCCACACTATCCACAGCCACCTCCCTCCACACTAACCACAGTCCCCTCCCTCCACTCTAACCACAGTCCCCCTCCCTCCACACTAACCACAGTCCCCTCCCATCCACACTAACCACAGTCCCTTCCCTCCACACTAAACACAGTCCCCTCCCTCCACACTAACCACAGCCCTTCTTCCACACTAACCACAGCCCCCTCCCTCCACACTAACCACAGCCCCCTCCCTCCACACTAACCACAGTCCCCTCCCTCCACACTAACCACAGCCCTCTCACTCCACACTAACCACAGTTCCCCTCCTCCACACTAACCACATTCCCCTCCCTCCATACTAACCACAGCCCCCTCCCTCCACACTTACCACAGCCCTCTCACTCCACACTAAACACAGTCCCCTCCCTCCACACTAACCACAGTCCCCTCCCTCCACACTATCCACAGCCCCCTCCCTCCACACTAACCACAGCCCCCTTCATCCACACTCACCACAGTCCCCTCCCTCCACACTAACCACAGCCCCCTCCCTCCACACTAAACACAGCCCCCTCCATCCACACTAACCACAGTCCCCTCCCTCCACACTAACCACAGTCTCCTCCCTCCACACTAAACACAGCCCCCTCCCTCCACACTAACCACAACCCCCTCCCTCCACACTAAACACAGTTCCCTCCCTCCACACTAACCACAGTCCCCTCCCTCCACACTAACCACAGGCCCCTCCCTCCACACTAACCACAGCCTCCTCCCTCCACACTAACCACATCCCCCTTCATCCACACTAACCACAGTCCCCTCCTTCTACACTAACCACAGTCCCCTCCCTCCACACTAACCACAGCCTCCTCCCTCCACACTAACCACAGCCCCCGTCATCCACACTAACCACAGTCCCCTCCTTCCACACTAACCACATTCCCCTCCCTCCACACTAACCACAGCCCCCTCCCTCCACACTAACCACAGCCCCCTTCATCTACACTAACCACAGCCCCCTCCCTCCACACTAACCACAGCCCCCTTCATCCACACTAACCACAGTCCCCTTCCTCCACACTAACCACAGTTCCCTCCCTCCACACAATCCACAGTCCCCTCCCTCCACACGAACCACAGTCCCCTCCCTCCACACTAACCACAGTCCCCCTCCCTCCACACTAACCACAGTCCCCTCCCATCCACACTAACCACAGTCCCCTCCCTCCACACTAAACACAGTCCCCTCCCTCCACACTAACCACAGCCCTTCTTCCACACTAACCACAGCCCCCTCCCTCCACAATAACCACAGCCCCCTCCCTCCACACTAACCACAGTCCCCTCCCTCCACACTAACCACAGCCCTCTCACTCCACACTAACCACAGTTCCCTCCCTCCACACTAACCACATTCCCCTCCCTCCATACTAACCACAGCCCCCTCCCTCCACACTAACCACAGCCCTCTCACTCCACACTAACCACAGTCCCCTCCCTCCACACTAACCACAGTCCCCTCCCTCCACACTATCCACAGCCCCCTCCCTCCACACTAACCACAGCCCCCTTCATCCACACTAACCACAGTCCCCTCCCTCCACACTAGCCACATCCCCTCCCTCCACACTATCCACAGCCCCCTCCCTCCACACTAACCACAGTCCCCTTCCTCCACACTAACCACAGCTCCCTCCCTCCACACTAACCACAGCCATCTCCCTCCACACTAACCACAATTCCCTACCTCCATACTAACCACAGTCCCCTCCCTCCACACTAACCACAGCCTCCTCCCTCCACACTAAACACAGCCCCCTCCATCCACACTAACCACAGTCCCCTCCCTCCACACTAACCACAGTCTCCTCCCTCCACACTAAACACAGCCCCCTCCCTCCACACTAACCACAACCCCCTCCCTCCACACTAAACACAGTTCCCTCCCTCCACACTAACCACAGTCCCCTCCCTCCACACTAACCACAGACCCCTCCCTCCACACTAACCACAGCTTCCTCCCTCCACACTAACCACAGCCTCCTCCCTCCACACTAACCACAGCCCCTGTCATCCACACTAGCCACAGTCCCCTCCTTCCACACTAACCACAGTCCCCTCCCTCCACACTAACCACAGCCCCCTCCCTCCACACTAACCACAGCCCCCTTCATCCACACTAACCACAGACCCCTCCCTCCACACTAACCACAGTCCCATCCCTCCACACTAACCACAGTCTCCTCCCTCCACACTAACCACAGTTCCCTCCCTCCACACTAACCACAGCCATCTCCCTCCACACTAACCACAGTGCCCTCCCTCCACACTAACCACAGTCCCCTCCCTCCACACAAACCACAGCCTCCTCCCTCCACACTAAACACAGCCCCCTTCATCCACACTAAACACAGTTCCCTCCCTCCACACTAACCACAGCCCCCTCCCTCCACACTAACCACAGCCCCCTACCTCCACACTAACCACAGTTCCCTCCCTCCACACTAACCACAGCCCCCTCCCTCAACACTAACCACAGTCCCCTCCCTCCACACTAACCACAGTCCCCTCCCTCCACACTAACCACAGTCCCCCTCCCTCCACACTAACAACAGTCCCCTCCCTCCACACTAACCACAGCCCCCTCCCTCCACACTATCCACAGCCCCCTCCCTCCACACTAACCACAGCCCCCTCCCTCCACACTAAACAATGTCCCCTCCCTCCACACTAACCACAGTCCCCCTCCCTTCACACTAACAACAGTCCCCTCCCTCCACACTAACCACAGCCCCCTAGCTCCACACTAACCACAGTTCCCTCCATCCACACTAACCACAGTCCCCTCCCTCCACACTAACCACAGCCCCCTTCATCCACACTAACCACAGTTCCCTCCATCCACACTAACCACAGCCCCCCTCCACACTAAACACAGTTCCCTCCCTCCACAGTAACCACAGTCCCCTCCCTCCACACTAATCACAGCCCCCTTCATCCACACTAACCACAGTCCCCTTCCTCCACACTAACCACAGTTCCCTCCCTCCACACTATCCACAGCCCCCTCCCTCCACACGAACCACAGTCCCCTCCCTCCACACTAACCACAGTCCCCCTCCCTCCACACAAACAACAGTCCCCTCCCATCCACACTAACCACAGTCCCCTCCCTCCACACTAAACACAGTCCCCTCCCTCCACACTAACCACAGCCCTCTCACTCCACACTAACCACAGTTCCCTCCCTCCACACTAACCACATTCCCTCCCTCCATACTAACCACAGCCCCCTCCCTCCACACTAACAACAGCCCTCTCACTCCACACTAACCACAGTCCCCTCCCTCCACACTAACCACAGTCCCCTCCCTCCACACTATCCACAGCCCCCTCCCTCCACACTAACCACTGCCCCCTTCATCCACACTAACCACAGTCCCCTCCCTCCACACTAACCACAGCCCCCTCCCTCCACACTATCCACAGCCCCCTCCCTACCACACTAACCACAGTCCCCTCTCTGCACACTAACCAAAGTTCCCTCCCTCCACACTAACCACAGCCATCTCCCTCCACACTAACCACAGCCATCTCCCTCCACACTAACCACATTTCCCTCCCTCCATACTAGCCACAGTCCCCTCCCTCCACACTAACCACAGCCTCCTCCCTCCACACTAAACACAGCCCCCTCCATCCACACTAACCACAGTCCCCTCCCTCCACACTAACCACAGTCTCCTCCCTCCACACTAAACACAGCCCCCTCCCTCCACACTAACCACAACCCCCTCCCTCCACACTAAACACAGTTCCCTCCCTCCACACTAACCACAGTCCCCTCCCTCCACACTAACCACAGGCCCCTCCCTCCACACTAACCACAGCCTCCTCCCTCCACACTAACCACATCCCCCTTCATCCACACTAACCACAGTCCCCTCCTTCTACACTAACCACAGTCCCCTCCCTCCACACTAACCACAGCCTCCTCCCTCCACACTAACCACAGCCCCCGTCATCCACACTAACCACAGTCCCCTCCTTCCACACTAACCACATTCCCCTCCCTCCACACTAACCACAGCCCCCTCCCTCCACACTAACCACAGCCCCCTTCATCTACACTAACCATCAGCCCCCTCCCTCCACACTAACCACAGCCCCCTTCATCCACACTAACCACAGTCCCCTTCCTCCACACTAACCACAGTTCCCTCCCTCCACACAATCCACAGTCCCCTCCCTCCACACGAACCACAGTCCCCTCCCTCCACACTAACCACAGTCCCCCTCCCTCCACACTAACCACAGTCCCCTCCCATCCACACTAACCACAGTCCCCTCCCTCCACACTAAACACAGTCCCCTCCCTCCACACTAACCACAGCCCTTCTTCCACACTAACCACAGCCCCCTCCCTCCACAATAACCACAGCCCCCTCCCTCCACACTAACCACAGTCCCCTCCCTCCACACTAACCACAGCCCTCTCACTCCACACTAACCACAGTTCCCTCCCTCCACACTAACCACATTCCCCTCCCTCCATACTAACCACAGCCCCCTCCCTCCACACTAACCACAGCCCTCTCACTCCACACTAACCACAGTCCCCTCCCTCCACACTAACCACAGTCCCCTCCCTCCACACTATCCACAGCCCCCTCCCTCCACACTAACCACAGCCCCCTTCATCCACACTAACCACAGTCCCCTCCCTCCACACTAGCCACAGCCCCCTCCCTCCACACTATCCACAGCCCCCTCCCTCCACACTAACCACAGTCCCCTTCCTCCACACTAACCACAGCTCCCTCCCTCCACACTAACCACAGCCATCTCCCTCCACACTAACCACAATTCCCTACCTCCATTCTAACCACAGTCCCCTCCCTCCACACTAACCACAGCCTCCTCCCTCCACACTAAACACAGCCCCCTCCATCCACACTAACCACAGTCCCCTCCCTCCACACTAACCACAGTCTCCTCCCTCCACACTAAACACAGCCCCCTCCCTCCACACTAACCACAACCCCCTCCCTCCACACTAAACACAGTTCCCTCCCTCCACACTAACCACAGTCCCCTCCCTCCACACTAACCACAGACCCCTCCCTCCACACTAACCACAGCTTCCTCCCTCCACACTAACCGCAGCCTCCTCCCTCCACACTAACCACAGCCCCTGTCATCCACACTAGCCACAGTCCCCTCCTTCCACACTAACCACAGTCCCCTCCCTCCACACTAACCACAGCCCCCTCCCTCCACACTAACCGCAGCCCCCTTCATCCACACTAACCACAGACCCCTCCCTCCACACTAACCACAGTCCCATCCCTCCACACTAACCACAGTCTCCTCCCTCCACACTAACCACAGTTCCCTCCCTCCACACTAACCACAGCCATCTCCCTCCACACTAACCACAGTGCCCTCCCTCCACACTAACCACAGTCCCCTCCCTCCACACAAACCACAGCCTCCTCCCTCCACACTAAACACAGCCCCCTTCATCCACACTAAACACAGTTCCCTCCCTCCACACTCACCACAGCCCCCTCCCTCCACACTAACCACATCCCCCTCCCTCCATACTAACCACAGTTCCCTCCCTCCACACTAACCACAGCCCCCTCCCTCAACACTAACCACAGTCCCCTCCCTCCACACTAACCACAGTCCCCTCCCTCCACAGTAACCACAGCCTCCTCCCTCCACACTAAACACAGCCCCCTTCATCCACACTAACCACAGTCCCCTCCCTCCATACTAACCACAGCCCCCTCCCTCCACACTATCCACAGCCCCCTCCCTCCACACTAACCACAGTCCCCCTCCTCCACACTAACGACAGTCCCCCTCCCTCCACACTAACAACAGTCCCCTCCCTCCACACTAACCACAGCCCCCTCCCTCCACACTATCCACAGCCCCCTCCCTCCACACTAACCACAGCCCCCTCCCTCCACACTAAACAATGTCCCCTCCCTCCACACTAACCACAGTCCCCCTCCCTCCACACTAACAACAGTCCCCTCCCTCCACACTAACCACAGCCCCCTAGCTCCACACTACCCACAGTTCCCTCCATCCACACTAACCACAGTCCCCTCCCTCCACACTAACCACAGCCCCCTTCATCCACACTAACCACAGTTCCCTCCATCCACACTAACCACAGCCCCCCTCCACACTAAACACAGTTCCCTCCCTCCACAGTAACCACAGTCCCCTCCCTCCACACTAATCACAGCCCCCTCATCCACACTAACCACAGCCCCCTTCATCCACACTAACCACAGTTCCCTCCATCCACACTAACCACAGCCCCCTCCCCTAACACAGTCCCTCCCTCACAGTAACCACAGTCCCCTCCCTCCACACTAATCACAGCCCCCTTCATCCACACTAACCACAGTCCCCTTCCTCCACACTAACCACAGTTCCCTCCCTCCACACTATCCACAGCCCCCTCCCTCCACACTAACCACAGTCCCCTCCCTCCACTCTAACCACAGTCCCCCTCCCTCCACACTAACCACAGTCCCCTCCCATCCACACTAACCACAGTCCCTTCCCTCCACACTAAACACTGTCCCCTCCCTCCACACTAACCACAGCCCTTCTTCCACACTAACCACAGCCCCCTCCCTCCACACTAACCACAGCCTCCTCCCTCCACACTAACCACAGTCCCCTCCCTCCACACTAACCACAGCCCTCTCACTCCACACTAACCACAGTTCCCTCCCTCCACACTAACCACATTCCCCTCCCTCCATACTAACCACAGCCCCCTCCCTCCACACTTACCACAGCCCTCTCACTCCACACTAAACACAGTCCCCTCCCTCCACACTAACCACAGTCCCCTCCCTCCACACTATCCACAGCCCCCTCCCTCCACACTAACCACAGCCCCTTTATCCACACTCACCACAGTCCCCTCCCTCCACACTAACCACAGCCCCCTCCCTCCACACTATCCACAGCCCCCTCCCTCCACACTAACCACAGTCCCCTTCCTCCACACTAACCACAGTTCCCTCCCTTCACACTAACCACAGCCTCCTCCCTCCACACTAAACACAGCCCCCTCCATCCACACTAACCACAGTCCCCTCCCTCCACACTAACCACAGTCTCCTCCCTCCACACTAAACACAGCCCCCTCCCTCCACACTAACCACAGCCCCCTCCCTCCACACTAAACACAGTTCCCTCCCTCCACACTAACCACAGTCCCCTCCCTCCACACTAACCACAGTCCCCTCCCTCCACACTAAACACAGTTCCCTCCCTCCACACTAACCACAGTCCCCTCCCTCCACACTATCCACAGTCCCCTCCCTCCACACTAACCACAGTCCCCTCCCTCCACACTATCTACAGCCTCCTCCCTCCACACTAACCACAGCCCCCTTCATCCACACTAACCACAGTCCCCTCCTTCCACACTAACCACAGTCCCCTCCCTCCACACTAACCACAGCCTCCTCCCTCCACACTAAACACAGCCCCCTCCCTCCACACTAACCACAGTCCCGTCCCTCCACACTAACCACAGACCCCTCCCTCCACACTAACCACAGCCTCCTCCCTCCACACTAACCACAGCCCCCTTCATCCACACTAACCACAGTCCCCTCCCTCCACACTAACCACAGTCCCCTCCCTCCACACTAACCACAGCCTCCTCCCTCCACACTAACCACATCCCCCGTCATCCACACTAACCACAGTCCCCTCCTTCCACACTAACGACAGTCACCTCCCTCCACGCTAACCACAGCCCCCTCCCTCCACACTAACCACAGCCCCCTTCATCCACACTAACCACAGACCCCTCCCTCCACACTAACCACAGTCCCCTCCCTCCACACTAACCACATTCTCCTCCCTCCACACTAACCACAGTCCCCTCCCTCCACACAACCCACAGCCTCCTCCCTCCACACTAAACACAGCCCCCTTCATCCACACTAAACACAGTTCCCTCCCTCCACACTAACCACAGTCCCCTCCCTCCACACTATCCACAGCCGCCTCCCTCCACACTAACCACAGCCCCCTTCATCCACACTAACCACAGTCCCCTCCTTCCACACTAACCACAGTCCCCTCCCTCCACACTAACCACAGCCTCCTCCCTCCACACTAAACACAGCCCCCTCCCTCCACACTAACCACAGTCCCCTCCCTCCACACTAACCACAGACCCCTCCCTCCACACTATCCACAGCCCCCTCCCTCCACACTAACCACAGCCCCCTCCCTCCACACTAACCACAGTCCCCTCCCTCCACACTAACCACAGTCCCCATCCCTCCACACTAACAACAGTCCCGCTCCCTCCACACTAACCACAGCCCCTAGCTCCACGCTAACCACAGTTCCCTCCATCCACACTAACCACAGTCCCCTCCCTCCACACTAACCACAGCCCCCTTCATCCACACTAACCATACTTCCTTCCCTCCACACTAACCACAGCCATCTCCCTCCACACTAACCACAGTTCCCTCTCTCCACACTAACCACAGTCCCTTCCCTCCACACTAACCACAGCCTCCTCCCTCCACACTAAACACAGCCCCCTCCCTCCACACTAACCACAGTCCCCTCCCTCCACACTAACCACAGTCTCCTCCCTCCACACTAACCACAGCCCCCTCCCTCCACACTAACCACAGCCCCCTCCCTCCACACTAAACACAGTTCCCTCCCTCCACACTAGCCACAGTCCCCTCCCTCCACACTAACCACAGTCCCCTCCCTCCACACTAACCACAGTCCCCTCCCTCCACACTATCCACAGCCCCCTCCCTCCACACTAACCACAGCCCCCTTCATCCACACTAACCACAGTCCCCTCCCTCCACACTAACCACAGCCCCCTCCCTCCACACTATCCACAGCCCCCTCCCTCCACACTAACCACAGTCCCCTTCCTCCACACTAACCACAGTCCCTCCCTCCACACTAACAACAGCCATATCCCTCCACACTAACCACAGTTCCCTCCCTCCATACTAACCACAGTCCCCTCCCTCCACACTAACCACAACCCCCTCCCTCCACACTAAACACAGTTCCCTCCCTCCACACTAACCACAGTCCCCTCCCTCCACACTAACCACAGGCCCCTCCCTCCACACTAACCACAGCCTCCTCCCTCCACACTAACCACATCCCCCTTCATCCACACTAACCACAGTCCCCTCCTTCTACACTAACCACAGTCCCCTCCCTCCACACTAACCACAGCCTCCTCCCTCCACACTAACCACAGCCCCCGTCATCCACACTAACCACAGTCCCCTCCTTCCACACTAACCACATTCCCCTCCCTCCACACTAACCACAGCCCCCTCCCTCCACACTAACCACAGCCCCCTTCATCTACACTAACCACAGCCCCCTCCCTCCACACTAACCACAGCCCCCTTCATCCACACTAACCACAGTCCCCTTCCTCCACACTAACCACAGTTCCCTCCCTCCACACAATCCACAGTCCCCTCCCTCCACACGAACCACAGTCCCCTCCCTCCACACTAACCACAGTCCCCCTCCCTCCACACTAACCACAGTCCCCTCCCATCCACACTAACCACAGTCCCCTCCCTCCACACTAAACACAGTCCCCTCCCTCCACACTAACCACAGCCCTTCTTCCACACTAACCACAGCCCCCTCCCTCCACAATAACCACAGCCCCCTCCCTCCACACTAACCACAGTCCCCTCCCTCCACACTAACCACAGCCCTCTCACTCCACACTAACCACAGTTCCCTCCCTCCACACTAACCACATTCCCCTCCCTCCATACTAACCACAGCCCCCTCCCTCCACACTAACCACAGCCCTCTCACTCCACACTAACCACAGTCCCCTCCCTCCACACTAACCACAGTCCCCTCCCTCCACACTATCCACAGCCCCCTCCCTCCACACTAACCACAGCCCCCTTCATCCACACTAACCACAGTCCCCTCCCTTCACACTAGCCACTTCCCCTCCCTCCACACTATCCACAGCCCCCTCCCTCCACACTAACCACAGTCCCCTTCCTCCACACTAACCACAGCTCCCTCCCTCCACACTAACCACAGCCATCTCCCTCCACACTAACCACAATTCCCTACCTCCATACTAACCACAGTCCCCTCCCTCCACACTAACCACAGCCTCCTCCCTCCACACTAAACACAGCCCCCTCCATCCACACTAACCACAGTCCCCTCCCTCCACACTAACCACAGTCTCCTCCCTCCACACTAAACACAGCCCCCTCCCTCCACACTAACCACAACCCCCTCCCTCCACACTAAACACAGTTCCCTCCCTCCACACTAACCACAGTCCCCTCCCTCCACACTAACCACAGACCCCTCCCTCCACACTAACCACAGCTTCCTCCCTCCACACTAACCACAGCCTCCTCCCTCCACACTAACCACAGCCCCTGTCATCCACACTAGCCACAGTCCCCTCCTTCCACACTAACCACAGTCCCCTCCCTCCACACTAACCACAGCCCCCTCCCTCCACACTAACCACAGCCCCCTTCATCCACACTAACCACAGACCCCTCCCTCCACACTAACCACAGTCCCATCCCTCCACACTAACCACAGTCTCCTCCCTCCACACTAACCACAGTTCCCTCCCTCCACACTAACCACAGCCATCTCCCTCCACACTAACCACAGTGCCCTCCCTCCACACTAACCACAGTCCCCTCCCTCCACACAAACCACAGCCTCCTCCCTCCACACTAAACACAGCCCCCTTCATCCACACTAAACACAGTTCCCTCCCTCCACACTAACCACAGCCCCCTCCCTCCACACTAACCACATCCCCCTCCCTCCATACTAACCACAGTTCCCTCCCTCCACACTAACCACAGCCCCCTCCCTCAACACTAACCACAGTCCCCTCCCTCCACACTAACCACAGTCCCCTCCCTCCACACTAACCACAGCCTCCTCCCTCCACACTAAACACAGCCCCCTTCATCCACACTAACCACAGTCCCCTCCCTCCATACTAACCACAGCCCCCTCCCTCCACACTATCCACAGCCCCCTCCCTCCACACTAACCACAGTCCCCCTCCTCCACACTAACCACAGTCCCCCTCCCTCCACACTAACAACAGTCCCCTCCCTCCACACTAACCACAGCCCCCTCCCTCCACACTATCCACAGCCCCCTCCCTCCACACTAACCACAGCCCCCTCCCTCCACACTAAACAATGTCCCCTCCCTCCACACTAACCACAGTCCCCCTCCCTTCACACTAACAACAGTCCCCTCCCTCCACACTAAACACAGTCCCCCTAGCTCCACACTAACCACAGTTCCCTCCATCCACACTAACCACAGTCCCCTCCCTCCACACTAACCACAGCCCCCTTCATCCACACTAACCACAGTTCCCTCCATCCACACTAACCACAGCCCCCCTCCACACTAAACACAGTTCCCTCCCTCCACAGTAACCACAGTCCCCTCCCTCCACACTAATCACAGCCCCCTTCATCCACACTAACCACAGTCCCCTTCCTCCACACTAACCACAGTTCCCTCCCTCCACACTATCCACAGCCCCCTCCCTCCACACGAACCACAGTCCCCTCCCTCCACACTAACCACAGTCCCCCTCCCTCCACACAAACAACAGTCCCCTCCCATCCACACTAACCACAGTCCCCTCCCTCCACACTAAACACAGTCCCCTCCCTCCACACTAACCACAGCCCTCTCACTCCACACTAACCACAGTTCCCTCCCTCCACACTAACCACATTCCCTCCCTCCATACTAACCACAGCCCCCTCCCTCCACACTAACAACAGCCCTCTCACTCCACACTAACCACAGTCCCCTCCCTCCACACTAACCACAGTCCCCTCCCTCCACACTATCCACAGCCCCCTCCCTCCACACTAACCACTGCCCCCTTCATCCACACTAACCACAGTCCCCTCCCTCCACACTAACCACAGCCCCCTCCCTCCACACTATCCACAGCCCCCTCCCTACCACACTAACCACAGTCCCCTTCCTGCACACTAACCACAGTTCCCTCCCTCCACACTAACCACAGCCATCTCCCTCCACACTAACCACAGCCATCTCCCTCCACACTAACCACATTTCCCTCCCTCCATACTAGCCACAGTCCCCTCCCTCCACACTAACCACAGCCTCCTCCCTCCACACTAAACACAGCCCCCTCCATCCACACTAACCACAGTCCCCTCCCTCCACACTAACCACAGTCTCCTCCCTCCACACTAAACACAGCCCCCTCCCTCCACACTAACCACAACCCCCTCCCTCCACACTAAACACAGTTCCCTCCCTCCACACTAACCACAGTCCCCTCCCTCCACACTAACCACAGGCCCCTCCCTCCACACTAACCACAGCCTCCTCCCTCCACACTAACCACATCCCCCTTCATCCACACTAACCACAGTCCCCTCCTTCTACACTAACCACAGTCCCCTCCCTCCACACTAACCACAGCCTCCTCCCTCCACACTAACCACAGCCCCCGTCATCCACACTAACCACAGTCCCCTCCTTCCACACTAACCACATTCCCCTCCCTCCACACTAACCACAGCCCCCTCCCTCCACACTAACCACAGCCCCCTTCATCTACACTAACCACAGCCCCCTCCCTCCACACTAACCACAGCCCCCTTCATCCACACTAACCACAGTCCCCTTCCTCCACACTAACCACAGTTCCCTCCCTCCACACAATCCACAGTCCCCTCCCTCCACACGAACCACAGTCCCCTCCCTCCACACTAACCACAGTCCCCCTCCCTCCACACTAACCACAGTCCCCTCCCATCCACACTAACCACAGTCCCCTCCCTCCACACTAAACACAGTCCCCTCCCTCCACACTAACCACAGCCCTTCTTCCACACTAACCACAGCCCCCTCCCTCCACAATAACCACAGCCCCCTCCCTCCACACTAACCACAGTCCCCTCCCTCCACACTAACCACAGCCCTCTCACTCCACACTAACCACAGTTCCCTCCCTCCACACTAACCACATTCCCCTCCCTCCATACTAACCACAGCCCCCTCCCTCCACACTAACCACAGCCCTCTCACTCCACACTAACCACAGTCCCCTCCCTCCACACTAACCACAGTCCCCTCCCTCCACACTATCCACAGCCCCCTCCCTCCACACTAACCACAGCCCCCTTCATCCACACTAACCACAGTCCCCTCCCTCCACACTAGCCACAGCCCCCTCCCTCCACACTATCCACAGCCCCCTCCCTCCACACTAACCACAGTCCCCTTCCTCCACACTAACCACAGCTCCCTCCCTCCACACTAACCACAGCCATCTCCCTCCACACTAACCACAATTCCCTACCTCCATACTAACCACAGTCCCCTCCCTCCACACTAACCACAGCCTCCTCCCTCCACACTAAACACAGCCCCCTCCATCCACACTAACCACAGTCCCCTCCCTCCACACTAACCACAGTCTCCTCCCTCCACACTAAACACAGCCCCCTCCCTCCACACTAACCACAACCCCCTCCCTCCACACTAAACACAGTTCCCTCCCTCCACACTAACCACAGTCCCCTCCCTCCACACTAACCACAGACCCCTCCCTCCACACTAACCACAGCTTCCTCCCTCCACACTAACCGCAGCCTCCTCCCTCCACACTAACCACAGCCCCTGTCATCCACACTAGCCACAGTCCCCTCCTTCCACACTAACCACAGTCCCCTCCCTCCACACTAACCACAGCCCCCTCCCTCCACACTAACCACAGCCCCCTTCATCCACACTAACCACAGACCCCTCCCTCCACACTAACCACAGTCCCATCCCTCCACACTAACCACAGTCTCCTCCCTCCACACTAACCACAGTTCCCTCCCTCCACACTAACCACAGCCATCTCCCTCCACACTAACCACAGTGCCCTCCCTCCACACTAACCACAGTCCCCTCCCTCCACACAAACCACAGCCTCCTCCCTCCACACTAAACACAGCCCCCTTCATCCACACTAAACACAGTTCCCTCCCTCCACACTAACCACAGCCCCCTCCCTCCACACTAACCACATCCCCCTCCCTCCATACTAACCACAGTTCCCTCCCTCCACACTAACCACAGCCCCCTCCCTCAACACTAACCACAGTCCCCTCCCTCCACACTAACCACAGTCCCCTCCCTCCACAGTAACCACAGCCTCCTCCCTCCACACTAAACACAGCCCCCTTCATCCACACTAACCACAGTCCCCTCCCTCCATACTAACCACAGCCCCCTCCCTCCACACTATCCACAGCCCCCTCCCTCCACACTAACCACAGTCCCCCTCCTCCACACTAACCACAGTCCCCCTCCCTCCACACTAACAACAGTCCCCTCCCTCCACACTAACCACAGCCCCCTCCCTCCACACTATCCACAGCCCCCTCCCTCCACACTAACCACAGCCCCCTCCCTCCACACTAAACAATGTCCCCTCCCTCCACACTAACCACAGTCCCCCTCCCTCCACACTAACAACAGTCCCCTCCCTCCACACTAACCACAGCCCCCTAGCTCCACACTAACCACAGTTCCCTCCATCCACACTAACCACAGTCCCCTCCCTCCACACTAACCACAGCCCCCTTCATCCACACTAACCACAGTTCCCTCCATCCACACTAACCACAGCCCCCCTCCACACTAAACACAGTTCCCTCCCTCCACAGTAACCACAGTCCCCTCCCTCCACACTAATCACAGCCCCCTTCATCCACACTAACCACAGTCCCCTTCCTCCACACTAACCACAGTTCCCTCCCTCCACACTATCCACAGCCCCCTCCCTCCACACTAACCACAGTCCCCTCCCTCCACTCTAACCACAGTCCCCCTCCCTCCACACTAACCACAGTCCCCTCCCATCCACACTAACCACAGTCCCTTCCCTCCACACTAAACACAGTCCCCTCCCTCCACACTAACCACAGCCCTTCTTCCACACTAACCACAGCCCCCTCCCTCCACACTAACCACAGCCTCCTCCCTCCACACTAACCACAGTCCCCTCCCTCCACACTAACCACAGCCCTCTCACTCCACACTAACCACAGTTCCCTCCCTCCACACTAACCACATTCCCCTCCCTCCATACTAACCACAGCCCCCTCCCTCCACACTTACCACAGCCCTCTCACTCCACACTAAACACAGTCCCCTCCCTCCACACTAACCACAGTCCCCTCCCTCCACACTATCCACAGCCCCCTCCCTCCACACTAACCACAGCCCCCTTTATCCACACTCACCACAGTCCCCTCCCTCCACACTAACCACAGCCCCCTCCCTCCACACTAACCACAGCCCCCTCCCTCAACACTAACCACAGTCCCCTCCCTCCACACTAACCACAGTCCCCTCCCTCCACACTAACCACAGTCCCCTCCCTCCACACTAACCACAGCCTCCTCCCTCCACACTAAACACAGCCCCCTTCATCCACACTAACCACAGTCCCCTCCCTCCATACTAACCACAGCCCCCTCCCTCCACACTATCCACAGCCCCCTCCCTCCACACTAACCACAGTCCCCCTCCTCCACACTAACCACAGTCCCCCTCCCTCCACACTAACAACAGTCCCCTCCCTCCACACTAACCACAGCCCCCTCCCTCCACACTATCCACAGCCCCCTCCCTCCACACTAACCACAGCCCCCTCCCTCCACACTAAACAATGTCCCCTCCCTCCACACTAACCACAGTCCCCCTCCCTCCACACTAACAACAGTCCCCTCCCTCCACACTAACCACAGCCCCCTAGCTCCACACTACCCACAGTTCCCTCCATCCACACTAACCACAGTCCCCTCCCTCCACACTAACCACAGCCCCCTTCATCCACACTAACCACAGTTCCCTCCATCCACACTAACCACAGCCCCCCTC
Source organism: Homarus gammarus (assembly GCA_958450375.1). NCBI lineage: Eukaryota > Metazoa > Arthropoda > Malacostraca > Decapoda > Nephropidae > Homarus > Homarus gammarus. The sequence continues at coordinate 189,913 of CAUDMG010001998.1, forward strand.
CACACTAAACACAGTTCCCTCCCTCCACAGTAACCACAGTCCCCTCCCTCCACACTAATCACAGCCCCCTTCATCCACACTAACCACAGTCCCCTTCCTCCACACTAACCACAGTTCCCTCCCTCCACACTATCCACAGCCCCCTCCCTCCACACTAACCACAGTCCCCTCCCTCCACACTAACCACAGTCCCCCTCCCTCCACACTAACCACAGTCCCCTCCCATCCACACTAACCACAGTCCCCTCCCTCCACACTAAACACAGTCCCCTCCCTCCACACTAACCACAGCCCTTCTTCCACACTAACCACAGCCCCCTCCCTCCACACTAACCACAGCCTCCTCCCTCCACACTAACCACAGTCCCCTCCCTCCACACTAACCACAGCCCTCTCACTCCACACTAACCACAGTTCCCTCCCTCCACACTAACCACATTCCCCTCCCTCCATACTAACCACAGCCCCCTCCCTCCACACTAACCACAGCCCTCTCACTCCACACTAAACACAGTCCCCTCCCTCCACACTAACCACAGTCCCCTCCCTCCACACTATCCACAGCCCCCTCCCTCCACACTAACCACAGCCCCCTTCATCCACACTCACCACAGTCCCCTCCCTCCACACTAACCACAGCCCCCTCCCTCCACACTATCCACAGCCCCCTCCCTCCACACTAACCACAGTCCCCTTCCTCCACACTAACCACAGTTCCCTCCCTTCACACTAACCACAGCCTCCTCCCTCCACACTAAACACAGCCCCCTCCATCCACACTAACCACAGTCCCCTCCCTCCACACTAACCACAGTCTCCTCCCTCCACATTAAACACAGCCCCCTCCCTCCACACTAACCACAGCCCCCTCCCTCCACACTAAACACAGTTCCCTCCCTCCACACTAACCACAGTCCCCTCCCTCCACACTAACCACAGTCCCCTCCCTCCACACTAAACACAGTTCCCTCCCTCCACACTAACCACAGTCCCCTCCCTCCACACTATCCACAGTCCCCTCCCTCCACACTAACCACAGTCCCCTCCCTCCACACTATCTACAGCCTCCTCCCTCCACACTAACCACAGCCCCCTTCATCCACACTAACCACAGTCCCCTCCTTCCACACTAACCACAGTCCCCTCCCTCCACACTAACCACAGCCTCCTCCCTCCACACTAACCACAGCCCCCTCCCTCCACACTAACCACAGTCCCCTCCCTCCACACTAACCACAGACCCCTCCCTCCACACTAACCACAGCCTCCTCCCTCCACACTAACCACAGCCCCCTTCATCCACACTAACCACAGTCCCCTCTTTCCACACTAACCACAGTCCCCTCCCTCCACACTAACCACAGCCTCCTCCCTCCACACTAACCACATCCCCCGTCATCCACACTAACCACAGTCCCCTCCTTCCACACTAACGACAGTCACCTCCCTCCACGCTAACCACAGCCCCCTCCCTCCACACTAACCACAGCCCCCTTCATCCACACTAACCACAGACCCCTCCCTCCACACTAACCACAGTCCCCTCCCTCCACACTAACCACATTCTCCTCCCTCCACACTAACCACAGTCCCCTCCCTCCACACAACCCACAGCCTCCTCCCTCCACACTAAACACAGCCCCCTTCATCCACACTAAACACAGTTCCCTCCCTCCACACTAACCACAGTCCCCTCCCTCCACACTATCCACAGCCGCCTCCCTCCACACTAACCACAGCCCCCTTCATCCACACTAACCACAGTCCCCTCCTTCCACACTAACCACAGTCCCCTCCCTCCACACTAACCACAGCCTCCTCCCTCCACACTAAACACAGCCCCCTCCCTCCACACTAACCACAGTCCCCTCCCTCCACACTAACCACAGACCCCTCCCTCCACACTATCCACAGCCCCCTCCCTCCACACTAACCACAGCCCCCTCCCTCCACACTAACCACAGTCCCCTCCCTCCACACTAACCACAGTCCCCATCCCTCCACACTAACAACAGTCCCGCTCCCTCCACACTAACCACAGCCCCCTAGCTCCACGCTAACCACAGTTCCCTCCATCCACACTAACCACAGTCCCCTCCCTCCACACTAACCACAGCCCCCTTCATCCACACTAACCATACTTCCTTCCCTCCACACTAACCACAGCCATCTCCCTCCACACTAACCACAGTTCCCTCTCTCCACACTAACCACAGTCCCTTCCCTCCACACTAACCACAGCCTCCTCCCTCCACACTAAACACAGCCCCCTCCCTCCACACTAACCACAGTCCCCTCCCTCCACACTAACCACAGTCTCCTCCCTCCACACTAAACACAGCCCCCTCCCTCCGCACTAACCACAGCCCCCTCCCTCCACACTAAACACAGTTCCCTCCCTCCACACTAGCCACAGTCCCCTCCCTCCACACTAACCACAGTCCCCTCCCTCCACACTAACCACAGTCCCCTCCCTCCACACTATCCACAGCCCCCTCCCTCCACACTAACCACAGCCCCCTTCATCCACACTAACCACAGTCCCCTCCCTCCACACTAACCACAGCCCCCTCCCTCCACACTATCCACAGCCCCCTCCCTCCACACTAACCACAGTTCCCTTCCTCCACACTAACCACAGTTCCCTCCCTCCACACTAACAACAGCCATATCCCTCCACACTAACCACAGTTCCCTCCCTCCATACTAACCACAGTCCCCTCCCTCCACACTAACCACAGCCTCCTCCCTCCACACTAAACACAGCCCCCTCCCTCCACACTAACCACAGTCCCCTCCCTCCACACTAACCACAGTCGCCTCCCTCCACACTAAACACAGCCCCCTCCCACCACACTAACCACAGCCCCCTCCCTCCACACTAAACACAGTTCCCTCCCTCCACACTAACCACAGTCCCCTCCCTCCACACTAAACACAGTTCCCTCCCTCCACACTAAACACAGTTCGTCCCTCCACACTAACCACAGTCCCCTAGCTCCACACTAAACACAGTTCCCTCCCCCCACACTAAACACAGTTCCCTCCCTCCACACTAACCACAGCCCCCTCCCTCCACACTAACCACAGCCCCCTCCCTCCACACTAACCACAGTCCCCTCCCTCCACACTAACCACAGCCTCCTCCCTCCACACTAAACACAGCCCCCTCCCTCCACACTAAACACAGTTCCCTCCCTCCACACTAACCACAGTCCCCTCCCTCCACACTAACCACAGCCCCCTCCCTCCACACTAACCACAGTTCCCTCACTCCAAACTAACCACAGCCCCTCCCTACACACTAACCACAGTTCCCTCCCTCCACACTAACCACAGCCCCGTCCCTCCACACTAACCACAGTCCCCTCCCTCCACACTAAACACAGTTTCCTCCCTCCACCCTAAACACAGTTCCATTCCTCCACACTAGCCACAGTCCCCTCCCTCCACTCTAACCACAGCTCCCTCCCTCCACACTAACCACAGTCCCCTCCCTCCACACTAAACACAATTTCCTCCCTCTACCCTAAACACAGTTCCCTCCCTCCACACTAAACACAGTCCCCTCCCTCCACCCTAAACACAGTTCCCTCCCTCCACACTAACCACAGCCCTCTCACTCCACACTAAACACAGTCCCCTCCCTCCACACTAACCACAGTCCCCTCCCTCCACACTATCCACAGCCCCCTCCCTCCACACTAACCACAGCCCCCTTTATCCACACTCACCACAGTCCCCTCCCTCCACACTAACCACAGCCCCCTCCCTCCACACTAAACACAGCCCCCTCCATCCACACTAACCACAGTCCCCTCCCTCCACACTAACCACAGTCTCCTCCCTCCACACTAAACACAGCCCCCTCCCTGCACACTAACCACAACCCCCTCCCTCCACACTAAACACAGTTCCCTCCCTCCACACTAACCACAGTCCCCTCCCTCCACACTAACCACAGGCCCCTCCCTCCACACTAACCACAGCCTCCTCCCTCCACACTAACCACATCCCCCTTCATCCACACTAACCACAGTCCCCTCCTTCTACACTAACCACAGTCCCCTCCCTCCACACTAACCACAGCCCCCTCCCTCCACACTAACCACAGTCCCCTCCCTCCACACTAACCACAGTCCCCTCCCTCCACACTAACCACAGCCCCCTTCCTCCACACTAACCACAGCCCCCTCCCTCCACACTAACCACAGTCCCCTCCCTCCACACTAACCACAGTCCCCTCCCTCCACACTAACCACAGTTCCCTCCCTCGACACTAACCACAGCCCCCTTCCTCCACACTAACCACAGCCCCCTCCCTCCACACTAACCACAGTCCCCTCCCTCCACATTAGCCACAGTCCCCTCCCTCCACACTAACCACAGTCCCCTCCCTCCACACTAACCACAGTCCCCTCCCTCCACACTAACCACAGTCCCCTCCCTCCACACTAACCACAGCCTCCTTCCTCCACACTAACCACCGCCCCCTCCCTCCACACTAACCACAGTCCCCTCCCTCCACACTAACCACAGTCCCCTCCCTCCACACTAACGACAGCCCCCTTCCTCCACACTAACCACAGCCCCCTCCCTCCACACTAACCACAGTCCCCTCCCTCCACACTAACCACAGTCCCCTCCCTCCACACTAACCACAGTCCCCTCCCTCCACACTAACCACAGTTCCCTCCCTCCCTATCACAGGTAGCATTGGGGAAGGTAAAATGAGGTAACTGTTTGTCAAAGTCACTTGTAGGTTTTCTACATATTTTAAGATTGCATAAGAAGACATCACGCCGAGAGAACCCCATGAGGACAAGAGTAGAGTTCCTTTCTCTCAGCCCCCGTGACCTGTCTGCCGGCCACACACATCTGTCGGTGGCGGCGATGCAGATCCACTATATCTACACCAGCACCCTGACAGTTAAACTCCTCAGTCCCCAATCATTAACACAATAACAAGTTAAACAAAGTTGAGTAGCGTTATTCATTCCTTGAACCTTAAACATCATGAACCTAAATGGAATGTGACACTCAAATACTAATCACAGCTCCCTCTCTCTCTCTCTCTCCTTCACGACAGGTGGGTACGGGCTGGAACAATGTAAGGAGCGAGTACGTGGCCCCTACCTCAGGCATCTACTTTTTCACCTTCTCTGCCGTGTCTGACAGAAACACACACTTCAGGTAGGTGGTGGGGGTCTATCCTGGTTTCATACTCAATGATGTATGCTATTACTCTACCTCGTAAGTGAAGATAATGTACAGTCACTCAAAAAACTATATTTACTTTGGGAGGGTCGATGTCTCGGTACGGTTGTCAAAATCCTTCATCCGTTGTGTCATATTATCTCAACATAGTTTTCTAAAGATTGTTTTTTTGAGTGACTTTACAGATACACCTGATTGGTTTTAACCCAAAGTACACAAGATAATGTGTAAATATGCAGTTTAAAATACCCTGAGACTAAATTAACGAGATACTTTCACTTAACAGGAGAAAAAATTAAGGTAGAGAATGTTTTGCAAATGATTATTCAACTAAATTTTGTAACCTAACTGGTACTATATAAGTGTATGATCGTAAGACATTCTCGAATAGTAATTTTAACTCCTTTTTAGATTTTTTTTTTTTATATACTTTAGCTTAAACCAATTAGACTTGTTCATACATCTTCTGTTGCGAGGAATACCCATCTTAAGAGCCTTTGAGATCCTGGACCCTCACATACAGTACATAATGCCTCAACATCTTGGTCTACTTGTGGCACCTTATGCTGGTGATCGCTCAAAATCTGCTGCTGTATTTTATTTTTGTAATTTTGGTTTTATTTCTGATGTTTTGTTCCATTTGTCGTTGGATGATACATTTGTCGGCTACCGCAGTCTAGGTCCTAGGACACATGTATTTTGGTGACCTCATTACTAAAGCTCAAAGGTCAGGACGATACTGTAATAAACAGTTAGTGAAATGTGGATGGTGGTGACGTTAGATTTATGTGTTCAACGCCATACCGCGCCCTTACGCTTTATGGTACTTCCCTTTGGTTCTTTTCTTGTCGTTTTTTACAGGAGACTTTGGCTGTTGGCACTACGAGTATGTCAGATTCATGTTTATCATTAAGATTATAGCTCCTCAAAGTTAGGCCTTACACGCCAACACACACAAACGACTCAAGTAAAAAAAAATCCCCCGTTTCACAGAGTCAGTCTACGTCACAACGGACAGGACGTAGTGACGGCCTTCGGTGACGTCGGCGGCTACCAGATGGGAAGTCAGAGTGCAGTACTGCGCCTCAACTCCGGAGACCACGTCCTCCTCCAACTCCAGGAAGGTCGACTCTACGATGTCACCTCCTCCAGGGCCTATACCACCTTCTCTGGCTTTAAGATAGCTTAGTTTGTCATCTTCACCTCAAGATCCTCTACAGTACTTGTCATCTTAACTCTGAGCTTCAAGACCTTCGACACACCTCATACTTAACTCCAAAGCTTCAAGACTCATATAATTTTTGTTACCGTATAAACTGTGCAGGTGTGTTGGTAGATGTGTAAACTGTCCGAGTGTGTTGGTAGATGTGTAAACTGTCCGAGTGTGTTGGTAGATGTGTAAGCTGCTTAAATGTGCACATCGTTAAGGAACTTTTTTGAATTGTGTGCTCATCCTTGGAGTCGTAAAAAAAATTTTTGTGTGCACCTTCTTGGAAAATTTTATAAATTACCCAGTGTGCACATCTTTGGAAATTATGTGCACACCCTTAGAGTGGTTGCGAATTATGCATTGTACACAGTACTCGAAGCTGTATTAATTAGGCAGCTTGTAATCTCCCGCAAGGAAAAAAATCTAAATGTTTTCAATTTGGAACATGTACATCGCCTTCATGAACAGTAAGTATAGCTATAAGTGTCTAAACACTAGTTTACGAGTCAGTTTATGACGTCACTTTTGTATTATTTAATCTACTTTTATACGTTGTCCAATATATTGTATGTTGTGATTGATACAATATCTGAAGCAACATTTGCAATCACAGACAAATATATGAGTCATTTAAAGAATCAATTAAATTATTTGTTTCCTGTATTTATTTACAATATATTTAGCCTTTTCTGGTGTTTAGTGTATTCGTTCTACCACAGTTATTGATCACACAGATAAGTTTTAAGATACCGTCAATTGTATCGATCGGCTTTGATATCCAATTTGCATACAGCACTCAGAGGCTGCACACATCACGTGGGTAAAAATGTGGAAAGTGGTGATTACTGTACTGCCACAAGGGATTGTTTTAGTTCCCTGATGATATATCTCCTGGCCTGGACATTAACTGCAGTACGTTGACTTATTTATATAGATATACACATTAGCTGCTTCAATGCCTTGTTTTGTAAAGGTTTGAAAGTTGGAATAATAGTAAGTTTCAACCGTCTGCCTGAGTACTTTAACAACAGCAACGATTTGATAAAAAAAATAAGAAACAGAAGTACACTACTATAAATAACCATTTGTGATAGTTTATGAAAATAATGATGTCATCAAGACTAAACACTATAATAATTATCAAATTGTCATCAAGAGATAAACTGGATGACATCACCGAGGACAAAAAGGATGACGTCATCCTAAACCAACAGCAGGAAGTAGGTGATAAAACTGATAACAAGGAGTGGAAGAAAGTCCTCCTATGAGGGCTGGTACTGCCACCATATATAAGGGCCTCTGTGTGCCAGTAACAATTCCTTTCACTCTTATTTATCATCATGGTAGCGTGACGATAGGAGGCTCGTGGGTAGGTGTAATGATAGTATCGAGCAATGGGGTAGTAATAACGGTAAATACTGTAGGTAATTAATAGACACAATTATACAAATACAAAGTTTATTTAAACATGAATATGAAATTAAAAGAAAGAATTTATTTGTACTAACAGACGAAATCTAGTACTAGGCCCTCAGGCTCAACATACTCACACCATTACTGGGTGGACATAATAACTCTTCCAACCCTACTGGGTGGACATACTCAACACACACCTATTATAATCACTTAGCACCATAAAATACTAGGGCAACTGCCACTACAATACTCAGTCGTCAGGTGTGATACTCAAGCAACAGCCATGGGGTCCAGCCACCATGGAGTACTTTCCAACGAACTCTGGAGATCCAGTGGAGTAATTCCACCACCCAAATAACCCTACTGAGTTAGACACTCATCCACCAATGATGGGGGCTGGTAGTGGTGGGTGGCTTGGTGACCCGGCGTCACCTCGTGGGCCGAGCGTTAGGGACAGACGAGCCAGCTTTGGGGGCTATAGGTAGTCTGGAGTGTCTGACGGCCGGGTCTCACGAAGGTAAAAGATCCTACTGGACCTCGGACATCTCCCCAGACGTTGTGGATACAACATCCACCCTACAGACACGGCCTAGGCTGCGTTAGGGACCTGTATGGATGAAGGGACGGGCACTTACTAACCGGTGACAACAACATCACGTTTCAGGGGACGTTAAGGACGTAAATATGACTTTACTCAGAGCATATCAACTACGTTACTGTAACACTTGCACAAGCAACTATTAATTGGGTCAAATCACTTAAAGAAGGGCGAATTACAACACAGCGTGGATTCGCATACCTGTATGGATGAAGGGACGGGCACTTACTAACGGTTGAAATGCCCGCTGCGCCCTCACTCAAAACAGGCCAGGGAGTCCAGCTACTCCTATTCCGATGAATTAATTTACTGTACACTCTGACCTTGAAACTGAGACTATGAACTCATTTTCATTCTCTATTATTATCTCAACTAACAATGCTCTGACTCAGCTATCGAAAGCAAAATTAAATTGATTACAAAGTGTTGGATGGCAACAGGTCCCAGTATACCGCGTCTGCTCTCGGTGACGTCACCAAGGAACCGAGAAAACGGAGTACGTTTCCACTGGGGGACTCAAGAAGTTTTGTGGACATTTGAGCGTAATATGAATCCTTAAGGTTTTCAGGTTAGCTCTTATCATGACCATTACACTCCATCCAGACATCTGGTCATTACTGTGGAGCCGGAGTTAAACTGATTATTTTGGTAATGGTAGAAAGATGAATCCCACAAAAAAAAATTACTTCTCACAGTTTTGAGGAAACATTCGCCACTGTGGAAAAGATACGTAGTCAACTGACTTACATAAGAGAATACACTGGCCGAGGTCTGTGTCTAGCTAGATCGATTTAAGAGCTGTAGACGCCCAAAAACAGCCCCTAACTTCACAAGTGCATGCAAACTGGTGACACCATCGCATTTCACACAACTTTACGCAATGTCAGTTATATCCTGCAGGCTCACCCAAAACAGTTCACGAAGAGTTTTTTTTTATTTTATTTATTTTTTTATACGAGGAATAGCCTTCCCGGGCACAGGTCATCGACCTAAAACAGGGCCTAGGGGGGCTATAAAATAAGAGTAAAAAGATATTAAAAATAGAAAAGAAAAATATATTAATCTACATCACGAAGATGCCGGAAAACCAGCTTTTTGAAGTGAGACAGATTGTATGAGTATGGAAACACAGAAAAAGGCGGAGCATTCCACAGGATGTACTATCACGGGTTATTCTAGTGTGACCAACATCCACAGAGAAACGGTGGGCACCGCGGGCAAGACGTGTGTTACGAGGCCACGGCCTTGCCAGCGGTACACAGGTTGCCAAATCCACCGAACATTGCCCGTTAAAGTACCTGTAAAAGAGAGAGAGTGAAGCAACATTACAGCGAAGAGAAAGGGAAGAAAGATTATCAACTAAAGGAGGAGAGTTAATAATGACGAAATGCCTTTGATTCCACCCTATCTAACAGCTGGACTAGAGATAGCCACCCCAGATATGACAGCAGTACTCCAAGTTAGGACGAATGAATCCCTTATATACTTGAAACAACTGCTCAGGAGTGAAGTAGCTACGGTATCTATACAGAATTCCCAGCTTTCGGAGGCAGCTTTAGCAATGTTGAGGATGTGTGGCTTCCATAACATATTAGAAGAAATGGTGACGCCGAGCATATCTGTTTAGAATTTGGCAGAATGATTGCGTCCTAAAATGTGATTGGTGGGAGATCGTCTTATTTGGAAAGTGTAATTGGTAAATATTGAGTTTTATTACTATTGAATTTAACCAAGTTTCTACCTCCCCATTCGGAGATGCTGCACAGATCCGCATTGATAGAGGTAATGATGTCAGCTCTAGAAACAGATCGAGTTTGAGAATTAGGGGAAGGGGAAATGTGAAGAAGAGTGAAGAGTAGAATCATCACCGTAAGAATGGATGGAATTAGTCGTAGTGTGAAGTAAATCATTGATGAAAAGAAGGAAGAGAGTAGATGAAATAACAGAACCCTGTGGGACACCACTTTTGGTAGAGAAAGAGCGAGAGATCGATCCCTCGACAACAACGGCCATGGATCGGTTCTCAAGGAAGCTAAAAATTAGAGATCAAAGTGGGGGAGAGAAACGATAAGAGGGAAGTTTAGAAAGCAAAGATTTGTACCATACCCAGTCAAATGCTTTGGAGATGTCGAGGGCCACGACGAAAGTTTCCCCATAATCCCTAAGAGAGGATGACTAAAGATGGGTGCAGTAGGAAATCAGATCCCCAGCAGATCTCGCCTGGCGAAAGCCATACTGGTGATCCGACAAAAGAGAATGGCGTTCAAGGTGACGGAGAAAATGAGAGTTTAATATAGTTTCGAAAATCGTAGAGAGGGATGAAGATAGGACAATGGGGCCATAGTTACAGGGATTAGAATGGTCACCCTTCTTCAGGATGGGCTGAACTGAGGCATGCTTCCAAGAAGGAAAAGTTTGGGTTTTGAGGCAAAGGCAAAAGAGGCGAGCAAGCACAGGGGCCAGAACTTCAGAACACGAGGGGGTATTCCGTCCGGTCCATGTGCCTTACTCACATCCAACCTAGACAACACCAGCAACCCTACGAGTGGAGATTATAGGAAAGTACATAGGTTCAGTAAGAGGAACAGGAGTAGTTGGAATCGTCTAAGGTGGAGTTAGAGAATAAGGTGCCTCAAAGAAACGTATTATCTACTCATATCACCACACACACACACACACACACACACACACTACTTTGCTGTCACTCGGAACAGAGTATGACGATCATCCAGCTATGAGACAATGATATGAGTTATTAGGGATTTCACCTAGGTTGGTGAGTTTTGAGGTGACTAGAGAGGCCGATGCGAGACCAGCAGGGTCGTCCACAGATGTTGCACTTGTGGAGGGCTACATCTAGTGCAAGAGGAGCGACGGCAGCGTCTTTCCAACGTTGGTGCTTGTCTGCCTCAGTATGCAGTCGAGCTAACTCGAAAGTATTGATACCTTCTTGTGTGGTGCTCCTCCAAGCGTTACGGTGTGGAGTAATCGTTTCCCAGGTGAGGGGGGGTCGATTTGGCACTTTTTCAGGTTTGTCTTAAAACTATCCTAATACCTTTCCAGTTGCCCACCAGTGTTATGTTTACTATTTGTAAGGTGACTGTAAAGTAGCTGCTTTGGCAGTCTACTGTCGTTCATGCGGGGTAACATTTGGACAACATAAAATATCAACGTAGGTAACAGTATAACTAAGAAATACCTATATATTTAGTCTTCAGTCGACGCAGAAGAACTGTAGCCGTCAGCTGGATTAGATTAGCGCCCATCTGGGAAGCATGCGTAGTTCATGCTTGCCTTTATGACTCACGCATTAAGGGCGTAAAAGCCTGAAGGGTCGTGGGTTTTGTCAGCAAGTTACTTAAAGTGACAGAATGATGAGTGTGTGGGGGAAATTCCCGGTACAATTTATCTGTTTATGGCAAAGTGTCCCTCACACAGTCACAGCTGATGCCAAGGTCTCAGGTTAGTGGGTCAATGTCCTTCATGTTGATAGCAGATCAGATGACGTCTCCATTGCGTATCAACTGATTGAAGCTTCAAAATGGCGACGGTTGAGTCCACTTCGACGACGGGGACTCCACTAGCTGTCAAGATGCTGAATCATCACTGGCGAATCGCTGGGTTTTCTGGGAACGTCTACCACGGATGAGAGTCAGTTTGCTTCTGTGTGATACAGACTTTTGGTTGCCCTGTATATAAGGAACTTGTTGGTTACACACGGGAAGTACACAGTCTCCAGTCGCGAACAGCCAAAACACTCAGTTTAAACAACTTATGATGTCTAAATGGTATAAGGTCTGAGTGTTGCATCACCTTGAAACATGCAAGCATATGTTAAGAACCAATGGGGCTGTCAGTTGGGGTATGTTTACTTCCGCTTACAGGATGTTGAATGCTGACCCCACAAATTCTTCTGTTGAACCACGACAGGTTTGCAGCTTGCCATACAGTGGTGTTGCCACAATATGTAAAACTTATCAATAACTCATTTAATACTTGTTATTGAGGAAAAAAATTGAGCATCTCCTTGGATGACAAAATGAAAATCATTCAACATATAAAGTCTCACTACGGGATATTTTAATGCACTTTGGAAGAATATAACACGTCACGGTGTTCACTTTTCTTTTGTAAAACACCTATGACTTGTTCTTTAGTGTATATATATATATATATATATATATATATATATATATATATATATATATATATATATATATATATATATATATATATATATATATATATATATACTGATTCTTGTTATTTGTCTCCACGTTGCTGCCACCTCATGAACTGGCCCTTAACCGTTGATTCGTTGATTCTTGATGAGTTAATGGGGTTAGAACAAGTAAAAGGTTTTTAGTAGCAAAAACCCTACTGTCTTTTCTTCATTTATTAGGAAAATATATTATATACAGTTCCAAGTGTATACCACCGTAACTTAACCACTGTAGCTATGAGTGTTAAATGAGGACGGAGGATATCTTAAATAGCTCTGTTAAGTTTGTCGTGTCGATGTGAAGTTTTGAGTGAGAATGCCCGGTGTAGCCGGCTTCTATTACCTGACCTAGCATTTTATGGTCCCGCCTCAAGGGTAGAACTTACCTCTCACGTGATGTGACCATGTCACCTCATAGCTAGTAGAAAGTTATAGAGGGTGATATGATAATGTAAGCTGAATGCACTGCCCGACATTGTGTTGATCTGCGAGCTTTTGCATTTCACGTGCTTTATTTTTAAACCAACCGTTCTTTATATTACGAAGTGATATAGATAAAGTTCTTATAGTATCTGAACAGGATAAGTCTCGTAGCAATGGATTTAAGTTAGTTTAGTTTAGGTTTAGGAGGAAGATAGGAAGGAATCGGTATACTGCCCGATTCTGGGGTCACTAACTCTAAGGGGATAACTTAACTCTACTCTTAATTTTAAGGTCGCTGCCACCAGACCCCCTGGACAGTATGTAGCTCGTTAGGTAGAGGGCAGAGTAAGCTAGGCATTGGGTTGGGTTTTTCATTGACCAAATCGAGAGTGGGAAGAAGGGTGAAACATCAATCATGACTTAACTAATTTATTCCTTATAAAACATATTGCATCCCGTCACAATACAAAAAGAGTTGACCTTCATCAGAAGAACCACTATTATGTTCATTACACTTCACATCAATATACGCCTTACATCACATAATTACTATTATCATTTTCATTCTTCATAACAACCAATGACCTCTTTACCTCGGTCATTCCTTCTTACCATAACACCCAACACATCAAACTGCACCACCTGTTAGAGTATAGCATCACATATTATATAATAGCACCACATCTCGGGTACACTCCACACCTACAAGTATGGAACTCCTCGGTATTCTTAGGTACACATATCAGGTACCTCGTTCACACTCTACTCTTGCGGAGTAGAGGGATACTTTCCAAGTAAACATACCAGTATGGGTTCCACGCCTGGTATTATTAGGTCGCTCCAAGTAGCGACCGCGAAACTTCTCAAACATACAATTATTTTCTCCTATCCTGGGTGGTGATAAGTAGGGTATCCACAGATTCGCAGTGGAGGTGCATAATGGCCGTAAGTGGTCACACCACACATAGTGAGTCCCTCACAGTGTGGTAGTGGCCGAGGGATCACTAAGGAAGGCCTGATGGGCTTGTAGGGTTTCGTGGTATAATGTTGTCTAGCACTCAGGATGGATGGAAACTCTAAGGTGGTTTTCTTATATAATATAAGTTGTATGATAGACAGTCTGGTGCTGGAGGTGCCGTGTGGTGAGGAGCTGCTCAGTAGAGACGTTCGGTGAGTAGCGTGTTGAAGGAGGTAGATGTGCAGGAGCTTCGTTAGAGAAGATGTTGCCTGTTGCTGGTCTCCTGGTTGAATGAAAGCTGGACAGCGAGGAGCTTGCTGGGAGGAGGTGTTGCGTGTTCAGGAACCGAGAGCAGAATGAGAGCTGGTTGGTGAGGAAGCTCAAGAGAAGGACAGCTGGTGGGTCGCCATGCTCGCCGGCGGGAGCGAGGGCCGCCAGGCAGCGGCGGAGGAGGAGGTGTTGCTTGTTCAGGAAGAGAGGCCAGAATGAATCTCAATGGAGAGACAGAGCTTATATACCCAGCAGCCGTGAGTCATCTATGAGTCATGTTGGGAAAACCCGAGAAGTAACCGGTCTTTTGCTCGGTTGCTAAGATACTGCGGCATCTGGTGACGGCGCCGCCTGGGCCGCTAGTTTGGTTGCTAGGGCAGACGTCGCAGGTGGCCTGCAGCTACGCAGTTGTAGGCAGTTGTAGAGGAGACGTCCACTACAATACTCCCCCTTCCCTCCAGGCGGTGTAGGAGACTTGTTGTCTGTAGAGTTGCTTAGCACATGTGAGGCAGACCGGGCGGTGCATGCCTCATGTGAGACAACGGCGATGGCGTGAATGAGCCGGTCGCTGAATACAACTGTCAATATACACACTATCTGTGGGAAGAGAGAGGTAGGAAAAGGGTGTGTGGAGGCGATGAATGTTGTGCTTCCCTCACGACAGGTACAGGGTCGTCAGATACGCCTGCTGGGGTGTGTGTGGGCCTGGGTCAGGAGCAGGGGCTGCGTCAGCAGAAGCGGATAAGGGCTCGTGACAGCAGCTGGGTCCACGACAGCAGCAGGGTGCAGGACATTAGCAGGGAGTACCTGAGGGAGAAAAGAGGGGTGTGTGTGGGTCCGCACTCAGGAACAGAGGCCGCGGCAGGGGCGGTAGGGGTTACTGCTGGGCCGGGGTCGGCGTCTGAGGCAGGACGGGTGTGCTGGGGTGGGTAGGATGTGGTGCTTGGGGCAGGAAGAGGAGCTGGTGTCTGCTTAGAGTAGCAGAGCTGCTTCTGTGTGGATAAGCCATTCTTCCATGCTGCTTGAAGACTGGGAGCGTGATCAGTTTCTCCTCCATCCTGTGTGAGTGCTTTTTTCTGGGGGTCACCATTTGTAGGATTTCGTTCGTTCTCCATCCTGTGTGAGTGCTTTTTTTCCGGGAGTCACCATTTGTAGGATTTCGTGGATATAATGTTGTCTAGCACTCAGGATGGATGGAAACTCTAAGGTGGTTTTCTTATATAATATAAGTTATATGATAGACAGTCTGGTGCTGGAGGTGCCATGTGGTGAGGAGCTGCTCAGTAGTGACGTTCGGTGAGTAGCGTGTTGAAGGAGGTAGATGTGCAGGAGCTTCGTTAGAGAAGACGTTGCCTGTTGCTGGTCTCCTGGTTGAATGAATGCTGGACAGCGTGGAGCTTGCTGGGAGGAGGTGTTGCGTGTTCAGGAACCGAGAGCAGAATGAGAGCTGGTTGGTGAGGAAGCTCAAGAGAAGGACAGCTGGTGGGTCGCCATGCTCGCCGGCGGGAGCGAGGGCCGCCAGGCAGCGGCGGAGGAGGAGGTGTTGCTTGTTCAGGAAGAGAGGCCAGAATGAATCTCAATGGAGAGACAGAGCTTATATACCCAGCAGCCGTGAGTCATCTATGAGTCATGTTGGGAAAACCCGAGAAGTAACCGGTCTTTTGCTCGGTTGCTAAGATACTGCGGCATCTGGTGACGGCGCCGCCTGGGCCGCTAGTTTGGTTGCTAGGGCAGACGTCGCAGGTGGCCTGCAGCTACGCAGTTGTAGGCAGTTTTAGGGGAGACGTCCAC
This sequence comes from Homarus gammarus, assembly GCA_958450375.1. NCBI lineage: Eukaryota > Metazoa > Arthropoda > Malacostraca > Decapoda > Nephropidae > Homarus > Homarus gammarus. The sequence goes on from CAUDMG010001998.1 coordinate 206,018, forward strand.
TACAGGCTTTTATCACCACACACTAGTGCAACTATTACTTCATTTTATAACATCAGGCAAGGTTTTAAGATGTAAAAAAAACCTGCTAGATAAGTCTTTTTATGGCTGAATGGAGCACAATGGAGTTCACTGACCTGTTTTGGCGAGAGAGCGGGGATCACTAAGGAAGATGCCTCGCGTCTCTCACTGAACAAGGCCTACAGTTTCAAATCTTTAATTTTCACTTTGATTTTATTCTGGTTCTCACATATACACTTTTCTATCTATTGTGACCTTATGCCTTATAGTTATATATCTGAATCCTAAATTACATACTAAAGTAAGGATCTGGTTTGCCAGTCCCTGGGGAAATTAATTGGGCTATATCAGTAACTCAAAGCTGTAGACCGGGGCAGAATGGACGCCAACATAGAACAAAGCCTAGCGTCGTATTTTCATAGCGTGGGTATATCCACTTCGCTTCAATCTGTATTTAGGAATGCTCCCCTCACACGTTGCAATCGTTGAACACAGTCATAAGATTCTCTGATCATTGCATTGTATGTTATTCGTCACATGAGATAACGAGGCTCACACCGAGGCTTACAAGATATTTTCTTTGAAGTATAGTTTCTGGATCACTTCCAACACTTCACATAGGTCTGATACATTTATCCTTTTTCCAGATCGCTGTTTTCTTATACTTTCATCTGATATCTGCGGTAGCTATGTTCACTAATCGTTCACAGACGTAAATAGTATGACCTTCAAACACGATCTACACTTATCCCTTATAGTACACTACCCCGTATCAATTGGGCCTTCCCAATCATCCTATAGATACCTTAAGTTCTCCTTAATGCTATGAGTACATACACTTAATATTATATGACCGTACCTGGGTACAATTCGTATAAAACAACATACAGAAGGTGAGTGTGAGATTGTGAGATGGAGTACCACCGTACGATATGTTTTCCCATGTGTGGAGGTGGGAGTTTGTGGCAGCGCCTGGTTGCCAGTCACCATCTGATGCTGCTATACTGAAGTCTGCAAAGAACCTGGTCGATCATTCAAACCTCTCACATGGCGCAGTGAGTAGGATGCCGGGGCCCGACACACCATAACAGCCCTGACGAGGACGCCAACATGGCTCCTACACGTCCACGATTCTCGACGCCCTCAAGGGGATGCCAAGGCTTCTCTGCACCGGCGGGAACACCACGCGCGCCCAGCAGCAGACCATGGGTGCATTGATGGCTCAGATGGCGTCTCTAGCTACTGGTGGCCAATGTCATGCTCCTATGCCGGTCATGAAGCCCTCAGCAGCGGTCGCTCCAGAGAAGTGTGAGGCAGAAATGCCAGCAGCGGCGTTTAGGACATGGAGGCGGTCCATGGAGTCGTGGGTACTGTTGAACGGATGGTCACAACTGGTGGCCACACTACATATTCGCCTGAACTGCGTCCCTGCACTCCAAAGGGTGATTGACTCGAGATATCTCAGCGGTTAGTGGGAGCAGCTCTCGCCCAAGGAAGCCCTAGCCGCCATCAGTGGAGTGGTTCTTCAATCGTCAAACCAAGCTGTGAAATGGAACGAGTTTTTCAACAGCAAACAAGGTGAAGAGGAGCCCATGAAAAGGTATTTTCAACGATGCTTCGCAGAGGCAGTGGAGTGTGAATTTAAATGTCCACCTGTGATAATGACCTCTCTGAGTACATGCTATTGCGTAAAGTTATGGTGGGCCTGAGTAACCCAGTGTTGAAAAGGGAATTTTTCCAGGGGTACTCGAGTTATAATAGTGTTGAAGTGCTAAGAAACAAGTGTATGTTATTTGAGGCAGCAGTGAGAGATGCCGGTGTATTGTGTCGTACGTCTGGCCAGGCAGTGACGGGCACAGACACGGAGGCAACAGCAGTTGGTGATGATGTCACGGGTGAGTCTTAGGTAGCCTCCGCCCGACTTGGACACCCCAATCGCGCACACTGTGAGAACTGCGGCATGACACATGCCTCCGGCAAAAGCAACTGCCCTGAAAATGGGGCCACATGTCGCAATTGCTCTAAGGTTGGTCACTTTAAAAGGTGTTGTAGGAGTAAGACAGTCCTAAGTCCTTCTGTGGATGTGCCAGGTGCTGTCACAGTGGCAACAGCCCAGCTATCCCGCCACCCCAGGTTACAAGAGTTCGTGACCCAGGCTGGGGGCAATTCCCCCGCCATCCCTGTGCTGGCTGTGGCTGACACGGGTGCGATGGTGTGTGTGGCAGGGCCATCCCTGCTCCGGGACATCGGTTTGTGTCCGGGACAACTTCGGGCCCGTAATTGCCTGAGGGACGTGGCAAACAAACAGCTCAAGCGTCTGGGGTCCACCCCCTGCCGCCTAAGTGTGGGCGAGGGGTCCACCGTCCAGGAGGTCTACTTCGTGCAGATAGCCAAGGCCCTCTACCTGTCATTGGAGGCCTGCAAGTGCCTCAACTTGGTGCCTGTCGACTTCCTGCTCCATAGGCGTGCTGTGGCTGCCGTGGGCGATGAAGGGGGGCAGCACCCTGCCGACGACCTACCTCCGAACCCTGGACCTGAGAGCAGTCGTGTCCCTCCTAGGCCAGTTGAGATACCCTTGCCTCCTTTGGAGGAGAATGTGGCCAGGTTGAAGGCATAGCTGCTTACGCACTTTTCATCCACGGCATTCAACACCAGTCATGACTGGTCCCCCTCACCGTATCCACCTGACGCCCGGCACGACCCCCTACGCCTGTCACACACCTGCTCCCGTTCCGAAACACTGGGAAGTGGAGGTGAAGGCCCAGTTGGAGGAGGACGTCAGGAGAGGCGTCATCCAGCCAGTGCCTGCTGGTGAGGCTACGGAGTGGTGCACCAGGATGATCGTGGTGGCCAAGAAAAACGGTCAGTCCAGGCGCACTGTAGACTTCCAAAGCCTCATTGCAAGCTGTCTGAGGGAGACGCACCACACACCTGCACCATTCGACCTGGTGTCCAGGGTGCCAGTGCACTCGTTAAAAACCGTCGCCGACGCCTTCTGGGGGTTTCATCAAGTGGAGTTAGAGGAGGAGAGTAGACGCCTGACCACGTTTATCACGCCGTGGGGCCGTTTTCGATACTGCAGGACGCCCATGGGACATTGTTCAGCGTCAGATGCCTGCACCAAGAGGTTTGACGACGCTATTCAGGATGTGCCCCGCAAGTACAAGTGCGTGGATGACACTCTCCTGTATGACTCCAGTGTGAAGGGGGCGTTGTGGCACACCTACGATTTTCTTGAGACCTGCTCTCGTACAGGTATCACACTGAAACCAGAAAAGTTCTTGTTCTGCAGGAGAGAAGCCGAGTTTGTGGGTTTCCTGGGGTGGGACCTCTACCAGCTCACTGCCCAACGTCTGTCAGCCATCAAGGACTTCCCCATGCCTGATCAGCCATCAATCACTAACTTCAGATCCTGGCACGGCCTGGTTAACCAGTTGGCTCCCTTCCTTGCCACTGCACCTGTGATGGAGCCCTTCCGTGAGCTCCTCAAGAAGCCAGTGGGCAAGCGGGTGTATTGGGACGACCAGCTGTGGCTCAAGTTTCGCCAGGCGCAGGACACCATCTTCCAGTTGGCCAGGGACGGCTTGGTGTACTACGACAAATCCAGGCCTATGGCAGCTGTCACGGAATGGAGCAGGGAGGGCATCGGCTTCGTCGTCCTGTAACAATACTGTGCCTGTGCCTCGCCAGAGACGCCCTTCTGCTGCAGGGGAGGGTGGCGGTTGGCTCTGTGCGGTAGCCGACATCTGAGCACGGCCGAGGCCGGTTATGCTGCAGTAGAAGGGGAGGCCCTGGCTGTGGTATGGTGCCTGCGCAATAGGGTGTGTCAATTTTGTCAACATGTTAAAAATCAAATTTGGTAGTCAAAATATTGTGCCTCTTTATGTCTAAACTTGAGATTAGCAAACAAAAATGAATTGAAATAACCCTCACCTACATCAATTATACCTTAAAGTTTCAAATATCAGTATTTCAACAAATTAATGAGACTTGATTAGAATTATTCACTTGATATTAACTAATCCCATGTAAGCATATGGATTATGGAGTATTTTATGGTTCTATAGCTTGTGTACAATATGCATGTCAGAACATGAACATGAACAGGCTCTCCGTGTGGGACAGTTTAATTCTTGTTTTGACTTGTACCAAGCGTGAGGATAAGGCGCCCGGCTCACTCTCCTTCTAGATATCATAGACGGTGGTTTGCTCTCATTGCACTTGCACCTACTCTACCAGACGAATTCTACATTTTAATTATTGTAAGTAGGGCATATTGATTGTCGCAGTTACTTATATCATTGTATAAAACATTATGTTCTAAGAAATTATTATGTTATTTCTGTTACAGCATTTTTGATAAACAAATTGATATTTTTTGAAACAACAATTGAATTATGAAACATTGAAATATTTTTCTATTTGTCAGATAGTGTGAAGATGTCAAAATTGAAGACAAGGAGTCAGTTGTCAACCCACTTGAGCCTGCTAGTTGGTAAAGGGAAGGAGCTTCCTGTATCAGAACTTCCAACAGTGAGAGACATGCTAAGATTAGGGTTACTCCTTCGAGAAAAAAATGCAAAGGACAGAAGGAACTATACAGATAAAGAACTCATAAATGACATGATAGTCCCTCTTCTGCATCAATGGACAAAAGCTAATGCACTATTCAAACCACCTGTGATTAATCAGTGTCGAACTATTGAGCTAAAACTAACGAAATTATGGCACAAAGCACTTGAAACATCACTTGGTAAAGGAAACTTGGCCAGGAAAAATGAATTTCTGCACACACTTGATACTCTGTTTGACATTTTGACCTGCAAGTGCTCCATACAATTATGTTCTGAATCCAACTGTTCTCACTCAGGTAAGAGAGAAAATAATTCCCACATTGATTGTGGTTGTCCTCGTGAAAAGAAGATCCCTGTTTTAGAGCTTGAATTTATAAAGGCACAGAGGACAAAGGCAGAAGGCCAAGGAAGTATGCAAATGGGTTCAATAGATTATTCAGAAACAAAGAAGCAGATTGCTAATGCCAAGAAGAGAGAACAAATCCGAGAGAGGGAACAAAAGAAGAAAATGAAGAGTGAAGAAGCCATCCAAAGAGAGGAAGAGCTGTGTCAAGATGTTTATCACTTCTTTGATAGTTCTTCTGATGAACAGGAAGCAACATCAGATGATAGTTCCAAAGAGCCATCTGAACCTTTACCAAAGAAAATGAAATACAACACAAGAAATATTTCAAACATTGCTTTAGCTAGTATTCGCCACCATGCTGGACTTCGTGAGGCTGCAGAAATTGCAACTGCCGCTTGGATAGATGCAGGCCTCATCAGCCGAGAGGATGTATCTTTGGTGATAGATCATAATAAAATTAGAAGAGCACAAGAAGAAATAATGAAGGAAATATCTGATCAGCATGAAAAAGATTTAAGCAAGGGAGGGCTCTCCTGTCTTTTGTTTGATGGAAGAATAGATGACACAAAAGTTTTGCTAGAAGTAGAGGGAGTGAACAGAAAGTTTCCAGGTCTCATCAAAGAAGAACACTACTCTGTCTGTTCTGAGCCTGGTGGTCGGTTTTTGTTTCACTTTGCTCCCGAAACTGAAGTAGAAGGGAAGAAACATGCAGAGGTCATTGCTGATCATATTTTATGTTGGGTTCAGGAGAGAGGACTTGGCAGTTCACTGCAGGCTGTTGGTGGAGATTCAACTGCAGTGAACACCGGATGGCAGGGGGGTGTAATGACGCATTTAGAGAAAAAACTAGGAAGAAGACTTGTTTGGATTGTATGTGATTTACATACAGGCGAGCTACCTCTTCGTCATCTCATCCAGGAACTTGATGGTCCTACAAAGAGCAACAACAAGTGGTCAGGTCCCTTTGGCATCATGCTGGATGAAGCAACACAACTAGAAATAAATACAACCTTTCCAAAGGTCGAAGTTGGCCCTCCCCTTCCGGTGTTGTCTGAAGGAGTCATCAAAGATCTCAGCACAGATCAATCCTATGCTTATCGTATTGCCCAAGCAATAAGATCAGGAGAAGTGCCTCAGTCATTGGCTCTCTTGGAGATTGGACCTGTCAGTCACAGCCGTTGGTTAACTACAGTTCTTCGTTTCTACAGGATTTGGATTTCCAAACACGAATTGAAGGGCAAAGTGCTGAAGAATTTGAGGTTAATTGTTGAATTTATTATTGGAGTTTATCTTCCCCATTGTTTTAGTGTGAAACTTAATCCTATGTGGGTGGATGGGCCCAATCACCTTTTGTTTCAATTGCAGCTAGTAAGAACACAGAGGAAGGTAATGAGGGACATCGTGTTACCTGTGGCAAGAAGGTCCGCTTGGTATGCTCGATCAGAAGCAGTTTTGCAAGCAATGCTTTGCAGTCAATGTACCAATCTCCGAACCGAGGCTGTAGAAGTCATTCTAAAGATTAGAGGAACGCTAATAGCTGACGACCAGTTGGGAGACTGTTCGTTTCATTCAAGAAAAGTTCCCCCAATAAACGTCAATGCCACCAAATTGTCAGAATTGGTTGACTTGAGTTTGGAAGTCTTAGAGCCACCATTGACAACAAGTCTAACTAGCCAAGAATTGAGAAACCTTAAAGAGACTCCAATGCAGGTGCCGAAGTGGCCTTCCCACACTCAAAGTGTGGAGAGATGTGTGAAAATGGTCACAGAAGCAGCGGGCCATGTTTACAGCCACGAGAGGCGAGAAGGTTACATCAAAGCACAAATAGCAAGCAGACTACTGATGACAAGAAACCAAAGCAAAGAGAGTATGAAGGCATTGGTTACTTTCAAATAGACTACGGATAATAAAATATAATAATATGAAACTTGAAACAGTAACATGTGTGCAAACGCTGGTTATGTTATAAATTCACAAATATGTACATTTAAAAATCCATTTGATGTAGGTAGGACTTATTATAAAAAAAAATTTATGCCAGAATAATGTTTTGCATGCTTAAAGACTACAATAAATTGCTACCAAATTACTCGATTTTCAATTTAGCCAGTTCACCCCCTAAATTGACACACCCTAACCCACACCACCCCATACTACACCCACACCACACCCACACCACCCTACACCACTCCCACAACCCCATCTCCACACCCCTTCCCCATCAACCACGACCCACCACCACCACCACCATCAACCACGACCCACCACCACCATCAACCACGACCCACCACCACCACCACCATCAACCACGACCCACCACCACCACCACCACCACCATCAACCACGACCCACCACCACCACCACCATCAACCACGACCCACCACGATCCACCACCACCACCATCAACCACGACCCACCACCACCACCATGACCCACCACCACCACCACCATCAACCACGACCCACCACCACCACCATGACCCACCACCACCACCACCATCAACCACGACCGGTACAACATCACTACCACACTTATGTAACCACCGCTACAACATCACTACCACACTTATATAACCACCACTACAACATCACTACCACACTTATATAACCACCGGTACAACATCACTACCACACTTATATAACCACCGGTACAACATCACTACCACACTTATATAACCACCGCTACAACATCACTACCACACTTATATAACCACCGGTACAACATCACTACCACACTTATATAACCACCACTACAACATCACTACCACACTTATATAACCATCACTACAACAAGTAAACAACGACCAGAACAACATCACTACTAAAATTATAAAATATATCATTACTATCAGAGTTGTGAGTAGTCACTATTACAGCATTAGGTAAGACGACTATTACATCACCACCTCTTACTACATTTTTCTCAGCCTTATGAATGAAAGTTGTGAAGGTACCGGCCAAGACTTGACAAAATAATATAAGAAAATGACTTCCGAAAGCAGCGAAGCCGACGTATATCTGTGGGAAGACTTCGAAGACAGGGGTCCAGGAAATATATCCTGCAGCGAAATAAAGGATATAATAAAAAATAACCTGCCCTCAGCATCCTCCAAGCCAAACTACCGTGCAAAAGACTCTCTTCCCCTCAACACGTTTTTCACTGGACTACAGATAAAGGATGTACTTGGTTCTGGAACCTCTGGAACAGCTTTCCTCGCTAACCTCAACAACCAACCGGTTTGTCTTAAGCTTGGTGCTGAGTCGTCCCTTTTGAGGAAATACATTAAAGAAACTTGTCTCCTGAAGCGTCTCGATGGCGCTGGTGGAGCTCCAGTCGTGATGGCATCTTGCGCAGATTTCCCAGCCATAATTATGTCTTTTTGTAAGGGAGAAACTTTAGACACGCTGCTTGACAACGAAGAGTACACAGTCGCTACCTGGTTACAAATTTTCATAGCAATAGTCTCCAGTCTGGGAGAGGTCCACGACAGAGGAGTGGTCCACAACGACTTTAAATCAGATAATGTACTGATCGAAATGCTGGATGACGGATCCATTATAGCCAACCTTATCGACTTTGGTCTAGCAAAGCATAATGGAGACTGCATAAACTTTAAGTGTAAGGACCACACCGAATTCACTCACTACGCCCCCGAGGTCCTAGCCGGCAAGCCCTGTTCTCCAGGGGGTGACATCTATTCCTTAGGTTTTGCAATTGTTAACATATTCGAACAATTGAAAGCTGATCACCTTATAATAGACTGGCCGTCAGATGTAAAGACGCTATGTACGGAAATGATGGATAAGGATGAGCCAAACCGCCCGGAAATGAAGGATATAATAGAAAGGTTGTTCACATCTCTGGAGTCTCTGGAGGACTTGTCATCCTCCACTGACGAACGGAAAGTGGAAAACGCAGAGCTGGGTTCTACCTCACTAGGATTCGAGGTTGAGAAATCAAGCCCTCCCGACTGTCCACAGGCTTTGCCCTCCTCAGATAATCTTGAGAAAACGGAAACCCCAGAACTGGGTTCTACCTCACAAGGATTCGAGGAAAAGAAAGAAAACTCTCCCTTAAATAAATATATAAAAATGTTGACATTTGCCGGAACAATATGTTTCCAAATGGCATATTCTTTTATAACAGGACCTAACCTTATATGCGACACCTGCAACGACTGAACTCTCATAAAGTTATATATTTGTATGTATACTTCAGTGTTAATAAATATAATTTTTAGTTATGTCTATTTTATATACCCTACTACTTTTAACCCTGCATTTGATGACGCACCAATTTTGACCATTCATTTCTCCTCGCTCTCTTCATTTTAATTTCTTCTTTCGCTACCTTCCTCCCTTACAGTCATACACCATACACCTGGTGTAGGTAGATAGCCTGGGTGGCCACAGCTGCAACAGAGACCCTGTTGAAGGTGACAACTGTGGCCTGGTGAAATATCTCCTCTCTATCTTCTACCAACGAAGTGTAGATATGTGTTCATTTAAATTATTTTCACATGCAATAAAAAAATTAATAATAATTAACGGTTTATTGGAAGAACGCGGCAGCCGGAAGGCTGAAAATATTCAGTTGCAAAATTGGGGAATGGGTCCCTTGATTGACAAATAATATACAAGTAACACGTGATACAAATATGAAATACAATCAATATGTGGGGAGAAGGGCATAATACAGGGCATTTCAACATAGTGACAGTGCAAAAAATGTGGAGTGAACACATTGGTCGATTACAGGGTACTGATAGGTTTTACAATGATTGAGACTGGGCTGTTCTTACAGCGATCAGTACGTGCTCATATGGGCTGTATGCAGTTGTGGTGTCGAACAGCAATTCGCGGTCGAGGGACCTAGGATGGTAGTAGGAGCCGGTGTCGAGGATGGTGCAGAAGCTTCTCACCAAATTTGCAGATGAGGTCGTGTTGATGGTCAGAGAGAGCCTAGAGGGCCAGTGTGTTGATCGCTTCTTTATATGTAGAGTAGGAAGGGGAGGAAATAATCCTGCATGCTCTCTTATTGCACTTTCTTTGGGAGTTTATGTTGCATGTCATTTAGGGAGTAAGACTAGGCATGGGAGGCATAGGTGAGTTTGGGAAGCATGAATATTGAGTAACCACTGAGGAGCTCGAGCGCAGCAACTCCGTGGGACTTGAGTCGGTGGAGACGGAAACTGGAGAATTTGACAACTTCAGTACCGTGTGTTTGCCAATTTAGTAAGTTATCTATATTGACGCCGATGAGCCTATTGGAGTCTACAACCTGGAGTGTGTTGGGGCCTAGAGTAATGGAAGGAGCTAGGACAGCGTCGGAGGAGAGGTTGATGTGCATAACCATGGTCTGGGTATGGTTGATGGTAACGTGGTTGTTGGTGGCTCAATTTTGGAGACTGTTCAATAAATCCTGGAGGGCGGTCTAGTCGGGAACCGAGTTGTTGACACTGATCCCAATGGTGGAGTAGTCGACATATTTCCAGCGAGTAGAGGTTTTTCTTAGGGCATCATTGATAAGCATTAGGAAGCAGAGCGGTCGAACTTGGTGCCTTGAAGGACGCTACAGGTGAATGATTGAAAGGTGGAGCCAGCCCCTCGGAAGCGTACGTCTTGGCGTCGGTCACTGAGAAGGTCCGTAAGCCATGGTACTGTATAAGACTTCTTCGAAATCCGAGGTCGTTAGCTTTTTTGATGATTAAATTATGGTCTACTAGATCAAATGCTCTGGGGAAGTCAATGAAGACGACAGCCACAGACGTTTTTCGTTTTTCCAGATGGCGGTATATGTACATAAGAACATAAGAATGAAGGAAAGTGCAGCGGGCCTATTGGCCCATAATGGGCAGTCCCATTTACACCCAACCCCTGTTGCTAATATATCCATCCAACCTTTCTTTGAAGCTATCCAGCGTATTCGAATTGATGATGATATTTGGTAACATGTTCCACTCGTCCACTAAACTCTATTTCCAAACCATTATTTACCTATTTCGCGCCAAAATCTAAATTTTTCTAATCTAAGACCTTTGTTACGAGTTTACTCCTGGTTGGATAGTTTGAGTACCTTTATAATATCCCCTTGTTTAGCTCTGACTTCCATTTACACACCTCTATCATATCGCCCCTCACTTTACGTCTCTCGAGGGAGTGCAAATTAAGATGCCTTAACCTGTCTCTGTACTCAAGGTTCCTAATGCCCTGGATTAGTCTTGTCATTCTCCTCTGAATTATTTCCAAGGATTCTATATCCATTCTGTAATACGGTGACCAGAATTGAACTGTGTAATCCAAGTGAGGTCTCACAAGCGCAAGATACAGCTTTAGGATGACCTCGCTAGTCTTGTAGTAAGAATAGATGACACAAAAGTTTTGCTAGAAGTAGAGGGAGTGAACAGAAAGTTTCCAGGTCTCATCAAAGAAGAACACTACTCTGTCTGTTCTGAGCCTGGTGGTCGGTTTTTGTTTCACTTTGCTCCCGAAACTGAAGTAGAAGGGAAGAAACATGCAGAGGTCATTGCTGATCATATTTTATGTTGGGTTCAGGAGAGAGGACTTGGCAGTTCACTGCAGGCTGTTGGTGGAGATTCAACTGCAGTGAACACCGGATGGCAGGGGGGTGTAATGACGCATTTAGAGAAAAAACTAGGAAGAAGACTTGTTTGGATTGTATGTGATTTACATACAGGCGAGCTACCTCTTCGTCATCTCATCCAGTAACTTGATGGTCCTACAAAGAGCAACAACAAGTGGTCAGGTCCCCTTGGCATCATGCTGGATGAAGCAACACAACTAGAAATAAATACAACCTTTCCAAAGGTCGAAGTTGGCCCTCCCCTTCCGGCGTTGTCTGAAGGAGTCATCAAAGATCTCAGCACAGATCAATCCTATGCTTATCGTATTGCCCAAGCAATAAGATCAGGAGAAGTGCCTCAGTCATTGGCTCTCTTGGAGATTGGACCTGTCAGTCACAGCCGTTGGTTAACTACAGCTCTTCGTTTCTGCAGGATTTGGATTTCCAAACACGAATTGAAGGGCAAAGTGCTGAAGAATTTGAGGTTAATTGTTGAATTTATTATTGGAGTTTATCTTCCCCAGTGGTTTAGTGTGAAACTTAATCCTATGTGGGTGGATGGGCCCAATCACCTTTTGTTTCAATTGCAGCTAGTAAGAACACAGAGGAAGGTAGTGAGGGACATCGTGTTACCTGTGGCAAGAAGGTCCGCTTGGTATGCTCGATCAGAAGCAGTTTTGCAAGCAATGCTTCGCAGTCAATGTACCAATCTCCGAACCGAGGCTGTAGAAGTCATTCTAAAGATTAAAGGAACGCTAATAGATGACGACCAGTTGGGAGACTGTTCGTTTCATTCAAGAAAAGTTCCCCCAATAAACGTCAATGCCACCAAATTGTCAGAATTGGTTGACTTGAGTTTGGAAGTCTTAGAGCCACCATTGACAACAAGTCTAACTAGCCAAGAATTGAGAAACCTTAAAGAGACTCCAATGCAGGTGCCGAAGTGGCCGTCCCACACTCAAAGTGTGGAGAGATGTGTGAAAATGGTCACAGAAGCAGCGGGCCATGTTTACAGCCACGAGAGGCGAGAAGGTTACATCAAAGCACAAATAGCAAGCAGACTACTGATGACAAGAAACCAAAGCAAAGAGAGTATGAAGGCATTGGTTACTTTCAAATAGACGACGGATAATAAAATATAATAATTTGAAACTTGAAACAGTAACATGTGTGCAAACGCTGGTTATGTTATAAATTCACAAATATGTACATTTAAAAATCCATTTGATGTAGGTAGGACTTATTATAAAAAAAAATTTATGCCAGAATATTGTTTTGCATGCTTAAAGACTACAATAAATTGCTACCAAATTACTCGATTTTCAATTTAGCCAGTTCACCCCCTAAATTGACACACCCTACTGCGCAAGGCCAGGCTGTGCCTCCTTGGCTGCCCGAACCTTATTCTGGTGACGGACCACCTCCCCTTAGTTGGCTTGCTTGGGGACAGGGCCCTCACGGATGTGGCGAATCCGTGCCTGTTCAGGCTCAAGGGGAAGACCCTTCAGTTCGGGCTCACGGTTTAGTACTTGCCAGGGAAGCGGAACTGTGCAGCTGACGCCATATCCCGCTTCCCCCCCATCAGGGCGGCGCCCGACACGGTGGACATGAACCAAGAGGAGGACCTGTGCGCTGCAATGTGTGCAGTCATAATTGCAGCACTGGATCAGGATGGGTGCATCACTATGGACGAAGACACCGTGTGCAAAGCGGCTGCGAACGACCCAGTATACCAGATTCTAATGTCGAGGGTGCTGGCGGGCGACTGGTGCCCCCACAAGTCACAGGAGGTGGCCTGTCTGCGCCCGTACTTCTCGGTGAGGGACAGGTTGGCTGTGGTCAGGGGTTTGGTCACCTACACCTTTGACCAGGGCTGCGTGCGCCTTGTCATCCCCGACTTCTTCCGCCACAGGGTCGCCGTTAACCTGCACGTGGTGCACCAGGGCCTCGACTCCATGCTCAGGTGGGCCCGGCAGTCTCTCTATTGGCCTGGCATGGAGAGTGACCTGCAGTATCATCGGTCCCGGTGTGCTGCTTGCGAGACCCACGCCCCTTCCCAGCCTCGGGAGTCATTGGTCTTGACCCCATCGCCAGACTATCCCTTTCAACAAGTGGTGGCCGATTTGTTCCACCTGCAGGGCCACACGTACCTAGCATATGCTGAGGCTCTCGTCGGCCCACTTCCCCCAGTCCAATGGCAGAGCAGAGGCTGGGGCCAAGGCCGCCAAGAGGCTCCTTAGGGATAACACTGGGCCCGGGGGTAGCCTGGACTGCGATAGAACATCCCAGGCCCTCCTCCAGTACCTGAACACGCCTCTGCGAGGGGTGAACAAGTCGCCCGCCCAACTTGCCACCAGCCGCCAGCTCCGTGACAGCGTTAACGTAGCCAGACAGCACTATAAGGTGGACCAGCACTGGCGGCGGGCACTTCGTATGAGAGAGGTGCGCTTGGCCGAAACCCAGGACGGGATCCTTCCGTCGCTGGGTGAGGTGTCCCGCCAGCTGGCTCCCCTAGCCGTGGGCATGCAGGTGCGTGTGCAGGAAGCCGCTACCAAGCCCTGGGACAGGACAGGCATACTGGTCGAAGCCCGCCCTCACAGGCAGAATGACGTCAGGTTGACTGGCAGTGGCAGGGTGTCCATCCGTAACAGACGCCACCTGCGATGCGGCGCCACCCCTGTGCCTACCACTCCTGTGGTGCATCTCGATATGCTTCCTGGACCCCCTTCTGCGGTGCCCTCTGTACCCGTGCCCTCGCTCGCACCCCTGGCCCCTCCTCAGTCGGGTGTGGCCAGACCCAGGAGAGGCCGCAGACCCCCGGGTTGGTTGGCTGACTACATGGTGTAGTGTATGTGGTGTAAAATTAGTTTAGATGTTTTTTTGTTTTTTTTTCCTGTGTCTCTTTGTTTGACTGTTTTTTTCTTGCATTATTGTTTTTATGACTGCATTGTTTTCCTTTCGTTAGTTCAAATGTGCATTGTCATTTCCTTTTAACTTGGGGGGGGGGGGGGGAGATGTGAGATTGTGATATGGCGTACCAACGTACGATATGTTTTCCCATGTGTGGAGGTGGGAGTTTGTGGCAGCGCCTGGTTGCCAGTCACCATCTGACGCTGCTGTAGTGAAGTCTGCAAAGAACCTGGTCTATCATTCAAACCTCCCACAGTGAGTTATCCTTTACCAATGTATCCCGTTTTCTGTGACTCTACAGGCGCGTTGGATTTGAATGTGATGTGGCGTAATATGAATAAAAGAGATATTAACGATGACAATGATGTGCGCAGTACACTGATTCACAATTGGTTGGTGGACGAGTGAAACAGGCTTAGCAACTTTGTAGTAAGTGCTGGAATGCTGGAAAGTTTTAAAAGGAGGCTAGATAGATTCATGGATGATAGAGAGTTGTTGTAACTTTCGACAGGAGCTGCCATGCACAGGCCAACCAGCCTATTGCAGACTCCTTATTTTCTTATGTTCTTATGTTCTTATGTACTGTGGCTGGAGTGAACTAAACTGCTGATAATGAAATAAGATGCATTAGTTTCAGGAAAAAATCACCGCATACTCAAACACTGACAAGTATTAGGTGTTGTGAGATCTGTTGTATAAATATATAAAGACTGATCTGGATGAACATGGACGTGTTATTGACAATTAAATTTAGCCGGAATAAATGTGGATACAAATTAAGCAAGATAACTGAGCCATGAGTACTGTATATATATTACCACAAGAAAATGTGTATAAAATATGTAGTATCATCTGGATTACATATTAGTTGACGTTTATTTGTTTTTATTTTACTTGTTTTTATGCTATGTTTAGTTATATACTAACAAACTTACCAGGCTTTGGTCGGGTTAGGGATATACTGAATAACTTTAAATGTCACAGTTTGTCCTCCCTGACACGGGTAACCACCTTCCACCATCACCGAGGTGATATCTCAGTCGGGGAAGACTTTTGGTTCTTGCCCGAACCACCCGGGAGTCCGTGGTCAATAGTAATTCTAAAGTGCACAACCTTGGGACCCATGTAATATGTGTGTTAAGTTTTAGCTGTGGCTGTAGCACGATGGTGTAATCGACGGCATCGCCGGGTTTTGAGATGTCCAGGAATAATCTCAATATGAAAGGGCTGTCTTCAAAGAAGTTCAAAATGTCATTGGCGAAGGACAGTACAGCACTCCCAATTGACCTTCTTGCTATTAAACTAAACAGATAATTTGTCAGAATGTTTATATCACTGTAGGACTACTTTTTATGACATGCCAACTTCTCGATTAATTTACTGAAGGCTGGGAAGACAAATATATTATGGGGCTGTATTACTTGAAAATATTTAGATAACAGTTGAAGGAAGATTTACAACTGTGTGAGAGAACAGATAGTAATACGTGGGCTACTTTCTTATTGATGCTCATTAGTATGTTGTCGTCGCCTGCTTCTCCATGTTTGAACATTTTTATGAAGGTGTAATTATTTGCCGTGACGGGGACATCAACAACTCATTTCGCTGGCTGTTTTACAGGTAGACTCTAAATTCCTCATGGTGATCAAGAATATTTTCAGCAAGATTTCTGCCACTATGTATACCCAAGACTAAACCCAGTGTCTCCAGGGATACGAGAAGACCGCTACACATGAACCATGTGCCGGTCGGCAAAGTTAAGAAGAAAACTCAGGATTTCTAGACGTGGGTTAGGACAAATGATGAGCAGGACAGGAGGATGTATGCCAGATCCAGGAACCAAGCAAAGTCGGAGTGTAGACGAGCTGAAAACGAGTTCCAGAGGCAGATTGCAAGTGAAGTCAAGTCAAACTCACAGGCTTTGTACCGCTACGCAAAGTCGAAATTAAAAACGCGAGTAGGCATATCAGACCTTAGGCTTGAAGATGGTAGTTATGCTGATTCTGACCAGGATAAGGCGGAGGCGTTGAAAAAAAAATTCGTCGATGTTCACAGGGGAGGATGTGAACAATCTTCCTGTGTTTGAGGAAATTTTTGTTTGACACAGTGCTGACCCACATTGTGTTCTTGGATGAGGTTATAAAAAATTAACTGTTAAGGCTAAAGATTCACAAGAGTTCCGGCCAAAATATGGTACACCCCAGGATGTTAAGAGAGCTGTGTCACGAGCTTGCAGAGCCCCTTAGGATCCTGTCAGGCAAATGTTTGGAGAAGCAAAAGGTCCCCGATGAGTGGAAAATGGCTTATGTGAGCCCTATATTCAAGAAGGGCAATCGTCACTCCAAGAATAATTATAAACCAGTGAGCTTGACTAGCATATTGTGCAAAGTACTTGAGAGCATCGTAAGAGATGCCATGATGGAACATCTGCTACGAACCGACCTTGTAAAGGAATGCCAACACGGTTTTATGCCGGGACGATCCTGCTTAACACAATTACTCAAGGTACTGGATGTTTGATCTCAAATTCTAGAACAAGGCGGAAATATGGACACTATATATCAAGATTTTGTCAAAGCTGAGAATCAAACTGGAAGGGTACAGGATTCGGAGAAGTGTCCTAGCGTGGATCGGAGACTTTCTGCATGACCGCAAACAATGTAGTGAAAAATGGTACGAAATCGTCATGTGTGCCTGTGACAAGCGGGTTACCACAGGACAGTGTATTGGGCCAGTTGTTATTTTTCTGCTTCAGTAATGATATGCCAGAAGCTATACAATCCTCCATACAAATGTTTGCGGACGATCCCAAGTTAGTTAGGGAAATTAAGAACCAAACAGACTGTGAAGAGCTACAGAAAGATCTCTATGAGATTCAAGAATGGTCGAGGAAATGGCTGCTAAGAGTCAGTGTCACGAAGTGCAAAAGGATGCACCTGGGTCACACCAACAGTAAGGAGGCGTATCACATGTCCCAACAGGACGAAGATACTGCTTTAATTGAGACCGAATGTGTAAAGGACGTGGGTGTGTACGTCGACAATGATCTTAAGTTCTCGGGCCATTGTGAGAAGAAGATGAATCAGGCAACGAAACTAGTAGGTCTTATAAAAAGGTCGTTTAGATATCTGGATGGTCCGTCGCTCGTCACGATCTTCATGAATGAGGTGCTTCCCCGTGTGGTCCCCGAGATATGCCAGAGACTGTGAATTGATTGAAAATGTCTAAAGGAGGGCCACCAGACCGGTGCCTGCTTAACGGAACCTCAGTTACCCAGAGATTGGAGCACCTGCAACTACCTAGCTTATACTACAGGCCGGCGAGGGGCGACCTTATAGAAGTGTATAAACATCTCAGGGGGCACTACTCGGTCGAATGTCCATACCTGGATCTGGCGGACGTCCGCCCCCTCAAGGGGTCGCAGGTCAAGGTTGAAAAAGCCACAAGTCCAGAAAACTGTGAGGGCAAACTTTTTCGGAGTGAGGATTATGAACTCTTGGAACAATCTGCCAGAGAATGTTGTGGCGGCACCGAGTGTGAACTCATTCACATGCGTAACAGAGACGTGATCGACCGTCCTAGCGGCTAGCGATCCGATCTGTGGCGAAGAGGATAAAAGAAAAGAAACAAAATTGATAAAGTAATTATTGAAGTGGCTGGTAATGAGGGAGGGTTCCATTATAATTATACCATTTACCATAAAACCTAATGTGGAACTGAGTGTTTCTGTTTTCGGTAGAATTAGTAACACCAAGTTTTCTTATAGTCCTCTGATAATGGCTGTAATTTGCTTGTATAATCGTTCCGTGTGGCATTTCTAACTGGTTGTGTTACTCTATGTTATGAAAATTTTTGCAAATTTTCTCTGAAGTTTGTGTTTTTCTGATATTATTGCCTTGACTTTAATCCCTCTTCAAGACTGATTTATAATGTGCACTGTAGATGGGGTAGTTTTATTAAGTGTTTAATGGAAATAATTTTACTTAGTATGCGTTGGATATCCTGCGGAGATAATTGTGTGTGTTTTAGTGACACTTTCAGTTATTGTGGATTGTAGACACTTTTATTAGTTAAGTGTGGAGTGATGGTACTTTAATGTGTGTGTGTGTTTTAGCGGTGCTACAGTATATGTGCAGTGGAGATGCTTTTGTTTAACATTTAAGAGAGCGTGTCACTTGTCTCAACATTTCCCTAACAGTTAGGTCCTAACTGATACTAAATGTTAGGAAGATCTCAGTGTTTGTTTACGACCAATTGAAAGTTTCAGATCATTGTGAGAAGATGAAACTCTCCAGTAAACTTGTAGGATTAATGCGAAGATCTTACTGTATATATACTGTACTGTATCAGAGATTTTAAAAGATGATCCATAGTGTTACCTCGCTTGGAGTTTTATTGCTCTACCTTTTCTTCGAGATATGACAAAGATTACCAGGTGATTGAGAACATCTAAGCTGGCACCGACACTCAGGCACCTTACTTATCCAGAGAGTCGATATAACGTTTACAGTTACCCAGTTTATGGTATAGAAGGGCAAGGGACGAATTAATTCAAGTTTATAAACACATTATATGACATTGTTCGGTGAACTTTTATGACGATTTACTGAATGTTATTTGTCCATCCGTATACGGTATATATATCCATCTTTGTATATATGTATGTACGAATATGTATGTATGCATGTATGTATGTATTTGTTGGGCTTAAGAACGAATTCGCTCACAGAGCAAGAAAACCGACCACACTGCGTTCTGGACACAATATTATTATCAGAAAGCAAAATTCACGTTGTAGTCTCCTCCCAAAAAGCCACAACGTGTTATAATAATAATAATAATAATAATAATAATAATAATAATAATAATAATAATAAACGGTTTATTAATAGAGTTGCAGCCGGTGGCTGAAAATATACAGACTTACATTTGATTTAGACATAATGATATAATATGCATTGAATACATTTACAGGGCTGTACAGTATATAAATCAGGAGTTGTTATTATTTTAGCAAGAGATGGGATGGTGCTATTCTTATATCTATTGGTGCGGGCTCTTATGGGCTGAATTTTGTTGTAGTGGCGGACTGCGCGAGGTGGGTGGGGGGGCTGCCGGTGGCAGGAGGTGGCGATGACGAGGGTGGTGCATTAGTTGGCTGCCAAACCTTTCCAGTGCTTGGTGGTGGAGGTCACTGAGGGATGGCGTTTCCAGGGTGGAGAGAGCGTTGGTGTAGCCGGGGTATTCTGCACCGAGTATGATTCTGCAGGCCCTTTTCTGTACCTTCTCTAGCTGACGTTATTGGGTGGAGTTGAGAGAAGACGACCAGGCTGGTGACGCATACTTTAGTTTGGTGGAGAATAAAGGCATTGTAGATGGTCCTCAGCTCTGGCGTGGATGTCCCAAGTGACCTAAGTCGTCCTAGCATGTAGAGACGGTACGAGGCTGCCTTGACTGTGTTATTTACATGGGCCTTCCAGTCGAGTTTGTTGTCTATAGTTACACCCAGGAGTTTGGCAGACTGCACCAGCTGGAGAGGATAGGCACCCACTGTGACTGATGGGGCTTGCACTGGAGTGGTGGCGGTATTGATGTGCATGACTACGGTTTTGGTGTGGTTGATGGTGACCTTGTTCTCCGTAGTCCATGCCTGTAGCCTGTCCAGGGTACCTTGTTGCGATGAGTAGTCTGGTGCGGTGTTGTCCACTGAAACCCCCACAGTGCAGTCATCCACGTACTTCCAACTGTGAGGAGTGTCCGATAGAGCGTCATTGATCAGGATGAGGAAGCACAGTGGTCCCATCTTGGTCCCCTGGGGAACACCGCAGGTGAGGTGTTGGAATGTGTAGACCGATCCCTGATACCTCACTGCCTGGCGATGTCCACTCAAGAAATCAGTGAGCCATGAGACCAGGTTGGTGGGCAGCTCTAGTGTAATAGCCTTTTTGATAACAGTGCAGTGATCAACACGGTCAAAGGCCTTCCTGAAGTCAACAAGGGCAACGGCCAGTGATGTCTTACGTTTCTGCAAGTTTTTGTGCAGAAAATCCAAAAAGCTCACCAAGCAGTGTGATGTAGAGGAGGTCTTCATGTTGCCAAATTGCTGTGGATCAATTGACTGATAGATTCTGGCAAATGCCCACTCAAAAACAAAGTCCTCACAAAGTAGACTGGATATGGGGGTAATGGCAACTGGCCTGAGGTCGTTGGGGGACTGTAGGGTGGTGACCTTGGGGATGGGGGTGACAAATGCGGTTTTCCATTCATTAGGGCATTTGCTTTGTCTGAGGGATGCATTAATAATAGAACAAAGGAGGGTGGCAAGTTCGACTGTAAACTCCTTGTATATTTTGACTGGGAGGTCAATCGGGATCGTGGAGCGTTTGGATTTAAACTTCAGGAGTTTGTTGGCGATTTCATATGATTGGACACCGGGAGGGGGGGAGGGGGAAGGTAAGTAAGCTGGGAGGAGAGTGAGGTCAAGACTGGGTAAGGTATGACATATGGTGGCACAATGGTTATTAATTATCTCAGCTGCCTCCTCACTAGGTAAATGTGAGATGAAAGGAAGTGTGGGAGACTGACGGTTGAGACCACAGAGATCTTTTACCTTGGAGTACCACTGACCGATGCCGACTTCCTTGAGGCAGTGCACTTTCCTGGGATAATAAGTCTTCTTGGCCGACTTGATTTCCCTGATGACCTGGTTACGTAGACTTTTGTACAGGCGGTTGTTGGTGTAGAATGCCTTGTTGCGCTGCTCAATAAGAACATAAGAATGTAGGAAACTGCAGCAGAACTATTAGCCCATAATGGGCAGTCCCGTTTACACCCAACCCTTATCGCTCATATATCCATCCAACCTATGCTTGAAGCTATCCAGCATATTCGAGTTAATGATGATGTTTGGTAACTTGTTTCACTCATCCACTATATTTTCAAATCAATGTTTACCTATTTCGCGCCTAAATCGAAATTTATCTATTTTAAAAGCATTGCTTCGAGTTCGCTCCTGGTTGGATAGTTTGAGTACCATTGTTATATCACCATTGTTTAGCACTGACTTCCATTTATACACCTCTATCATATCGCCCCTCACTCTACGTCTCTTGAGGGAGTGTAAATTAAGATGATTTAACCTCTCTCTGTACTCAAGGCTCCTGATGCCCGGGATTAGTCTTGTCATTCTCCTCTGAATTCTTTCTAGGGATTCTATAGCCATTCCGTTATACTGCCAGATTCTGGGGTCACTAATTCTAAGGGGAGAACTTAACTATAGTCTTAATTTTAAGGGTTGCTGCCGCCAGACCCCCTCTGGACAGTATGTAGCTCGTTGGGTAGCGGGCAGAGTGGACTAGGCATTGGGTTAGGTTTTTCATTGACCAGACCGATAAGGGGAAAGAAGGGTGAAACCATAACATGTCTTAACTAATTTATTCCTTATAAAACATACTGTAAAAACAATACAAGTGAGTTGGTCTTCCTCAGAAGAACAACGAAGATGTTGGTTACCCTGCTCGGCACCAGACGTCTTACATTACATTAATTGCGTGTCATCCACATACTTATTGCCTAACAATCCGTGACCTCCTTACCTCGGTCATTCCTTCTTACACTACCCCTTAACACGACAGACTGCTCCACCTGCATGGAATATAGCACCGTAGGTTATCATACATAGCAACACCATCTCACCTCCCCGTAGCACCATCTCAACACACCTGTTACACCCCACACCTGCAAGTATGGGACTCCTTGTAATTTCTAGGTATACATATCAGGCACCTCGTTCGCACACCGCCCTCAGTGGGTAGAGACGAGGGCTACACCAAGAGACATACCAGTACTGTTTCTACGCCTGGTATTATGTCGCTCCAAGTGACGACCCCAGAGTTTCTCAAGCGTTTCCTTATTTGTTCCTACTCATTTGGGGTGGTATGCTGGGAATCCACAGGTTCACAGTGGATTGGCATAGCTGGGAGTAGTCACCTCACATGGTGGGACACTCACAGGGATAATGGTCGCCGCCCAGCAAGGCACTCAGACCGCGTGGGACCTTAGGTGATGAGAGAACGGAGGACACTGAAAAATAATGCCTGATGGGCGGTTATCACACACCCTAACACATTACTATTTCACTTATCCATCAGGCAAAGCTTTAACTGTAATAACTGCTATATGTCTCTTTTTTTTAGGGCTGAATACAGCCCGATGAAGTTCACTGACCTTAGGTGATGAGAGAACGGAGGACACTGAGGGCAGTGCCCCGCCGCTCCTCACCGAGTAGGCCTACAGTTTCCAACCTTTAATTCTTTCTTTTATTTCTTGCGGTTCTCACATGAACACTTTCCTGTATATTGTAACCTCATGTCTTATAAACACATATTTTAATCCTAAATTACACACTAAGGTAAGGTTCTGGTTTGCTAGTTCATGGGTAATTTCATTGGGTTATAATATCAACGCGACACACTCGAGGCGGGCCCAAAGGACGCTACCTTGAAACAAAAGCCAAATGTTCATGGCGTGGGTATATCCACCTCACTTAAAACTGTAATTAGGGATCCTCCTCTCACACATTGCACTATTTGAACACAGACATAAGATTCTCTGATCACTGTACATGTCGTGGGTATACGTCACCCGAGGAGACGAGATGTATTAAGTACACACCGATGCATACAAGATATTTCCTTTCAAGTATAGTTTCTGGGTCACTCCCAACACCTTACATAGTTCTGATACATTTATCCTTTTTCCAGATCATTGTTCTCATGTATTTTCATACGATATTTGTGGAAGTTATTTTCGCTACACGTTCACAGACGTAAATAATATGACCTTCAAACCACGATCCACACTTAGTCCTACACTGGTCCGGCTCAACTGGACTTCCCCAATCATCTTATGGATACCTTGAGTTCTCTTTAATGCTTTGAATACATACAATTAATATTATATAACCGTACCTGGGTACAATACAACACATGATTCAGTAACATTGAGTAGGTGAGTTATCCTTTATCAAGGTTTCCCGTTCTCTGAGATTCTACAAGAACGGTGGATTTGAATGTTATGTGGCGTAATATGAATTAAAGGTTTTTTTAGGAATGACAATGATGTGCGCAGTACACTGTAGTACGGTGACCAGAACTGAGTTGCGTAATCCAAGTGAAGTCTCACAAGCGCAATATATAGTTTTAAGATAACCTCGCTAGTCTTGTAACTAACACTCCTTTGTGTGAACCCAAGTACTGTACTTTGTTAGCCTTGTTTCGAGCAAATATTCATAGTTGAATTGGTTTAAGATTCCTATTTATCATTACTAATAAATCTTTCTCACAGTCGGATTTCTCTATAACAACGTTGTTCAACTGATATCTGGATTCTCTGTTTAGATTTCCTAGAGTCCTAGACAGAGTACTTTACATTAATTTTGTCGACGTTAATGTTATATATTACTGTACAAATAATTGTATGAAGGAATAATTCATATTATTACGGCAACAACTGTATTTATTTACTTTAAATGTTGATTGTTTATATGTAGACTCACTGTAGAGAGATGGATTTATATGGAGACTCACTGTAAAGGGAGCAGGAAATAAACATGGGATTTAGAAGACTGTGATACGATACGAAGTCTTTAGTTAAGAGGTGAAAGAAGATTATTAGGGGTTGAAGGAAAAAGTGGTGAAACTGAAATACAGTCGGAGTAGAAAGAATCTGGGCTCAACCAGATCGCTTCATCTTTCTTATTGGTATTTTGTCTTTGTTCTGCTCCCTTGGGTCGTCAGACCTTTGTATTAATATTGGTTTATTTACATAATGCTGCTTATTATTATTATTCTTATTATTGTTGGAGTTAGTGAGCCCGCCCAGGTCCTTGTGTAACTGGGAGGGTAGTCACATTTTTTTTTTTTTTTTTTTTTGAGGTGTTAGTTAAGTGTTAGTTGTGTTAGTCTAAAGGTACACTGTATGGAGAGGCCTGCCAGGTTCTTAGTGGTGCTGGTTGGTCACTCTCATCTTTATTCCTCTAATAATGTTTTATGTATAAATGTGTATATTGAGGCAGGAGGTGGTTCAATTACTTCTTCCTGGCTGATATAGCTTGGAGGGTAATCACAGTATTATTATTATTATTATTATTATTATTTTTTTTTTTTTTTTTTTTTTTTTTTTTGAGTTAGTGAGCCCGCCCAGGTCCTTGTGTAGCCTTAAGAAATGAAGACACTGTAGTGGCTACTCTCCCCTACAACTTCCAACTGAGCTCCGGCCGCACTCCGACCAGCCAATCAGCGTGCAGCACGAACGAACGAACGAAGATGCTAGTGACAGGGGGGAAAGAGGTTCAGAGGAAGAATAAAGAGAGGATGGAAGTGAATTTTAGGAGGAGAGAACAGGTGCAGTGGCTAGACACCGCTTGCGTGAGGGGTTCAGGGGTGGGGGCAGACGGGAGGCGACAAGACAAAGCCAGGCTGGCGTCAGGTCAAGCGTCAGGTGCAGCGTGTTGGGTTGGGCAATGGATGTTCAGTGCTTGGGCGGCTTGAATGAGTTTTTGGTTTCTTGTGTGGAGATGTCTTGGTCTTCTTAGCTTGAGGTCGATTTTCTTCTCACTCTCCTCCTCTTCTTGCTTTCTTGAATTGTCCATTCGTTTGTGTTTGGGTCTTGTTGTTCGTCTTCCTCGTGAGGTAGTTCGTCTTCCTCGTGAGGTAGGTTCTCATAGGTGTGGAAGAATTCAGAGAGGGTGAGGGTGAGGGTGTCCGCGCGGGCTTCAGCTCCACGGGCCACGTGGTGTTCTTGGTTTGGGGCTTCAGCTCCACGGACCACGTGGTATTCTTGGTTCAGTGTGGTGGGCGACTTCTTGAGAGTTTTCTTTTCTTGGTTTTTCTTTTTTTGGTTTTTCTTTTCTGCTGGTTTTTTCTTTTCTTGAGAGCGTGCAGCAAGGAGGGCCTCTTTGTAGCTCAGTTTCTTCTCGAGGCGGACTTTGGCTACCTTGCACTCCTCCTTCCATCTGGGGCAGTTCCGGTCGGCGGAGGAGTGTGGGCCACCACAAGCAGCGCATTTCTTTTCTTCGTTGGGGCAGACCGTGTAGCGGTGTCCAGGGCTGCCACACTTGGAGCAGGTGTCCTCCTGCGCTTCACACTTGAAGAAGAAAAGAAAAATGCTAGTGACAGGGGGGAAGGAGGTTCAGAGGAAGAGTAAAGAGAGGATGGAAATGAATTTTAGAAGGAGAGAACAGGTGCAGTGGCTAAACACCGCTTGCGTGAGGGGGTAGGCAAATGCCCTGATGGTGCAACAATCACAATCAGGACGAGGCAGAGGGAGGGTGGGAGCAGGTCCGGGCAAGCAAAGGGCCAACTTGGGTGCTCATGGTTGTCGTCTAGCCCAGGCAGTGTTATCAGAGCGGAGGAAGAACCGCCCCGCCACGGCTGCGGCGCAAGCCGAGAAGCGCAGGTGGACGGACGCACAGGCCACACACGAACAAATTAACAGAGAAGGTGAAAACATGAAAATTTGCTAGTCGTAGGGTTGTTTGGAGAAAGAAGAAGGTAAAGTCTTTGAGCTATGTCAAAGAGGAGCAGAGCGAGTTGGAGGAAGGGTTTTGAATCTTTGAACTTGAAATGTCAAAGTATTCATAGTAAGGAAGGATGAGCGTATCGTAGGAGAGTTTTTAGTAATAGCAGCAGACAGATTTGAGCTTTTTTGTCAAATTATGAACGGAGACGAGAATGAGAGATAGGCTGAATGGTTTCAGTCTTGAGGTAGGTCGATTTTATTAAGAATTGGATGTCACAGACGTTGGGAAAGTTTTGATTTGTTTCTGAGAGTTATGGATCTTTCAGCTATGTCAGAGAGAAATGGAGAGAGTTAGAGGAAGAGTTTTGAATCTTTGAGCTTGAAATGTCAAAGTATTCGTAGTAAGGAAGGATGAGTGTATCGTAGGAGAATTATTTAGTAATAGAAGGGGACAGATTTGAGCTTTGTCAAATTGTGAACAGAGATGAGAGTGAGATATAGGTTGTTTGGTTTCAGTCTTGAGTTAGGTCGATGATGTTGACAGTAGCTGGCATAGAGGTTGGGTATGTTTAATTTGGTTTTGGAGAGTTGTAGTCTTATGAGAGGCTTTGTCTGGCTGGGGGGGAGATGTGTTTGGATTGGTTGTGGGAGGGGGGGAGAGTTTGTGCTTGGGGATTGGCGGGGGTGGAGGTTGTATGTTGATTTGAGGTGAATTAGAATTACTTAAGGGGGGTTGTTGTGTGAGTGTGTATGCTTTTGCGTGGAAATGTAGTAAGAGGAGAGGGGGAGGGTTAGGATAATTGTTATAAGGTCAGGTATGGTTCGGATGACGGGAGGAGGGGGGAGGAGAGGAGAGGGGAGGCGAGGAGAGGAGAGGGGGGCTTAGGAGGTTGTTGGGTTAATTTATAGTTTGGAAGGATTCCTTAGGTGTGATATGGTTTGTGTTGCTAATGGATAGTTGTATTGAGTCATAGTTTTTTTTTTTTTTTTTTTTTTTTTTTTTTTTAGGAGGGTCGGTGGGGCTTGTTAGAAAGGTCGGGTATATTAAGTTTTTCTCTTGGGAGGATTGAAGGTGTTGGTTAGTGATTGGATGGAGAGTAGCATTTTTTTTTTTTTTTTTTTTTTTTTTTTTTTTTTTTTTTTTTTTGGGAGGGATTGTGAGTAAGGTTGGGTGGGTTAAGTTTTTGTTTTGGGAGGATTATAGGTTTTGTTGGTGGTTGGCAGAGTTTGGTTAATTTGCAATCATTCTTTCCTTTACTTGTAAAGGACTTCTGCAATTGCAGGTATTGTGAATTCTGGTCCCATTATTGAGGGAGAGGGTGTATGTACAGGAACAATGCACCCCTCCCCGACCTGATTAGCTAAGGGAGGCGTTCATTTCATCCGTTAATGGTACCGTTTTTAGGTACACCTCTCCGACCTTATTGGCTGAGAGGGGTGCCCATAAAACCGAGTTGGAAACATTCTCCTCGACCTTGTTGGCTGAGGGAAACATACATGTCATCCGAGTTAGTATGGGATGGGTAAGTTAGGTATTTGTTTTGGGAGGAGTAATAGGGTGTGATTAGTTAGTGGTAGAATGGTTATTTTTTATTATGTGTGGGGTTGCTAGTAATGGTGGGTGTGTTAGGTTTGTATTTTGGGAGGAGTGATAGGGTGTGGTTAGTTAATGGCAGAATGATTATTTTTTATTATGTGTGGGGTTGCTAGTAACGGCTGGGTGTGTTAGGTTTGTATTTTGGGGGGATTGTTAGGTGTTTTTTTTTTTTTTTTTTTTTTTTTAGGGGGGGGGGGGTGTTTGTGCAGGGTAAGTAGATTAGTTTTTTTTTTGTTTTTGTTTTTTTTTTTTTTTTTGTTTTTTTTGTCGGAGTGGTCTTGAGTTTGAGTTGGTGGCGTGGGGTTTGGAGTGAGGGGGGGGGGGAGTTAGGTTAGGTTGGGTGGGAATCATTGGGTGTGGGGTTGAGAAGAGGTTAGGTTAAGCTTAAGTTAGGTTAGGTTGATTGGGTTAGGTTAGGGTGAGGGTTAAGGAGAGGTTAGGTTTAATTTGGGGGGAAATTGTCGGGTGTGGTTATTAATACAAGGGAGGTGGGAGGGGAGTGTTTGGTCTGTTTAGTATGGAGGGATTTCTGTCTCTGAATCTACGTGGGAGTATGATGTTGTCGAAGTAATCCTGCCATTGAGGGTAATTAGTGAGGAGAGTTTCTATTTGTTTGTCACCTAGTTGTCTCCAGTAGATATTAAGTGGGGGAAGGGAGCTGAGTTCATGTACATAACTATTTCGGGTGAAGGATGACCAGTGTGTGTTATGGATGAATCTTAGTGCTTTGTTTTGTATGACTTGAAGTTTCTTGGCGCTTGTTGGTGGTGCTAGCTGGAGTGTGTTGGGTGCATAAGTCAATAGTGGGCGTATGAGGGCTTTGAATAGGTGTGTTTTGGTTTTGATTGATGCGGTTCTGAATCTGTATATTTTCCCGAGTGTTTTGTTTGCGATCACAGCTTTCATTTTGGTGTGTGGTGTCATGGTGAGGGCGTCGTTGAATGTGACTCCTAGGATTGTGTTTGTTCGTTTGACAGCTATAGGTGAAGGGTAGGCGATGTAGGGGTTTAGGTAGATGTGACGTGGTTGTCGTCTTTTGGTGCCGAAGTAGGTGATTTGTGCTTTGTTCGGGTTGGTTTGGATTCGCCATCGGAGTTCCCATTGTGTAACTTGTTCTAGTTCCCTGTGTGCTTTGTCTGTTAGGTGGTCAAGAGTTCTGTGTCTGATTAGTTGGGTTACATCGTCGGCGTACTGTATTGTCAGAGAGTCAATGTGTAAGGGGTCGGGTAAGTCATTTGTGTAAAGAATGTATAGTGTTGGGGACAGGACTGATCCTTGTGGGACTCCTGCGTGCAGTGTGAAGTGGTCAGAGAAGGCAGGTGTGACTTTTATTCTCATTTTTCTGTCAGTTAGGAAATTGCAAAGTAATTGTTGTGATTTATGAGGGAGGTTAAAATTAGTGCATATCTTGTATTTTAATCCTTCGTGCCAAACTGTACATCTTTTGTGATGAGTGCTATCTTGTATGCATCTTTGTTCATGTGGAGGTAATTGGTCATGATATTAAGTGCGTCCTGGGTTGAGTGGTGTGCTCTGAAGCCGAACTGCTTATATGACAGTAGTTGTTCATCCTCAAGATGGTATCTGAGGCGGGTGTTGTATAATCTTTCAAAGGTTTTTCCTAAGATTTCTAATATGCTGATTGGTCTGTAGTTTTGAGGATCTGTTGGGTTTTTATTTGGTTTAGGTATCATGACGGCTGTGGCTGTCTTAAAGAGTTTTGGGAAGTAACCTGTGGCCAGTTGGGTGTTGTATAGGTATGTAATGGCTGTGATTGTTTCTGAGGGGAGGTGCTTCAGGATTGCTTGACCAATCTTGCTGTCACCCGGTGTTTTCTTTTTGGTTTTGTCCAGTGCTTGTTTGACTTCTGTTGGGGTGAAAGGAGCAGTGAGGGTGTGGTCCTGTGTGAGAGTGGAGGTATCTATTGTGTCGTCAGGAGTCGTTCTGTCGTGAAGTGTTTGCATGTGTGTGGTGATGTTGTTTATGTGGTTTAAGATGTACCTTTGTTGTGTGGGGGGGTGTGGGTGGAAAATGTGTTCCCAGTGTTGTTTTAGTGTTTGTGCTACGTCGGCTGGCTCTTTGATTTTCCTACCATTTACTAGCAGGTGATCAAAGGGGGGTCTTGCAGTTCCTTGCAGCTTGGCGATCCTTTGCCAAAACTCTCGGGGGTTATGTGTTCTGTGTTCCTGGGCAGCCTCTACGAGTTTTGCCCAGTGAACGTTATGGTCTTGAAGGAGACTGTGGATGATGTGTGTTCTTAGTGTGGTGATGTCTGTGTAAACTGGTGCTAGGTTAAGTTTGTTTAGTTCAAATCGTGTCCTGTAGCAGTGAAGTAGGCGTTGAGTTCTTATGGAGGGTGTGAAGGAGTATTTCCTCTTGAACCGGTGTTTAGGAATGTGGGTATCTGCTATGGCGGTGATAGTGTTGAAAAGGTGTGTCCAGGTTTCCTCAATCATCCTAGTGGGTTGGTGTTCGAGGTTGAGTGTGTATTGCTGTTCAGAGAGTGTGGTTTTGAAGGCATCCCAATCTGCGTGTTGATGCTGGTATTGAGGTGAGGCTGTTGGGAGGAGTATGGGATTGTTGGAGAGGTGAAGAGTGATGGGAATGTGGTCTGAGCCTGATAGGGGGCCGGATGATGTAGTGCTGAAATTGGAGGGCAGGGGTGTTGGTGATGACGATGTCTGGAGTGCCTTTTCTGCCAGCAGCGTAGAATGTGGGGAAGAAAGGGCCAATGTGGTGAAGGTTTTTGTGAGTGACCAAAGCGTGTAGTTGTTGGCCAAGGGGGTCGATGTAGTTGTGTTGGAATGCGGTGTGGTGTGCATTGAGGTCGCCCATTAGTATTACAGGTAGGTGTGAGTTGTTAAAGATGGAGTTTAGGTCTGTGAAGGGGATACGCGAGTTAGGTCTCGAGTATGTTGTGCAGATGATAATTTGTCCGTGTTGAGTGTCGATCTTGGCGGCCATGAAGTGTTTGAAGGCAAAGTTGGTGATGAATTCGTGTTTCAAGGAGGATCTGATAAGGATTGCAACGTCCTCGTATAGTTCGTGGGGTGATTGTCTGCTCGTGTAGCCGAAGTGCTTGATTTTGGTGTCTGTGCGTGTTGAGTTGAGGAGGAGGATGTCTGGGTTGTGTTCTTGTATGAGGAGAGAGATGGCGTGTCTGCTTGAGTGATATGCTCTACAGTTGTATTGCATAATGGTGATCATGTTGTATAATTGTTACTTATATGAGATTGAAATTCTGGGGTGCAGGGATGAGGTCTAACTTGTCGAGTGACTGTGAGCGAGGTCTGAGTGTGGTGTATGCAGGTGAGGGATGGGCGGTTACGTGACTGTGTGTGTGGGGGAGTCGGGAGGATGAGTGGAGCGTGCTAGGTTCGTGACGGGGTTGTTTCCTGTTTTCTTAGGGGTAGTGCCGAATAGATTTACTTTAATTATAGATTTAGTTGGATGAGTGTATTTTATAATTCTTTTGCTGTCATGTGTGTAGGAAGAAAGGGGGGAGGTGTTCTTCCTCTTAGGTCTTGTGGTCTTGACCACCAGTTCTGTGGGGGGATGGGCTGCCATTTTATTCTTGGGAGTCTGAGGTGTCAGGGGAAGATTGGGTTTGGTTCGGGGTTTTGTGGTCCGGGAGGTCATCGTAGTCGTGCGGGAAAAGTCAGGTGTTGGCAAGGTCAAGGTGGAGGGGCCGGGAGGTTTTGGACTGATTACTCTGGGGGGTGAGATAGAAGTAGATTGGTGAGATAAGTCAGGTGTGGGCATGACAGAAGTGGAGGGGCAGACGGAGATTGCAGTGGTTTCTCTGGGGGGAGGGGGTGGCATGCTGGTCCGGTCGGAGATGGGGGCAGTGGGGAAGATGAGGTCGGGACCGGTTCTGAAGGAATCAGGAATGAGTATGGTAGGGAGGCCGTTCGCCTTCAAACCATCAGTTGCTAGCTTCAGAAAAAGAGACCTGTTTCCGTTGCTTAGCGTATGTGCCAGAAGTATGATGGTGGTGATTTTTGCATTCATGTCGGGGGATGGTATGGGGGCGGTCACGTTGTTGGTCCAGCAAGTGCGGGTGGGGAGGGTCGTGGCAGTAGGGAGTGAGTGGTGGGGAGGTGGAGGTAGTGCTGTGGGAGGTGCTGTAGGAGGTGAAGGTTGGCGGGGAGGGAGTGGTGTTGTGCTATTGTTGAGTCTGATTTTGCATTTGTTGCTGATGGCAGCGTGAGGGCCTTTACAATTGCAGCATTTAGTTACCGTGGCAGTACAGTTTCGGTATGAGTGGCCTTGATTGGCACACTTTGAGCAAGTTATTGTGTTACTGCATCTGTTGGTGTTGTGGCCGAATTGGTAACAGTTGAAACATTGGTGGACCTGTATAAAGTGTTGGAATTCTATGTCTCTTGAAGGGATGATGTTGCTTCCGATTTTTATTCCGTATGATTTTAATTTTATGGCGTCAGTTTGAGTAGCCGTAGTGATTTTTAACATAGGGAGAGTTCCCATCCGGGCTGCATATGTCATTTGGGGGGTGTTTTGTGAATTGAGTTCAGTCAATAGGTTCGGGTTGTCCAGTATATGAGGGATAATTTTCCTACATATGAGGGTGCACTTTGCCCGGTATTCTGGTGAGCTCAGGACTGTTAGGCCATTGTTTTTTAGTTTGTTGTACATTGCTGGGGAGTGGAACAGGTCGGCATCTTCATCAGTTTGTACAAATATCTTGATAGTGTCGTCATTAGTGAAGGATCGGATCTGAAATATACATGTCAGCTGGAAAATAATTGAGGCGAGGTCCGTGCACGGTTGGATGTTTCGGTCCACTTTAATTTTAATGGAAGGCATGTTAACGGTCGGAAATGGAGATTTATGGAGATCTCCCCTAAAAGTCCCTAATTTCCTGCGCCCCTCACGTAGGGGAGACCCTGCACTATCACAGAGGTCCCCAGGCGAATTGGCAGGCTGTGCTGTCCCTCCACCCTTCACACAAACCCGCACTAGCGAGGTGTGGGGACAGAGGGCGTTTCCGGACGAATACTCCCCTGTACGTCAGCTGACAGGGGAATAGGTCCTTTCACGACACGGAAGATAAAGGTTAAAGTCGAAGAAAAAGGTCTGAAAACTTACTGAAGACTCTTTCTTCACACCAAGCCCCTCAACAGCATCGGGGTTCCTAAGGGAGGTCCGATACTGTAGGAGAGGCTCAATGTGTCAATCGAATCAACAGAATTGTCAGAAGGAAAATGAGGATAGGAGCTGGGGTTTTCCAGGGTACGTGGGAAGGTGGGATTGGTCCAGTACTAGCCAATCAGCTGTGACTGATCCTTCTCCGGCTTCCACTTCGTTCTGCGCTGGCTGTTACTGCTCCTGATTTCGACTGCTCCCGGCTGCGACTGGCGTGTGTGTGTGTGCGTGCAGCAGAATAGAAATAGAATAGAAAAATGCTAGTGACAGGGGGGAAGGAGGTTCAGAGGAAGAGTAAAGAGAGGATGGAAATGAATTTTAGAAGGAGAGAACAGGTGCAGTGGCTAAACACCGCTTGCGTGAGGGGGTAGGCAAATGCCCTGATGGTGCAACAATCACAATCAGGACGAGGCAGAGGGAGGGTGGGAGCAGGTCCGGGCAAGCAAAGGGCCAACTTGGGTGCTCATGGTTGTCGTCTAGCCCAGGCAGTGTTATCAGAGCGGAGGAAGAACCGCCCCGCCACGGCTGCGGCGCAAGCCGAGAAGCGCAGGTGGACGGACGCACAGGCCACACACGAACAAATTAACAGAGAAGGTGAAAACATGAAAATTTGCTAGTCGTAGGGTTGTTTGGAGAAAGAAGAAGGTAAAGTCTTTGAGCTATGTCAAAGAGGAGCAGAGCGAGTTGGAGGAAGGGTTTTGAATCTTTGAACTTGAAATGTCAAAGTATTCATAGTAAGGAAGGATGAGCGTATCGTAGGAGAGTTTTTAGTAATAGCAGCAGACAGATTTGAGCTTTTTTGTCAAATTATGAACGGAGACGAGAATGAGAGATAGGCTGAATGGTTTCAGTCTTGAGGTAGGTCGATTTTATTAAGAATTGGATGTCACAGACGTTGGGAAAGTTTTGATTTGTTTCTGAGAGTTATGGATCTTTCAGCTATGTCAGAGAGAAATGGAGAGAGTTAGAGGAAGAGTTTTGAATCTTTGAGCTTGAAATGTCAAAGTATTCGTAGTAAGGAAGGATGAGTGTATCGTAGGAGAATTATTTAGTAATAGAAGGGGACAGATTTGAGCTTTGTCAAATTGTGAACAGAGATGAGAGTGGGATATAGGTTGTTTGGTTTCAGTCTTGAGTTAGGTCGATGATGTTGACAGTAGCTGGCATAGAGGTTGGGTATGTTTAATTTGGTTTTGGAGAGTTGTAGTCTTATGAGAGGCTTTGTCTGGCTGGGGGGGAGATGTGTTTGGATTGGTTGTGGGAGGGGGGGAGAGTTTGTGCTTGGGGATTGGCGGGGGTGGAGGTTGTATGTTGATTTGAGGTGAATTAGAATTACTTAAGGGGGGTTGTTGTGTGAGTGTGTATGCTTTTGCGTGGAAATGTAGTAAGAGGAGAGGGGGAGGGTTAGGATAATTGTTATAAGGTCAGGTATGGTTCGGATGACGGGAGGAGGGGGGAGGAGAGGAGAGGGGAGGCGAGGAGAGGAGAGGGGGGCTTAGGAGGTTGTTGGGTTAATTTATAGTTTGGAAGGATTCCTTAGGTGTGATATGGTTTGTGTTGCTAATGGATAGTTGTATTGAGTCATAGTTTTTTTTTTTTTTTTTTTTTTTTTTTTTTTTTTTTTTGTTTTAGGAGGGTCGGTGGGGCTTGTTAGAAAGGTCGGGTATATTAAGTTTTTCTCTTGGGAGGATTGAAGGCGTTGGTTAGTGATTGGATGGAGAGTAGCATTTTTTTTTTTTTTTTTTTTTTTTTTTTTCTTTTTTAAGGAGGGATTGTGAGTAAGGTTGGGTGGGTTAAGTTTTTGTTTTGGGAGGATTATAAGTTTTGTTGGTAGTTGGCAGAGTTTGGTTAATTTGCAATCATTCTTTCCTTTACTTGTAAAGGACTTCTGCAATTGCAGGTATTGTGAATTCTGGTCCCATTATTGAGGGAGAGGGTGTATGTACAGGAAGCGTGCAGAAAGCTACGCCGAGAGACTAGGTCTATGCAGAGGACGTAGGGGTACGATCGCCGACCTAGTCTCGACCATCAACCTCCAGTTCAGGATCAGAGCGTTTCACACCTTACGCTTGAGCCGCTGTGATTGGTCCTCTCGCTACGCGCACCCCAGATCCTGATCCTGGTAAATTGTATAAATACAGCCATGCCTGCCTCGCACTTCTCGCATCGCTCCTGAACCGAGAAGACCTCCCAACAAGACCTCCTGCTGAACCCGGAACTCTGAAGACCGCCTTCTCCCCTGCGCCATTGTTGGCCATCTTCCCGGACCGGACCACCCAGGACTGTCATCGTCCACAACTACTCACGAGCGTTCTCGGTTTATCGAGCATTAGCTTGCCCTCCCCACTGGCAGTGTGAGTGACCCACACTCCAGCTGGAGAGCAGTTATAGCGCGATATTCCCGGCGTGGTTTGAGCTCTTTTCCTTCTACTACTATTTTTCCTTTTTCGCTCTGGCCTAGGGACCTGCACCCTCAAAAAGTGTATTCGTCCTGCGGTCCCCCCCTGTAACTGTTCACCTCCCTCCCAGGAGATTGTGAACACGAAAGGGGGTCGGAGCAAAACCCTCCCCAGCCGAGTCTTTCCAGGAAAACCGTGATCGTGCGGGTCCACCTGGAAAGGGGGTAGCTATCCTTATCCTTCCCAATAGGCACACTTAGCTCACGTCTATAAGTGAGCAGTCACATACACTAGGCAGTAGGCTTCCCCAATCGGGGCTCCGGGAGAGAAGCTCAGGAACCACTCTACGACCACCAGCCAGTGGGGAGTGCTGTAATTCCTCTGCTATTTACTCAAACGGAATAGGTAGGATTTAAAAAAAAAAAAAAAAAAAAAAAAAAACAACGGTTATGGAGCGCGTACGTCCTCCTAACCGCGATCCCCGCCTGAACCGCCAACCTGACGACCCGAACTACGACAGGCTCCGCACTGAGAAAGCAGACCAGCTACGCGCCTTCAATGAAGCCCTGAAAAGTAAGGACAACATCACCACCTCCAACAACTCCACCACCACTGCTACCGCCACTGAGGACAGCTGGACGAAGGTAGAAAACAAGAAACGCCGACGTGCTTTTTCGGGAAACGAATGCCATCAAGCAGCCCCCAAGGCACCCATCACCACCACCAGCTCACCCTCAACGATACTGCCAAAATTCCGGATCACGAAAACGGACGCAAAAACAACATATGCCGCCGTCACAGAGATGGAAAAGCTGAATCCACTGGCCAGGTTCTCAGTGCGGCCCAACCTAAAGGGGGAGATGATTGTTCACCCCAAAGACAAGAACTCCGCCACCACCCTCGACACTTACCTGCAGAACACCACCACCGTTACTTCAACCAAGCTAGACCCCGCCCAGAAACTGATGAAGTCGGTAGTCCTCCGGTACCCGAAGGAACTACCTCTCGAACCCCTGGAGAACCACCCGAAGATCTTAAAAGCCGAGAGATGCTCTCCCATGTCCGACAAGACGGCCACCACGAAACAAGTGCTCATAACGCACTACGGCTCACCCCCCAGCACCATAGACCTCAAAACCTGGGGGACCTACGAAGTGAGGCCCTTCGTCCCAGAGCCCCTGCGGTGCTTCAGATGCCAGAAATAGGGGCACCATCAGACACGGTGCACGTACAAGGAGATCTGCGCAGTCTGCGCACAGAAGCACGGCACACACTCCTGCCTCACCAAGCTGAAAAATGGAGAAAAAATTGCCCCCAAGTGTGCCAACTGCGGGGGCAAACACCACGCCTGGAATCCTGGATGCTCCGAGAGAACAAGGAGGGTACAGGCAAACCGACCAGCAGCAAGACCGGCACCCACCGCCTACACACCAGCCCCACCAAGTACCTTCGTGTGGGGAACCCAGAGGCCAAAACAACCAAGACAACCTCCTCAGCCAGTCAACACCCAAAGTGCAGCCCAGTTTCCTGGCCTCACCACGGCCACACCTCGGCCACCCAAGCAGCAGACAACCACGAGACAGACAAAAGAAGCACACACCAAGGCACCAGAAGGAATGATACACGTATCAGACCTAGCCAAGGTACTGACAACCTTCGCGGAGGGCCTAGCCGGACTACTGGGCCACAAGATCCAACCCACACAGCTCCAAATACTCATGGGGAGCGTCCTCGGGCAAGTCGCCACAGCTCCAGCCACCTCAGTGGAGGAAGCCACGCCGGTCCCCACACGAGTGACAGCCGAGGTACACTCCACACCGAAGAAGGCCACCAGAGAACCCAAGATACCGAAAGCTCCCAGAAAGAAAATGGACGTCTCAACTCCCCTGAACCGAACCACGGCCCAGAAGGCAAAAACCACAGAACACGAAGATATGGACCTGATCCAGCTGGAATCGAACTTGGACATCTCCATCGAGGACCATCAGAAATCTCCGATGAAACAGTGGTGGAAACCACCAGCACCCTGAACATCCTAACATGGAATGCTCAGGGCATCAAAAACAAGAAACACCTCCTACAAGAAGCAGCAGCCAAGGACAAGCTTGACATCATACTGCTACAAGAAACACTACTACAAGAATACCACTGTTTCAAATTCAGCGGTTACAAGACATACAGGAGGCATTTCACGCAGGCGTCTACAAGAGGATGCATGATCTTGGTCAAGTCAAGCATACCCTCCGCCGATGTCACGCAGCAATTTCCATGTGGGGAAAACATCGAGACACAGGCCATCAAAGTAACCCTCCAAGAACGGGAATTAACTATTCACAACATTTACAAGAACCCAAGGGGCTCACTGGAGGTTACTCAACTATTTGCTTCGGCCGCTGACCACGCCACACTCATAGGAGGGGATTTCAATGCAGATCATCCCTTCCTAAGCTCGGCAAGCCCCACAAATGAAGACGGCCTACACCTATACACCACCTTTCAAGATACACCCGAGATCTGCCTCCTGAACACCGGTGAGCCCACCCACACTAGGGGAGGAAGGCTAGATCTAACCTTCGTCTCCAGTGCACTACAGCCTTCGGCCTCCTGGCAGATACACCCCACGCTGACCAGCGACCACTTCGCCACCCTAACAACACTGAAGGTGAACAAACTCCCCACTCCACCCCCCCACCCCCCCCCCCCGAGATGGAGATACAATACCCAAAAGGCAGATTGGGGACTCTTCAAGAAACACCTGGCTAAGTGGCGCGAAAAATCACAGCCGTCCGGCGCTGCACCCGTAGATGAGACAACCCTCCACCACCAATTGGTCGAGGCGTTTCACCAAGCGGCAGAAGAGGCCATCCCCAAAACAAAACCCACATCAAGACAGTACAATGACTACTGGTTCTACTGTCCCAGGGTGAAAGAACTCAACCACAGATGCCCTTCGGATCTGGGCCCACATCTTGCCAAGGGAGGTGTGCTCGTTGAGTTCGGAGCACCACTTGAGCCAGCTTACGTTTTTTATTTCTTGCTTCTCTTCCCTGGTGTCCTCAACTATGACTTGCAGGAGATGTCTGTTTGTTGCCGTGGGATGTCTCCTATAGTTTCTTCGGGCCATGTTCACTCTGGGAAGGCAACACCACCACCACCAACCCATCCCAACCCAGAAGAAGAAGCCGAGAGACTTGCAAAACTGTTCGCTGACCGAGCAGCAACGAAAAACCTCCCGAGACAGGCGGAGGAGACACAACGGCGTCTGCGACAGGTCAGACTCCAGACGATCGAAGAGGCCTGCAACAGTGAAGATGACACTGACAGACCATTCAACCAGCAAGAACTCCAAAAGTCGCTAAAACGAAGCAAGGACACAGCTCCAGGGGCAGACAGGATAACCTACTCCATGCTCTTTCATGCCGGTACAGCCGGACACGAGGCTCTGCTGCAAGCCATCAATGCTTCGTGGACAGCACAAAGACTCCCACCGGAATGGAAGAAGGCAGATATACAGCCCATTCCGAAGCCCAGAGAACCAGACAAGCCGAGGCCCATCTCCCTTCTCAGCTGCATAGCCAAGACGGGAGAAAGAATGGCTCTCAACCGACTCAAGTGGAAAGTAGGCAGCCCACACCCTCACATCTTTGCTTACACCGAGAACACCGGCACAGGCAACAACATCGCCGAGATACTCAGCACAGTGGACAACAAACCAGCTCTGGTGGTCTTCCTCGACCTGGAGAAAGCCTTCGAACTAGCCAATCCATTGGCCATTACAACTACGCTCGCAAAAAAAGGCTTCAAAGGAAGGTTGCTGGGGTGGATCCAGAACTACCTCACACAGCGGGAAGCACGAGTACGCTTTCAGGGAACAACCTCAAGCTACAGGGTCCATGAAAACGGAACCCCACAAGGAGGCATCCTCAGTCCAATGCTGTTCAATGTCCTGATGGAAAACCTAGTCAAGCTTCCCTTCAGACAAACAGCCAAGCTCCTATGCTATGCAGACGACTTACAGCTCATAGTAAGAGGATCGAACAGACTGGCCAACACGCAACACGCACTCCAACTTATAGAAGAGGAGTGCAACAGACTTGGACTCAAGATAAATCCAGCCAAGTCGAAAGCGATGGCCATCTGCACTGACACACCAGACAAGATGCTCTCCATACAAAACACGCCGGTAGTCTGGACCAACGCCCACCAGTGTCTTGGAATCTGGTTTGACCAGAAACTCACCTTCAAGCCACAACTCGAGTATCTCAGGCACAGGACGAAGAGCAGACACAATATAATGAGGTCGCTCACCAGCAAATCCGCAGGAGCAAACCTTCATGTGCTCAAAGCCTACTACACGGCCGCCATCAGATCGCTGGTAGATTACAGTGCTCCAGCACTCATTGGACTGAGAGAAGACCAAATGGCTAAGCTAGAAGTCATTCAAAACAATGCTCTCAGGACCATGCTCGGAGCACCCATGGAAACCGAGCTACCACCCCTGGCAGTACGAGTCAAGCAGGTGACAGCCGGCCTCCTCGCCAAAATCTGTAGATCAGATAAGCCCACAGCTGCCAAGATTCGAATCAGTGCCTCCCTCCACCTCGACCACAGAGTGCGAGGGGCCACCTGGTCGCACGAGGCAAGCGAGGTCATCCGACACCTGCAAGCAGAAACACTCGTCAAGAACAACCAAGACACACGAGACAATGGTTACGCTGTTCCTCCACCATGGAGCCCTCCACCAGCCACACTCAAATTCACCGACCTAGGTGATAGTAAGGCCAACCTCCAGAAGGAGGACCTCAAAAAAATAACTCTCAAAGCCATAGCCACCGAGACACCGGCTGATGCAGCATCATACTTCACAGACGGCTCGGTGGACCCAAAACATCATAGATCCGGAGCGGCCTTCTACACCCAAGGTCAGACCCTCCAATGGAGACTTTCCAATGACTGCTCCACCCTACAAACAGAACTGGTAGCAATCTCAAAGGCCCTACAACACGCTGCAACCCAACACAACAAGTCCATCATAATTCATACGGACTCGAAATCGGCCATGCAGGCGCTGCAACACAGTCAACCAAGAGACAACGTCCACATCATCACCTCGATCCTCGCACAGCTACAGGAATTCCAAAGCCAAAACCGACCAGTCGTCTTACACTGGATTCCCAGTCATGTAGGGATCGGAGGAAACGACGTGGCAGACGAAGCAGCCAAGGCAGCTACACGTTCTAGTAGCGTACACATCCAAGTTCCAGCAAGTGTGCAACAGATAAAGAATCACCTCAGAAAGACCAGCAAGCTCCACATCAAAAAGAGCTTCCTTCATGCACTCAACGCCGGGTCCCAATCAGCCAAATGGTACCTGGCGGCCACAAAAGGGGAACCACCTTTCGCTGACAGGAAAACCCCAAGACAAACCCAAGTCAGCCTTCATCGACTACGACTAGGGTACAAGTGCTCCTGGCAGATGATCGGCAATGCCGTCATGGATTGCACCTACTGTCAGGAGTCAGCAGCCAACCCACTTGAGCATTATCTCCTCGACTGCGAGGTCACACAAAGCCTCCGAAACAAAGCTCAAATCTCCCCAGAAACACACACAACACCAGCGGCCACTCTAACCCGAAAGGCCCATACAGACCACATTCACCACCTACTCCGGGTCATCACACGATACCCACCACCCAGATAGCTTAGAAAGCATCCTTTCCCAGCAAGTGCGGACCCCAGTTCGGGGGGCGCGCCACTCCGAAACTGACCACGTCCAAGAGTGGGGGTTGGTGGTAAGCGTCCACTGATCTGGGGTCCGCTCACACTTGCAACCTGCAGTATCCTTCCATCTGCAGGTGGGACCAACTCCAATCCCAATCCGGTCTGGCTGCTCCTCGAGCTCCAGCCGGAACCACCAAACGGGCCGCCTATAGGCAAAGGCCCGTGTCGGACTACGGTCCGACAATCTCAACAACAACACAAACAACCCAGGGAGGACATTCTACACTCAGCTACTGGACCAGCAACATCTCTCTCAGCTCCTCACCTAGTCACTCCTACGCACTGCGCTGTACAACAATATATATACAGAAAGCGCATCGTGAGTTTCTATCCAACCTCATTCCTGAGTGAAGATATCTACTTGTACGTACGTTTGTGTGCCCATACAAAGAGATAATAGACAACAAAAGAGAACTGACAACTGGCCACTCACAGTACGCTACAACACCACAATTAAATTTTATCTGCCATTTTTCAGATCATTCGAAATTTTTTTTTAGTTCTTCCTGTAGTTTTGCGGGGACCACGTCAGATTTAATTACACGCCCGCCCTATTTTAGTGTCATCAACAAATTTACTTCTGTTGTTGTCTTCGTTGTTTACGTATATAATAACTAGTAATGGTCCAAGTACTGTGCCTTCGGGTACTCCATAAGTGACGTTACCCCAATCAGATTTAGTGCAGTTAATGCACACTCGCTGCTTCCTGTCCTGTAACCACGCCCTAATCCATCTTAGAATAACTCCTTCAATGCCATGAGCCTCTACTTTTCGTATTAGTCTTTCGTGGGGGACTCTGTCGAAAGCTTTGCTAAAGTCGAGGTATATCACATCATAATCGTGCCCATCATCCACTGATTCGAAAACAGTTGAAAAGAATGTTAACAGATTAGTCAGACATGAACGCCCACTTGTAAAGCCATGTTGGGAATCATTGATCAACTTGTGCTTCTCCAGGTGATTTCGAATAGAGATTGAAATTATTGTTTCCAACAATTGATGTTTAACTGATTGGACGGTAGTTAGAGGATAGTGATCTATCTCCCTTCTTGAAAATCGGTATCCATTTGGTATCCTCCATGATTCTGGTACTACACCTGTTTTTAATGACATGTTCAACAAATTTGCTAAGGGCGTACTGAGTTTTTTCCTTACATTCCTTTAATACTCTGGCAAATATCTCATCGGGACCTGGTGACTTATTAGGCTTTACTTTGACTATTTGCTTACTACAGGGGATGTAATATCCTTACTAGTCACTATCTCGCTTCATCGATTCTCTTCACTATCTCCGTTTAAAGTCGGTGACTCGGGTATCATGTTTAAATTTTCGGCGGCGAAAAATTATGAAAAATATTTGTTCAGGTTATTGCTCATTTCTCTGTCGTCATCTGTTAGCTCGCCGGTATCTGACTGTATTGGTCCAATCTTTTCTCGTGTTTTAGTTTGATACATTTGAAAGAATTTCTTGGGGGTTTGACTTTGCCTCCCTTGCTACCTTCAGTTCATTATTCATCTTTGCTTTTTTATCTTGGTCTTAATAATCTCGGAGGTAAACTTCACCACGTTTTATTCTCCTACCTATTGGCTTCCTTTGTCCAATAATATTCTTTAAATAATTATTTATCCATTTGGGGTCATTGCTATTTGATCTG
Source organism: Homarus gammarus (assembly GCA_958450375.1). Taxonomy (NCBI): domain Eukaryota; kingdom Metazoa; phylum Arthropoda; class Malacostraca; order Decapoda; family Nephropidae; genus Homarus; species Homarus gammarus. The sequence continues at coordinate 248,566 of CAUDMG010001998.1, forward strand.
AGTTTTCTGTATGGTATGTTCTGCCTTTATGCATTAAGTAACTCATTATTTAAATTGTTGTGGACTCGTCAACCTCAGATCTCGTGATCAGGTCCTCTTCAACCGTCATATTTTGTGAGATTATCATTGTTAGGTCACCAGGTAAAGTGAGGTCGCCGTCTGTGGGTACATTGTGTGAGATCACCTCACGTGAGGTCATGTACTGTAATTCACCCCCATACGTGATGCACCTTCTCTCAGCTGCGCTTTCAAACAATCAAAGTTTGTCATTCTGAAATCTAGGACTTTGATGGAATTTTCCTTGCGACTGACATTAAATTCTACTTTGAAACTCACTTTGTGATCGCTATTAGCTTGTTCGTTCCCTACCTCGACATTAGAACATAAGAACATAAGAATGAAGGAAACTGCAGCGGGCCTATTGGCCCATACTGGGAAGTCCCGTTTACACCCAACCCCTATTGCTCATATAAGCATCCAACCTATGTTTGAAGCTATTCAGCGTATTCGAGTGTTTACCTATGTCACCCCTAAATCTAAATTTGTCTAATTTAAATCATTGTTACGAGTTCGCTCCTGGTTGGATAGTTTGAGTACCTTTGTAATGTCCTCTTTGTTTAGCCCTGACTTCCACTTATACACCTCTATCAGGTCGCCCCTCGCTCTATGTCTCTCGAGGGAGTGCAAATTAAGATGCTTTAACCTGTCTCTATACTCAAGGTTCCTAATGCCCAGGATTAGTCTTGTCATTTTCCTCTGAATTCTTTCCAATGATTCTATATCCATTCTGTAATACGGTGACCAGAACTGAACTGCGAAATCCAGGTGTGGTCTCACAAGCGCAAGATACAGTTTTAGGATGACCTCGCTAGTCTTGTAACTAACACTCCTTTGTATGAACCCAAGTACTTTATTAGCCTTGTTATGAGCAAAAACACATTGTTTACTTGGCTTAAGGTTCCTACTTATCGTTACTCCTAAATCTCTCTCGCAGTCGGATTTCTCTATGGCATCGTTGTTCATCTGGTATCTGGTTTCCCTGTTTACATCTCCTATACTGAGTACTTTACATTTGTCAACGTTGAATTTCATCTGCCATTTTTCAGACCATTCGAAAAATTTGTTTAGATCTTCCTGTAGTTTTGCAGAGTCCTCGTCAGATTTGATAACACGTCCTATTTTAGTGTCATCAGCAAATTTACTTATGTTGCTGTCTATGCCGATATCTATGTCTTTTATGTATATAATAAATAATAATGGTCCAAGTACTGAGCCTTGGGGAACTCCACTTGTGACGTTGCTCCAATGGGACTTAGTGCCGTTAAAGCTCACTCGCTGTTTCCTGTCCTGTAACCACGCCCTAATCCATTTAAGGATGTTACCTTTGATGCCATGTGCTTCTGCCTTTCTAATTAGTCTTTCGTTGGGGACTCTGTCGAAGGCTTTGCTAAAGTCGAGATATACCACATCATAATTGTGCCCCTCGTCCACCGATTCGAAAACTGGTGAAAAGAATGTTAATATATTAGTTAGGCAAGAACGTCCGCTTGTGAAGCCATGCTAGGAATCATTGATCAATCGGTGCTTCTCCAGGTGATTTCGAATAGAGTTTGAAATGATTGCTTCCAGTAATTTGCCTACTATTGATGTTAGACTGATTGGGCAGTAGTTAGAGGATAGTGATCTATTCCCCTTCTTGAAAATCGGTTTTACATTCGCTATCCTCCAGGATTCTGGTACTACACCTGTTTTTAAGGACATGTTAAACAACTTTGCTAAGGGCATACTAAGCTCTTCCTTACATTCCTTTAATACTCTGGCAAATATCTCATCAGGACCAGGTGACTTATTAGGCTTTAGTTTGTCTATTTGCTTACTAACATCGTTACTAGTCACTACTATCTCGCTTAATTTGTTTTCTTCACTATCTCTGAATAGAGTCGGTGCCTCGGGTATCATGTTTAAATTTTCGGTGGTGAAAACTGTTGAAAAATATTTATTCAGATTATTGCTCATTTCTCCATTGTTATCAGTTAGCTCGCCGGTATCTGACCATATTGGTCCAATCTTTTCTCGTGTTTTAGTTTGATACATTTGGTAGGATCCTGTGGGGTTTGTCTTCGCCTCCCTTGCTATCCTTACCTCATTATTCCTCTTGGCTTTCCTTATCTCGGTTTTAACCCTACTCGCCAATATCTTATAATAATCGTGGAGGTAAATTTCGCCATGCTTTATCCTTCTACCTATAGCCTTCCTTTGGCCAATGATGTTCTTTAAATAATTATTTATCCATTTAGGGTCATTGTTATCTGATCTGAGTTTTTTGTATGGTATGTTCTGCCTTTGTGCATTAAGTAACTCATTATTTAAATTGTCGTGGAACTCGGCAATCTCAGATCTTGTTATCAGGTTGGAGTCACCTGTCAGGTTCACGGCCAAGGGCAACACCCCCTCTCTCAGCTGCCTCTTTAAACTGTCAAAGTTTGCCCTTCTGAAATCTGGTACTTTAGTGGAATTTTCCTTACGTCTGCCCTGAAAATCTAACTGGAATCTAATTTCTTTGTGATCCCTGTTTGCAAGTTCGTTCCCTACCTCGACATTGCTAATGAGGGTTTCTCTGTTCGACAGAACTAAATCGAGTATATTATTACCCCGTGTGGGTTTGGTTATATGTTGACTTAGGAAACAGTCCTGGATCGTCTCGAGAAAATCCTCTGATTCTGAGTTGCCCGTAAGGTCAGTCCAATCTATTTGGCCAAGGTTAAAGTCGCCTACTATACAGACTTTGTTGTGTACGGAAGCCCTGCGCATTTCATCCCAGATAAGTCGCTCATTGACTCTATCAAGATTGGGAGGTCTATATATTACTCCTGTGATTAATTTTTCCCTACAGTCACTTAATTATATCCAAATTGTTTCTGTATTCCGCTCACTTTTTATTTCCTTATTTATTTCACACTTCAGATTATCCCTAATATAGATTGCTACTCCGCCTCCTTTCCTGGTCTGCCTATCGGTATGGAACAATTTGTAACCCGCAATTTGGTATTCGACCGGCAACTCATGTGAGTCTAGGTTGTTCCATGTTTCAGTGAATGCTATTATATCGATTTTTTCGGTACATACCAAGGCCCTAATATCATCCATTTTGTTTCTCATACTTCTACTGTTCGCGTAGTAGACATTTAAGTTAGTCGTGTTCTGAGTCCTCCCTTTACCGCGTTTAGTTTTAAATTCCCTGTTTAATTTAGTTTTGTCATCATTCCTAACACTATTTCCCTGTAATCTTTTACTTTGTTTACCGGCTCCCACTGCAGTTTCCCCCACCCCCGTGCCCATATGTTCCCCTAGCAGTTTAAAGATTTAGAAATCCTTTGAACTGCCCCCTCTAGAGACCCAGCCAGGGTTGCCACCCCATCCCGAGACAGGTGCACCCCATCCCTAGCATAAAGGTCCCTTCTGCCGTAGAAGTTGTCCCAGTTGTCAATGAATGGGACAGATATTGACTTGCAATATCTGTCAAGACGGTCGTTGACACCAACCGCCCTTGACAACCATTCACTGCCACCTCTCCTTCTAGGCAGGACACAGCATATGATAGGGATCCCTCCCTTAGTCCTAATACGATCTATAGCTGCCTTGAACTTATCAAGAAGCTCCTCGCTCCTACACCGGCCAATATCATTGCCTCCTGCACTGAGGCAGATTATGGGTTTGTTCCCATTACCAGACAAGATATTGTCCATCCTGTCAATTATATCCCCCACCCCAGCTCCTGGCAAACACACCCTCATCCTATTTTTGTTTTTACCACAAAGGCCCTGTCCATGTACCTTACCTGTGAGTCACCAACAATTTAAGTTTTTATACCTTCCTTGTCATCCCTGTCCCTGACTGTACTAACGTCCAATTCGTCTATCAAAGGACTGAACGAGTTGGTACACTTAGCTGTTGTTGTCATTGTTGTCTTATCCTTGGTGTACTTCTTCACCACCAGCTTAGTCCTCCCACTCCTCACAACCTTCCACTCTCTTGAGTTTTCGTCAGACAATGGCTTTCCCTGTCCAGCCTCCCCTTTTAACCTCGCCAGCTCTTCCTTTAATTTCAGGTTCTCCAACGTGGCCCTCTCAATTTCTTCCTTGGCCCTCGCCAATTCTTCCATGGACCACTCCAGTTTCTCTGTTTGACAGAAAGAACTAAATGGAATATATTATTACCCCGGGTGGGTTCGGCTGAATGTTGACTTAGGAAACAGTCCTGAACAGTGCCAAGAAAATCCGCTGATTCTGAGTTACCCATAAGGTCTGTCCAATTTATTTGACTAAAGTTTAAATCGCCTACTATACAGACTTTGCTATGTCTGGATGCCCTGCGCATTTCATCCCAAATAAGTCGCTCATTAACTCTATCAAGATGAAGAGGTCGATATATTACTCATATGATTAATTTTTCCCTACCATAGGTTAATTCTATCTTAATTGTTTCTGTATTCAGTTCAGTTTTTAATTTCCTTATTGATTTCACACTTCAGATTACCCTTAACAGATTGCTACCCCGCCTCCTTTCCTAATATGCCTATTGGTATGGAGTAATTTGTAACCTGTAATTTGGTATTCGACAGGTAACTCAAGTGAGTTTAAGTTTATCCATGGACGGTCTCAACATCCCAGATCAGGGAATAATTATAATATCGTTTTGTGGGTGCAAATTTTTGTCCACAAAGCGATGTGGCAATAGTTATGTTGCCAGAACTCGATCTGAAGTAACCTAACATAACCTAACCTAACCTTGATGGAGTTCTGGCAACATAACTATAGCCACGTCGCTTTGTGGACAAAAATTTGCGCCCACAAAACGATATTATAATTATTTCGTTGTTTGGAATGTCGAGGCCGTCCATAACAAGTTGTGGCTGTTTTGGAGGAGCTCAGGCTGACAAGTGGCGAAATAATGACCAAATCATAAAGTGGTGAAAACCGATAACGTTCGCATCTGGGAATGATTTTTTTATAATCCATGGTTGTGATTATTTCAATTACAAAAGGTGATTAGAAATCAATATTCTTTTTTTGGTATTTGGCTATATTCATCGAGAATAACTTAATATAGTATCAAGAGGTTCTCGCGTTGCGCATCTGAGGTAGCAGCTGTCACTGGTCACGTGACTCAGTAAAATGGCGTCCTGATGCGTTGCGCACCGCCATGTAAACAATTTTTGAAGAATACGACATAGTACACTTCGTTTTCAAGATAATCACATCTAGTTAGTGATAATAAGGTACACAGTGGAGATAGAGAAGGTTTGTTATGAGGTAAATGTCTTCCATGACGTGTTGTGCTCAGTGTTTATGGTGACCATAAGTTCCATTGATTTTGTTCGCCTTGTTTAACCAAGTTCTTGTATTGACGTATTTGAAGTAGATTTCAGGCAGTATTGATGATGGAGAAGTGTATATCATATATTACCCATAGATCTTGGCATTTTAAGCCTAACTGACGACTAACGCCGATAAATAGATTATTGTAACGAGGTTTGAGAGGAGCATGTTCGTCCGGCGTATTATTTCCTCATAATTATTACCTCATTATCTGCCTCAGCGTGGTGACTGTAAGTCTGTTTTAGCAGCTACGTTAATACCCCGATTAACACATACTCAAGATGAAGTATACATATGCATAAAACAGTGAAGTTTCTCAAGACTTGCCAATATGTCTCAATTAATGCGACAACAACCTATGGTCCAGTGAGAGCCATCCCACATGGGTCTAGTGTTAGTACAGTAGACTGGAGTGCCTGGTGAAACATGTGGTGTACAGTAGTTTCACAGGATAAAATCCCTTTTGTGTGAAAATGTAAAAAAAAAAAAAAAAAAAAAAAGTTCTGTATTCACTTATTGCCACTAAATGAATTTCGGGAATTTTGTAGTTGCATTCGATAATTTTGACACTACTAAGACACTTCTTCTCACAGATACTCACAGATGATCTTCTGGAAGAGGCTCACGCCTGTGACTCCAGCTCAATAGCCTCTTCTCTACTCAGACAGTGGCTGTGTGTGGCGGATATTTGTGCCCTATAGTTATATACTTGTTCTTGATTTTTCCAGTATTTATCTGGCTGGTTAGGTTAGATTCAAAACTTTTTGATGTATTTTGAGCATTATTTACTTTGATTTTTATAGCAAATCTCTATATTCTGAAAAGGGGGGGGGGGGTTCTTATCTGAGAAATCGTTGGCTTGTGCCAGAAATGAAGGTCAAATTCATTCATAACGCATCAAAGTCCATCGGAAAAACATAGTTTCCACTTCGATTTCGTTTGGTGGTAACAAGTGAAAATTTACCTAAATACCCTATATCTAATTAAGAACATAAGAATGGAGGAAACTGCAGTGGGCCTTTTGGTCCATACTGGGCAGTCCCATTTATACCCAACCCCTATTGCTCATATAAGTATCCAACCTTTGTTTGAAGCTATCCAGCGTATTCGAGTTAATGATGATATTTGGTAACTTGTTCCAGTCATCCACTTCTCTGTTTCCAAACCAGTGTTTACCTATTTCACGCCGAAATCTAAATTTGTCTAATTTAAAACCATTGTTACGAGTTCGCTCCTGGTTGGATAGTTTGAGTACCTTTGTAATGAACCCTTTGTTTAACCCAGACTTCCATTTATACACCTCTATCATATCGTCCCTCACTCTACGTCTCTCGAGGGAGTGCAAATTAAGATGCTTTAACCTGTCTGTACTCAAGGTTCCTAATGCCCGGGATTAGTCTTGTCATTCTCCTCTGGATTCTTTCCAAGGATTCTATATCCATTCTGTAATACGGTGACCAGAACTGAACTGTGTAATCCAGGTGAGGCCTCACAAGCTCTAGGTATAATTTTAAGATGACCTCGCTAGTCTTGTAACTAACACTCCTTTGTATGAACCCAAGTACTTTATTATAATGCCTTGTTACGAGCAAAAACACATTGTTTACTTGGCTTAAGATTTCTACTTATCATTACTCCTATATCTCTCTCGCAGTCGGATTCCACAATGGCATCGTTGTTCATCTGGTAACTGGTTTCCCTGTTTACATCTCCTATACTGAGTACTTTACATTTGTTCACATTGAATTTCACCTGCCATTTTTCCAACCATTCGAAAAATTTGTTTAGATCTTCCTGTAGTTTTGCAAAGTCCTCATCATATTTAATTACACATCCTATTTTAATGTCATCAGCAAATTTACTTGTGTTGCTGTCTATGCCGATATATGTCGGTTATTTTTTTCTACTATAAATTGACTCAAGTTTCTTACTTCTGAAACATTAATTGAAGTTTGGAGAAATTGCAACTTTCTTAATTTTGTTTTTCAGTAATCTTTTACGGGGGTGTGCCCATTCCGTCACCAACTATCCAACCAGGTGCGAACTCCTAACAATGGTTATAAATTAGACAAATTTAGATTTAGGTGCGAAATAGGTAAACATTGGTTTGGAAATAGAGCAGTGGATGAATGGAACAAGTTACCAATCATCATCATTAACTCGAATACGCTGGATAGCTTCAAACATAGGTTGGACGGATATATGAGCGATAGGGGTTGGGTGTAAATGGGACTGCCCAGTATGGGCCAATAGGCCCACTGCAGTTTCCTCCATTCTTATGTTCTTATCGCCCTATTTTTTACCCATTTCGTCACCACTGTTTTTATCCGTTTCGTCACTCTGCTCATTCCCATCACCATTTCAAGGGCAATACATTCCAGAAAATTCTTACATGATTAAAACATCAATATACAGGTATCCCCCGTGTTACGGAAGGGTTCTGTTCCTGGAAAATTGACCGTAACGCGAAACCTATTTTCCCATTGACTTCCATTATAAAACTGGAGATGTGTTCCTAAGGAATTTTTTCGGCCCCAAAAAAGTAATTCAAGCACTTTTATTAATGAAAATAAACATTTATGAACACATACAATACAGTACATTAAATAATTTATGATATACCTTCTTAAAACACCAAGTTTAATATCCAATGTAATACCTTTGCGACTTGTTTTTGCACTACTGCGGTCACTTCCACTTGATGGCCTCATTCCAGTCATCTTGAATAAGGGTAATGCACTATACTGTACTTACTGTATGTTTGTAAAAGTTAAATCCAACTGCTGGGGCGAGAAACATGCGTGCACACTGGATGTAAACAATGGACTGACTCCTCGTGGCGATGCCACCTTTGACGGCAGCAAACACCAAGAAATCCACACCAAACAAATTATAATTTTATATACTGTAGTGATTTTTTTTAAATTGTTAAAATTTACCCCAATTTCAGTAAGGGCGGATTTATGGGCCGTAACGCGAAATTATTGGTCATAATTTACAAATTCCGTAAGAGCGAAATTCCATAACCTGGGCTTCCGTAACGTGGGGGATGCCTGTATACACGAAAATTTCACTAAATTTGCCAAAATAGCTGTTGCTTGGGATAGAAAATAATAAAAACACCTAGTTTACAAAATTGGATTACAAAATTATGCCTCAGCATAACAATACATTGGATCATACAAGCATCTCACTGAGACCTTTATTAAAGACGAAAATAAAATTTAAGAACATTATTACTCATGCAAGCATCTCATTGACTAAAACGAAACAAAAATAAAAACATTGTTATTATGCCTGCAATCATCTCGCTTAATATTTGAAAGACTAGAATTTAAAAACAACTAAAAACATTGTTATTACTCATGCAAGCTTGGAAGAAGATACTGACACTTTTTTAGGAAATTAGAACTGGTGATATTTTTTCTTCATATTCATCCCATAGCTTCCAGAGACGAACTTGTTTGTCATGATTTGCTTTTCTTTTGCACGATTTTAGCTTGTGTTCAGCAACTAGTTGTAATTGCAAATCAATGAAGAAGAAATCACCTTCATTTGTTCTGTATTTTGTATATTTACCAATGTTTTAATCGTTTTCTCTATTAATAATTAATATTCATGTATAATAATAATAACAATAATTCTCGAGTCATCTGTATACACGTGTAAAATAATAACTCACAGTTTGTCATTAATACCTAATACCAGTGACTACCGGTCTGTTATTGGGGACGAAACGGATTTGATATTGGTGACGAAATGGGGTGTATCACTTTTATGTACCGAGTAATCAACCACCTTTGTTGGAATTCAGGAAGACTTAGAACATTCTCTTACATAATATAATTTAAGCTGTGGAAATTTGTCCAGTTTTTGGTTAGGTAGGAGGTATTTTTAGAGTAACACCAGAAGGAGTTGATAGAATTGGAAAAAAATTTGTGGAAATGTTTTATATATATATATATATACAATCAACACCTCAACCCGCCAGGATTTGAACCCACGGCCCACAAGCCTATGACTGTGACCGGGGAACGCTAACCGCTGGACCACCAGGATGCTAAAAGCAGTCCTAGACTTTGTTATATTTCACACAAAGCCTGTTCAACGAGCTTATGGCGCCGTGAACCTCTAATGGGGACCACCCACACCACTTAGGTGGTCAGAGTAACGTTTTACCAAATCCGGCTTCGAAACACGAGGATCCATATATATTTCATTAGCCCAATAAAGCACGCGGACTTCTACATACAATCAACACCTCAACCCGCCAGGATTCAAACCCACGGCCCACAAGCCTATGACTGTGACCGGGGAACGCTAACCGCTGGACCACCAGGATGCTAAAAGCAGTCCTAGACTTTGTTATATTTCACACAAAGCCTGTTCAACGAGCTTATGGCGCCGTGAACCTCTAATGGGGACCACCCACACCACTTAGGTGGTCAGAGTAACGTTTTACCAAATCCGGCTTCGAAACACGAGGATCCATATATATTTCATTAGCCCAATAAAGCACGCGGACTTCTACATACAATCAACACCTCAACCCGCCAGGATTCGAACCCACGGCCCACAAGCCTATGACTGTGACCGGGGAACGCTAACCGCTGGACCACCAGGATGCTAAAAGCAGTCCTAGACTTTGTTATATTTCACACAAAGCCTGTTCAACGAGCTTATGGCGCCGTGAACCTCTATGTGCAAGTAAATCACTGTAGGTGCGCGTGATCTAGGTATATGCTGATAACCACAAGGAAAGAAGAAAACACGAAGTTCCCAAGTGCTTTCGTGTAATTCATATCTTCAGGGGTGAGTGCAGACTGTACTCACCCCTGATGATGTGAATTACACGAAAGCGCTTGGGAACTTCTTGTTTTCTTCTTTCCTTGTGGTTATCAGCATATATACATATATATGCTGTAAAATAGATAAATGGAATCGAGAATGCACAGAATGTATTAGAACTTAACCTGACCGATCTAACCTAAAGTAACCTACCTTCCCAGAAAAACATTTTAAAACATACTTTATGACACTGAATGGATTCTCGGTTCCTTTATCTATTTAATGGATTGTAATTAACGTTTCCACAAAGTTTTGTCCAATTCTATCAACTCCTTCTGGTGTTACTCTAAAAAAAACTTGCCTTGCCAACAACCGGATGAATATCCACAGCGTATAATTTGTCTTTCATTAGATTAACCAAACTAACCTAAACTTAAGCTTCACAAACATTATTTTGCTTAGGTTAAGTAGCTTAGTTTAGTTCATTTAATAAAGGTTAGATTAATGCAGCTGTGTTTGTTATGTCCACAAAGGCACTCATGATTTTATGCCTGTACAAGATTACCAGTACTTACTAGGAAATTTGGTGCAGACAATGTTGTTGCCATGTTTAGGGTTAAACTGTTGGTAAATTTTCACTTGTTGCCACTATAAGAAATCGAAGTTGAAACTGTTTTACCAATGGTTTTTGATGCGTTCTAAATGAATTTGAACTTCATTCTGGTGCAAATCAATAGTTTCTGAGATATGCCCCCTCCCCCTCTATCTCAGAATATAGAGATTTGCTATAAAATCAAGGTAAAAGGTGTTCAAAACATATAAAAAACCATCGAAAGGGGGGGGGGGGGGTGTACCGCCACCTATGAATACACATAATAAAGTGCTCCTATAGTATGCTGTTTACCGAGCTGAAAATGGTCTACCAGGATATTTACACTGTGGTGTCTTAACCTAATCTTAACTATCATAACCTAACTTAACTTGATCTATCTTAACCTAACCTATCTTAACTTAATCTATCTTAACGTAACCTATGTTAGGTTAGGTTAATGGATGCTACAGTGTAAATATCCCAGTAGACAACTACAGCTAAGCAGACCGCATACTGTAGTAGTACCCGTAATAAAATGTTAAATATCTCTTTTATACGTAATTAGCCCCTGAAATGCAATTGAAGAAAATTTTCTTAGAATTGTCAAAATTACTGATTGCAACTATAAAATTCCCAAGATTCGTTTGTGGCAACTAGATAAATACTAATACAAAACTGTTGATGCACTAGCCAGTGAAGGATTACAACTTAAAGCAACTTTCCCACCAAAAGTTTCCATATGACCTGTTGATAACAGAATAACACCCAAGGCCAACTTACCTAACCCAACTAAACCTAAAAGGATGCTCTTCTATACTAGGGGAGTTATGTCTGATGCAGGAGATTATAATTATCAGGTTTGGTTTGTTTGTTCATCTTATTTATGATAAATCATTAGTTGTAGTTGGTGAGGATCTGCTCCTTACGTATGACGTGCCAGCACCGATGAACTTGCTGGGTTAATGTTATGAAAGTTATTATAAAACCTCGCTATTTATTGGTACAGGTAAAAGAAATCAGTATAATAAAACAGGTTAAAAATAACTTTAATGTAGGGAAATAAGATACATACAGTACTGAATATACTGTATATAATTTATCACTCCCCAAAGTTAACAGAGAAAATTGTTTGTACTACAGTAGAAGCTGCTCAAGGTAGTGATGACAGCATCCCTATTTAGAATTTTTAAGAAATAATGTTAATTTGAAATAAGGCTATAAATTTGAATTTGTTCCCAAGTATGTCAGCAACAGTTACGGGAAACAACATGGTTAGGAGCAAATGTAAATGGAGTATTTACTGTAGTTGTTCATTTTATGGTGTTTTGTCTATTTTAAACTTTGATGCTAAGATTATTTAATATAACTAATTATAAAATATGATTTTACTGTGTTTTTTTTATTTCTTTATTTTGCTTCTACCTTTTTTATGCACAGTATATATTGTATTGTTTTTTATAATGAAATTTATATTTCATTATACAGGTACCTGTAATGTAAAATGATCTCTGATGTTAATGTTTATTTTTCAGGGTTGTGACTGAGCCATCAGAGGAGAGGGGGGATAATAAATTTTAAGGTAGGGGAAAAGATTTGGCAAATAATTTATTTTTTGGGAGAATAAAGAACAACGGCACGATGACTTCACGAACAAAGTCCAAGAAGGAGGAGGAGAAGAAGAGGCAAGAAGAGGAGGCAGCTGCTCAGGTAAGACATGTCTAGGGGTTGGAAAAGACCTTAAGATTTGTGGCTTGGACTAATCCAATTATTTCATAAAGCAACCAAATAATAGTTACACTTGTGTACTGTATATATGTGTGTGTTTGTCCATCGAGTTTGCCACTTTTTTTTAGAGTCCCAGCTGCTGTCTCTGTTTAGGCTGGAACAGTGAGGGAAAATGACAAGGTGTTTGATACAATGAGATATTAGGAGAAGACTTTGAATGGATCATCATCTGCTTCAGTTCATAAGTGATCTGGAAAATAAATGTCAAGAATAGCACTTTTACAAGTCACTTACATTACATGGAGAAGGCAGTAGAGTACAGGCTCTTTGAAAGGAATGTTGTTCCCATAACAAGGCCAAAAATAAGGAAGTTTATGGCACAGTACAGTAAACCCATACCCAAGATAAATCATTCTTAAAAAAGTTAATTTGTACCGAAGATCACTCGTACCCAACTCACGCTTTGATTTTTTTGAGATGGAAGCACAGGCTTTATGTAGTACTGCAGAATACAAAGTAACCAGAATTAGACAATGAAAGCTGTCTATATATATATATATATATATATATATATATATATATATATATATATATATATATATATATATATATATATATATATATATATATATATATATATATATATATATATATATATATATATATATATATTGGGCACAAGTTATCTTGTAATTGAGTAAGACTTGACTTGTTCTGATGGGTACAATTTGCTTGAGTATGAGTTGTCCAGCACTGCCCTAATTTTTTATGAGATGTCCTTAGACATTGTATTATGTAGTTAAAAGGAAAATAGAGGTTAGTCCAGGAACCACCCATACTGTCCAGTAGTGTTGGATTTTATTGTTATACAAGAATAGTTGTATCTTACTATACAGAATGTGAATTACTGTTGAAAGGCTGAAAATAATTACAGGAGATATCCACATCCTCACCTTGTGACTGCTTTATGTGTCTTTGGCTTGGAAACTGCATTGATACAGGAAAATAGATCTTGTAATTTGTTTGGCTTGTTGATGTGAGTGAATTTGTATGGAATCCACTTCATACCACACCGACACCACTAACAAATACTTTTGTCTCTGCCACATTCACTCTCAGGCCTCTGACTCTTTTTCCAGCCTTATATTTCTTAACATTTCTCCACTGCCTCTTCAATGCAATCTACTATCAGCACTAAGTCATCAGCATGTAACATCTCCCAGGGCAGGCCAATGCTAAAGTCCCATGATATTACTTCCAGCACCATGGTAAACAGAAGGGGGCTTAAAATAGACCCCTAGTGGACTTTTACTTTCACCTCAAAATCCACACCTTCTTCACCATTTACTCTCACAGAGGTTTTTGAGCCTTCATGTATAACCACTCAAACAAGGTACTCCATGACTCTTAGCCTTCTCATTGCTCACTTTGCTTCTTCACATGGTACCCTTTCACCTGTCTTCCCCTAAGTTTACAAACCTAAAGTACAATGTTTTCTCCTTCCTTAGATAATTTTTTTGTAGCAAATAATGTCTCTTATGTTCCCCCTTACCTGTCATAAATACAAACTGTATTTTGTGTCTACTCTCTCCCTTATATCTTTCTACAACTTTCAAAATCTGACTTAGCAGTTTCAGGTCTCTGAAGTTCCCATGTTCTAGTGCATCACCTTTACAATCTTCTTCCAGTCATCTGGAATTGTACCTCCATCATGATTGCAATAGTCAATTCAGTCACCTACATTGCTGTCTGCCCATTCTCTTTCAATCCTTGTGCATGGTGCTTTTACTAATTCTGCTGCCCCTGTCCCATTCGTACTTTTCATTCAGCAAGTGATTGTTGGGGTTTTTACAGGCATCCTTGATTTCCTCATTATCAATAGTCACATTACAGCACTGTGCTATGGTTATTTCTAACATACTGCGCACCAACAGCATTATTGTTTCTACCCACTATTTGCTTGGCTATTATGAAAACCTCTCCTTTTACGTTTGCACTATTCAACTTTTCCACGAATGTGTTCCGTTCATGTTTCTTAGCCTTGTAAACCTGTCTTCTAGCCTTATGCTTGGCCTCCAGGTATTCCTCGCCACCACCTATGTTCCAGGCTTTATACAATTTAATGAGCAATCAAAATCATTATCATTATGCTTACCTAGAATTATTAACAATAATGATACGTAAGCTAGTTAATTAAATCAGAATTAATATGATGTTTAATTTTCCAGGCCTATGAAGAATTTGTTGCAACGTTTGAAGAAACACCAGTACAAAAGGGAAAAGTGTGGGTCAAAGCAGGAACCTTTGATGCTGGCTCAAGAAGTAAGTTGGACTTTTGTACTGTATATTGTTATTTGATATACAGTAGTATGTGCAGTAGATCATTACAGAATACGTAAATGATTTGTTTTGTTAATATACAAGTGTCCCTTTTTTTGTGGTGAAGACTCACAGTTGCCATGGCAATTGTGAGTCTTCATAATATGTTATGTATCCAGTAGTTATTTACCAGATTTTTTTTTTAATTCCAAGTTCCTTTAATGGTTATCATTTTGGGTATAGTATTACAAATAGAAGATGGACCTTAAAACTGATCAACAGTAATGTAGTAGAGCACTGAATAGACTTAAAAGATATAGATATTTTCATTATCTGGTATCATAAGGTCTTGTGTTGCCATTGGTGGCTGTATAGTATTTGTAGAAACTGAATTTTTGAAAGCACAGTAGTGTGTTGTCCAGGTCAATATTTTTTAATCATTAAGATAGATGGATAGTCTCTGATTGCCTCATAGAGTTACAACCCAGCCTCACTAGCTAAGAGGGCACTTGGAAGTCCTACATAATGACTCGGTCCCACTCTGTAAAACTGGGTTGGCAATAAGAAGGGGGCCTCCAGCATTAAAGCTTGCTTCATATTTGCCAGATGGCAACAAGGACACCACGTCATCAGGTTATTACATCTGTAAAACAGTGGCGATTGTGTGTGTGGTAAGTTGGGCATGCATAAAAGGATATGAGCGGTTAATTTTACAGTATGAATTGGTCTTGATGCTGAAATTTTTTACAAGTATTTTTTCTTCAATTTTGTTTAGAGGAAGACACAAAGGAGAAGGGCAAACTCTATAAACCAACATCGAAGCTGGCTGAGTTAGCTGAAAAGTTCTCGAGTGCAGAAAAAGCTGCCCAGTACTCCAACCTCAGAGTAGATCGAGACAAGCCAGACAAACCTGGAAAAAAGAAGGAAAAGGAAAAGAAGAAGAAGAGTAATCTTGAGCTGTTTAAAGAAGAGCTGAAAATGTAAGCACTCAGTGTTTGAGTATACAGTACAGTATTTAACCCAATGTTGATAATTAACTTGAAATTTTTTGTCCAATGAATGCTTTATTTGTTAATGAAAGTCGTCATACTCCATAATATACTTGTTGGACTATGCTATTTCGGTTATTATTTTTTATTAATCCTTTATAACTTCATGATTTGAATTATGAGTAATATTTTGGTTGTTTAGTGACACTACCATCATTAACAGTGTTGTCATCCCATGGTACCTTTAGCTAATTGTCTTTATATTTTCCCAATTTTATTATTTTATCTTCTATGATATATTAGATCAAAGAATAATTTTGTGAGACAGTGTATATACCTGTACAGTATTGGGTTTGTAAAGAAATGCTTCTCTCTGTACAGTATTAAGTTTGCTTTGGTATGGCATGGTTCATGGAAATTTTATTTTGCACACTTAACCTTTAAACTTCTGCCCAGGAAAAATTGGTTACTCTGCTTATGTGCAGTAATGAATCCAGGTTTTTTTTTCAGATATTACAGAAATAGTATGAAGAACAACAGAATATGGTAGCTATAACATACGTCCCTGCTCAGCCTCATATCTCCTGCTGAAGCATAAAGAAATGTCTTATTCCTTTTATGTTTTGAAAAATAGCCATAGCCAAGCACACATGTCTGCCTGATAGGGAGAGGGCTAGTGGTATATGGCTATTGATGAGTCTAACTTAGCAACAATACCGCCAGCAATGTTAAGTGTAACACTTAAATAACCATACCACCATCCTCAGTTGTGAATTCAAACAAACAAACTGAATGGCAGGAGCAATTACCTTAAGGTAGTGTAGTCAGGGTTCACCACAAAGGATGGGGAATGGCGGGATGAAAGGCGCAGGCTGAGGGTGGTTGTTATGATCAGCGAGCTAGAATATTTCTTTGCCATATCTCCAAGATAGTCACCCCAACTGACTCTGGGGAGGGGGGGGGGGTCATGTGATTTGAATTGTTAACTAAGAAATACCTGTAGGTGTTAAATTAAGAAATTCATAAAAGCGAATTTTTGTATCTGGAATGTTGATAAAGCGAGGGATACCTCTACTGTATTGTAGTGAAAATGCAAAACTTTTGAGTATTTTATGATGTATTTGTAATATTTAAGATGGTATTATATGCTTTTTTATTATATACTTAGGATTCAAGAAGAGCGAGCCGAGCGCCATCGTATTAAAAATATGTACCAGACACGGGAATCTGGAAAGAGCAGTCGATTTGAAGCAGCAGAACCCAAAATTCCAGGATTTCTTGGTATGGGTAAGTTTGTTTGTTCTCAAATAACTCTCTGGGAGCAAACAAATTTTGTTTTTTGTTTTGTTTTTAACCGCTTGGATAAATGGGAAAATAGCCTCAATTACTGTACGTCAAGTAAAGTTTAAGAGGTAAGAGCTCTGTTGAATATCTTGATTGAAAGTATACACGGAAAGGATAAACTCGTAATGTATCTTGAGAAGTATTTAAAGAGTACAGTAAGATAGAATTAGTGATTAACATTGAAGATAGATATTTTGGGTTTATTTAAAATTACTATCTTCAAGTCTGATTTTGGTTGTGAAAGTACAGTACAGTACAGCATGCGCAGACAATTTGCGGACCTCGATTATTTGCTGATGACACCCTGGATGTACCCAAGAATGTCTAAGGGTAGTTTTAAAGTTGCTCGCATTTTCACGGCCGGGACAGGGAGCCATTTGTTCTAGAGACTGTAATTTTTTTATCTGTATTGTATAGCATGCCCTTAAAATTCGCGGGGCTAGGTTTTCAAAATGGCCGCGAATAACATTTGCTGACCGGGGTGGTACATTTTTACTCGTATTCAAAGAAATGTTTAATCCCTTTATGTGTTGCCCCAAAGACAATTATTTCTTTTACATGTACAGTATTGTACAGTTCGTCCCCGAATTACGTACATCTGAATTACGTACAAACGGCCGATACGTACATCGTTTCTGAAGTCTTTAATTGCAAAAATATTGTCTTAAAAGGGCGAGCAATTTTTAAATTTGGCGGGCGAGCCAGCCGCACCGCGCCGCCACTATCACTGACCATGCAGACGACACGCTAGACGCACCAAAACAACAAGTCTGGTCATTGTGCATACAGTACTTCTCCTGTGAATTTCTGCCCTATTTTGTACACTTTACTCTGTGTGCAATGACTGGTGTAAAGCGTAAGAGTGGTGAAGCCAGTGGGAGTGCTACGAAACGTCAAGCAATCTCACTAGAGGTAAAAATGGACATAATAAAACTGCTTGAAAGTGGTGAAAAGTTGACCAATGTTGCCCGCAAATTTAACCTGAGTCGGTCAACTGTTAATACAATTGATAAGGGCAAAGAAAAGATCAAGGAACATGTGAAATCTGCAGTGCCAATGCAATCTACGATTATAACTAAAAGAAGAGGGAAGGTTCTGGAAGAAATGGAAAAATATCTTGCGCTGTGGATCGAGGACTGCACACAAAAACGTAAGCCTCTGTGTCTCAGTATGATTCAGGAGAAAGCCCTAAGTCTTTTCAACGACCTAAAGAAAGATCACCCTGATGATACTGTGACATTCAATGCTAGCAATGGGTGGTTTAACCAATTCAAGGTGCGAAATAAGCTGCATAATGTTCGAGTGACTGGTGAGGCGGCGAGTGCTGATTGGAAAACAGCACAGGATTTTCCAAAGAAACTCGCGGAAATTATCGAGTTACGTACATTTCGAGTTAAGTACAACCTTTTGGTCCCCATTATGTACGTAACTTGGGGACTTACTGTATATACAGTGGTCCCTCGACTAACAAACGCAATTTTTTCCACTGAGTCTGTTCTTAACCAAAAATTTTGTTAACTGAATATTATTTCAATGGGATATTGGGTAACTGGTTCCAACTCACAGAAAAAGTACACACTAAGTACTGTATATCGGTAATAGAATTAACAAAATATTAAATATATACTAAATACAGTACTGTACTGGACAGTATACTGTACAATAATAAATAAAGAACAAGAGAATACTGTATTTTAACTTTGAGGTGTGTATGTCGTATTCCTCACAGCTTTGTTTACATATCAAACAGCTGATTGTAGAGGCAGTCGATGAAGACATGCCATATTCTTTACAGAGTGCATTGGTTCTATTGCCTTCTTTGTGTTTCATAATAATTTCTGCACTATATTATCAATATGGTAACTAAATTTCAGAATGACCAATAATTTTAAATGTAAAAATGCAAAAATATTCAAGATACCAACAAACTCGATGTTTACTCCACTATAAACAAGGTTAAACTGAAAAGCGTTGGTGGGTGATTCAATCAGCTGAAGGGCGCACAAAAACTGTTCCCTGTACTGTATATATTATCTATGTTAAATTTCAGAATGACCAATAATTTTAATATAAAAAATGCAAAAATATTCAAGATCACAACCTTCTTGATATTTACTCCACTGGGAACAAATGTAAACATAGAACTGATTACTGTATTGGCAGACTAGCCAATCAGCTGCTGCGCACAACAAAGCGTGTTTCTTGTAAGGCTGTCATTAATTGAAGTTTTGTTTGTTAATGGAACTGAATATCCTCATGGGAGCTATTTCGTTAATTGAACCGTTCGTTAATCGAGGGACTACTGTATTTGTGTGTAGACACACGAAACACATACAAATAAATAATAATGGGAAAATCCTCTTACAAATAATTAATCAGAAACAAGACAACAAAAGTATTAAAAATGTTTGTCGACACTCAGTTCAATACAACTCCATGCTTTGTTATAACTTTAATAACAAAGCACGGAGTTGACTTGAGGGTAGTCAGCCAATGTTATTCGCGGATTTGACTATTCGTGGCCATTTTGAAAACCTAACCCGTGAATTTTAAGGCGATGCTGTAGTCTGAATATTGACTGATTAATGATGATTGTAGAAGTTTGTCTGTTGAAACTTATGTTAGAAAAACTGAGTATGGAAGTATTTGTGACATGAGACTGGGTATGGGTGAGTGTAAAGAGATGTTCTAACATTAATGTATTATATTAGAAAAGTCTCACAGGTCTCCTTTCTGTGTTGTGATATACTGCAGATTGGGTGGAACGTGTATCTGTGAAAATCAGACTTGGATGGCTCTTGTAAAAATAATTTAAAAACATTTCTTCCTGTCATACAAATTTGTAATGTGTTTAAGAACCATAGATTACTGAAGGATGAATTGATTACTCCCACAATAGTACTGACACAAGTCTACCACCAGACTATGTCATATACAGTAAAACCTCGATTAACCAACTCGGATTAACCGTCAATCCCGAACTCCTAAAAAATTTTTTTTACGGGGATTAGCCCACCCGGGCACAGGTCACTGACCCACATTGGGGCCTGGGGGCCGAAGATGTAATAATATTAATAATGATAATAATAATAGTAATAAAGAACCATAAAGAAATGCAAAAATGAAAAAAAATCAAGAGTGAGAAACAATATATGTATGTTGTGTTGTCAATAGTAAGAGAAGCATTTGAGACCCTGCAGTTGTGTGTAAATTAGGTAGAAAATCAGATCAGCAACCTGGGACTTGGTCACAATTTTTGTGATGACATGTTCTTTGACTTTTCCATTTTTTATTCACGGTTTCTGTGCTGGTTCATATTTATTTACTAAAGTGGTTAATGTTTTAAAGCAAATTCTATTGAAATATGAATGGCAAATGAACAAAAATGAATAGAGGGAATTAAATGTAGTTTAGGGAAAGGTATTTTGAAAATGTATGTTTTATTTCCGTAGACTTTATGTACGATTAACCGACCTTTCGGATTATCCGTCGGCCCTTTCCCCCCATATGTGGTCGGTTAATCGAGGCGTTACTGTATTATAGTTACATGTATAGTACAGCTTACTAATTTGGAAGTTATAATGCATATTATCCTGTACGGTTACGCGTTGATGGCAGTAAGGTCAATTATTACCTTCCATCTTATTTCAGAAAAGTATATTATAGTTGTGAAAACATGCTGACACCTCAAGATGGCAATTTTGTTAAATGTTGCATTTGATTACTGAATACTTAGCTATATTATTAATATGTTTATATCAGAATGACTCATAGTTGTTATTCATTGAAAATTCCTAAATAAAGGACAATGATCTTAACATTATAAATTATTGTTGATGTTAATCAGAATAAAGAATGTTTTAGGTCATAATTTGGGCTACAGGAGTTATTGGTACAGCTGTGTCTAGTGTTTTGGTGCTGTAGTTCTGTACATTGAAAGAGACCTTCAATAAATTCAACAGTAGTTGAGGTTTATTTTTTCCCTTTCTACAGTACTGTACTTTGAAATCTATTAACTGTTGTTTGTCTTTCTCTCACAGATGATCCCAAAATTGGAAGTTTTGACCCCGGAGACCCAACAACAACTAATTTATATCTCGGAAACCTAAGTCCCAAGGTTAGTTGTTGTAACGGTTGATTATTTAGGTAGATTGTTGACCTTTACATACAGGCTATCATCTGAGGAAATTTCATTTTCCTTGTGCTCCAGTTATTTACACATAAGGGGAGTAGGGAATCCTTAGCCATTGATTAATGAGAGGTGATTTTGCCATATATACATGCAGCAAAGCCTCGAATAACAACGGTAATGTGTCCTCCAATATTGCAGTGTAAGGTGAATCATCGTACAGTATCAAAAATCATTAATTACCATTAAAATTGAAATAATAATGAGATGCGTCCCCAAGTGTGACCTTTTCATATCTTTTGTGTGACTTTTTACTCTCTTTTTCCCCCAAAAAACAATACAATTAATGAAAATTGCAAACTGTATTCTTAAAATAATGTTCCTGAATGCACCTTATACAATATAAATAAATAATGATATGGTCACACAAGAGGAGATGGGACACCATTCTTTTCGTCAGTGTTTACAGCCGTGAGTCCGGGACGATAGTTCTACACAAGAAAATTAAGAAAATAAGACCCTGGTTGTAGCTGTAGTAAAATTAATGTAAAAAAATTAATACCGGGGTATGTATATATGTTTTAAGTAATGTTATGTAATGTTAATAAATGGAACAATAGAAGTAGCCAACCACTAATGGCAAAGAAAAAAAGGTGAGATGGATTGGGAATGCCAACATGTACATGCGCATTTAAGGATACCGCGTCATTTATCTTTTTAAGAATATGTACAAAAGATTCATTCTTGTTTATTATTGAATGTGTATTTGATTGAATTAATCTTAAAATTGTGGTCCCTCGGTTAACGAACACAATTCTTTCCAGAAGGTCGTTCGTTAACCAAAACCATTGTTTCAATGGGATTTTGGGTAATTGGTTCCAGCTCACCGAAAATTACATACAAACTAAAAATAAATGCAGTAAAGTACACTTACTTTGAGGTGTGCATGTAGAAGGCTCCTGGTTGATGATGATGATGGGAATTAGAAGTGGGGGTGGAGGAGAAAGGAGAAGAGAAGGCATTGGGGTGGAAGAGAAGTCACCCCATGCTTCATGTTGCCATTTCACCCATAAAATTTTAGTTCACTTGGTGTAATTCAAGATTATTTCATTCAAATCAACACTGCACTGCGTTATATATTGTCAATATGTAAAATAAACTTCAGAATGACCAATAATTGTACTGTAAAAACGTAAAAATAGTTTATGTTCAAGAGAGTCTCAAGCAAGATGCTTCCTCCACTGAGCAGGGACACACACTGGCTGTTTGGCGTGCTAAAAACTAGTTCCCTGTACTTCAATTATGTTAAATAATTGTTAAAATGACTAAAAAAAATTAAAATAAGACTTGGAAAATTATTGAATAATAATACAACCTTCTTGATATTTACTCAAATGGTTAAGAATTTAAGCCCTAAAACTGATTACTGTATTGGCGGACTAATACTACAGCTGGTGAGCAAGCGAAAACATGTTGGGAAAAATTCGTAAGGAATTCGTTAACCGAAGTGAAGATTCTTATGGAAGGTAATTCGTTAACCCAGGCATTCATAAACCGTGGGACCGCTGTACTGTATATGCGAAATGAACAATACAATTCATTGATAATACGTAGAATATTAAAACACACAAGAGGATAAGAGACAGCAATGTTGTCAGTGTTTACACCCATAATGTCAGTTATCCACCTGAAACTGAAGAAAATAAGACCCTGTTTGTAGCTGTAGTGAACTTTATGTAAAAAAATTTAATACCTGTATGTATGTTTTAAATAATGTTATTTAATGTTAATAAATTGAACACTAGAAGTAGCTATCCACTAATGGTAAAGAAATAAAGCGAGACGATTGGGAACGCCAACGTATGTACAGTAAGTGCATACATGTGAAATTTCTCTACATATGAATATGAAAGCAACACTTATTTGCTGTTCATATATATTTTAAATAATATTTACGAATGTAAAAAAAAATTCTACTCGCCAATGGTGGTAAAGTCTAAAACATAAGGACAGCCAATGATGTTGTGCGAGTTTTTACTCAGATGACGAAATCATCAAGTTCAATTCTGGCTGAAGCTGTAGCTTTCCATAAAGTTGTTGCTGAAACTGTTACTGAACCTGAAGATGTTGGTTGAAGCTGCTTATGATGTTGAATTTGATGGTGTAGACCTTCGAATAATAAAGCTGTTGAAAAAACCTTGTATAGCTGCTATCTTTTCTCATTGTACATCTTTATGTAGAGGTCATTTGCATTTATTTAAATTTTAATGCTTTGTTCTGTTAATGGATCCACATCTAGTTTCTCGGCTGAGCTTATACACTTTCTGTTAGGTTTTGAAACAACACTACCATCACTTGCTCTCTTACTCATGTTGAATAGGGATGCAAAAATGCTGTAAGAAACCTGAGAACGTTTTTCTTTCTTTTCCTGTTCAGATGCGTGATAACAAAGGTCCCGCCAGCTGCGATTGTTTATACTAGTGATGCTGGCATCGCCACTAACAAGCCCGGTAGCTTCCGTGCGCAAGGCGTGTTTTATATATATATATATATTTTATGAAAATCCACAATGAAAACGTGGATAAGATAAATCTTGATAAAATCACACGGGAAAATGGAAACAACGGAGTACCTTAGCTTTCGTCTTTATTCAAGACATCTTCAGAGGCAACTGGATTACATGGACAGAGAGAGGCTTAAATATACAGGGTGACCTAAAAACATGAGGTCAGGTCAAAATGATGACATCCACTAATCCCCACACCAACACACACGTAGAGGAGCTTAAGAGAAGGGTGGTGACGTGACTAGTCAAGTCAGGTCAGAAAAAAGGGGACCCACAAAATAACTATCATACATCTAGATCAAAGGTTTTTAAAAGCATTTTTAACCTTGGGCCACTGACAAATAAATTTATGTAACATATTATCAGTTTTGAACTGACCATCACTAAGGTTTATTGATTTTAATTCCTTAATCAAACTAGCTTCAACAAGAAGTCTTTCTGTGACACAAGATGATTTGAAAACTTCTAAGCTTTTTTCCCAAGCAATGGGGTGATTATTATTCCTAACATGAACGAACAAGGCACTGCTTTCAGATGCAGTTCTAATATTATACTTATGTTGTTTGATTCTAAGCTGCAGTGTTTTTCCTGTCTGACCTACATAATTACAATTACATTTGCTACATGGAATACAATAAACACTACCATTTACATTCAAACTTGGGCTATTCCTTATTAACATATTAGTAATGGTTGAGTCATACTTGAAAACAACATTAATATTTAGAAGCTTGAGGGACCGAACTAACGGGACAAATTCATTACGATAGGGCAGAGTCAAAATATTCTTAAGTGTAGGAACTTGTCTGGTTTGAGAGGAATGAAAGGATTTTTTAGCCCTATTAAAACAACGATCAACAAACACAGAAGGGTACCCAAGATTATGTGCAATAGAACGAATGTGTTTCAATTCATCGTCAATAAATTCAGAGTCACAAATACGCAGACATCTTAAGAACATAACAGAAAAAACTGACATTTTGGTAGACTCAAGGTGATTCGATAAAAAGTGAATGAAACTGTCTACCTGTGTGGGCTTTCTATATACCTTGAATTTATAGTTTTGGCCATTTCTCATGATAAGCATATCAAGAAATGGAAGGGATTCATTTATTTCTCTTTCAATTTTGAACGTGATACTAGGGACAATATTATTAAGTTTGTCTAAAAATTCAAATGGGTCACTGTTTTTAGGCCAAAGACAAAGAACCTGACTTGACTAGTCACGTCACCACCCTTCTCTTAAGCTCCTCTACGTGTGTGTTGGTGTGGGGATTAGTGGATGTCATCATTTTGACCTGACCTCATGTTTTTAGGTCACCCTGTATATTTAAGCCTCCCTCTGTCCATGTAATCCAGTTGCCTCTGAAGATGTCTTGAATAAAGACGAAAGCTAAGGTACTCCGTTGTTTCCATTTTCCCGTGTGATTTTATCAAGATATATATATGTATATATTATATATATATATTATATATATATATATTATTATATATATATATATATATATATATATACACACAGTCAACCCTCACTTTGCACTTTGCACAGGGTACCGCGGAAAGTGAGAAACGCGTAAAGTGAATAACATAACATATGGGATTAAATGAAATAGAGACCAGCTGACCCCCAAACTCCACTTTTTCCAACACAATACCTATGTTCTAGTAAAAATAACATCTTAATTTTATGATGGTACATGCACACAATTAATACTTAAGAGAAATAGAGTAATATAGTCACCAAGTTAATGTCCATTCAAATAATGGACTGACTCCCTCCCCCTCTTGAGAAATTTTGGGGGGAAAACCAGGTATAGTGATAAATAATACCTCAAACTAAAGTTAGGATAATATAATTGACATTGCTGTATGTCTAATGCAAAATCTATGACGTTTATATTCAAAATGATCATCAAATTGTAAGAATTCCAGCAATGTAAATTATATTCTGGCTGGGTAATTTGTATGAATTTTATGAGCTAAAACAAATATCTTCAGTTAATAAAAAAAAAAAATATTCTTCACGGCACTATCTGTCAATCAAAGTACCTCACCTTGCCTCCCCCCTCCCCTCTTCCAACCGAGCCAGATGGTCAGTCCGTCCCAACCCTCCCCCCCACCACCCACCAATCCTCCCTTCAAGAGAAAGGGTGGGTGAAAAAACTAAATTTTAACATTTAGTATTAAATAATACTTCAGATTAAAGTTAGGATAATATAATTGACATTGCTGGATTCCTTGTAAAACCAGGAATATTTTGAATATAAATGTCATATATTTTGCACAAAAGATAACATATTTACTCAAGAGTAAACATTATATGTAAAAATTTTATGTAATGCAAAATATATGATGTTTATATTCAAAATGATCATCAAATTGTAAGAATTCCAGCAATGTAAATTATATTCTGGCCAGATAATTTGTATGAATTTTATGAGCTAAGTAAAAAAATTATACTTCACCCGCGTAAAAGGGTGGGTACACCCACCGAGGAATGTGAGCATCCTGGGTTCTGGCAGGGCACCGTGTAAATGTGGAAACGCGGAATGTGGGACCACGTAAAGTGAGGGTTGACTGTATATATATAATAATATCGTGATTTAGTTATTATTTATACAAAAATTTAATATACATTTTTATTATTTTGTTGTAAATACGAGGAAAGTAATGGCATAAATTGAATTGGGTCCTAAATTAACCAGGGTCTTAGATATGAATCCCTCGGTTAATGAGCACAATTCGTTCCAGAAGGTTGCTCGTTAATCGAAACCATTGTTTCAATGGGTTTTTGGGTAATTGGTTCCAGCTCACCAAAAATTACATACAAACGAAAAATAAATGCAGTAAAGTACACTTACTTTTAGGTGTGCATGTAGAAGGCTCCTGGTTGATGATGATGAGTATTAGACTGGGGGTGGAGGAGAAGGCATTGGGGTGGAAGAAAAGTCACCCAAATGGTGCCATTTCACCCATAAAATTTTAGTTCACTTGGTGTAATTCAAGATTATTTTCTTTAAATCAACACTGCACTGTGCTATATATTATCAGTATGTAAAATATATTTCAAAATGACAAATAATTTGACTGGAAACACAGAAAAAAAGCGTTTATGTTGAAGAGTCTCAAACAAGATGGTCCTTCCTCTGAACCTGTAAACAAACTGACGCCAAGCTTGGTGTGTTGAGTGGCTGTTTGGCACGCATAAAACTAGTTTCCTGTACTTCAGTTATGTTCAATAATTGTTAAAATGACTAAAAAATATAAAATAAAACTTTTAAAATGATTGAATAGCACAACCTTCTTGATATTTACTAAATTGGTAAGGAATTTAAGCCCTAGAACCGATTACTGTATTGGTGGACTAATGCGACAGCTAGTGAGCAAGTGAAAACATGTTGAGGAGCGCTCGTAAGGAATTCGTTAATCGAGGGATTGCTCGTTAACCGAAGTGAAGAATCTTATGGAAGTTAATTCGTTAACCGAAATTTTCGTTGACCGAGGCGCTCATTAACCAAGGGATCACTGTGTATATACAGGTTGACAACCCTTTAACCGAAAAGCTCTGAAAACAAAGTTTTTTTTTTTTTTTTTTTTTTTTTTTTTTTTTTTTTTTGCAGGGATTAGCCCACCCGGGCATAGATCACTGGCCACATCGGGGCCTGGTGGGGCGAAAATGTAATAGTAATAGTAATGATAATTATTCATAGTAGATAGAAATTTTAATAAAAATACACCAAAATAAAATATAACATTAATAATAATAAAATATAATTATAAAATTAATAAAAATAACAATAATACAGGAGTACTGTAAGAATAAAATAATAATAATAAAGAAATACAAGAATGAAAAAAAGATCAAAATTGAGAAACACGACCTAGGCTTATGAATTATTATTGTTATTATTATTATAATTTTTATTATATTCCCCCCCCCCCCCCCCCCCCCCCCCCCCCCCAGGCCCTGATGTGGGTCAGTGATCTATGCTCGGGTGGGCTAATACACATTTAAAAAAAAAAAAAAATACCATTCTGAAAACCGAAATGCCTCTGGCCCCAAGGATTACAGATAAGGTATTGTCAACCTGTATATATATATATATATATATATATATATATATATATATATATATATATATATATATATATATATAATCAACGACCTCACCAGCAAGGAATCGAACCCTCGACCTACTGGGTGTGACTAGGGAACGCTTACCGGCTAGGCCACAAGGACACTAAAAGCAGTTCTAGACTCTGTTATATTTCACACAGAGTCTGTTCATCGAGCTGATGGCGCCGAGGTTCACGGCGCCATCAGCCGGTAAGCGTTCCCTAGTCACACCCAGTAGGTCGAGGGTTCGATTCCTTGCTGGTGAGGTCGTTGATTATATGTTCAAAGTCCGCGTGTTAAATGGACTAAAAATGAAGTATATATATGTACCTCGCGTTTCATACCAGCTGGATTCGGTAAAATGCTACTGACACCACATAAGAGGCACGGGCAGTTTCCCAATGAGGTTCACGGCGCCATCAGCTCGATGAACAGGCTCTGTGTGAAATATAACAGAGTCTAGAACTGCTTTTAGAGTCCTTGTGGCCTAGCCGGTAAGCGTTCCCTAGTCACACCCAGTAGGTCGAGGGTTCGATTCCTTGCTGGTGAGGTCGTTGATTATATGTTCAAAGTCCGCGTGTTAAATGGACTAAAAATGAAGTATGTATATATATATATCTATATATATATATATATATTATATATTATATATATTATATATAATATATTATATATTATATATACAGTGGGGTATGCTATAACGAACGGATCCTACTACGAATATTCCTATAACGAACGGTTTTACCTATAAAATTGAGAATGCTATAATGAACGCAACTCCTACAACGAACGCGGATGAATACGGGACTATTTCGCCTGGCCCATGAATATTGTTGTACCGCGACCCACAACAAGAGCGTCAGGCGCCATCTTTGTCTCATTGTGTAGCCAGTGCACCACTGTTATTGTTGAAATTTCGTCTTTTGATGTGGAAATTCGCGTTATTTGTATAACTATTTTGTTATACAAGTATACAATTGTAACAATGAGTTGTCCAAAGCGAGTGAGAAAGCTAATAACCCTTGAAAATAAGAAAGAAATTATAAAGAAACGTGAGAATGGAAAAAGCATTGCGAAACTTAGTGATGAATATGGGATGGCTAAATCGACTATATGTACGATTTTGAAGAATAAAGGGGAGTTAAAAACTGTGCAAGTGGCTAAGGGAATCTTTAGACTTAACAAAGCAAAGTGTAATGTGATTGAAGAGATGGAAAATTTACTCTTAGTGTGGATAAAGGAGAAAGAAATGGCAGGTGGTAACATAAGTGAAGCTATAATTTGTGAGAAGGCCAGACAATTGTTTGAGGACCTTAAAGCCAAGACTCCCAGTGCAAGTGATAGTGATGTGCCAGTGTTTAGGGGTACCTGCATGCTGAATAACACTAAGGTAAGATAAAGTACCGTATTTTTTACATTTTCCACAGAATTTTTTCAGTGTTAGGTGGTTGTATTTGGGGGCCTGGAACGGATTAAACCTATAACGAACGAATGCTATAACGAACGAGGTTCTGGAACCAATTACGTTCGTTATAGCATACCCCACTGTATTATATATATATATATATGTATATATATATATATATGTATATATATATATATATATATATATATATATATATATATATATATTTATATATATTATATATATATATTATATATATTATATATATATATTATATATATTATATTATATACACCTAGACCCCGACTTACGACGGGGTTAGGGACCCAAATCCAGGTCGTAAGTCCGACATGGTCGTAAGTCCGATATAGATAAAAAAAAAAAAAAAAAAAAAAAATTTTCTTTTTTTTTTTTATTTTTTTTTTTTTAATAAAAAATCTACAATGAAATACAGTACAGTAAAAGTAATGAATAATGATGAATGGATACAGTACAGTGAAAGTAATAAATAATAAGGAATGGTTACAGTGTGACTGAGCACTTAACCTTTAATGTAGTCAGCTGAATGCACATGGGGCCCCCATAATTTTCTAATTATACATGGAGACTACATTAACTGGAAACGTTTCGGTATATATACACAGTATTACCCCGCTTTACGCGGTTTCACTTAACGCGATTTCTCATATACCGGTGCCAACTTTCACTTAACGCGATTCATCTACTCATGTACGCGGTGAAGTATAATATTTTTTTTTTTTTTTTTTAGCTTATGAAATTCATACAAATTACCCGGCCAGAATATAATTTACATTGCTGGAATTCTTACTATATGATGATCATTTTGAATATAAACATCATAGATTTTGCATTAGACATACAAATCTTAGATATAATGTTTACTCTGAGTAAATATGTTATCTTTTGTGCAAAATATATGACATTTATATTCAAAATATTCCTGGTCGTACAAGGAAACCAGCAATGTCAATTATATTATCCTAACTTTAGTTTGAGGTATTATTTATTACTAAAAAGGTAAATATTCTGGTTTTCCCACACATCTGGTAGGGAGGGTTGGTGGGGGAGGGAAGGACCGACCGACCATCTGGCACGGTGTGAAGAATATTTTATTTTATTAACTGAAGATATTTGTTTTAGCTCATAAAATTCATACAAATTACCCGGCCAGAATATAATTTACATTGCTGGAATTCTTACAATTTGATGATCATTTTGAATATAAACATCATAGGTTTTGCATTAGACATACAAATTTTAGATATAATGTTTACTCTGAGTAAATATGTTATCTTTTGTGCAAAATATATGACATTTATATTCAAAATATTCCTGGTCTTACAAGGAATCCAGCAATGTCAATTGTATTATCCTAACTTTAGTTTGAGGTATTGTTCATTAAAATTTAGTGGTTTCCCCCAAAAATTTCTCAGAGAGGGAAGAGCCAGCAGTGTAGTGTGAGAAGAGGGGGAGGGAGTTGAGTCCATTATTTGAATGGACATTAACTTGGCGAGGGTATTTCTCTATTTCTCTTAAGTATTAATTGTGTGCATGTACCATCATAAAATTAAGATGTTATTTTTACTAGAACAAAGGTATTGTGTCGGAAAAAGTAGAGTTTGGTGGTCGGGCCAGTCTCTATTGGAATTAATCCCATATGTTCTGTTGTTCCATTTATGCAGATTTCACTTAACTCAGTACCCTGTGGGTTCAATTGACCGCTTGGGTAAATCAGGGTACTACTGTATATATATATATACACACACACACACACACACACACACATTAGCCAGAACCCCTCTTCGCCGGAACTCTCTGATAGTCGGAGTTTAAATTTTCTTGGGAAATTGTTCCCATACCGGCTTTGGGAACGAGTTTCTGGAAACTTCCGAGGTTGGGGGAGTTTTTTCCAGGTTTGGGAGATGAAAATCAGGTACATTTTCCGGAAATTCTAAGAAATTTTTCCAGTAACCGGAAGATTCCGGGGATGGGGAATGCTTTGCCAGGTTTGATGGATGATGTAATGTGCAATTTCTGGAATATCTGAGAAAATTTTTCCATTTCCCGGTGATGAGAGATTCTTTTCCGGCTTTGAGAGAGTCGACTCATTACCCGGAAATCTCAGAAGTGCTCGACACCAATTGTTCTTGCTAACAGATATATCACTATATATTAATGTAACAATGATATTTTCCGTTCAGCTGTTTACACTAAATTCAGTTATACAACCTAAGGTATTGAATTTATAACTATAGTCATAAAGGATTCTTTTCATATACAGC
This sequence comes from Homarus gammarus, assembly GCA_958450375.1. Taxonomy (NCBI): domain Eukaryota; kingdom Metazoa; phylum Arthropoda; class Malacostraca; order Decapoda; family Nephropidae; genus Homarus; species Homarus gammarus. The sequence goes on from CAUDMG010001998.1 coordinate 280,221, forward strand.
TACTCCTCGATTTAAGACCTACTCCACTTATGACCACCCGGACATACGACTGCCCGAGTCGTACCAAAAAATTTTCAAATTACGTATTTTCGAGTCCCGACGTTAATGATTGCACTGTGTACTGTACTGACAAAATTTTCGCTTGTAATTCCCTTTAAAATGGCTGGCATGCTTAAAAGTGAGTTTTGTGGTGCTGAGAAGAAAAAGAGACACCCATTTTAGATTTTCTATGTACAGTATTACCCTGCTTTACACGGTTTCACTTTCCTCGATTTCTCATTTTTTTTTCATTTACGCGGTTCAAGTACCTTGCCAGAACCGGACTTTCACTTTCCGCGGTGCATCTACTCATATACGCTGGTGAAGTATAATTTTTTATTTTTTTTTAGCTCATAAAATTCATACAAATTACCCGGCCAGAATATAATTTACATTGCTGGAATTCTTACAATATGATGATCATTTTGAATATAAACATCATGGATTTTGCATTAGACATACATTTTTTAGATCTAATGTAATAATTTGGTTTACACAAAGCAAATATTTTATCTTTTGTGCAAAATATATGAAGTTTACATTCAAAATATTCCCTGACCTGCAAGGAATCCAGAAATGTCAATTATATTATCCTAACTTTAGTCTGAGGTATTATTTATTACTAAACGTTAAAATCTAGTGTTTTCAACCAAGCATTTCTCAGTGAGGTAGGAGCTAGTGAGCTGGGAAGAGGGGGGGGGGAGGGATTTGAGTCCATTATTTGAATTGACATTAACCTGGCGACTGTATTTCTCTTAAATATTAATTGTGTGAGCATACCATCATAAGATTAAGATGTTATTTTTATTACAACATAGGTATTGTGTCGGAAAAAGTGGAGTTTGGGGGTCGGGCCAGTCTCTATTGGAATTAATCACTTATGTTCTGTTGTTCACTTTACGCGGTTTTCACTTTCCGTGGTACCCCGTGGGTTCAATTGACCGCGTAAATCGGGGTACTACTGTATTAGCTTCTCATTTTCGACTTACGACCAATTCAACTTACGACCTGGATTTGGGTCCCTAACTCCGTCGTAAGTCGAGGAGCAGCCGTATGTGATTATACAAGTATGTTATGTCAAGTTCTTACTTAAGATTAATGGGTGTGTTTTTAGCTTACATAGATTTAGAGGCATAAACTCACTCACACATGGTTTAACCCTTAATGGTCTGACGAATCTTGGGAGGTCTCCCTTCAGAAATTTAATACTAGGCAAAAAAAATTACAATCATAAAATGAATGTTCTAATCTTATGAAAAGTTAGACATATATGTTAGTTAATATGAAATAACATAATTATTACTGTACTCACCACCGATGGTTATTGGCGAGTTTGAGAAGTCGGCGAGACATTGTACCTCCTCTAGCAGTTATCACGCATCCGGTAGTGAACTACCAACTCACTCCATGTTCTTACAACTTCACAACACCTTCACATGGTTCCTAATTATTACACTATATACAGTACATTCACCACTCTTTGGCTTGGAGTGGCAGAGCTTGGGAGAAGTGTGGGTGAGCGGAGATGAGCTATTGCCACAATAATAGTCACGCTACTCATGCGAAAAAAAATGAAGCACTAGTTTGGCGCCATCAGACCCCTAATACGTTGGGCGCTCTGGAATGACATCAGATCTTTAAGCGTTAATAATATGGCCAAATACACTGTAATCCAGAAACTTTCATGTTTCCATAAATCACTGCTGTTTTTTTTTACCATTATGAAATATAATTCCCAAGCAAAGTCATGCTTAAGCTCAGAAGTTCTGAAAGTTTTGGTATGAAAAGTTAAACCTGCAATATTTTTACCAGGTATGTTGGGGGGGGGGGGGGGTAAGTGAAGACATTGCTGAAATTTTATCCCTGGGTTGAATGAAATGATGGGGATACCAGATGGGTATTTGGGGCCTTGTAGAATAATAGTACCATAGCAGAAGACATACCCTGTGTTTTACTCGAGTTAGGGTGCTGCTCTGATGACAACAAATGATAGGCAGTATTGTGTGTACAGTATTTGCTCTTGTTTTTGGCCACCCAGTACTATATTGGGAAGTATTTGAATGAGTAGGATAATTTTTTTTACCGTGGACCACCTCTTGCAGCTTGTTAAAAGTGTGTGCATTGAATAATAAGATAATTCTATTCATTTTGTTTTTCCAACTTAGAATGGTATTGTGTACATTTCACAGTTTACTCTGCAGCTATTTTTGTTTTTCAGATCACTGAACAGCGTCTAATGGAATTGTTTGGACGATATGGTCCTTTAGCTTCCATAAAGATCATGTGGCCAAGAACAGATGATGAAAGAAATAGAGGTCGAAATTGTGGTTTTGTAGCTTTTATGAACCGGAAAGATGGAGAACGAGCATTGTCAGCTCTTAATGGTGAGTTGTGGGTTTTCATTTATTTAGGATCCAGAAAACTGAAAGTATGTGCTAGGTGCTTATGAAACTGACTGGGGTCCATTTAATTTATAACTGAAAAGACAAGCAAGTTGGTTTCTCTATACACTATTGTAACTTAGATTTAAGGTGATAGCGTTATGTGCTAATAGTAATAATGAGTAAATATTTCCACACAGGCAAAGATATTGATGGGTTTGAGATGAAACTTGGTTGGGGGAAGGCTGTTCCCATACCACTCCACCCAATATACATCCCTCCAGCTCTTGTTGAGTTAACTTTACCACCGCCCCCCTCTGGTCTACCCTTCAATTCCCAGCCTGATAAGCGAGATAGAGATAAGGTAAGTTCACTTGAATAAATGCTGTTTTGGGGGATAATGTTTGAAAGAATTTTTTGGAATGATGCATACCCAAAAATTTATTACATATTATAAAGTTAGATTTGTTACTGTGATTAATATCCTAGGGTATGCTGAGATAGTTAGAAAAGTTTAGTGACCACAAGTTACACAATATAAATAGTAAAACAACTGAAGCAGCAATTGCAGCAAACAGACTAACTTAAAGCCCAACAAAATTAACTTTAAAATCAAAATATTGCCACAGTGTATTAAGTGGTGTACAGTCAACAAGAAAATTTTCTGCACCTTTACGGTGTGTTACGATGATACACTGGACAAGAATGAACAACACAGGTTTTATATCTATTCCTGTTAATGTTTGTATTAACTATACGTGATATACAAAATACTGTTCATTGTGTTGGTTACACAGTGCATAATACAATCAGAAGTACCAACCTTATCAAATGAACATGGCCTCAGTCAGTGATTGTCACACCCAGGGGTGCAGATTTATTTATTTGTTGACTGTACAAGTGTACATTAATAACAACAACAGGATTTTTTGCAGACCTCAAATAAAATATTTTGTAAAACCATTTAGTAAATATATGAACTTCCTGTTAATACAAGTACAGCATGCCCTTCAATTTCCTGGGATTAGGTTCTCAAAATGGCACGAATCTCCAAATCAGCGAATAACATTTGCTGGGGGGGGGGGGGTTACATTTTTACTTGTGTACAAGGAAATGTATACAGTATTCCCTTTATGTGTTTGCCCTTAGGACAATTATTTATTTTACCTGTATTATATATACGTGTGTGTATGTGTGTGTGAGATGGGAAAATCCTCTCACAAATAATCAGAAACAAATTATTAAAAATGTTGAGTCTACCCTCAAGTTTACTCCGTGCTCTATTAATAACAAAGCACGGAATGGAATTGAGGGTAGACAACATTTTTAATAAAAAAATTTGATTATATGTGAGAGGATTTTCCCATTATTATTTATTTGTATGTGTTTTTTTTTTTTGTGTGTGTGTGTGTCTACATGCACACACATATACAATACAGATAAAAGAAATTACTGTCTCTAGAACAAATGGCTCCCTGTCCCGGCCACGAAAATGGTAGCAACTTTTAAACTACCCACAGACATTCTTAAGTACATCCAGGGTGTCCGCGAATATTAGAGGACCACGAAATAAAAATCTGCGAATTATCCAGACGTACTGTACAGTAAACCCTCGATAACTTGGCACAAGTGGGGCTCTGGCCTTGCCGAGTTATCCCAAATTCTGACTTATCAGGGCACTCCCCCCACCCCCTCCCTTACAAAAAAATTAACAACCCATATATAAGTACAGTATCTAAAACAGCTATCTGTGCATACTTTGTGGGAAACATTATGAGACCATGGATGATAGATATTGGTATACGAGGGCTTTCACTAGTCACTCGTAAAATTTTGGAGCATATCGACCCCCACCTGCACAGATAGTTGTTTTAGCTACTGTACATGTAATTACTAAATGTAAAAACATAACACTTGCCAGCACTGCAGGCAAAGAATAAAGCATCATAGTAGGAGACAGATGCTTGGTAGGTGACACAGAGATATGATAGGTAATGCAGGTGGCCAGATTTCCTAGATTTTCCCAGATAATTTTATATATCTCGGCATTTCCCTAGTTATACTGATACATTCCGAGACCATATCCATGCCGAGTTATATGAAATTCTGAGTTATCAAATGCCGAGTTATCAAGGGTTTACTGTACAGTAAGAAGTTCATGGACACTTTTACACCTTATTCTAGTTTATATATATTCAGTGGGAAGCATCCTCTGCCCTGCCTGTTCCATTTCCATGTCTCTTTGTGCAGAGATTCTGAAGTAATTAAAGATGTTCTCTGCAGCTCATTTACACCTTCTTTACCACAGTAGACAACATGCATAGAATATTCAGAATTGACGGTTTTACACACAAGTTTTCTAGAGGATTAAGAGTTAGAAATACCTTGTTATACTGAAAACTGTCTATTGCAATTTGGACATCATCAATATTATTTGTGATTATATCTCTTACACATCTGCTGGTTTGGCTGTTTTGATTTTAGGGTAACAGTTACTGCATGTGACAAAGGATGGCATTAGTGTATGTTACTGTAAGGCACATATTGGCATTTATTACAGAAGCATGTGATGAAATTAATCCATGTTGACTTAGAGCTGGTAAATACTTTGCCATGTCTTTAATTATTGTATTGATTTTACTACATTAAGACATAAAAATATACACTCATACTGAATGTTTCATTTTGTTTCCTTTCGTGTAGGTCCCACCAGTAGGCGCCCCACTTCCTACAGAGGGAGAAAAGAAAGAGGAAATGGACAAGGTATTAGCAGACAACTTTGCATGCCCTAACTTGTCATGGGGTAATTTTGTAGAATTTAACGGGCAATCAAATTGCAGAAAAAAAAAATTCATATATATATATATATATATATATATATATATATATATATATATATATATATATATATATATATATATATATATATATATATATATATATATATATAGTTGGCTATATATTTTATTTTTTTATTTTTTTTTTTTTTTTACATTTTAGTGAACAGTACTGGCTAAAGATTTGAAAATTTAGAAACCATTAAATAGGCATCCCATTCTACTCTTTTTTTTTTTTTTTACTGAGCAGATATTGCTTATTTTTCAGGATAATTGTCTTGGTTAATTAAAGTCCTTTTGAAGCTATACAAAGTTTTAGTGTTTAAGTTGTGATAATTAATGGTCTTCTTATTGATGTTTTATACAGCAGTCATGTTAAGGTGGTAGAGTAGACATTGACAGGCCTCATATCATTGTACTCTTTCAATCAGAGGCATAAAAAATACTGTTATTAGATTTTCTACTGTGAATATTTCGTTCGGGATTTTAAATTCACCATAAACATTTTACTAACAGCCCTGTGTTTCTTATTGTCTATTATCATAAGTAACATAATCTGCTTGCAATTAACTTTTTTTTTATGAGAAAGGGGGAAAAAAGAATATTTGATATATGTAATCTAAGACCAATCCATCTGTTATCTTTGTTGCTGCTCTATTCCTACAGATTTTACAAAGGGCTGTTGTCAAAGTGGTTATCCCAACAGAAAGGTAAAGAGAGAACTCGTCTTAGTTTGTTTACCAACCCAACCGGCTTCCCTGCCCACTGGTAAGTCTGTTCCAATACACCCTGCCAGTTGTCATAATACTCAGGGAATATAGCTTAATGATCCTACACGGAACATATCTTAACTTTGAGCAACAGTTTTTCTTTCCTTGTACTACAAGTGGAACCTGGGATAAGGTGACCCTTGACCCAAGGTAAGGTTTTGGTAAGCAACTGGCAGGGTAATTAAACTAGACTAATTGGACTGAGGGCTGTTTTTTAATGTTTTTGTTTATATTTTATTTTTTTTTTATTTTTTGTACCTGGGAAGATCCATTTTGCAGAAACCGTAAATCAAGATGGCTTGCAGCTTTGAGGATGACAGCAGACTCCAGCTGTGGATAGAAGCTAAGTTGTGGATGTTCATGGCCACGTTCCATGAAATTGTGCTAATTATTTTTTTTATCGGACGAAAAGAATTCTTGTAGATCCGTTTGGATGTACGGGAAATTTTAAATAACGACGATTTTGCAGGGAAATGAACCAAGAAGTTAGGATAATGTGGTTTACCACACAGTCTATCCCATACAGCCATCTGTTCCTCCTGATGTCCACATTGATGTTCTGGAGTTGAGACCGTGTGTGTGTGTGGCAGGGATTGTACGAGTAGCACCAGAAGCAGCAGCAGACGCCAGATCATTTACCACATATATGCTGCACTTAGACCAGCATATACCTTTTTTACAGCTTGGAAGAGACATCATAATATTGGGAGGGGTTGTCAGGGTCACCCATAAGTCTATCCCACAGCTTCAACGAGTCATCTACCGTGGTGGGTGAGAGCTACTTCCGGGTCAGCAGGAGTTGACCTGAGTTGGCCTTTCTCTCCCAGTGGGGACTCCCAAAGACTCCCAGCCAGTGCAAATTGATGCAGTGACTTCCCTAGTGAACTTGTGGACATATTTCATGGGTCATCTATCTCAGGGCCTGTATTTGTCTGGGCCCCTCTTAGCAACAGTTATAGGTACAAAGAAGGATATTCTAGTTCAAATGTGACAATAGCACTCAGCAATTACCTGTCTAATGTGAAACATAAGAACTCAGAAGATTAAATACCAACTTTCCAGTCACTATTTGTGCCATGAAGAATACCATGTTCTTCCGTACCAGCTAACAGGTAACTCTTGCGTTTTTCTCTGATTTGAGTTCCAGAATGATCAAGATTTTAGACAATCTTAGGTTCTTAAGTGGACGGACTTGGGTTTGAGGATCTTAGGTTGAGCATTGGTTTCAGGATTTATCATTTATTAAGTAATAAAACATGCAGTAGACTCTCTGATGATTAATTAAGTACTCGTTAAGAATTTAATTTCTATTTAAATAGTTATTAAAATTATTCGTTTATTTCAATAGTGATTAAAATATTATTTTCTCTTAGTCATTTAAAAAAAGATTATAATAAGAGTTGGCTGCAATTTTAGTGTGTTTGATCCCTTGTACATTTAATGAGACACTTAAGCTTTGGTTTGTTAATATGCTATTCTATTGATTTTCTTTTGCATGTTGGTATAGTTAAATGCATTACCAAGTTTTTATTCTGGTGTAATCGTATGAACCTACCCTTTTAAGGATTGACTATTGAATTGTACTTGAGTAATTTATACAATAGCTTTTAATCATATTACAGTAGCCACATGCACTGTAGTATCATCACAGAATATAATCTAGGCTGTAATTAGCCCTATAAGTTAATACAGTACTGTAGTATATTAGGGGTGTACAGTGCACAGTTTAACACCCATAATGGCACTGATATCCATTTTGTATTTTGTAACACTTCTATTTCAGCCAACTGATGAAGAGTTACATCTTTTGTATTAATATTTTTTGTTATCATTTGAATTACTTTACTACGCATAGTGGACAGGAGTTTTTATTTACAGTTTATATATATATATATATATATATATATATATATATATATATATATATATATTTGACTTTTTTCTTAATTTTTGTGGTTTATTTTTAACTGCACAGCACTTTTTTCATGTGTCCACTCTGGGTAAAAAGTATAATTCATCAGAACCTTTTGTTGAATATTTCTGATCATTTTAGTGTATGAATCTTTTTCTTTACATGTAACTCCTTATATTCCAACAGATCGTTACTACAACTTATTCACCGCACCATAGAGTTTATTATACGTGAGGGACCAATGTTTGAGGCCATGATAATGAACAGGGAAATTAATAATCCAGAATTCAGGTGGGATTATGGGCAATAGTTCAATGTCTTGTATTGGGTGAGGCAAATTATATGAAAATATTGAAACAACTTAAATTTGAATGTGTAAAAGAACCATTATGTTTAATAAAATGGAGGATTCACTTCTTGAAAACATGATTGATTTATTTTCTAGTAAAAAAATATTATCAATCTTGCCCATGTTTTGAAAATAGTATTAAAATATGATATTATTTTGCCATTACTAGATTCCTGTTCGAGAATCAAGGTCCTGCTCACGTTTACTACCGGTGGAAACTGTTTTCCATGTTGCAGGGGGATTCCCCTAACAGATGGTCCACCAGACCTTTTAGAATGTTTAAAAGTGAGTGTGAGGCTTAACATGTACACAAGTTTCCTTACTAAGTGTATACTGTATATTTTGGCAGATAGGACAACACTTGAATCATCAAAAAACCACCCCAAAACCAGGGGTTGTCTTATAGGCCAGATACAATTTAAAAAATACAAAAAGTGACCTCAAAATCCGTACAGCGAAGGGAGCTGGGGTCGTCAATCTTGAAACAGCTGTTGTAATGTTTAAAAAAAAAATCACTAAAATCAATATACCATTGAAAGCATTGTATAGTAAAAATAAACCATACATTTATAATCCAGCATAAGAGCTCGTCGTACACATCCGAGTCTTATTATTTACGTTGTCATCAGGGTCGTATTAAGGGTTTTGTTGGGCTGTGGCTAATTAAGTTCAGAGGACCTATCTCAGGTTATTTGTATAGGCTGGAGTACATAGGCTAATATGTATGTATGAATGTATATTGTATGTATTTATGAATACAGTACAGTGGTCCCTCGGTTAACGAGCACAATCCGTTCTAGAAGGTTGCTCGTTAACCGAAACCATTGTTTCAATGGGTTTTTGGGTAATTGGTTCCAGCTCACCGAAAATTGCCTAAATTCAACAAAAAAGGTAGTAAAGTACACTTACTTTGAGGTGTGTATGTAGAAGGCTCCTGGATGATGATGATGATGGGAATTAGAATGGGGGTGGAGGAGAAGGGAGAAGAGAATGCATTGGGGTGGAAGAGAAGTCACCCCATGGCGCCATTTCACCCATAAAATTTTAGTTCTCTTCGTGTAATTCAAGATTATTTTCTTTAAATCAACACTGCACTGCATTATATATTGTCAATATGTAAAATAAATTTCAAAATGACCAATAATTTGCTTGTAAACACAGAAAAAAAGCATTTAGTTGAAGAGAGTCTCAAGCAAAATGTTACCTCCACTGAAAAGACACAAAGACTGACGCCTGTATGCTGTGTTGGCAGGCTGGATGGCGTGCCACAAACTAGTGACCTTACCTTCAATTGTGTTCAATAATTGTTAAAATGACTAAAAAATTTAATATTAAACTTTTAAAATTATTGAATAGTATAAACTTCTTGATATTTACTAAAAGGGTAAGGAATTTAAGCCCTCGAACCGATTACTGTATTGGCGGACTAATACTACAGCTGGTGGACCGCCAAATGCAAGCTGAAACATGTGGAGGTCGGCTCGTAAGAAACTCGTTAATCGAGGGATTGCTCGTTGACCGAAGTTAAGAATCTTATGGAAGGTAACTCGTTAACCGAAATCTCGTTAACTGAGGCGCTTGTTAACCGAGGGACCACTGTACTGTATATGCATGTATGTATGTGTATATAATTATGGCAGTAATTGATTTTTAGCTTACATATCTATTACAATCTCTTCAATACATATACACTATCATTAGCAAGTGTCATCAGTTATAACCTTCTATTTTATAAGTATTTTATCATTCGAAAAATCAGACACTCACTCTCAGCTGAAAGACCGTAAACAAACTCCCGTCTCCCACGACTGAGAAGCTCCAAACCTTCATACTTTGGCCAATAGCATCAGACTTATGTCATCCAGAGCCAATCACAGCTCGAGAAGTCTTCTCCTATTTGCCAATCCCAAGGCAGGAATATACTGTCTTGCCCAAGTCGGTAAATTTTAACATCAGCGGCCCAAAATATAAACAGTAATGAGATCTAAAATAATGATTGCCAGCCGGAAAAGCTCTCTAATATTTCAACTCGCCCGCCATGATTTTTTATCAACTATGGTGACCGGACTGCGTATTTTGTGCTAGTCTAAGAAACCTACTAGAGAAATGGTTTATATTTTTGTAAAAAAAATTGTGGGTCTATTTTCTAGTGGGCTTGGGGCTACAGCCCCGCTAGCAATCCTCCCCTGGTTGTCATCATATGGGTCCCAGTCCAAATCTGATGCGTCGGCTTTGGCTTCATCGTCAGTGTCCCACAACATATCATCCTTTGTACCATCTATTGCATTAGAAATATTGCACTTTTTTAAAGATTTTATTACAATCTCTATCACTTTATCCCATGCTTTGATCACTAAATCACACCAGCTTACTCAAGGTTGACTGCGTCTCCATGATATGTAGGTATGTAAACAATACGGTCATCGACCTTAACGTACCACTAGCGAAGACAGTCTTACACATGGTATTTACCTTATTATATGCCTCTCTGATAACATAGTTCAAATGATTTACTGGTACGGGTAATACACTAAACATTCAAAGTGTTTAATACATTAAACATATCACCGTATTGTGGTTTGGTGGTCTTTCACCTAAATTTACTACTTGGAGTACTGCTCTCATATCTGGGGTGGCTCTTCTGTCCAACTATTAGATAGGGTGGAATCAAAGGCATTTCGTCATTATTAACTCTCCTCCTTTAGTCGACAATCTCTCTCCCCTTTCTCTTCGCCGCAGTGTTGCTTCACTCTCTCTCTTTTACAGGTACTTTAACGGGCAATGTTCAGGGGATTTGGCATCCTGTGTACCGCCGGTAAGGCTGTGGGTTCGTAACACACGTCTTGCCCGCGGTGCCCACCATTTCTCTGTGGATATCGGTCACACGAGAATAACCCGTTATAGTACCTCCTTCTTTCCTCACACAGCCAAACTGTGGAATTCTTTGCCTTCTTCTGTGTTTCCATGCTCTTACAATCTGTCTCACTTTAAAAAGCTGGTTTTCCGACATCTTCGTGGTGTAGATTAATACAGTATAACCTTTTTTTCTATATTTTCAATTTCTTTCTGTTCTGTTTTTTCGCCCCCCAGGCTCCGTTGTGGGTCATTTGACCTGTGCCCGGGTGGGCTAATTCCCGTAAAGGGGAAAAAAAAAAAAAAAAAAAAAAAAAAGGTGCTTTGGTAGTTTGGGGAGTCGTCTTATACCACAGATACGAGCTAAAACCATGAAATTTGAGTGAAATTTGGTCCTCGTCTTATCTGAAGGTCGCCTAATCTGCCATAATATACGGTATACAGTATACTGTAATACTAGTTAAGTTGATTTTTTTTTTTTTTTATTCAGTAAGGTAGTTATGTGTGTTGAGGATATTTTTTATTGGTTCATTTTAGGTTTTAATGCTTTTCTTGGTGTCCATATACAGGCTAAGCTACACAGTAAGGGAGGGAGCCACATTCATTGCACTTCAGTAGTAGTGTATGAAATACATACAGTAAGAGAGTGGATATGTAAAGCTAGTTTTGTCCATGCCATCAAGGTTACAGGGGATACGATTTCTTTGCTGTTCTTTCATTACCTCATGGTTAGATGTCTGTTTGAATTTCGGCATCCATAATTTTTATCCGACCATGAAAATTTCACAGCTCTCTGGCCTTAGTAATCCATTATTACTGATCAGTTTTGGTCTAAATAGGTTAAAGATCACTAAAAAGTCACATACCTGGACCACATAATTTTTTCTAATTCATAGTTGAAATTGAGGCTGATCAACCAAGGTCAGTATTGGACAGAAGTCAGGTCAGATTGTCAGTGAAAGTCATCCCATACCAGGATTGTTGCAGAATTTTCATAAGTGAGAGGAATTACCTTTCTCCAAAAAAGCGTCTAATCCTGTGACCACCTAAGTCAGGTCAACAGAAAATACCACATACTAGCATTCACAATTGTAATCTTATGGTACAAAATTTTCATAATTGATTGGCCTTGACATAATGTCAGCACTTAATACCTTATCCACTGGCTCAAGAGACTTAAAGGTATGTGCAGTCAACAACATAACACATGTAATTTAACAACCAGGGTTCCCTGTCTGATTTGTTTGACTGGGACTAAATTATAGAAAAGTAGTCGAGCCTTCCTGACACCCAAATTGTTTTGGAAGTGTCAGTTGCCAATCAGTGACTGTATCATTCCAGTGATAAACCATACTCCAGTGATCACTAATATTAAAAATGGCAGGCAAGGGAATTGCGTTGTACTTTAAGAAACTTGTACAGTACCTCATTGAATATTGATAAGGTTATTCTGGACAGATGGTTCAATATGGAAGCCACCCCCACTCAACCCATTTTTGCAAGGAATGCCAGAAGAGCTCATAAAGATGGAGGAGGAGGAGGAAGACAAAAACAAGAAAGGTTCTTTGTCTAATGCGTGAGTAATACTCTTTTTTGGTTGATTTGTGTGTTCAGATTTTTTTGGCCCCCAAGGAGGTAGGAGAACATTTTATTTTAATGTTAATTTTTTTTTTCTTTGTCCAACTTTTGAATTGTATTGGTGAAAAATGCCACCTTACCAACTTCCCCTTCTTTTTTTCCCCAGAACCAACTTCTTTAATTTGAAAATGAATGCTGAGATTTTGGTCCAAGGTCAACTTTTCTCATTTCTCTATTTGAGCCAGGTTGCAGTCTCTTTGGCAAGAAAATGCAAGATTTATAAATAGTCTTATCATCATAAGACAAATATCAAAAGTCAGACCTACAGCATGAAAAGTAACACCACTTTCATAGTTTGAGTTTGGAGATGGGAACTGGGAAAAATCTTTTTGGGCATTTATACCCAGATATTTTCTTCTTTCTTCAGACAAAGGGGCCGACTTGAATCTATGATACGTACTATGACACCGGAGAGAGAGAAGGTGGGAGAAGCAATGGTTTGGTGTATTGAACATGCAGATGCAGCTGAAGAGATCTGTCAGTGCCTTACAGAGGCTCTCACAAGCAACAGCACAGCTATGCCTAAAAAGGTAACTATTGCTCAAATGAATAGAACTGGCCATGGGAGAATGAAGTCCTTCATTTCTCCTTGGGGATCAGCATATGTACTACATACTGACATTGTTTTCATTCACTAGTATTGAGATTTACAAGTAGTGTGCTGCTGAAATCACTATAACTAATTAGATTTTATACCTTGTGCTTTCAGATTTCAAGATTATACCTCGTCTCAGATATTCTACATAATTGCAGTGTAAAAGTTTCAAATGCCTCATTCTATAGAAAAGGGTAAGTTAATGAAAAACTTTCTTTAAGCAAAATATTGTTTTAGCCTTTATGTAATTTAAAGTAGTCATAAAATCCCAGAATGTCAGTGGTCCTTTCTGTGTTTATTTACATAGACCTCTGTTCTGATTTCTACATAGACTTCTGTTCTGATTTCTCCTTATTCCCTCCCTCTCCCCAATGATATTTTTCCCCCTCGTGTATGGCAGCTTTGAGCTGTGGTTGTAAGATGCTAATTGAATCTGCATCTTTCTGTTAAGTCTGAAGTGTGTTTTCATATTTTTAATGAATATGTGATTATTTTATAAAGCGAGCATTATAAAAAATAAGTACTGTACTGTAAATTGTAGATATGAGTTGGCACAATTTTTCTTCTTAGCTTCAGGATTAAGTGTTCATAATGATGCCACATGATTTACAGGCGCACATAATTTTACCCTAGTGAGTCACTGGCTCCTGTAATGATGCCAAGTGACTCACAGGTGCTTATAATAATACCAAGTGTCTCACAGGTGCTTAAGACAATGCCAAGTGACTCAAGTGCTCACAATAATACCATGTGTCTCACAGGTGCTTAAGACAATGCCAAGTGACTCAGGTGCTCATAATAATCACAAGTGAATCATATGTGATAATGTGACACTAGTTAGAGATAATTCTTTCAATTTGTTGTGTATGTCATATGAAATATAAACAGAGTTTGATATTAGTGGTTCTTTGTAGATCATATTTGGAGTTTGCCCACTTTTTGATATATTGTAGTACAGTATATGAAAGGAATTGCATTACTTACATACCCTTGTTAGATGTCAATTTAGACAGCCTGGTACCATTGTTATAGTCGTTATTTGTGATAATTTAGACAGTACCTGTACGTTAAATTGTTCCAGTGAAGTTTGTAGGAGACCTCATTCCCCTTTTATAACTTATCAAGCCACAACAACTAGCTTACATTTTGTTACTACTCTATTAGACATCTTGGCATCCATTCTTCCATCCTCACTAAAATTCTTAATTATTTTTTGAAATACTAGTACTAGTATCCCCTTTCAGACATTTAATTTTCCTTCCACTCCTCAAATTTTTCAGCATTACCTCACTTGCTCTTGGTAGTGTAAATTTTTTTGGCTTCTTCCTCTTGGCTATCATACTTCATTGTGTATGGTTTCATCCACACCCACTTCTCATCTGTCCCATTGCCTTTAATCACATTTCTATATTTACATTACTTATCATAGTCTTTTTACAGATCTAACCTTAACTATATTAAAACATCCATGGGGAAACAACCATGCTCCTACCCACCTCCACCCAAGACTATTTTACTCATCCCTCTATTTGTTCTTACATTATATTAGTCCTTTTCCATCTTAAATATTTGAGTTGTCTCCCCATTGATGCATATACTTTTGATAACTACCACAATTCATATATATTCATGCGTATCTGAAACTGTTAACATATTCATACTGTTTATGCAATATTCTGCATACACTTAATCCAAGTTTTAAGTACTGTGTATGTCATGAATGTTTATAGTACAGTGTAATATATTTAGGCAATTGGGTTGTAGAGACAGTAGCTGCAGTCTGTCTTTTGGAACACTCATCTCTGACATTTGACTGCTGTATGATTTTTTCTTTTTTTTCTAGTGTTTGTACTTTTCTGTACATAAGTAGTTATCTGATTGTATTGTAATTTTATTCTGTGTACAGATTTCAGGCCAAACTAGCAGAAATATTTGAAGGCCTCCACATAGCATATAATCTAGTGGAGTCACGGCTTCGAGCAGAGCAAGTGAAGCAACGTATAATGCAGTGTTGCCGGGCCTGGGAAGACTGGGCCATTTATCCTCATGAGTTCCTAATCCATCTTCAAAACCTGTTCTTAGGCCTTGTGAAAAGAGTAAGGATAAAAAGTTTCTATCTTCCTAGGTTCTTCTGTTGGTAGTTTTGGTGAATAATTTTACTTACATGTATCAGCTAGTCTATTTGTATTCTTTGAGACTGGGTACTTGACCATGATTCATCACCTGCATATTTTCTACAAGCTTCTAGCCATAATTTAGGTTTTTCTGGTAAGGAATTACACGAGTACCTCAACATTCATGAGGGACAGGTTCCTGGGACACCCGTGAATGTAGAATTTCGCGAATGACATTCTTTAATACCCTATCTTTAATATTATAGTGAACTATAAATTAGGGGAAAAATACTTTATTTTATCCCTCTATATACTAAACAGGCATGTACAGTTGCTTTATATAGTGTTAACAAAAAATACTGTAAATAAGAAGCAAGTAAATGTGGTGTGATGTTAGGGAAGTCACTGAATTGGAGTAGCAGCGCCGCATCATCTGCAGCCTGCTTCACACGGCCCATACTGTACCACCATCACTACGCCATCAACACACACACGAACTCAGGCCTGTCACGTAACGCTGTGAATGAAACATACATACATGTTGAATATTATGTTTTCCTGTAACAAACTTATGACTGGGAAGAATATACAATTTATTCCAGTTATAAGTGTAATATCAACATTATGGGAGCAAAATAATTAGCAGTGTTACTTGTGTATATAAAGTGTACTTTTCTTACCTCATAATGAGCTGCTGTAGAGGTCTCAGTAATGAAACTGAAGATATTACTGCTCCTTTAAGACCTCTGGACTGGGATCATCCAGAATGTCCGATGAAGGGCTGGCAGGTGAGAAAGCCGTATCGGTGGAGTGAAGGAGAGGCTGGCTGAGGGGTGTGGGAGGGCTGATGCAGATGACGCCGGGCTGGTTGTTGAGGAAAGAGACGGTAGTGGAGGGGGGGGGGGTTGGATCTCGGCATTAAAAACAATGTTATTGGTAATTGTTTGGCTTTCTTTTAAGTTGTTTAAAGTTTCTTGGTAAGATTGTAAATCATTCTCGGTATTCTGCTTCATTTTGATGCTTAATTCCATTGATGGGTTATAGTCATACATCATATTAATAAATTTTTGACACTCCTGACTCAGGTCCTTGATGCATACTTAATGCCTTCTCCATCTTCTCCATACCTTCATCACATATCTGATGTAACTTTAGCACTGTGTGGTGCATTATTAGCAACACTACTACTAATTGCCTTGCCTTTCATCTTTATGCAATGAACAGTTAACTCATTAACTTCAAATGCACGGCCAACCGCTGACACATTTCAATTTTCTGTGTCAGAATCATGACTAGTTTCACTCTCTTTGCACCAGATGCCCTACCATCAGTTATTGGCCTTTTGGGAGCCATAACAGTTATAATTAACATTGGAATTGCTCTCTGAGGTTGTTTTGCTGATAATTGAATTCACGAGAGTTGAACTTGAATATGTTGAGGTACTGGTGTAATCCTTTGAAACATTAGTTTTCTCCAAGCTTTGCAGCTTTAGTATCAATCTCCTAGGAATAATTCTTCAATGCCTTTATAGTTTTCACACGTAACATGTGTTTATATATTGAACGAGTTGGATAAGATTAGGTTGACTGATAAACCAAGCACTGGTAACAAAGGCTGGAAATTTTTACATTTAAATTTCTGTTGTCTGATTATATTATATTGTTAGTTGTCATTATGGTATGATTTGGTTACTAAGCATTTTATTAATAGCCATTTATTGCTGTATAGTTGGTCAACACATACATAACCTATCCTAAAGAACCATTGTCTGTTGGTCACCAAACATTTCTGTACACACCTTTATATTGACACCCTTCCCCTCTCCCACTTATATTTTCTCTCATGATTTCCTTCCACCTTACTGTCAAGAATCCCTGTAAACATTCTTTTTGATGTTACTCCACCATATTCATTGTTAGTTCTTCTGATCAAAGAACAGTTAAGTGTATACGCTGCAATCATTATGATGGTCTTATGTCATGCATTTGACTTGGAACTATTTGGTCAGTTTTTAGTAAACCAATTTCCAATTTTATTTATTTATTTATTTATTTTTATTTTTTTTTATGATTCTGGTAGCAGAACAAATTATATTTCAAAAGCTTGTGTGATAGGACTCATGATATTCAAGTTTGTGTGTGATGAGGAAGGGAATTCTAAAATAGAACTGGAGACATTTTAAAAAAATGTGTGCAATAACATTGTCATCCTGCCTCTTCAGCTACAATTATACTCCAGAAACACAATTATCACCCAAACATTTGTTCAACCATAGTTCTCACTGTAAGTTAATATTTTTTACTTACAGTATTGTTATACATTCACTGAATCCTGAAAAGGTTTACTGTTCTTCCTAACTATCTGTCTTACTTTTTTTCTATAGTTTGTTTTCCTTACCCACTTTGCCTTTGTATGTAGTTGTTGTGGCAGCCCTATTTGTTTTCATTATATTATTGATTGTAGAGCAATTTCTGTAAAGTAGTGCATAATATAATTACTTTTAAGTTTCTTCGTGTTTGTAAGAGTCAAACCAATATGCACAGGTATTCAGAAAGCACTTAGAATTTAGGTATTGAATTTATATCTTTTGATGCTTGAATCATGAAAATTGTAGATGAAACAGTGAGAGATTGATCCAGCGCAAGACTTTGACATACCTGACATACTGTAGATGTGTTTCATTTTCATTTATAATTTTGAATATTTCTTTATCAATTCTTAGCAGTAGAAGCTGCAAGCAAATGATGTTTTATGGCAATTTTGTACAAAGCTGGCATAATGTTTTGGCAGTGATACATTTCCCATATTCACACCAATGTGCCAAATCTTCCCTAACTTCCTGATAACATGTACTATGTGTTGATAATTGCTCCTGTCGAAAATCTAACATAAATGAAAGCAGAGTACTGTAGGTTTATGAGTCCCACTCATATACTGTGCCTGCAGATAAGTACATTTTCCTCCATCACTGATTAAGTGAGCTGCTGTCAATGTAAAAGATGTGAAAGAAATTATGCATTTTAAATTGTTATGTTCATTCAGGAACCTAAGATGGAATTGGAAGAAGAGATGATGCATGCTGTTGTTGAAGCAGTGCAGATCCAAGTAGATGATGTGGACGGCATCCCTATAGATGACGTTGATGGTATACCCATCAAAGATGAAGAGAAGGAAGACATAGATGGTGTACCAATTTCCAATTCACCCTTAATAAAGAGTGCTGCTATTTCTGCCCTCCTAGGATATGATGATGATGATGATGAAGATGACATTGATGGTGCTCCTCGTAAGTTGTGTTCTCATAAGATTTTGTCCTTTTTCTTTCTTTCCTTCCAAAAATTTCAAAGAAAATTTAGAAAGAATTGAGGTATTAATAACTGGAGTTATCATCCATGCACATGGGATTAGTCATTCATGTTACTTCCTACATTTCATTGTTTGGAAATTAAGAAATACTGTATATGATAAACCATTACAATATTCCAAACTTTTCTATGTACTTTTTCTAACTTTGTGATGATATTCCAATATGGCAGTATTTCATTTCTTGTTTTAACTTTAGTTTCTGTGCATTAACTAGTATGGTCGTAATTTAGTATGGTACAAAAATGTCTGTCATTTCTATTCTTTTGGTTTCTGTGTATTAATTATAGATTTGTGGTCGTAGTATAGTATTGCAATGTGTGTTTCTTTTTGTCTTAATTATAGAATCGTAGTCATATTATAGTTTAGTAAAATCTAAAAATTTTCATCTTAACTTTGGTTTATGTGCATCAACTCTAAATGTGTGGTCATATTATAATTTAGTAATGTCTTTCATTTCTTGTATTTTAGTTAGTATCTTCACAAAGTCAAAATTTTTGTCATATTATAGTATGGATATGATTATCATTTCTCATCTTTGCTTTTTTGTATTATCTTTATTTTCAATTGACAAGGCCTTTTAAAGTTTTGAAAGAGAACGTTATTCATAGGAAAATGTGAATGAACTTTACTTTTGATAAACTGATTTTTATATGGGGTCCACCATCCAGGGTTATGACCTTGAATTAAGAAAGAAATTCATAGGGTTTCCTTTTCTTGACCAGTTGGATGTACCGCCTGACCCGTCAATCTTTACCGCACACCCTTTTCCTTTCATACAGTACAGTATATGTAAGGGTATGGAATGGGGGTAGTGTACTAGGGACTTGCTAGGTGCAGTAACTCAAAGACAAACAAGTTCAGAATGAAAGCAATTATAAGAGCATAATGTGTAGGTAAACCAGATAAATGTAGTGGTTGTTGTACTAGAAACTAAAAAGAAGAGCATTAAATGGCTCGATAAATGAGATACAAGTTGTAGAAGAGTTGATATTATGCTGGATCTTGACTACAGTAGTCTCTCTACTATCTGAGGTTATTTAGCTCCAAACATCAACTGTCAGTGAGTTAAAGTCATCCCAGTACTGTTTGAGGTTGTTAAAACTATGAGGCCCTGGGTAGATGTATTGAGTGCTGTAGAAATAGGGTTAAATTGATCATAAGCAAAAAAGGAATGATGCATCATTCACTGGCTTAGAGACCCTTTATTTTGAAGAGTGACTGAAAGATCATCTGAATGGGAAATGGAGCAAGTTAGTGATTCATTTGGTATCAGTTAATAGAGGTGATGATTTACAGTGATATCCCTGTTAGCCGGAATAATTGGTGCAGAGCGGTTCCCGGATTGAGAGATATTCGGGTATGGAGACAAATTTTCTCATCCCCGGAATTTTTATGGGTACCATTGTACACCCACTAAAAAATTATTTGGTACCCGTGTCATATTGTATCACGCCGTAAGGGTGCCGAATAATTATTTAGTGGGTGAATATGTACAATATATTGTAAATTAAACAAAATATACTCCTGTATACACTATATAGTACTGTACTCACCAGTAGATGCTGTCATCTTGAGCTTGTGATGCAGGCAGGCCAAATGGTGATGTGATGATACAGGATGACTTACTGTTGTTCTGTACCATCTACAGTAGCATATGTTGCTGTCACTCTCTTCTCCCTCCATGAAGAAGTGATTGTACATGCACTATATACTGTACATACACTCTCTACACACTAGCATACACCGTCCACTCTGCTATGTACAGTACCCTATGTATGGTACTTTCACACTTCTTGAATGTACAGTACAGTGAACCCTCACTTTACGCGGTCAATTGAACCCACGGCGGCCCGCGTAAAGTGAGAAACGCTTAAAGTGAACAACATAACATATGGGATTAATTGAAATAGAGACTGGGCCGACCCCCAAACTCCACTTTTTCAGACACAATACCTACGTTGTAGTAAAAATAACTTCTTAATTTTATGATGGTATGCACACACAATTAATAATTAAGAGAAATATCAATAATATTAGGTTTTTTAACACTTACATTAGTAGAAAAGATGGCTGGGCACACGGGGATGGGGGGTTGGTTCTGAGGCAGAGGGCAGATTATTGGCCCTCACTTGTATCACTTGTATCACTATCCACCACAGAGGCTTGCAGGGCCTCTTTGTCAAACTCCTCAAAGTCCATATAAGTCCATATCCTCACTATCACTGACTTGGGCCGGCTGTGGTGGGTGGTGGGTGAAGAACTCGGTTATGTTTTGATGATTGGGCGACCTTGTGCACACTCTGCTCGCGCTGCTCACCGCGTAAAAGGGTACACACACCGCGGAAAGTGAGCATTCTGGTTTCGGCAGGGTACCGCATAAACGTGGAAACGCGTGAAGTGGGACCGCGTAAACGTGGAAACGCGTAAAGTGGGACCGCGTAAACGTGGAAATGCGTAAAGTGGGACCGCGTAAAGCGAGGGTTGACTGTATACATAATTGTTATCACTTTTTGTCTTAACACTGCTTTAACAGTATTCTTGGCTGATTATATCATGGTACAGTAATGTAGAGTACTGCACAACACAGATTGTATATGAAAACAGCAGTGAATGAGCGAACAAGCTTGTACAATGACATCAGACAATGAACTAAGAGTGTCATGAAGCAAGAGTTTGAGGCGATACTGTGAGATATATCAGCTGATCATAGTCATCCATGCAGTCACATGACAGTAGTGGCTAATTGTAGCTCACACTCACTGTGGGTCAACCCCACCCACGTGCCCGGCATGTGTCCCCACATCAGAAACATTATTCAATCCTGAGAAATTCATTACCATGCCCGGAATTTCTTGGATTGCTAAAAAAAGAAAAACAAAATCCGGCTAACAGAGAGACTTATGGTACTTGTACTTAGTTATAATGAACTTAACATAGTTAAGGGGAAACATGTGATCAGTATAGTAATTTGGATTTAGTATCATGCAGTACCCTGTAAGTACAGTAAACTTTCTAAAAAAAAAATAGTATTTTGACATTTAATGAACTTCACAAAAAATGGCATCATTAAGGCAAGTACCAAATACTGTACTGTACATTGAATTAAAAGCTAAAATCTTTAAATGTTAAAATTAAAAAATTTGATACCAATGATAAATGACTGTATGTACAGGTATACTTAATGTTGGATTCTTAGAGATGAAAATACTAAATTAAAACAAAATTAGGGTTTAAATTTCATTTGAAAACCAATTATGTAACAACTGGGTGAAGGATTTTAATACATTACAGTATATAATTATATATAGTGCAGCTTTGTCATGCATGATTGAAAAATATTTGATGCAGTCATTCACTTCTCTGACTTAAGTGACGAGTTACTCCTCTTCCCCCTTCAGGGTCGATGAATTAATCATTCTACTTGATAGTTAGAGAGGTAGATAATATTATTATAGGAAACGTTTATACAGTAACAATATTTTATAGTGTTTATACATTAATCTCGAAGCTTGTAATGAAATTTGAGGGATGAAATGACTTCTTTTGTGATATTTTATGGTTTTCTTTTGTTTAAATCAATTTCATTATGATTTGGTAAAAGATTTTTACACCACAACAAATGTAAATGTACCCCAGTACAGTACACATTATACGGACAGCTGTCATGTTACTTAGTTCTTGTTCTAACCTTCATGTAGTAACAAAATTTTTAATTTATGTTTTCTTGTCTTTCTAGTTGACCGCTACACAGCGTCAACTATCCACCAAAGTCGACTATCCGCGGGAGGTCTGTCCCCAACCTCCGCGGATAGTAGAGAATCTACTGTATTAAGAGCACTAAGTAAGGAATGCAAAAAGATTGTACCTAGGCAACAGTCATTCACTTGATATAAGTATGATATAAATTTGATTGAAATGTTCTGTGCTGTACATTCAGAGTATAAGGTGTAGTGAATTGCTACTGGTTACCCTCGAGTTACGGCCATTTTCTTAAATGATGTAGTCATACGTATACCCCACCCCCGAGTTTCAGCCGGTCACTCCTGGTTTAACGTTCACTACGAGCAATCGACCGTGTCCTCCTGGCTGTGCTACTATGCACAACATTCTTTTCACCTGCCTCAAAGCGATTGATGTGCAGCTCCATGCAGTTCTATTCCTTGTCCACATTAAAATTGCCCTGTTTTATGCCAGTTTGAGAGTGTGAAATGTTGTGAAATATTTGTCAAGTGGTCAGTCTTCCACAATTATACCAAAAAGTGATTGTTTTATTAACAATAACTGAGAATTATCACAACTGCCCAGTGTTAACAATGAGTGACGTGGAGTGGATTGGTGAGTTTTGCTGTTACACTACTTTTCTATCTTTATTTTTTCAGTATACAGTCAACCCTCATTAATTCGGACCCCTTTATTCCGGATTTCGGATAATTCGGACAAAATCTTTTTTTTTGAGATTTGTAGGAATATTACCTACGCAGACCTTAAGCTAAAATGCTGGTCCACCCACTGCTGGGATAAAACATGTAACATCTCCACCACTAGTGTGGGGGGGGGGATGCAACTTTTAGCTTCAGACATGAAAAATATTTACCATTTACTGCCAGTAAACAATGGAAACGTAAAGTATGTACCAATTAGTAATGAAAAGTTGTGCAGTTCCTTCAGCAAATGAAGCTCACCAACTTACAATAGGCTAAATTACCTTACAACGTGCTTTCAGTAGTCTATGTTGAAGTTCTTAGCTCAGGCTAATTTATCATGTCATGTACGGTATCACAGTTCTCATTGATCTACAAAAAATACCGGTAATAAAAACCTTTTTGATATTTCACACTTAATATAATACCCGGTAATCTACTTCAACCTCCTATTGTTTACAACGACGCATGACGCACCACCAGCTGTTGAGTATCATCTAGACCAGTGCTACTCAAAGTGTGGTCCGCGGACCGGTGCCGGTCCGTGAGCCATCGTCTGCCGGTACGCGGAGAGTTTTCAGAAAAGAAAGAAACAATAGTCACATTCCACACCACGTGACACTGCCGGGACATCTGACTCGGTCTTTTTTTTTTTTACATTTTCATTGTAGTTTTTATATTTATTATGGCTATATTTTTCATTTACTCACTCGTGTTAAAAGTCATTGCTATGCAACTAACGAATGCGATATAATGAACGGCAAAACAGCGAACTGAAATACGTATAACATCACCTTCATGATGGTGTGGCGTTTGACTCTGTGGGAACCACACCTGGGGATATCAATAGGGCGCATCACCTTGTGTTGCCAGAATTGCCACATTTCTCGGCCACCAGTTACGCCATATCCACCCAAAACATAAATCTTTTTATTTTAAGTATGGTATTTATTTAATTTCGGATAAAATAAATGTATGCCATTAAAAGAAATGGCCGATTTTTTACTATGCGTGCCAGCCGTAAAGGGTGTCACACAGCTGGCAACCCTGCTATTCCACACGTGTAGATCAGCAGTCTGTGATGTCAGGTCACAGGTCAGTGGTTAGTTACCATCAAGAAGTGGAACAGAGAGCATCATACGGGTATCTGCGTGTTTGTCATTTGGGACCCCATCCCAACCCACTTTTATATTCATTATATTTTTCCTGTATAAAATAATATTACTACGAATGTTCAAATAATATTTTCTCTGATCGTAAACAATTAATTGTATGGCACAAATATGGTACTGGTCCCTGGCACACTGGGAAGACTTGTTACGTCAATGATGATTGGCCTTAGAATGAATAAGACATCACGTCTTCATGTTTAGTACAGATAATCTCAAAATGCCCCTGAAATAGGACATATCTCAAAAGATTTTCCTGGGGGGGGGGGGGGGGGCCTATAGGCCCCGGGATTGGCTCGCTTTGCTCGCCGGTCCGTGGCACATTGAAAAAAACCATGCCGGTCCGCCACATCAGATAGTTTGAGAAGCGCTATCTAGACGGTAGACGTGTTTTTCGAATCTTTTTCGGTTAAAAAACTGTTACATCACATGTATATTTTACCTTAACTGTGCCTGAATGAAAATATTCTCGGAAATAAATAAATAGTTTTGCTGAAACGTGATGTATTTTAATGTAAAATAGGATAAAATACATGACGAAAACAAAAGATTTTACCTAACCTTCCAATGTTCAAGAGAAGTTACTCGTTTTTTTAATAGTTTTTGTTAAAATACTGTTATATTACAATGGTATTCTATTCATACTGTGCTTGATATAATGCATTCACGGAAATGTAATATTTTTGCTGAAATGATGTACAGGTAGTCGTCGACTTACGACCTATGCGACTTACGTCTGTTCGACTTTACGACCGGCGGTACGACAGTTTTGGCCCCAGCCCCAGTGTAAATAATAAACCAATTGTACTGTAGTATGCAGTGATTTACTTAAACCTGACGACCGTAACAATAATGAACAAAGAAAATGTTGATAAAATATGACTTAAAGATGATTATATTATCATTACACATTACAGTATAATATACGTAAGGTAATTATAACATAGGCCGACTTACGACCAGATCAACTTACGACCGGTCGGCCGTAACCAATCTAGGTCGTAAGTCGACGACTACCTGTACATATTACAGTGGAAAGTGGGATAAAATCGTGACGAAAACAATGACTTTGAAATATAATGCAATATTAACCCCTAAATCGGTTAATTCGGACAATCGGCTAAAACGGACACCCTTCCCCCCTATTAGTCCAAATTAACGAGGGTCAACTGTATTTCCTTTTTCCCTCTATGTGTGTATTATGTTCAGGATAATTGTATTGACTTGTAGTGGTTATCACCTTCAATTCCATTGTACTTGTGGCTATGTAGGAACAAAAAAAGAATCCTTTTCTGCACTCTTAAAAACATAACTCCCTTGAACCCAAGTTAAAATGTCTTTGAGATCCGATCATTCACATAACAATATATTTAATATTTATAATGTAACCCAACCGTAACTCGGGGGTCACCTGTGCTGTAAGAAGGTCAGGGTTTTCAAGAAATAGGACATGTGCCAGAGAAAGCAGATAAGTGATTTAAAATTTAGACATGGAAAAGGGGGGGGGGGGGGATGTGTTGTCTTCATTATTATTGATGGGGTTATTAACAGGGGTGCTGCATGGTGGTAGAGTAGTGAGACATGACTAGAGTGGAAGGGAGGTGATAAACTGCTTTTATATGAGTAGATTGAGAACTTCATAACAATGGAGCAGGAATTTTGAGTTGTACAGTATGTAAGACATTTATTATTAGAGAGCCAGATGGGAGGACTTTTTTGTGACTGTAAAAAGAGAGAAGGTTTAAATATTTTAAGATTTTAAGGGAACATTTTTGGTGTTATTGGAGGAATAGAGATTACCGAGTTAAGAGGAAAGGCTTATAGTACTGTACTCATTTTGCTGGGTATGTTTAAAGTGTCTTTTCTTATCAGGGTTTCATAGGTGGCACTCTAGTGTGTTTGGAACCCTTGTGAATCTCTGTGTTGATGTGCTTACAGTGAGTCTGTGTTAGAAAGATACTGTACAGGGGGTCCACCAACTTACGAACTGGGTTAAACTTGAAATTAATAGTATGGTGACTTATTTTTTACTTTCATTACTGTATTTTGTCATTGTATTTCTTCTTTTGTCATAAATTAAGTGATGTTAGATGTATATAAGGACTTAAGCTATGATATAGTTGGATTTTAAACATTGTTCTGTAATTACAACATGCACATAGCATGTGTTCTGACTTACGTACAAATCCGACATAAGAACGTCCTCATGAACGGAACCCATTCATAACCTGGGACCCCCTGTATAGGTATTTTCAACACATCTAAGTATTTGTTCAAGTTATAGTTTTTGAATTCATTGACAGCATGATACTGAGTTTTAGGTTCACAGAAACACTTTAAACTTGTCTAAGCATACATGGGTTCCAAAAACAGTATCATGCCATGTTTGAACCCAATATACAACACCTGAAATCGAAATCATGATGATCTGAGTGTAATGGGTATAGACTACAGTAGGGTTGTGTTGTAGTACGACTTCATATAATACAGTCGATAAATAAGGTATACACCCCATAACAATATAGTACGGCCCAGTCACCGAGCTGCAGTGGTGATGTGGCGCCACTAAATCTGGTATGTTTGTCTACATTCTCTCTCTCATTTTTTGCCCCGTGACCTGACTGATAAGTCACTAGCCTATGTCACTGTTGTCAGTATTCTCGATTCACCTCCACCACACAGTCACTCTGCCAGTTGCCTGATTGTCCAATTCCTCCTCATCTATTCTCATGTAACTGGCAAATGAAATAAAACAAACAAATCAGTAATTTGTTTGGACATTTTAGATAAAATATTCCTGGTTTAACATGAGCTGCAACATATCAGACGTAATCACCTGAGCCCGCCTCAGATGGCAACCATTTGTACTAATGCAGGTTATTACAACTCTTACTGTCACAACATTCTCTGGCAGATTATTAATTTACAGCAGTTTACAACTCTGGCTTCGTTATCTTGAGGCTGTGAGTGACCTCTGATGTAAAAAAAATACATTAAATATGTCTTTAATGTTTCATTTCTTGGAGAAGCTTAAATATCAAACAAAGACAGTAACTCGGCTGATGAAAAAGTAGTTTCCCCTGACCTTAATTGCTGACAGCACAAGGTATATCTGCTAACACTTGCCACTGCTACACTTCACTCGTGGGATGAATCACCTCGAGTCTGAACAACTGCAGTCCAGGAAGCATTTGTTCAGACTCAAGGTGAGTTATAATTTTATTTAAAGTGTTTTGAGATAATGGAATTAAAGTTGAAGTGAGAAAAAGTAGCATCTTTAGGAATTTTTCTTGCACACACTCTTTCCTTCCTGCGCACATCTCTCAAACTTTTACATGGTTTTCAATGGCCCTATTTTTTATATATACAGTATGTATGTTTAGCAAGAATTCACACCGCATGAACCATTGTAGAACGTATTTTTTGTCTTAAGTGTCGTGTTATATGGGAATTGAGTACTTTAAAGTTAAGTACAGTAGTGTATTTTTTTGCCTTTGGTCCCTAACCCCCTTAACACTAAAATATTGGTCAGTTTATAGCATGATTTGATACTTCATGACCTTACTTGGTCACTGTCTCATACTGTAACACAACCCTACTGTAATAGAATGACTTGAAGTGTGTTGACAGAGATGACTTTTGCAAGATTTTGTTGTGGAGTAAGGTGAGTGGATGACAGTTTTGCGATATTGGTTCAGTGTTCTTGGGTAGCTTGAGTCGGAAATCCTCCCCCCCCCCCCCCCCCCCCACTTTTTAGAATTTCCCAACCTGCAATATAGACAATACAGACCCCTGCCAAACTGAACAGGCCATCCCTCCCAATTAGTCCAGATTAGAGGGAGTTTACCGTAGTAGTTAAAAAGTAAAATGATATTTTGGGTTTCACAGATTTGGAGAATATCTATGAAAAACTGATTTTAATACATTTGAGAGCTGCTAATATTGTCAGTATTGTATAGGATGGAAGTTATTAAGCACATTAAATCTTTCTACAATAAAATTTTAAATATTTAAAGATTGGTACAATGAATTTTTCTCTTCATATAATCTGTTAGATCGGGGTTTCTCATAATGAAACCTCGATCTAACAGAATTTCATATTTACATATTGTAGTTAATTGGATGGGGGTTTAATATATAACGGACCCTCGCTATAACGGATATTCCTCTCCATATAGTCCTATAAATAGAGGTTTCACTGTAGACATAAACAGATTTCGAGGTAAATATGGAATGAGTGTGTGTAGCTGTTTATAACGTATATGGAGTTGGTAATATGAATAGCCTAAGTGTTATGGTTACTTATGGTAGCCTGGGTGCTTTGCAGCTCTAGCTATCTCTTTTGGGAGTTTCTAGAAGGAATATGATGTCAGAAATTTAGATACATAGGGACAGGTTTCTTTTACCTTGACCACTGGCCAAATGGGTTGGTCTGTTGGGAACTGTCAGACAAATAAATACTACTGTACCTGTTACATGTTTAATTTAAAACTAAATACTTCCTGATGTTTAGTTGTTTTATAATTATTTTATATCATAGCAAAATGTACATTCTTTCTAGTGGATGATGATGATGTTGGTGGTGTGGATGGCATCCCCTTGAAGGGTGCCATAGCTGCTGATAATGGTCCTGGTCCAGGATTTGTTTCTTCTAAATGGGAGAGTGTTAGCCCCAAGCGTGTTCAAGCCCAGGTAAGTGGTAAGAGAAAAATGTCTTCACGTATGGTTTGATAATTTTTATTTTTATGCCCCTGCCATGATTCAAGTTATAGGAGCACTGGTCACCTTTCAGCCATCCCCTCAGACAGTGATGAGCTCACTCTAAGTCATCTAATCCCGTGGTTTGCCATGAAAGATTCTGAAACTTGACACAAACTTTTTGGGGGGTTGGTAGAAATGTCTACAGGTATCATAATCTTGGTTATGCTTGATGATTTTCCTACAATTACTGTCTTTAAAATTTGACTGTTTTAGTTGAAGTATTAGATATGGTGGTACCCCTTTGTGAAATCAACTCGTCAATTTTATATGAAAGATTCAAAAATTTAGCAGAAGCATTTTCAGTGGCAATTAGAGGTCTGTAATGTAATATTATCATCATCACCACCATTTTAGTCATTTTCCATGCTCATCACATCATATAATTGTAAGGGGTTTATCCTATACAGTTTTATTATATTAGTAGCTACTATATTTACTTGGTTTTATTCAGAGAAATATTAATATATACTGTAGTTCGGATGGACACAGCAAAAGCTCATCTAGTATTATCCACCATAATTATTCACTGTTGGTTTCATATTTTCCAAATGGGGGGAGTTGATGTGATATTAAAAATATTTGTAGGTCAACCAATATCTTAGGATTGTAGCTGAAGCTGTTCCTCTTCCTCCTCTCTCATACCTTATGGTTAAATTGTGACTGCTGTAAATACGTATACACCATCTTACACAGGCCGTTACAACTTCAAAATGGGAAGTAGTGGAGACCAACCAAAGTGAAGATGAGGGAGCAGATGGCTCTGACAGTACCCCGGTGTATGATAATTCTGGTACACATACTCAGCATAGTCAAAATAGTCATGGTAAGTTACTCTACATCATATCATTTTTTTTAAGTAGAAAGGCTGAGGACCACTTTTGTTATCCTCAATCCTACCTAACAAAAATTACTTCGTACTGTACATGAGATCAAAATTACCTCAATAAATTTTTTTCTAAAATTTGACAGCTTATTTAGGTATTATAATGAGCATATGGTGATACAGGTAAGTAAGTGGTTCTTAAGGCAATAAGGTTTGGATGTATTGCATCCTATTTTCTCTTCATGAAAAGGAACATTTATTTAAATGTCCTATGTACTAAAATGTATAACATGAGTGCCCACAGCAACTGAGCCTCAATAAACACTAGCCTGCCACCAAGCATCCAGGTGACATCTTGCTTTAGTGTGTAAGCTGAATTATATGTTTTGCACACAGTGTTGTTATTCGTTTGTATTAATTACTAATAAGTAAGTATATAAAGTATGATAGAAAAAATATTGAAGACATGGGTTTCAACCCACAGGGTACTATCCCTGTGGGGCATGGCTTATTTTTGGTTTCAAAATGCACGCCTTCATTTTGCTGCCAAAGCAAAGCCTTATGGCTGCCCAGTTGCCTCCTGACCCCCCCCCCCCCCCCCCCAATGCTGACCATAATGCTGCATCACACCCATTAAAAGCATATTTATTTTTTAACACTGTACCTGATTAAGTATCGGTCTCCTTGATTAAATTAGGGTCTTCATTTAGTCAGCTCAGTGACTAACTTCCTTGTCCTGGCTGATGGATGCCTTTCTTGTATGAAGGATGTGATTTCAGTTAAAAGTTCAGCTCTACACAACCATGGCTTTGTGTATTACCTAACAAGCAAACCTCCTCATTCCCCCCACTTTTTTTGTATTTTTTCCTTTATCACCAGATGAAGATGACCTTGATGGGATTCCACTTGTATATGATGATTATAAGAGGAAGACTAAAGACTCATCTGAAGATGACTCTCAGTCACAGGACAACACTTCAGATTACTCGGAAGATTCTAGAGGATTTGACAGACTCCAAGGGTAAGATTTAATCATGTTTGATAACAACACATGGAAGACAACATAATGGTGATTCTTACATAGCTTTCACTCTAAATGTAATTTCTACTAGACACTTCTTTGTAATCCATTCAGTGCAGCTGGTCTGAATTTCAAGTGTACCCTTAGTTTGTGCTTTATGTGGCATATCTGCATTGAATGGGTCAAGTGTGCTTTGATATTCAAGTGCTTCATAGTTGTGGTACTGTAGTGACTGGCAGGTCCCACCCACTCTGGCCCAAGCCAAAAATATGATTTATCCCCAATACCTTATACAGTATGTCTCCTTCATCTAGAATTGCACACCATTGTGTCTTGCTTGTGCAGATTTTTTCTTTGTAAGCTGGTGTTGCCTTTATTTAGTAGTTTTTGTAGCTTCTTATTTCTATAACAGTTTAGGTACAGTAGTTAATGGTATCAGTGAGTATAATAACTTGGCTGTTATTAGTGACTGGTAGTAATGATGGCTTGTCACTGACAGAAATACCAGGTGATTACAAATGATTATTCCAATTTTAAATTTTATTTTGACAATCATCCAGTGTGAATAATCCTTAAAGG
Source organism: Homarus gammarus (assembly GCA_958450375.1). Lineage (NCBI taxonomy): Eukaryota > Metazoa > Arthropoda > Malacostraca > Decapoda > Nephropidae > Homarus > Homarus gammarus. The sequence goes on from CAUDMG010001998.1 coordinate 311,849, forward strand.
GTAATTGTTGTACAAAAGAGGTTTTGTATTCTTTGATTATAATTTATAGTTACCACTTATTGTGCATGAAATTATTATGATGAGCTTACGTATGAATTTGCATTACTGTTTAATTGGGAGAATCTTGTACAGTATTTATCTACTTTTGTTCAATGCTTAGGGATGTGAGTGAGGAAAGAAGGGCACGACTTCGTGATGTAGAAGTGAGAGTGGTGCAGTACCAAGATGAATTGGAACAGGGCCTCCGTTCTCTCAAACCTGGATACTCCATCCATCGTCAAGTTGCTCATTATCGCCACAAAATGATGAGAAAGGTTTGTTAATGTACCAAGTCTCTCTCTCTCTCTCTCTCTCTCTCTCTCTCTCTCTCTCTCTCTCTCTCTCTCTCTCTCTCTCTCTCTCTCTCTCTCTCTCTCTCTCTCTCTCTCTCTCTCATATATATATATATATTTGTGTAATTTTTTTAATCTTCAAAGTTTGTTATGTGCCAGTGTTAACGCTCATAGGTGCGTTATTGGTTTGTTGCTGGAGAAATAAACCCTCACCGTTGACGCGTACCATATAATTCGGTCAAAACCTGTTAAAGAACAATTCACATATAACAAATGCTGTCATCTCAGGACACACAGTATGAATAATACAATCAATATACAGTACATAGCCTGTTAACATCTTAAGTATAACTCACATGTTACATCTGTTGATACATCAGGAGACAAGTTGTATAATATGATCAAATTACAGTACAGAAATATACTTATTAAAGTTATTTAGAGTTTATATTTACGTTTTAGGGCCTTGGGTTCGACCAGCGTGTTGTTTCTTCTGCAAGAATTGGTAGATTACTGAGCAATCGCCATCCAATCGCAGCCCTAGACGAGGGCATCTGTTTTATATTTGACGACCAACAAACACGTTGTCAGCACTGCCCCCCCCTTCTCACCCTCTCTCATGTTTATCTTACTGTGGCGGTAATCTCTCTCTCTCTCTCTCTCTCTCTCTCTCTCTCTCTCTCTCTCTCTCTCTCTCTCTCATGTTTATCTTACTTTGGCAGTAACACTCCCCCTATCGGGCTTCGCACGAAATCACAGCATATTGTTTGATTCACTCTCCGACCTCTCCTAACAGGCAGAGTCTCGTCACTGGGCGTATTAACACTGAGTCCTTTGTCTTCACTTTAACACTTCGCATCAGGCCATCTTTGCTCGGTAGAGCCTCCTGTTCTCTCCCTAGCATCCACTGACTCCTGGGAAGGGGTTGTCCAGAGATGATCACGATATCCCCAGCGTGGAGATTACGGCAAGTTTTGAAGGACCTTTGTCGCTGACATAATGTTGAGAGATATTCTTTTACCCACCTTTACAAAATTGGTCCGCAATGAATTGGGTATACTTCCATCTTCGTCGGTACCCTTCTGTCATGGACCGATCGCCTCCGGTGGACAGTGTGTCTCCGGGTTCATCCGTAGTATGTGAAGCGGTGTTAGTGCTTCTAGATGCTTTGGGTAGTCAGACACTGGGGTGATGGGCCTTCCGTTGATAATCTCTTTTACAGCGCAGAACACAGTGCTGAAGCGTTCATCGTCTAGTGTCTGGGTGCCCACTACTCCCTGGAGGACCTTCCTTACAGTGCGGATTTGTTGCTCCCACACTCCTCCCATGTGAGGCTGTCGGGGGCTTGAACTGCCATTCTATTTGTTTCTGTAGAAGGGCATTCCCGACCTTGTCACTGTTGTTCCAGCTCTAGTTGAGTGTACCTCTCTCCCGATGAGTCCCGTGATCCTGTTGTCCCTTGGCAATAGTATGGGATTCTCCTGGTCTGGGTAGAGAGCGGCGTGTTTCAGTCGGCCACCTACTCCGACCAGACCGTCCATGTCTAGATGAGGTTCCAGCCGCCTTATGTCGCTATCTCTCATGGGTTGTCCCTGTTGTAACTTTCCTAGTTCTCAAGGGAATCCTTTCCTTTGCATCAATCTTAAGACGGCTAATTTCGCCTCTTCCAATTCGCTGACCTGGAGCCGATTTCCTCGGTGATGTTTGTTCTTTCGTTTCCCAAGCCGCCATTCTATAAACCTTCTAATCCATGCAACGCTCTTCAGAAGTCGATGCCACGGTGAGTACCTGGCCCATAGCTTATCGAGGATACTCTTCCCCTGGTCAACGTTCATCATCAGCACCATGGTTTCCTTCTTCACCTCTGGGTCTCCGTCTCTGAGGTCTGGAATCCTCAATGGACTCTGGCCAACTGTCTTCTTCCAACAAGAGGAAAGCAGGTCCTCAAATCCACCTGCCTTCCTCTTTGAGCTCTACTCTATGTAATCCATGACTAGCGTCGTCGGCCGGGTTCAGTGCCGACGTCACGTGGCGCCATTGTTCTACCTTGGAGCCCTCGTGTATCGTTCCCACTCGATTGGTCATGAAGGAATGGAAGCGTCTTTCGGTGTTTCGTATGTAGTGAAGGACTGCCATACTGTCTGTCCGGAACACTGTTCTGTCTATTTGTAATTCAAGTTCTCGTTGTAGTCGTTTGCCTGCCTTGGCAGCCAGCACTGTCGCACAGAGCTCGAGTCGAGGTATGGTCTGTTGTTTCAGAGGGGCTAGCTTGACCTTGCCACACAGGAAGGAGATTCGTTATTCAACCCAATGCCTCGTCTACACTCATCTTGGGATATATATATATATATATATATATATATATATATATATATATATATATATATATATATATATATATATATATATATATATGCAAGTAAATCACTGTAGGTGCGCGTGATCTAGGTATATGCTGATAACCACAAGGAAAGAAGAAAACACGAAGTTCCCAAGCGCTTTCGTGTAATTCACATCTTCAGGGGTGAGTACAGACTAGTCTGTGTATATATATATATATATATATATATATATATATATATATATATATATATATATATATATATATATATATATATATATATATATATATATATATATATATATATATACACACACACACACACAGTGGGGTATGCTATAACGAACGGATCCTACTACGAATATTCCTATAACGAACGGTTTTACCTATAAAATTGAGAATGCTATAACGAACGAAACTCCTACAACGAACATTTAAATTTTTTTTTTCTTTTTTTTTTTTTTTTATACTAATTTATTGTATTTTTATTACAAGTATTAATGATATTCTTTATTTCAGGGGTTTAGATGCATATTTATGCACTTATTTACAATTTTTACAATTTTATATTATATTTTTCAGTGTTAAGTGGTTGTATTTGGGGGCCTGGAACGGATTAATCCTATAACGAATGAATACTATAACAAACAAGGTTCTAGAACCAATTAGATTCGTTATAGCATACCCCACTGTATATATAATTAATTTTGGCTCTTGTGATGCTCGGAGCAATGAGTCCCAGTGGGTCATATTTGGGGCTGACCATACTCAGAAGGTTTCGTTTCGTCTCTAGTTTCTTAGGGATGTGGACCCGGACCTCTAGTTCGTCCTTTTCCAGGTCCCACAAGATTCCCAAAGTTCGTTCATTGGGGAGCCTGTCGTCTTTCAAATGACTTCCTTTATTCCCATGGCTTTCTCTGTCTGTGGAATTGCTTTGAGGACTTCCCTGTGATTACAGACCCCCTTCGTAAGACCGAATCTGCCCTTCCTTTTCAGCTGTCTCAGTCAATGGGTAATTATCGTTGCCTTCCCCAGCGAATCTACTGAGAGAAGCAGATCGTCAATGTAGAAGTTACAATTCGCTTTCTTGATGTTGTCATGGAGACTATCCCTGCAATCTTGGAATGTTCGTTGTAGCACATATCCGGCGCATGAAGGGCTACATATACCTTCAAAGAGATGTACTGTCTTTTAGTAAGTGGCGGGGCCCCTGGCGGCTGGTTGTCTGTCCACCATAAGAATCGTAAGGCGTCTCGATGTTCGGTATTACTCACACTTAATGGAACATTACCTCGATATCAGCCGGGAATGCCACCTTTCCTTGTCTGAATCTGATGAGGACTCCCATCAAATTTGCTGTTAAGGTCTGGCCCTTGCATCACCTGGTTGTTCAATGACATCAACTCACATTTGGCTGTACAATCAAATTATTTTCACCTTTTCTGGCTTGTTGGAATTCAACACAGGGTGGTGTGAGAGATACCAGGTCTTCCCGGGTGTAACACTGAGTTCTTGATGTGGCATGTCCCTCGTCGACTAGACGTCTCATCTCTTCTTGATACCTCTGAGAGAGCCTTGGGTTCTTTAGGAGGCATTTTTCCGTCCCGCCAATCGCTGTTCGGCAAGCTTCTTATTGTCTGAGAGTTCCATTTCTTCCTGGTAAAACAACAATGACCTTGGGGATAGTTATGAATCGGCTCTTTCTTTCTCCTACGCTAACCACTTTTACACTGATCTCTTCGGCGTTTACACCACTTCTTTCTTTCATGATTGTGCCAATGGAGAGGGAAAAACTGGCTTTCCCTCTGTTTGCAGCCTTGGTACTGCTCATCAGAAACTCTCGTGATGTGTAGAAACCTTGAGTGTACTCCAGAGCAGCCACCTATACCACACACCATCTCCTGGCTGCACTCCGTTATCCGGTGATTATGACCCAAGCTGGCGAAGTAGCGACATTCTTCCCCTACGAGGGAAGTTCACTTCCCTGTGGACATGCAGTGGAATGTCCGACACATCTGAAGGTGATCTCCGTGGCATAACGAGTAGCGTTCATCGTCCGTTTCTCTGGTTGTCTTTATTCTTGATGTCACCAGACCCACAAGTTTCTTCCTCGACGAGGATTGGCATGAAGATGAGTCAGCATATATTCAGCTTGGTTCCTCCAGTCCTTGTCAACCATATCCATAGTGAATTCCAACATCCACTCGATTCCAGGAGGCTTTCCTTGCTTCCCTTTGTATTTATGCACGTTATTCACATAGTCGTCACTTATGATCCTTCATCAATGTTAGTGGTTTCGGTGAGCAAGTTCGATGCTTGGAAGTACTCTTTGATGCTCGGAAGTACCTCCGCGCTCCCCCTGGTGAAATATTCCCGGCTCCGTGGTTAAGGTGAGCGTCGAGAATCCTCTTCAAGTATATAGCGTTTCTTTGTCAGTTTCGGTTTCAGGAAGGTCGTGTCTCTGGTAGTGATAACACCTTTCCGCGATCCTCTGTTGTTGATGAGATTGTAGGACCGTAGTCCGACACGGACCTTTTCCTGTAGGCGGCCCGTTTGGTGGTTCCGGGTGGAGCTCTTGGAGCAGCCAGGCCAGATTTGGGATTGGGGATGGAGGTTATCCGACCTGCAGGTATGAAAGGATACTGCAGGTTTGCAAGTGTAAGCGGACCCCCGTTCAGTGAACGCTTACCACCAACCCCCCACTCTTGGACGTGGTCAGTTTCGGAGTGGCGCGCCCCCTGAGCTGGGGTCCGCACTTGCTGGCTCGTTTTGACTGTTAACGCTCATAGGTGCGTTATTGGTTTGTTGCTGGAGAAATAAACCCTCACCGTTGACGCGTACCATATAATTCGGTCAAAACCTGTTAAAGAACAATTCACATATAACAAATGCTGTCATCTCAGGACACACAGTATGAATAATACAATCAATATACAGTACATAGCCTGGTAACATCTTAAGTATAACTCACATGTTACATCTGTTGATACATCAGGAGACAAGGTGTATAATATGATCAAATTACAGTACAGAAATATACTTATTAAAGTTATTTAGAGTTTATATTTACGTTTTAGGGCCTTGGGTTCGACCAGCGTATTGTTTCTTCTGCAAGAATTGGTAGATTACTGAGCAACCGCCATCCAATCGCAGCCCTAGACGAGGGCATCTGTTTTATATTTGACGACCAACAAACACGTTGTCAGCACTGCCCCCCCTTCTCACCCTCTCTCATGTTTATCTTACTGTGGCGGTAACATCTCAACCTCTCTCTCTCTCTCTCTCTCATGTTTATCTTACTGTGGCGGTAACAGCCAGTATGTACAGTAATTTTGTTTCATTTTGAAAACAAATTCAGAAAGATTTGTTCAAAGTTTATGTGCCATTTATGCGAGAAAATCTTCCATAAAATTAACTCTAGGAATGTATTACCAAGTAATATTATGCAAGTCTTTGGTAAATTTGGCATGGTAGTAGCATAACTCAGATATGTTCCAGAATATTCTCACGTTAATTGTATCTGATTTGACAAATTTTACCACCTGAATGGCTCCTGCCAACTTTACATCAAAATTTTTTGTATCTCAGTTTCTTTCTTTAAATTATTGTATCCACTTGCTTACTGGACTTGAGTAGTTAGAGATGAGAAGAGAAGTTAAGGATTAGAAGAAGAAAGATGGCTCTTAGGATTTTGAAGATTATTTAAATTTTTCATCAAAGGTAATAGAAAATCCCCTTTTATAATACTGTACAGTAAAAACCCAGAGCACCAGACCACCTGAGTATCGACACGAATCTTGGAAAATATATTTAAAAATTCGAAAAATACCTAATGTATCCTGTGGGTCATTGTTATTGCTGTGGAGCGATGCAGCATGGACCGCGTGGCCCTGCCCGCTTCAAAGCAACACTGCCACACTGTGCAGTATTCAGTTTACATGTGGTTATTACTTAGTGCAGATATGCTTGTTCTTTCATGGCATATAAATAACACACATTGTGAGAACTATGCCCAACCAAGTACCTGCGAATAAAGCCCCAAAGAGCAGAAAGTGCCTTACCCTGAAAGATGAATTTAAAGTGCTTACCATGGTCAACAATACCGGTAAATGTTCTGTTATTGAGATAATGCAGAACTTTGGAACTGTGTACTTAAAGTATTTTGTAAGCGTGATCCACTTCATATCCACTGAGATGGGTCCCATACACACCCACAGAATCTTCACTGCATGACATACTTGCCAACTCTAAAGGCAGCTGTGGCCTTGAGATGGTTAATGGATAGACATGTTGCCGCTTATTCATGTAATGAAATTGTAAAAGTTGTGGAAAAATCATTTCAGAACATTAGTGTACTTTATTGTGACCTAGAAATACTGTATAATAAAGAAAATATAATAAAATGAAGAGCATGAGTATTATCAGTTGTTGATGACAATCTTATTTCCATAATTCATCTCTCCCTGCCATACATGAAGTGGAATAGTCTGTTTCTTGGCATCAGTTGGATGGATTATGCTGTCTGTCAACCAGTTTCTTGAACTTTATTGATGTTGAGCTTGAGAAGAAGGGTGTAATATTTGGACTTGTTATTATGTGATTCATTGTGAATTTTGTTACATGTTCAGTCACTATCTTGGTAGATTGAGAGAGAGGAAGGTAGTGAACGAAGGCACCACCGACACCGAAGTCGCAGCTCATCGCCGGAGGAGAGACGACCCACAAAACGTTCAAGATCACCACACAAGTAAGTTGCCTTGTGTTTGGTGGTACTGTAGTTTCTCAATATGCTGAGGAATTTATGCTGGTAAGAGATTTAGATAAAAATTTCTGGAAGAGCTTATTCAGCAATATAGGAGGTTCTTTAAAAAATACAAGCACACACTTTAACATAAAGGGCTGCCCACATATAACTGTTCACAGGCCACCCACATATAACTCTCCACATATAACCATCCATGGCTCACATACATGTAACCACCCATGGCCTACCCACATATAACCACCCATAACACACATTTTAACAGGATGGTACAGAGGCATGATCTTGTGTTTATAACTCCTGTCAACTATAATTGCTACACAAATAGACATGCCAAACCATCCCTCCCTGTAGGTAGGCACCCTGGAGTGCCTTGTGGCTGCTTGGCACTGACTCCACCTATAATATTGTGTGACCATATGCCAAACCTCATGTGTTTGGAAAATGTTTAGTGATTGGATGATACAATAACTGTGAATTACGGGTGAGCCTTTTCTGATAAAATTAGTGGCTTGATGCTGTGTGTGTGCCCCTCCTGCACTAGGTGTAGCCCCCACGTGTGCAACATCTGTGATTGACCCTGCCGGTCCCGTATCGGCCTCGTTAATCACCTCAGAACTCACCAACCTAGGTGACATCCTTAATAACTCATATCATTGTATCATACTGTAGCTGGATGATCGTCATACTCGATTCTAAGTGACAGCAAAGTAGTAGTAGTGTATGTGTGGACAAAACTTGAAGCCATAAGCACTGTGTGGTGGCAATGTAAGTCTGTAAGGGCAGTCATTTCATAAGTACAGGTATGTGTTAAATAACAATTTATAAAATTACTTAAACAATTTTATGGATGAATATTAATGCACATTGGAGGGGAGGTGTGAGAGAGGGACAACAGGAGAAAATTTAAAGGGAAAGTGAGCAGCACATTCAGTTGTGACTGTTGGTAGACTACTGAAGTGCTCAAGTGTTGTGCTAGGAGGGGTGGCCATATGTCTAATAAGTGTTAGATTACCATAAGAGAGAATGGTTTGAGGAGTGACTTGCCCATGTCTCAAGCACCAATTGAAATTACTATACTAGACTGTTCAGTATTTGGCAAAATCATACTTTTAGAGTATTTTTTTAGGAAAAGTAGACAGACCACCTCTCCCCCTAATTTGAGTGTGCTGAATCTTAATTTGGTGTCTCACATCGTCACACTGCTCTCAACCATTTAAATCACAGAAAATAAAATGGCCACTGCATTCACCACTGTGGTATAGATTTTCTTTATCTTGGCATGCAGGATAGCTAGAACAATAATTTTAGTGTTGTTTCCTAGATTTGGTGGGTCAAGGAGTTTATATTTCACACCGTCTATGCCATGGATCCCCCCCCCCCTCCAAAAAAAATACAATGCTATTGTATTTTATATAATTATGATACAGAAATATTTAAATATATATTACATTTTTGTGGCCAAAGGAGACATGCAGTCTTTAAAATCTAAGAAGTCTCTTATACATGGCAGTGGATAAAAATATCACAGTATTGGTTTGTGGAAATTTTTTTACACATTCTCAAATATTCTTGAACACTTCATAAGAATTAATAAGTGGCATCAACATACATAAACTGAGCATTTTTATACAGATATCAAGAAATATAAATTTATTGTTTTAAAAAACAAGATTTCCTTCCATTTTTTCCCCCAAAATAATTATATACTGTACCTGCCAAATTAGACTTTGTTACCAAAACTACTCATCCTCAAAAATGCGCACACACACAGTTACCAATGACTTTGCTGATATACTGTGCTGTACGAGACATACCAGACTTTCTACATTTACAATATAAACTCCAACACCCTGATGTGCAACCACATGAGATTAACACAAGACAGGACTAAGGTACTGGAGAAAGAGACATCAGTATAGGCACTAATTTGTTCTTATCATTTTCCAATGCAGGGTTTCAGGAGAGGGTAGATTAGGCTAGTTAATTTGAGCTTGTCTCCATATTGCTGCCTGGTAGTGTGAACGCATCACATAGAATTTTAAGGCATCACTTGTCGGTGGCAGGCATCCAGGAGTGTTACTCTTCATGAACAACAACCACCGAGCCTTGTCAGTAATATTTGTATCTTGAACCTTATAAAGTCTGCAAGCAAACTCTTCTACATCCTTGAATGTTTCCTGGGTCTAGTCACCTTTTTTCAGGTTGTGAAGTTGCGCATAGTGTTGCTCAAAAACTTTCCGTGCAGTTTTCTTTGTGTGACCAGCAAAGTGCGAAGTAACATCATTTCAGTTAAAGTATGGAAAGCTAAATAGCCTCCATCAAGAAGTGTGTGTATTGGAATAATTTTTCTTTTCTTGGCTGGGCCAACTCTTTACCAGATTTGTGCAGTGAGCAAGAAATGCAGAAATATGTCAGTGTCTCGAGCATGTTCTATTATGATCTTAGACTGACTATAAATACAGTGTAGAATGGTTCTTGTGCCAGTCTCTTGATGTCTTGCTTGAAGCACAGATGTGTTGTCACTTTGGTTGATTTCACTTTTGTCTTGTCAATTAACTCCCCAGGTATGACAAGCATTAGTGCACTACGACCATCATTTATCATCTCTTCAGAGAGAAACCGTGCCAAATCAACCATATTTTCTGACAAAGCTAAGAAATTACTCCAGTCTAAAGGCAGAGGTACATCACTATTCTCAATTACTCTTCTTATAGGTCTGGTGGCTCCTTTGGCATGCCTATCTCATGTCGATGACTTTATTGAGACTTCATAGCCTATCAAATACAATGTCGATGCAGCTGAAAGAATCTTCTCAAAGAACAGTGCTTCTAAATACTTCATACAAGTCTCGAAATGTTGCTGCTTCCTTTGGTTTTCAAATACCAACCACCATAGCCTGGCCATCAACAATAAGGGTCACATCATCACCAACCTCCCCTTTACACAATTTTGTCGGACACTGTATTTCTGCTGTTAGAACATGGGGCAAAACAGATTTGAGACCTGTCCATAGATCTCCATTCATTTTGGCCAGTGCTACTGATGCAAGCTCATAAACCTTTGTCCTTCACAAATATGTTGAGTTGCTCCTGTTCTTTCTCTCTAGCATGTAAATGACCCTCCAATTTTCTGTGTGACCAAGTCTTTTGTCACAATATTTTGCAATAATGGTACTCCCTCGGCAGAATATAATTTCAGTGACATCATTGTAGCCATCAGTTTGTCTTCATCTTGGTTATATTTCTGTCTAGAACTCATGGACTCATTGTGCTGAGGCATATCTTCAAGTTCTGTATCTACATTGTGCAAAGTTTTTGTTTCATGTGATATCAGGTTATATGAGAAGGTCCATCTACTGAAAACAGTAGAAGTTATAGTTATGCCAATTGTGCCACCTCCCTTCTTAACAGTGGCATTGATCTATTCCTGATTATGGTCTGGGTCAACTTGGTAAACTTATAAGTTGACCTCTACTACAAAATTCCCTTCCTGAAATTTTGGTGCACATCTGGAAGTTGGTGCATCTCATTCACATATATTACTCCCCAGTGTGCATAGTGTGTACGATTATGTCTTATAAATAGTGGGAGCATGGCCTGAAATGCATAAAGATATACAGTACTTCAGTTACTCAGTTTTCTGAAAAAGTAGCTATTAACATAATGAAAAATAAATCCATTAGTGTTACAATATTAAATATACCCCCCCCCCCCCCCCCCCCCCCAAAAAAAAAGAAACGGCACCAAAAATTTTTCTAGCTAGACTGCATTCCAAGATATAGGAAATCCTATACCACAGTGTGGGTCATGGATTCAGGACACTCAAATTAGAGGGGAGAGGTGGTCTGTCTACTTTAACACAAAAATGACCCCAAAACTTTACAGAAGCTCTTTTCTCATAATTATAACCAGTCTGTATTTGATTTTGGGTGATTTTTTTCTTTATCTTTCTTTCAAGTGACTCAAATACAGTACCTGTCAGTGACAATTGGTTGAGATTATGATTGACTCAGGATTGGGTCACGGTGTGTGAGTGTTAATGTATACTCATCACTTTTCGTTGAAATTAATTTGCACAATACAGTATATACAGTACAGCCATTGTTGTTTACATCCTCAGCTAATGAGTGTGACAAACAGGCATATCCTTTTATGCAAGTTGCGCTACTTATGCTGGACTAGCTACACGCTATCTTACCTGAATGATTTCCTTAAATTATTGCAACTGCTTTTTTACCCTTCAAGTAATAATGTTGCAAGTGTGCCAAAAGTTGTAAGAAAAAGCCTCTTCCACATCATCTCCCACTCCCGCTGGGATGTATTGCCACTTGTTGGTTACTACCCATGGCTACATTTTGTTGAATTGATCTTAAAAATTCTTCATAGTGTATGTTATTATGCACAACAAAATGTTTTGTGGCTGAAAAGCCTATTTGCATGGTGGAGGACTGAGAGACATGTGTAAGTGCATGGTTGACAAGTGTAAGTGCATGCTGATATTAGTGGTTTATGCATGTGATCTCTTTCTTGCTGATCTCATCATTTTCAAACATGTAATTAACATTTGATTCTGTTAATATTTATTAATTTTATAATTCTATCTCAAGTCTTTTACCTGAGGACTGGAAACAGCTGTTCACTTGCAGCAAGCAGCCAGCATTACCATAGAAACAGTTGCACCTTCCCCCACCACATAATCATCTTCCTCATCACCACCACCACCACCACTTCTATCACCATCATCACCGCCACCTTTCATTCTCTTTCACCCACCCTGCTTCTCCAGTCCTCCACCACCCAGCTTTGCTTACCACTATGACTGCTCCCTCTCAATCATAACTTTCATGAGCACTCATACCACTAATTACCGGATAAATTTAATTATGATAAAGAGCAGTAGTTCTTGTGGATGTTATTGAATAAATAGTACAAGCACTCTAACAAAATGTTTCCTAACATCCAGATTAAGGTAGGAAATAGAGTTTTCGGAACTATGGTTTAATGACCCAAATTCAAGCTGATTCTGTTTTAGATCTCTTATCTAGGAACCTATTTAGAGCTCTAAATAGGGTATTGCTGTAATACAGAAGTTCAGTTCATATTGACGTATACTGTAGCTTCTGAATTAAGTGATATATGAAAGCTCACGTTCGTCTGGATTCAGTCCAGAATTAGCGATATCTGATTAATTGGGGTCTAGATTAGAAAGGTTTATTTGTACAGTATTTCAGTCAGCCCTTTTGCTACCTGTTGATTTTCTCCCATAAATACATATTATTTTGGGAATGGCAACTGTTCTCTCCAGACCTTAAATAATCCTTTCCTACTGTTTGCCACAAAATACATGCCTAATCATTCATCATTAAAGTACAGGTACACTACCGATTTTCCTGCAACATATGGTCCGGCACCTCTCTTAATCTGGATAAAATTCCTGCTACCTCCAGATTAGTTTACTGGGATGCCCACAGATGGCGTTATGTGTTAACCGCGCTCACTATTGTTTGTTTACTCTGCAATTGCTGGTGGTAGCTCCTAGATTTTGTGTAACTGTCAGCTTATTTTAGACATATTTAGCCTCAGCTGTGGCTTCAAAGGCAAGTACAAGTGTCAGTGGTGGTGTAAAGCATAAACACCAGTCCATATCGATACAAGATAAGGTGGAACTCTTGAGAAAACTTGACCGTGGTGTTTCGGTGCAACGGGTGTGTGTTCAGTTTGGTATTGGCTCGTCAACTGTGTATGATAAAAAGAAACAAAGAGAAAAGTAATGAGATTCTATGCAGAAAGTGATTCCAAGAAGCAAATGTGCAATAGAAAAACATTGAAAGGTGGTAAGAGTACTGAACATGATAGTGATGAGTTTCTAACAGCCATGGTGCTTTAAAGATACTGGTAGGTGTATAGCTAGTGGCTCAAAGGTGTATTGCTTAATTATTATATATGACCTCTGTTAATCCGGCAAAATGGATGGTCCGGCAAGGCTCAGGAACCAAAGGTGCCGGAAAATAGGTGGTGTGTACCTGTACTACCGTTGATTTTAATGTAGATGTTAGGTTTACTATGATTTTATTAATCTAAATCACATAATATTGCACGATGTAAGTTTTTAGGCCTATATAATCAGAGGTGCCGACCCAACAGATACATCTGTGTCTGTACATACTTGGTCATTCTGTTTTCCATCAGACCTTAGTGTTGGGATACTTTTTCTGACAGGTGTACCATGGACAATTGTGGACAAAATTCTCTGGCACTTAGGTACTTGAGGTGAAGGGGATAGGAATTTTAACGCATGTATTTTCTCAGATTTTTCTTTGTATTATTGAGCATGCTTTTCCATTTTGTGGCTTTAACATAATATGTGCTGAAAAGCAGTATTAGATATGGACAATCATATATATGGCCCAGAAGTAAATTCCAGATAGTGCCATGCATTCGAGGATTTTTGTCTGCAATGGTACATCTTGGAACACCAAGCAGTGCACCATAGGATGCACCTGGCACAGTCTCACACAAAAGTTCGTCAACTCTCCCAGCCAGCTATTGCTGCACTGCTTGCTTCAAATGTATGAACTTGTGTCTGTTACTTCGAACCTTTAGATTCATTCGTATCGGTTTCATGTTCTGGTTGGTACTGAGGCAGTTTCAAACATCTGAAGCAGGCAGTGCAGCAATAGCTGACTGGGAGAGTTGACGAACTTTTGGGTGAGATTGTACATCCTTGTGAAATACTTCTCTGTGTCACTGGTAGAACACTGATACCCCATTACTGTAATTGTATTACCCTTCTCTCTCTCTTCCTTCCTTCCTTCCTTCCTGTGGGTGCTATGAGGTTTGCTTAAGTAACAGTTATTTTCTTTGCATGAATATTTAAAGCTTTATTTGGTGATTAGAATGAGATAACCGGAGTATATGAAACATAAGTTAATAATGTGATGAATTCATATATGCTCGAAATCTTTCAAAGGTCTCATCACCGCACTCACTCAAGATCTCCAAGTTCAAGAAGACACAGGTCACGGTCTCCAAGAAAACGAAGATCACACACCAGTTCTCCTCCCCGAAAGCACAAGAAAAAGAGTCGGCATTAGGGATTTCTTGTTGTGTGGAGTTTTTATTTATGTTACTTGCTGCCATGTTTTAAATTAAAAAAAAAATTGAGTCTCATTTTGTGACTTTTTGAGGGTACCAAGCCATGATCTACACTTCCAGCTGAACTTCTGGTATGGCAGTTATATACAATTATACTTTTTTTTTCAGAATTGAAGTACACAGTTACTGTCAAATTATAAAGATTGTCCTGTTAATAAATATTTGACCATAATGCAATTGCTTTTTTTATATTTTTTCCCTATTTCTTGGAATTTTTGTTTGCTGGAATTGTAGCAAGCAAAGCAGGTAGGAATGATGCCACTGTATATATATGTTTGCATCACTCGAAAACTTTTGTTGAGTAAAAATATATTACATTCTTGCCCATCACAGCAGGAATGGTCACAGGATCAGGTGTCTTGAGTGTATTCACTTGTTCACCTCTTCATTTATATTCCTCAAACTACAATATAATATATTTTCTGTCAGCTCTTTAAATCAGTAGGCTTATTTTCATATTTCATAAGAAAACTGGCTTTCAACTGTCATAGCAATAGTCATCACTTATTAACACTCAGGTGCTGAGAGGCAGCCAGACACCACTCATGGTTCAGGTATAGTCACCTTGCTCCCCAAGTAACTCGTTCAAATTTTGTGTACCTTTATTGATAAAATATGCTCTGAATAATATGGAAATGTAATTCTTCCAGATTTAGGGAAATTAATTCATGTACAATGTGTGTTAAATTTTTTGCTAGATATTCTTTTGACAAATTTATGCACCTTATGTTTAAGAGGGCATTTACCCAACTTCATTCTAAATATTTTCATTGACTGGAAATTTACTATCAAAATCTCAAGATTTTACATTAAATCGAACACCATTTGAACAACGTTCTCAACCCTGTCCTATTTTTAATTATGATACCTGTAATGACTTTCTATCACAAGGACCCAGGCTGCAGTGTCCTATGTTTAACTATAATTTAAATCTTTTTACATACACACACTTAAGCACTTGGTGATTTAGGTAGAAGGCAGTGGTGGAATCCCAGAAGAAGGGCGCCCCTCAGTGCTGGCGTGGCCTCCCTTACCACCCATCGTGCCTCTTGTAGGTGTTTCCTCTCATTCTCTCCCACTTGCATCTCGGTTACACCTTGTCTGATTTCACTCTCCTCATCCCTCACCAGACTCTCACTCACAATCATTGTAATTTCCTCTCCTCTCACCTCACTTTTCTCACCCCTCACACCTTCTGATCTGCTGGCTGACTCTGGTGAAACCTGGACCTCTGAAAAAAAGAGTAAATTCACATGATATATTGTGCATACCGGGTAGTGATGAACACTTTGGTGATTCTCTAAAACTTGGTAAAACCCCTGAAATATTGTTATTAATGTCTTAATCTTGGTCAAGAATCACTTAATCTAGTGAAATTTCAAAAATGTTGAGTAAAAAGGAAACATAAGAAACATTTGAGAGTCACTGTGGTTAGGTAGAAGTCACTGTAAAAGAAAGGAATTCACAAACATAACTTCAAATCACTGAACACAGATATGAGATACTGAACCTTGCTTATGATTGTGGATCTTTGCTGATGGAACAAAGAACATTAGATTACAAATGAAGGGTTAAAAAATTATGTAATGATATTGAAATAAATTAGACACCGAAACGTATTTGTGGGACATAAAAACATGTTTTTGAGACAGTGAAACTTGTTTGTAAGATTACTGTATTAGAGCATGAATGAGGAAACTGCTGTAGGCCTACTAGCCCATGTAAGAGTGGTAGATATTGTTACTCAGCTGATGAAGTTTGCACTTGTACTGTAAAGAATGATGATGTTTATTTGGTAAAATTGTCATACATGTTTACAATTGGATAAGCATGTTTATAAACTATGTGGGAGACAGCCCAAGAAGACTTCCCACCTGCTGAGTAACAATGTGGCACCTGGTTGGCCGAACTCGATCCACAGCTCTGGCCCAAGTGAGGCAGCTCTTGTTTACACCACAACTATTATCACTCTTGTATCTATGTAACTTATATTTGAAACTTCTCGACATGATTACTTTGATAATGCTATCTAGTGATTTGTTTTAATCATCTGAAAAATTTTATTATAAATTGAATTTATAATTACCGGTACTTCATCCAGTAACTGGTGCTAGTGAGTCTGTCCCCTTTTGAAAATCGGTGTCAAATTTTATATCCACTATGATTCTCGTACAATGCCCAATTTTAGTGACCTATCAAACAAGTTCAGTAATGGATCACAAAGTTTGTCCTTACATGCCTTTAAATCTACTTTTACAGTACTTTTATCCTCTTCACTAATCAGCTCATTAGCCACTGGATGGTCGGTCATATCTCTGGCATGCACTGGTTGCAAATACAGCTCCTCCCCGATTTACCCGACCTACGACCACCCTCACTTACAACCTGCTCAGTCCGTAACGACCATCCGCACATACGACCGCGCAGTCAGGACAAAAAAAATTTTCAAATGACGCGCACATTTTATATGCCGAAACGTTTCCATCCCGTACGAGAGCGTGGTGTGGCTTGGGTCACCGCGTGGGTACAGCACCCACTCAGTAGAACGCTTAGTTGGTGTTTGGCTGTCATATCTGCAACTGATCGAGCTCTGTACTGACATTATTTTTGTATTTAATTGACTTTATAATGACTGGAAAACGTACAAGTGAGAGTGCTGGTGGTGCTCAGAAGAAAAGGGAGACGGGCAATTACTTTTGAGACGAAAATGAAGATGATAATGTAGTATGAAAATGGAAAAACTGTAGCAACAATTTCATGCGACCTAGGGTTTTCGCACTTGACCATACCCACTATTCTGAAGGACAAGGAATGTATTCGTGATGTAGTGAAAGGATCAGCACCTATAAAGGGAACTATAATAACGAAGAAAACACAAGGTCCCATTCACGAGATGGAAAAATTATTGGTGATATGGATGGAAGACCAGATACAGAAGCGTGTACCCTAAAGCCTTCTAACCTTACAGGCTAAGGCAAGAAGCCTGTTCGAAAGCCTGAAGGAGCAGGCAAGAGATGAGTGCGATCAAACCTTCACAGCAAGTCATGGGTGGTTTAACAGATTTAAGAACCACTACAGTTTACATTAATGTTAAGGTGAGTGGAGAGGCAGCTAGTGCTGATGTCGTTGCTACCAAAGCTTCTAAGGAGGAGCTAGATCGTATGATCGTGGAAGGAAATTGTTTGCCTGAGCAAATATTCAATGTGGATGAGACTGGATTATTGTGGAAGCGCATGCCTGAACAAACATACATCCACAAAGAGGCGAAAACAATGCCAGGTTTCAAGGCATTCAAGGACCGAATTACACTTCAGTTGGGGGGGGGAATGTAGCTGGTTTCAAGATAAAGCTCTTCGTGATCTATCATTCAGAGAACTCCAGGGCTTTTAAACATGTCAGCAAGCGCACACTGCCAGTGTTTTATCGCAGTAACAAGAAAGCCTAGATGGCCTTAGTACTGTTTGAGGATTGGTTCATGAATTGTTTCATTCCTCGAACCAAGGAGTATTCTCTGCAACAAGGGATTGCATTGAAGATTTTGCTAATATTGGGTAATGCTCCGGGACACCCACCACACCTGAACGACATGCACCCTGCTGTTAAGGTAGTCTACATTTCACCTAACGCTACTTCTGTCATCCAACCCATGGATCAAGGTGCTATTGCAGCTTTTAAAGCTGATTATTTACGTACGACCTTCGCTCAGGCTGTTGCTGCTACTGAAGGTGAGAAAACGCTCAGACAGTTTTGGAAGGACTACAACATTTTGACATGTATAAAGAACATTATTGCAGCATGGGATGAGGTTACAGAACAGTGCATGAATGGAATATGGAAGAAAATACTGAAAAGATATGTGAACGGTTTCAGAAGATTTAATGAAAATGAAGTTATTTCTGAGATCAGTAACAGCATAGTGGAGTTGGGTAAACAGCTTGAGTTAGAAATTGATGAAGATGTTGAACAGTTGGTTGAAAGTGTAGCAGAAGAGCGAAGTAACGAGGATCTTATCGAACTGGAAGCACACGAAAATGCAGAGGAAGAAGAGAGTTGAAATGTAGAAGAAGGACCTGCACCCACCAAAAATTTTTCAGTGAAGCAAATGGCAGAGGCATTTGCTACAATTAATAAGGGGATGCAAATGTTTGATGGAATGGATCAAAATTATGAGCGTTTTGCCAAAGTTGACAGAATGGTCTCAGATGCACTTGCTTGCTACAGGGAAATTTATAATGAAAAGAAAAAGCAAACTGTGCAGTCTAAATTGGACATCTATTTTAAGAAGTACCCCATTGCTGTCTCCTCACGTCCCACCAGTGCTGCCTCTTCACTCCCTAAAGATGGTCCAATACCTTCAACCAGCAAGTTTCCCCTGTACATAAACCTGTCTGAAGAAAGTGACACTGATGACCCACCCAGCCCTGTCTCCTCTGCTTCATCCAATTAATATAGTCTTCATGTATCCTGTAAATAGAAAATTATGGGGGCCCCGTGTGCATTCGGCTGACTACATCTGGGAGAGAGTTACTACACTACGTGTTTGCTGTTCAACACCTACATTAATCTGAATGTTCACTGTATGTTCCTTTACCTTTCTCTAATGAAGGCTTTTGTTAAACCACCAATGTATGTAATAAGTCATTTATGTCCAATGTATATTTTCAGCCTTCGGGCTACAGAACTTTTTCAATAAACCGTTAATTATTATTATTATTATTATTATTATTATTATTATTATTATTATTATTATTAAAGGTAAGTGCACAGTATCACTGTATATCCATTCTTCATTATTGATTACTTTTACTGTACTGTATTTTTATTTTAAATTTTATATGTATTATTTTTTTGCATTTCCGACTTAGGATCATTCCGACTTATGACCTGGATTTGAGTCCCTAATCCTGTCGTAAGTCGGGGAGGAGCTGTGCTGGGTCCAGGATCTCTGTACCTGTGCCAGTGTTGGTCAAGTCTTGTCTTGAAAGAGCAAACCCACCTAGCAAATGAGAGGTTCGAGGCTTGATCCTCTGGCAGGGTGAAACTATAGGCAATGTGCTTTGCATTAATTATTTAACGATGCACTCGACAGTAACTTGGGACCTAGGTGTTCATCACAAGGAAGATCCTATTCCTGGAAAAATTATCACCAGGGCAGTCGGCAAATGAAGGGTTTTCCTGGTTTATAGGTGAACACTAAGTCACGAGCATTGTAAACAAAGAAAGTGTGTTTGTGTCGGCAGCAGCTTTTACGCCTTAAACAAATTCACACCTCTGTAGCCTTGGGTTCGACCACTAACAAATGAGAGAAACAACAACCATGTCGCCCCAACTGATGATCAGACTGGGTTTAAGTATGTGCCACTATAAACCCCACATGACATTGCTCAAACAGATTCTTGTGCCTCACTGTACTGATCGTGCCAACTGTGGTACAATACAAAACTGTATTGTGTATTAAAAATGTATTAGCCCCACAAGCATACAGTCTCTCCTCGACTTATGACGGGGTTCCGTCCCGACGACCAGGTCGTAAGTCGAAAAGGCAAAAATAATACATAGGAATTCTAAAACGAAATACAGTACAGGTAGTTCTGCTATAACGCGATAATTGTGTTCTTGTAAAATATCGTGTTATAGAAAATCGCGTAATAGAAATAACAGGGCTTATGGAGAAAATAGGGTTAGGTGCAGATTACTCGAAATCGAAAAAATTTAGTAGTTAGCCTAACACAAAGGATAGTACAGTCTAAATAAATGTTACATTCATATCTAATAATGAAATCATACAGTAAATTTAACACTTTACCTTGAAAAAATATGAATGTAACTTGATGGGGGAGAAGGGTGATTTTGAGGTTGATAACATCGAGCTTCTCTTCAAGTGTTATATCCTTTCTTTTACGATAATCACCGGGAATTCTATCATCAGAACGCTTTTTGGAGATATTCTTCTTTACCATATTCACAGTTAATACCACAAAATTGGAGAAATAGTAAGCAAAAATCGCTTTATAGCAAACAAGCGTTCGCGTTATACAAATATTGTTCCGAATTCATAAATCGCGTTAGAGCAAATTCGCGTTATCAAAACATGCGTTATAGCAGAACTCACTGTACAGTAAAAGTAATCAATAATGAAAAATGAATAGTGTAACTGTGCAATTACCTTAAATGTACGTAGTCAGCTGAATGCACACGGGACCTCAATAATTTTTTAATTAAGCATGGTGACTACATTAATTGGATGAAGCAGAGGAGGAGACAGGGCTGGGTGGGTCATCAAGTTCACTTTTCTCAGACAGGCTAACATACTTGCTTGTTGAAGGTATTGGATCATCTTTAAGGAGTAAAGAGACAGCAGTGGGGGACTTCTTAAAAAATATGTCCAATTTAAACTGCACAGTTTGCCTTTTCTTTTCATTGTAAATCTCCTTGTAGTAAGCAAGTGCACTTTGGATCAGTCTGTCAACTTTTGCAAAACGCTCAACATTTTGACCCATTTCTTCAAACATTTGCATCCCCTTATTAATAGTAGCAAATGCCTCTGCCATTTGTTTTGCTGAAAATTTTTTGGGGGGTTCAGGTTCTTCTTCTAAATTTTGTCTCTTCTTCCTTTGCAATATTCTGTGCATCCAGTTCAATAAGATCCCCTTTACTTAGCTCTTCTGCTTCACTTTCAACCAACTGCTCAACATCTTCATTATCAATTTCTAACTCCAGCTGTTTACCCAACTCCACTATCTTGTTACTAATCTCAGAAATTGCTTCATCTTCATTAAATCCCTTGAAACTGTTCACATATCTTTTCAGGACCTTGTTCCATATTCCATTCATGCACTGACCTGTAACCTCATCCCATGCTGCACCTATGTTCTTTGTGTATTGCGAAGGGTGCAGCCCTTCCAAAATTCTCTGAGTATTTTCTCACCTTCAGTAGCAGCAATAGCCTGAGCGAAGGTCGTACGTAAATAATACGCTTTAAAAGCAGCAATAGCACCTTGATCCATGAGTTGGATGATAGAGGTCGTGTTTGCTGGAAGGTAGACTACCTTAACATCAGGGTGCATATCGTCCAGGTGTGTAGGTGCCCCGGAGCATTATCTAAAATTAATCAAATCCTGAACGCAACCCTTTGTTGCAGACAATATTCCTTGGCTCGTGGAATGAAACAACTCAGGAACCAATCCTCAAACAGTGCTAGGGTCATCCATGCTTTCTTATTACTTCGATAAAACACTGGCAGTGTGTGCTTGCTGACATTTTTAAAAGCCCTGGGGTTCTCTGAATGATATATATCATGAAGGGTTTTACCTTGAAACCAGCTACATTCCACCCCACCCCTTCCCCCCCCCCCCCTCAACAGCAGTGTAATTCGGTCCTTGAATCCCAGCATGGTTTTCGCCTCTGTGGGTACACGCTTTTGCAGCTGAACTTCCATCCACATCACAAGTATTTTCTCTATCTCATGAGAGGACGTTGTCTTTTTTCATTATTATTGTTCCATTTATAGGTGCTGATCCTTTCACTACCTCACAAATTCGTTCCTTGTCCTTCAAAATTGTTGATATCATCGCGTGAAATGGCGCTAACGTTTTTCCATTTTCATATTGCATTATTATTTTCATTTTCATCTCAAAAGTAATTGACTGTCTCTTTTTCTTCTCAGCACCACGATAACTCTCACTTTTAAACTTGCCAGCCATTTTAAAGGGAATTACAAACGAAAATTTTGTCAGTACACGGCGCAATCACTAACAACAACAACTGAGCGGGCAACGGCATGGATGCTGTACACCACGAGGCGGCCCAGCCCACGCTGTCGTATGGGGTCACATTACAACCAAACGTTTCGGGACTCGAAAATACGTAATGGGAAAAATATTTTATATGGCCATGGCGGTCGTATGTCCGGGTTGTCGTAAGTCGAGGAGAGACTGTACTTATGTTTACTGTTATACCGTGATGTACTGGTCACTTCAATGTGGGTGGAGGTAGAGGATAGTAGTCTTACCTGGGGATGGAGGTGGATGGAGGAGATGGTGGAGATGGATCAGTGTGGGTGGGGGCAGGAGGTGGATGGCTATAGTCTCATCCACTTCAGCCTGGCAGCCTTTGCTGTACACCTCTGTCAGCTCACTGCTGCTTAGCTCCAACCTGGACAGGAAGAAGTCACTCTCTCTCTCTCTCTCTCTCTCCATAGTACAGATAATTTAAGGTGTGCAATAATATTTTCTCTCTCACACCACGTACAGTATAAACAGTTGCTATGTACACTGACTCTCTCAGCTCTTTCTAATCATCATGATATCATCTGTCAGTTTGGGTCAAAGCTGTGACACCATCTTCTCTATCGCCAGTATCTGTCACACGCAAATTACTGTTAGACACCACAATCATATAATATTCAGCTCATACCAAGGTCGATGACCTTAGCCCATTCAACCTATTATTTTTATATATTATTACATACGCAATTGTGTGCTACACAACAAACGCACTTTGTGAAGAACTCGAGGGAAGGCCTCCCCCCGGCCTCCCTGTTGAGGTCCATCCCCATCAAGGTGAGGTCACTCATTTGGCTTCTGGCAACCCCAAGCTCGTCCTCCACCTCCTGGGCCGCTGAGCTCCACACCTAACCGGGGTCAAGAGGTTAAAGGTCAGGACTAAATGGTTATGGTTGAGAAATAGTGAAGGTTGGTATGTTGAAATTTCATGTAAATATGAAACTTAACATTAGTGTGGGGGAGGGACGGGCGGAAGGAGGAAATATATTTTCAGATGATACTAATTGTTTAAAGTCATAAATTATAATATGTTTCAATTTCTAACTTTCTATTTCTTCACAATTATCACTTTCTCTCCTCCGTAACATAACTCCTATTTCTCATTTTTAATTCTCTACTTTCTCTGTCCTTATAATATATATATATACAGTATATATATATATATACAGTATATATATATATATATATATATATATATATATATACAGTATATATATATATATATAATCAACACCTCAACCCGCCAGGATTCGAACCCACGGCCCACAAGCCTATGACTGTGACCGGGGAACGCTAACCGCTGTACCACCAGGATGCTAAAAGCAGTCCTAGACTTTGTTATATTTCACACAAAGCCTGTTCAACGAGCTTATGGCGCCGTGAACCTCTAATGGGGACCACCCACACCACTTAGGTGTAGAAGTCCGCGTGCTTTATTGGGCTAATGAAATATATATGGATCCTCGTGTTTCGAAGCCGGATTTGGTAAAACGTACTTGGACGCACCTAAGTGGTGGTGGGTGGTCCCCATAGAGGTTCACGGCGCCATAAGCTCGTTGAACAGGCTTTGTTGTGAAATATAACAAAGTCCTAGGATGCTTTTAGCCATCCTGGTGGTAC
This sequence comes from Homarus gammarus, assembly GCA_958450375.1. Classification (NCBI taxonomy): domain Eukaryota; kingdom Metazoa; phylum Arthropoda; class Malacostraca; order Decapoda; family Nephropidae; genus Homarus; species Homarus gammarus. The sequence goes on from CAUDMG010001998.1 coordinate 335,845, forward strand.
AGCGGTTAGCGTTTTCCCCGGTCACAGTCATAGGCTTGTGGGGCAGGGGTTCGGAATCCTGGCGGGATTGATGTGTTGATTGTATTAGAAGTCCGCGTGCTTTATTGGGACTAATGAAATATATATATAGAATATAATATATATCATATATTATATATATATATATATATATATATATATATTATATATATATATATATATAATATATGGGATTAATTGAAATAGAGACTGGCCCCGACTCCCAAACCTCCACTTTTCAGACAACAATCCTACGGTTAGTATAAATAACATTTAATTTATGATGTATGCACACACAATTAATAATTAAGAGAAGTATCAAAATATTAGGTTTTTAACATTATATAGTAGAAAAGATGCTGGACCACGGGATGGGCGTGTTGGTCCGAGTACGAGGCAGATTTATTGGCCCTCCACCGTATCACGGTTATCAAGGTATCACTATCACAACAGAGGCTTGCAGGGCCTCTTTGTCAAAAACCCCTCAAAGTCCATATCCTCACTAGACTATCACTATCACTGACTTGGGTGGCTGTGGTTGGGTGGCAGCGTGAAGAACTCGTGTAATGTTTGATGAATGGGCGACCTTTGTGCGCACCCTGCCCGCGCCGCTTTCCCCGTTGTATATGAGTAGATGCGACGCGTAAATTGTTAATTCAGGTTCGGCGGGGGGGTACCGAGTAAATGTGGAAACACGTAAACGAGAACAGATAACGAGGTATACTGTATAATATATAGATATTCATATCTATATATATATTATATATATATATATATATATATATATATATATATATATATACAGTATATATATATATATATAACTTGCTCTATCTGTCCTTGGAATTCTTTTACAACTGTTCTCTTGCTTCCCTAATCTCTCTATCTTTCTTTGTCTAAGAAAAGTTTTTAGTATATTTCTCTTACTTCCAGTCTTTCTAATTTTCGCTCCTGTACAACTTTCTTTTATTTTCCCTACTTTCTAATCTCTCTCTGGCTCATTCTTACTCTCTCCTCCTACAGACATACCTCATCCAATACAGCATCATCAACTTCCCAGTTGTCGTACTCAGGTTTCAGTGATCCGCCAGACGTGAAGACCCTTCCAGGCTCCGGGTGGCCTCCTGGTCTGTCCAGGGCTCCGGGGTACTCGCCCGTCCACCTGGCCCGACGCGTCACTACCAGGTGTCCGTCTTTGGTCATCAGCAGTACCCCCACACCTTAAGCCAGGGACACTTAATTACCGATCAACATGTCAGAAATTTTTCTTTACCCTGTCTATTAACTAGACTTCTTAGCCACTTTGAGAACGTTTAAGAATTAGTACATGTGTTCTTGGTGCCACATGTGATTATTGAGTTGATAAAACAGATAAAAGACTGAAGGTGTGTATACAAGTCAAGTGTCTTTGACAAGGGTAATTTGTTGGCTGTTCAGGTCTAAATTAATGATTTTAACCTATTTCACAGGTGAGTGGCTACCTAGGTGTCAGGCAGCTTCTACATGTGGGGTGAGTCCTGTCTTCACAACTTAAGAGTCACTTCCAATTTTATTTTGATTTATTGTTTTTTTTTTCTAGAAATCTAAGAAAATTATTTCTTTGCAGGCATTGTTTTGACGTATTTTCTTCAATAATCATGGCAACACACTCGTACAGCGTAAGCCATCTCTCGCCTCCTGTTTAAAACCAGAGTTAAAAAAAATAGATTAGCTAAGGACACTGCTCTGAGGTGCTTGATGGTGAGGTGTGGTGGTAAAATGAACCAATTCCAGTATTATAAGTTAATTTTACCCCCATGCCTCCCTGTCAAGCGCTGCAATGTGATGTCCTTAACGCTTTTTTTTTTTCAATTTTGGTTGTAAACACAACGACCCCCATCAACAGAAGAGGGTGATTCAAACTTTGGGCATACCGGTAGTTATCTCCCATGTGCTGTATCCACACTGCTCCGAAAGGACAATCAGGTCTATGGGACCCACTTTCACCACTCCTAATCTCTCATGTTAGGCATGACGTCAGTATATGATCCTTGTTGAATCACATGGACACCTGAAGTACCTGTACTTATTAATCCAGGTAAGCTTCTTTTTTTGTAATATTTCCATAACTACAAGGGATATAATCAAATGAAAGGTGTCTATACCCATGTTTTCAGTGTCTATGAATAAAACTAGACCAAAAATAAGATTTTCCAAACATTCCTTTTTTCAAAATATGCAAATTAAGTGATATTGTAAAAAAAAAATTCATATTCTTCCATCTCATGTGCAGCCTTTAAAGTTAGCAGTCATGTATTCGCCCCTGTTTAATAGACAGTTGCACTTACATAAATATGGATTAGGTAATACATTTGTATTATATAATTCTATCACCTGCCGTAATTTTCCATGAACTGTGAGGTATCATGGTCAGACCAGATAATGGGTATTTTCCACTTTCAAGTCGCATCTCCAAAAGATCCTAGATCAGCTTATTCGGGGACCTCTCCTCACCCCAGTAGTTATCACTTGACACTCAAGATAGCAGGAGGTTGATCAAAAAGCTTATTCCAGTTAAGCTCCGTCCTTAACTAACACTCACAGCTTACAGTGTTAGGTATGGTGTTATCTTTATTGACTGTGCATAACATATTTTTTATAAATAAATGGAGAAAGGGCCACTTGGGTTTTGCAAACTTAACCCATAAACTTTTGTATGTAGCAGTTGAGATACCTCTCAAGAGTCAAGTTCAGGTAACTACAAACAGCTACAGTCAGATGGTTCGATACATTCATCATCCTCATCAAGGGCTTGTTTGACCACATCTTATCATTTCCATAATTTCTGAGGGAGTAAGGGCAATATCAGTGGGCAGCGTAAGTGGCATCAGGGTCCTTGTGGCTTCATTCCGCATCCATCCATACTCAATGGGTCAAAAGAGGGAGGCTTTGAGTCAAGAGCAGCTTTCCAGATTGCTGTCTGGACATGGGCATACGGTAGTGAACATTTTCAGAAAATGCTTCTCTTGTTGAAGGGAGGGACTCGTACATCCATAGCATTTGGCTATGAAGTTAGCAGCTTCATAGATGACCTCTGGCATAGCAGTGTCCAGTTCCCCCAGCTTCTTCAGAGTCTGCTTGGCTTGAAGAGTCTTGAGGGCAGTGGCTTTGCCAATGTCAAACAGCAGCACAACTGTGTCACACCCAGATAGGCCATGCATTGTCAGAAGCTGTGGGACAATCTTGGCATGTCTTTGCCGATGCTACTACATCAATTATAGCTCTGTCTGGATAAATGGCTTGCATGGTAAATTGGCAGCTGAGGCCAAGTTTATGGTAGAAGTGGAAGAAACGAAGATGCCTGTATCATCACATAATACATTTATGCCTGTGGCCCCATTTTCTGCAAGCTTCGCGATTTGTTGTACGATGATAACATCTGCCTCTTCGTGGTAAGTTGTTAAATCACTCCTCCGCCTAAGGACACCACCACTGACTTCTACAGGTATTGGATATGTACCGGTTATGATTATCTTGGTCTTGTTCTGGAGTCCTCTGCTGATCAGTTCTTCACAGATCATGTCGATGAACTGGACTCTATTACCAGCTACCGCCAGGACTGTTTTCTGTGGTGGGAGAGGACTCTGTGGATTCAGGCGATGGTGCTGAATGATAATGTTATGCCGAGGCATAATTTTGTATTATAATGTTTGTAAATTAAGTGTATTGATTATTTTCTATTCCAAGCAGCAGTTATTTTGGAAAGTTTAGGAAGATTTCTGTGTATATATTATCTATAAGAATTTTCCAGAATGTATTGCATCATTTTTGTAATGATTTACTTCCTATTGTAAGCCTAGATCAGAATAGAACCTACTAGAACTTTCCAGACCTGTCTGGGTTGTGCTAGGGTGTTCTTGGGTCGTCTGATGAGGTACAGTATAGTCTTCATTCACGCGGTCAATTGAACCCGTGGGGGTCCGCGTAAAACGAGAAACGAGTAAACGAAATAACAGAATATACGGGATTAATTGAAATTGAGACTGGGCCGACCCCGAAACTACACTTTTTCGACACAATAGTACGTTGTAGTAAAAATAGCATCTTAACTTTATGATGGTATGCACACAATTAATATTTGAGAGAAATATCAATAATATTAGGTTTTTTAACACTTACATTAGTAGAAAAGATGTCTGGGCACACGGGGATGGGGGGTTGGTTCCGAGGTAGAGGGCAGATTATTGGCCCTCACCTGTATCACTTGTATCAATTGTATCACTATCCACCACAGAGGCTTGCAGGGCCTCTTTGTCAAACCCCTCAAAGTCCATATCCTCACTAGCACTATCACTATCACTGACTTGGGCTGGCTGTGGTGGGTGGTGAGTGAAGAACTCGGTAATGTTTTGTTGACTGGGCGACCTTGTGCGTACTCTGCCCGCACTGCTTCCCGCGTAAATGATGGAATGAACCGTGTAAATAAAAATTGTTGGTCTGGCAAGGTGCCGCGTAAATGACCAAACGCGTAAACCAAATCCGCGTAAATCGAGACTATACTGTATACAGAGGCAAAATGTCAGATTCTGCATAGTTTTCATTTTACAATACATTTTAGATGTTGTATTAATGAGAGTGAATTTGAAGTGAAACCCCCATAGGTTTTTGTAATAATTTATTCACAGGTCTGTACAGTCTGACCCCTCTTTGTTACAACCTAAAGGAAATGTTCAAAGTTGCCCCCTTCTGCCTCAATGCAGGCCTGTACACGTCGTACCATTGATTGTCTGACACGTTCCAGAATGCCTGGACTATGTTTAATTTGCTCGCACCTGTCACGAACACGTGGGTATATGCAGAATCTCACATTTACCAAAGGGACATTGTGGTTTAGAATTAATCAAGGATGTCATCCTCCAATTTAATGTACTCTTTGCTGAATCACCCTGTATAAGCGGCAGCGTGCGGCCTAGTGAGTCAGTCGACCTTTTCTGCTCAGCCTAGTAGGACAAATGAAGACAATTGTTGTGAGTGATATAAAGTGAAAAGACTAAGGAATTGTACACTGTTATGTGCTGACTAGCTATACATACGAAGTGAGAAGTCCACATGTGAACATTACCCTGTGAACAGTGTTGCGAAGAATTAGTGATTATTAAAGTAGACTACTGTGTACATGTGTGTTTCTTTGACCTGGTGGAAATCTACCTGCTTGTTGTTTGTCTGTACACTGATACCGATCGTCGGGAAACTACCAGAGACTGGCTGAACAGCCAGCGATAATTCGACGACACTTGTGATATATCTACTGCTGCTGTATATACGACTCCGGCCACTGGTAAGCAACGGTGGAAGCTGGGTAAGCGGTGAAAAGGAGGGTCGTAACAATATGTTGACCAACTCTTGTTGATCTTGTCACACTCTTACTGCTGTAGCCCAGGCATGGGCAACCCGCAGCCTGGACCATGTCTTTGTGTGGCCCACGGAGTGATTGAGAAATTCTATTTAATGTGGCCTACGGTTCAGGTAGGTGCAGCCATCTTATGATGAGTAAAGGAAAATTTATTAAAAGAATAATCTTCTCACACAATTAGTTACTGTTTCATCATCTAAGTAAGTAACTACAAAAATGTAACAGTGAAACAAGTATAAATAGTAACAATATACCGGTAAACATAATTTGTGTAAGTTTACAGACCAAGTTCAGTGCGGCCTGTTTGATGGATTAGCTACCTTGTGGCAGTGGGTCACGTGGGAATTAACTAACATTGGGTATGTACAAGCGGGGTCACGGGCGATGGTTACACAAGTCAAAAGAATGTCTCTCTCCATAGTACTTCCTTTATGCTTAGCTGTCATGTGGTTCGGACCTCCCTTTTCATTAGAAAATTCCAATACCTTTTCTTTAATGCAGTATTATACTCGGGCGTTTTTGTATTGTAAAAAGTAATTACAGTAGTACCCCGCTTAACGCGGTCAATAGAACCCACAGGGTACCGTGTTAAGTGAAAACCGCGCTAAGTTAACAACAGAACATATGGGATTAATTCCAATAGAAACTGGCCCGACCCCCAAACTCCACTTTTTGACGACACACAACTATGTTGTAGTAAAAATTTTATCTTAACTTTATGATGGTATGAACAAACAAGTAATATAGAAGAGGTTAGGTTAGGAAAAATAAAGGTTAAGTTAGGAAAAATAAAGGTTAGGTTAGGAAAACTAAAAGTTAGGTGTAACACTTGCGCTAGTAGAACACACACACTGTGCAACCTTACAGCGCGGCTTGCCCAGGCGGAGGGAGGCGGGAGGGAGGGAGGAGGAGGGAGAGGCGAGAGCAGGCAGGCGGGTGGCGGGTGGGGCGAATCTAAAAATAGCGTCTCGAGCCGGACACTCTGCGCGTATACGTGGAAAAAACCCGCGTTAAGTGAAAGTTCGGCTCTGGCGAGGCACCGCGTATACGTGAAATCGCGCTAAGCTAAACCGCGTTAAGCGGGGTATTACTGTACTATTGACCTCAGAATATCTCCTAATATCAAGTGTCCATGGTGTAAAAATGGCCTTAAAAGCCCATGATATTGGTCAGATTTCAAAAAAAATTTGGGAGCTTACAGCACCTCCCCCCAAATACCCCAGCTGTGTGGGCTTACTTTGCTTACCATGTTCCCCCACCCACAACTTCTTGGCCCCTCCTGTCTGCTCTATCTATTTATTATCGTTTGACTTGGTCTCTCCATGGGCAGCTACCAAACAGGGAGGTACTACCGCCTGGGAAGATATTGGAAGCATAATGTGTTGTCTAATGGTAGACCCTGCTGCTATATGGCATCACGAAAATTGTGACCAAGTCCCAGGTTGCTTATCTGTCTTTCTGCCTCACTTACACACAATTGCAGGGTCTCAATTGTCTATTATTGACAACACAACATAAATAACCTTTCTCACTCTTGATCTGTTCTATTCTTCCTATTCTTTTATTCTCCTATGATATCAGTTGGCAGTAATATTAAAGCAGGGCCTTCTAGGATGGGTCCCACTGGTCGGGAAGGTTGTGGACCCCAGGGCCGACCTACAGTAATCATCATCAAACTACTGGGGCCTGGAGGATCGGCTTTTTTCACACTTCATTTTTCCAACACTGTCGAAAGCCTTGGCAAAATCTAGGTAAATATTGTCGATATTACCACCCCCATTCCAGAATATGGGTCAAAATATCCAATACCTTGAGCAATTGTGTTAAGCAGGAGCGCCCCAGCATAAAATCGTGTTGGCAATAGCTTTACAAGGTTGTTTCGTAGTAGATGTTTCATTGCAGCATCTCTGATAATACTCTCAAGTACTTTACATATTATGCTGGTCAGGCTCACCGGTCTATAGTTGTTCGTGGAGTGACGATCGTCCTTCTTGAAGATAGGACTCACATAAGCCACTTTCCATTCACTGGGGACCTTTTGTTCATCTAGGTATTTACAAAACAGGATCTTCAAGGGCTCAGCAAGCTCGTTGCACAACTCTCTTAGCACTCTAGGATGCACCATGTCAAGGCCAGGACTCTTATGGACCTTTAGCCTGGACAGTTTATTTCTAATACCCTCTTCTGTGAACACAATGTGAGTCAGTGCTATGTCGAACTGTCTGTCCTCAAACGCAGGAAGGTTAATCGCATTCTCTTGTGAAAAGAAGCTGTTCAATGCCTCAGCTTTATCCTGGTCAGAATCTGCATAACTACCATCTTCAAGCCTCAAGTCTGATACTCCTACTCGCGTTTTTAATTTCTACTTTGCATAGCGGTAAAACGCCTTTGGGTTTGACTTGACCTCGCTTGAAACCAGCCTCTAGAACTCCTTTTCAGCCTTTCTACACTCTATCTTTGCTTGGTTTCTGGCTTTTGCATACATCTTCTTGTCCTGCTCATCGTTTGACCCAACCCACATCTTGAATTTCTGGGTTTTCTTACTTTGTCGACCGCCGCATGGTTCATGTGTAGGGATCCCCTCATATTCCTAGAAGCACTGGGTTTGGTCTTGGGTATATATTTATCGATCAAATGGGTCACTTTACTAGTTATGATATTCAGCATAGTGTGTGCGTTCTTGTACCTTAATGAGTCAGGCCAGTTGATACCCCTCATGTCTTCCCTCATCCCATTGTAATTTCCCTTGTAATCTTTTCACCTTGGCCTGGCCTTATCCTGAACTAGGTAACAGTTAAATCTGAATGACAACACTATATGGTGACTGGTGCCAACTGGGGCAAGGTGTTCCAGTTTGGCCAACATACCCTCCTCGTTTGTTATTATGAGGTCTAGTGGCTTGGGTGTTTACTCCCCTCTGTAATGTGTCGGGTCTCTAACATGTTGGAACAGAAAATTATCTCTCAGGGTTATTCAAGCCATTTGGGGTGAACTCGTTTCTCCAGTCGATGTCGCCATAAAGTCCCCCCATGATAAGGAGGTGGCTAGGGTTGAGCATCGCCGCGTTGTCTATTAAGGCTCTAAGTTCCTTTGATTTAGTGGGCCACAGTTTTGGGGATCTGTAGATACACTCGACGATAAGTAAGTTCCCTCCCTTTAATTTAATTTTACACCACTTGGACTCTTCAAAAACATCCTCTTCCTGTACCCTCGCCTGGCTGGCTCTAAGGTCTTGCCTAGCACAGATAACCACATCCCTCTTGCAAGTTTCTTGAAAAAGGTTCGTAAATGAGTCATATCCAGCAATCCTGAACTCACATTCCTCTGGGTCGATTCTCCTGTTCTTGTACAACAGTTCTACAACTCCCATAATATCTGGTTGGTGTACCTTCAGTAGTGTTTCAAACTCCTCTCTCTTATCAAGAAACGTGTTAGTATTAGTGTGTAATGGTCATGATAAGAGCTAACCTGAAAACCTTAAGGATTCATATTACGCTCAAACGTCCACAAAACCTTCTGAGTCCCCCCAGTGGAAACGTCTCCCGTTCTCTGTTTCCCCCGTCTTGGTCGATGGGAGTAGACGCTGTATGTTGGGACCTGTTGCCATCCAACACTTTGTAATCAATTTAATTTGGCTTTCGATAGCTGAGTCAGAGCATTGTTAGTGAAGATCATAATAGAGAATGAAAATGAGTTCATAGTCTCAATTTCAAGGTCAGAGTGTACAGTAAATTAATTCATCGGAATAGAAGTAGGTGGACTCCCTGGTCTGTTTTGAGTGAGGGCCCCGCGGGCATTTCTACCGTTAGTGAGTGCCCGTCCCTTCATCCATACAGGTATGCCATTACACTCTGTGTTGTAATTTGCCCTTCTTTAAGTGATTTGACCCAATTAATAGTTGATTGTGCAAGTGTTACAGTAACGTAGTTGATATGCTCTGAGTGAAGTCATATTTACGTCTTTAACGTCCCCTGAAACGTGATGTTGTTGTCACAGTTAGTAAGTGCTCGTCCCTTCACCCATACAGGTCCCCTGACGCTGATTCCCGTTTGTCTCCCGATCCCATTGTGATTCTTGAATCGCTCTACCATCCAACAACGGCCTCGGATGTATTAGTTGTCCAGCCGGGATCATATGTGAGAAGATGGCACCGATGCAGCCGGATTAATGTGCCCCAAGGCTTCGTTGGGCCAGACCCCAGACCCGCCATGTGTCTGGCTACCCATCTCAGGTCGGAGTGTAACCGACCACAACAGCAGTTGTTAGAGGCGCCAGTGCTATACCCTGTGACAGGCCTTGGAATTACGGTCCACAGTGTGGTTGTAGGTGTTGTTAATACTTACCCATGTTGTGGGGGACCCATGTCGGGGTTTGTATCAGTATTAGTGTCTTGGGAGGAAAGACAAGGAGCTGGTCCTACGATATAATGTAAGGTGACATCAGGTATTGGGTGCACGGTAAGAGTGTAATGTCCGAATAATTGCTGTTGAGTAAATAGGAAAACAAGGAAACCAGTACATAAGACATAGAGAGTTTGCAATAGGCCCAGGAGCTGAGCCTGGTAGTTATATGTTAATAACATCTATTTTCCCCTTGGATTTTATATTAATAAATTTGTTTTTAGAGTATTTTAGGTGTATTCTTTTCTCCCACAGTATTTTACCTTTATTTCCATCCAAGTGACCTGATACCAAAATTACCATACTCACGTGCCTAGACCCTCGCCCATGCTACCCAAGAATAGGTGACGGAACTGAGTAGAGTAAGAACTAAGAGAAGTAAATAAGATGAGGGTGGTGTAGAAACAGAGAGGGAGTCAGGCCCCCTCACATTGGTGACAGACCAAGAATCCGCCCCCTCACATTGGTGGCAGCTAGAGAACCCGCCCCCTCACATTGGTGGCAGCGGTGGGATGTAATTTATATGGTATCAAGGTCAGGAGGAATAAATGTGATACTGTGGGTAATTTCTGTGTTTAAATGTGAGCTGTAATAACCATTTCTCCGTGCGTCTACCTAACCATGTCACTGTAACTAATGAATATTTCAGAGTGTTAATAATCTTGTAATGGAAATTTTTCCCAGTGTACAGTATAGTGCAATTCTGTGCAAAATTTTTTTGAGGTTACGGAGATGTTGAAAGCAGTTCACGGCAAATACTTTACTTGGAGTTAGGTTAGAACATGGGCCTCGAGAAAATTAGAAATCTGTTTTAAAGTAAAGTGTACAGCAAAATGTATTGAAAAGTGTCTGAAAATGTCTGAAAACAGAGGTTAGCTACCTAAATTTTTTTGAGTTTTTTGTGAAATCTCAGAAAGTGTTGGTTGTATGCCAAGGTAAATTTTTTTTGGGTGCCTTTCTGCACTGGTACCATAGCAATTGTGTGATCACTCGAGTTAATGCTTTGTTATTTACAGACAATGAGGGACATTGATCATGTGCCGTGTTAAGAGTGTTGTGGACAGTGTTGATTTCTGAGTATACCGGAAGGCCATAATTATATTAATGTTATGTATTAGTGTTATTTGTAATTGACATAATATGGGTGTAGTTGTTTTAATTTTAATTGGAAGTGTTTTAGTTATAAGTTGAGGTCAGTTTTGACAAGTGAATTTATTTGTATAACCTGTGTTGTGTTAGATACCCGAGTATTTTGTATTTTTTGTATTGTTTCTATTAGTATGATTTTTAGTGAATAGAGCATTAGCTTCTAGCAGTGTAGACTTACAGGCAATGTCATTAAGTGTGTTTTATGTTTATTTGAGATCTAATACATGTATAATTTCAGCAATTGCTTTGATGAGTTGAGGACTCTATGGTGATATGGACATCTGTAAAAGAACACAATCTTTGAAAATTGATTGGTGAAAGTACATGTAAGGACCCCCCATTTGTGAGTACCACAGAGTAAATTGTGAAGTGATAACAGTGTTGAAATCATTGCAATTGAAAAGACAGTGAATATTTGTTGAGTACTGAGGGGACAGTCTCGTAAAATATTACAGTATTACCACTTTATTTTGTGAAAGTGACACTCGGTAATGGAAATGTCTGATTCTTTTTTTTAAGTTTGATTTGTTATAGTACGGTGTAATTCCGGAAGAGTTAATACAGTGTTGCACCCTACAGAGATTGACAATAACAAGTACCATTGCCTTTGAGTGTGCACAGTAAGTTGGTCTTGAAAAGTGACAGCAAAGTACAAGTTCACATTTCAGTATTATTACTACGGGTCATGAGTAATAAGTTGAGTAGAAATTTGTGCAATAATTTTGAGCCAGCATTTCAAGTGTTCTCATGTATTAGAAGGACAGTTAGGCAGTAATCCATTTGTTTTTGAAAGTGTGCACTGTGCCCGTGTTGTGTAGTACAGTGAGTAGTTGTGACCTCCAGGCATGATGGCCGTCACAAGAGAACAATTCAGGGCAGTCAGCTCAGAACCTGTGTCCAGTAAGTTGATGTGTAGAGTTGAGAAGTATGAGGGTGGAGACATGTTCGTTCTCAGGAATGACACCCAGGTTTCACAACCAGTTGTTTCATCAGGTGCATGGCCTGATGGACAAGGAAGTGTAGAAAAGAAGAGTGTGGAATGCCTCTCTTGCTAGTTATGTGAGAGACGAGCATCAGTGTTACCGAGATTTCTTTAAAGGGCTGTAGACTTTGACTGGAAGGAATTGATTGTTGACATGCATGGTGAAGAGTGATGTTTTGCATACATGTGCTGCAATTGAGAAGTACAACTGGTAAGTTAGTACGTTGTTTGCCAGGTGAGTTGGGAGTGTGTAGGCGTTTGTGATTTTTTTTTTCTTTGATTTTTTTTTTGATGGGGATTGTGAAGTGCAGTAGACAGAGATTGGAAGATGGATTGGCTGTTATGCAATCATCTGATGGGTATCTGTTACTAGTTGAGTAAAGATACCAGTTGAGAGTTCTCAAGTTTTGCTGGTAAAGCCCTAGCTAAGCTTATTGTGGATGTGTATAGGAGTAATGTTCGTGACTTTCAGGTGGAGTCAGGCCTCGACAATGGCGCTGATTCTACTACATGGCTAATGCCATAAGTACAGACAGTTTTTGGTTTGGCGGTGTTCTCATGAGGACCGTTTCGTTAGCATTTTTGAATTCTTGGGAATACCCGCTCGTTTGGAGTCCCTTGAATGGTGCTGCCTCTCGCGAGTGCGACACAACTCTTTAGATTAAGAGCAACATGTCATTCCTTTGACTTGATGGGGTCTGTTCATCTACGTCCTAGCTTGAGAAGTCTAAGTTAAATCTCACTGGTGTCGAGTAAGTATTTGATCAGTCTCCTCTTTGAACTATGATATGAGAAACGGTGTCTTCAGAGTTTGTATGGTGTAACAAATTTTTTATGTTATGTATGTAACCCCATTTTTTGTTTTTTCTTTATTGTTGCATTATTTTCCTATGTATGTTTAATTCTTGTATTTTGTTTCCCTATGCCATGTTGTCAATGATAATGGATTAATTTGTTTTTGCTACTGTTTATCCCATGTATGTAACCATTGTTGGTTTGTATTTTGTATGCTTTTGTACCAGATACCTGTAAGAGTCCTGATGTGTTTTATGAGTGTATGTAGTGTGAAACCGTGACGAAAGGTAACAGTTGTTTAAAGAATCTGTGTAATTACCGCACATGTTTTGCGAACGTTACCGCCTAATATGAATCTTGGGGAAGGGGGAAGCTTTGTAATGGTCATGATAAGAGCTAACCTGAAAACCTTAAGGATTCATATTACGCTCAAACGTCCACAAAACCTTCTGAGTCCCCCCAGTGGAAACGTCTCCCGTTCTCTGTTTCCCCCGTCTTGGTCTATGGGAGTAGACGCTGTATGTTGGGACCTGTTGCCATCCAACACTTTGTAATCAATTTAATTTGGCTTTCGATAGCTGAGTCAGAGCATTGTTAGTGAAGATCATAATAGAGAATGAAAATGAGTTCATAGTCTCAATTTCAAGGTCAGAGTGTACAGTAAATTAATTCATCGGAATAGAAGTAGGTGGACTCCCTGGAATGTTTTGAGTGAGGGCCCCGCGGGCATTTCTACCGTTAGTGAGTGCCCGTCCCTTCATCCATACAGGTATGCCATTACACTCTGTGTTGTAATTTGCCCTTCTTTAAGTGATTTGACCCAATTAATAGTTGATTGTGCAAGTGTTACAGTAACGTAGTTGATATGCTCTGAGTGAAGTCATATTTACGTCTTTAACGTCCCCTGAAACGTGATGTTGTTGTCACAGTTAGTAAGTGCTCGTCCCTTCACCCATACAGGTCCCCTGACGCTGATTCCCGTTTGTCTCCCGATCCCATTGTGATTCTTGAATCGCTCTACCATCCAACAACGGCCTCGGATGTATTAGTTGTCCAGCCGGGATCATATGTGAGAAGATGGCACCGATGCGGCCGGATTAATGTGCCCCAAGGCTTCGTTGGGCCAGACCCCAGACCCGCCATGTGTCTGGCTACCCATCTCGGGTCGGAGTGTAACCGACCACAACAGCAGTTGTTAGAGGCACCAGTGCTATACCCTGTGACAGGCCTTGGAATTATGGTCCACAGTGGGGTTGTAGGTGTTGTTAATACTTACCCATGTTGTGGGGGACCCATGTCGGGGTTTGTATCAGTATTAGTGTCTTGGGAGGAAAGACAAGGAGCTGGTCCTACGATATAATGTAAGGTGACATCAGGTATTGGGTGCACGGTAAGAGTGTAATGTCCGAATAATTGCTGTTGAGTAAATAGGAAAACAAGGAAACCAGTACATAAGACATAGAGAGTTTGCAATAGGCCCAGGAGCTGAGCCTGGTAGTTATATGTTAATAACATCTATTTTCCCCTTGGATTTTATATTAATAAATTTGTTTTTAGAGTATTTTAGGTGTATTCTTTTCTCCCACAGTATTTTACCTTTATTTCCATCCAAGTGACCTGATACCAAAATTACCATACTCACGTGCCTAGACCCTCGCCCATGCTACCCAAGAATAGGTGACGGAACTGAGTAGAGTAAGAACTAAGAGAAGTAAATAAGATGAGGGTGGTGTAGAAACAGAGGGGGAGTCGGGCCCCCTCACATTGGTGACAGACCAAGAATCCGCCCCCTCACATTGGTGGCAGCTAGAGAACCCGCCCCCTCACAAGTGTACATGACATTCGAGCCAAAATGTGTTCTCGGTAAAGTCTCTGCTCTTAGTAGTAACCCCGCTCCCCCCATTCTCAGAAGCTGCACCATTTGCTAAGTACATTGTGTTTTGCAGGGTGTGGTTAAAAATATCATTGTTTACATGGCGCTCGCCTCCTCCTGTCTGGTAGGCGGAGCTGGTGCCACCTTCCGGGTAGGGGTAGAGCGGGTGGAGGGTGCGCTGCTGCCCCCTGGCCCTGTGTCGGCACACTTGCTTCCGTTACCCTCCCCCTGAATATAACCCATGTACACCCGTCCCCATTCCTCCTCGACTCCTCCCTCTTCTGCTTTAAGTCCTGCATGAGCTTCTTGTGCTGTTCCCTCTGCATTACCGTGCGATCTGGGTGAATGAATACACTCCGAGATGCCTCTCTCCTTGCTAAGTTTTTTGCCTGCCGAATAACCTGCCATTTCTCCTCCTCGCTCACTAATGTGATCCTGAGGGGGCGAGGCTTATCCCCCTGCTTTTGTCCCAGCCTCCCCACATCCTGTGGGGTTGATAGCATCTTCAGAACCTCTGTACAAATATTCTTAAACTGCATCTTATCGTGTGTTACTTTACTCTCAGTTCCCTCCGCCTGGCTCTCAGGTGACTCCAAAAACTATTACATTGTTCCTGCGCTGGAAACGTTCCAGTTGTTCCTCCTCTCCCCTAACAGTAGGTCCGTTAATTTTCATTTCTTCGACACACTTCTTCAGAGTCCCTAGCTGCTGTAGAACCTGTTCTGATCCTGCATTACTCTCCGCCCCCCCCCCCCCCCCCCGTGGCCCTGCTAATGCCCCAGCATGACTCCTCTTAGCAACCACCTCCATTCTATCAGCTACTTCCTCAGTCTTAGCAAGGATCTCTTTCCCAATGTGCTCTAGTTTGGCAACCAGCAGGGCTCCAGCTTCATCTATTTTCATCCCTAGGGAACTCGTTCCCTTTTGGCTTGCAATCGCCTCTTTCACCTTGACTATGCAGTCAGGGCAATACCAGCAACAGCCTTCATGCTTATGGCAGTTAGCGTCTTCCTAAACGTTGCATTGGTCAGCCTGTATCATCATATCCGTCATCCCCCCCCACCCCCCCCCCCCGCAGGAGTCACATATCATCATATCCCTCATGGTTGTTGTTGGGGGGGAGTGCAGACTGTGTATAGATCTACACCTATAAAAATAATATATATATATATATATACTGTGTATATATATATATATATATATATATATATATATACAATCAACACCTCAACCCGCCAGGATTCGAACCCACGGCCCACAAGCCTATGACTGTGACCGGGGAACGCTAACCGCTGTACCACCAGGATGCTAAAAGCAGTCCTAGACTTTGTTATATTTCACACAAAGCCTGTTCAACGAGCTTATGGCGCCGTGAACCTCTAATGGGGACCACCCACACCACTTAGGTGGTCAGAGTAACGTTTTACCAAATCCGGCTTCGAAACACGAGGATCCATATATATTTCATTAGCCCAATAAAGCACGCGGACTTCTACATACAATCAACACCTCAACCCGCCAGGATTCGAACCCACGGCCCACAAGCCTATGACTGTGACCGGGGAACGCTAACCGCTGGACCACCAGGATGCTAAAAGCAGTCCTAGACTTTGTTATATTTCACACAAAGCCTGTTCAACGAGCTTATGGCGCCGTGAACCTCTAATGGGGACCACCCACACCACTTAGGTGGTCTGAGTAACGTGGTCCCCATTAGAGGTTCACGGCGCCATAAGAAAAAAAGTGCAGTACTTAGCTCCCCTCTGCTGGATTTAATCTCCCCTGTTGCCTTTAGGGTTGTCTTCTGTTTTTCTGCTCTTCTTTATATTTTTTTATTTTTTCAATTCACTACGGCGATTTGTCAGTATTTATGTGCTATCTCTATGTACACTGCATTTTGCTATGAATAACAGATTTTATACACCCACTCAGTCCTTTAGAAACACAGAAAAATAAAATAAAACTTTCTTTGGGGCAGTAATAGAATGCCTTTACGGATAGCCAAACTTGTTGATTTTATTTATTTTTTATTTCAACTAGTATTTCCTTATACTTTCTTTTCCTGTTCTCATCGACGAGTATATCACTTTGTGCTATCACTGTGTACACTGTATCTCCCTGTGAATGGTGTAATGTAGGCACAGTTTCAGTCCATGAGAAAGTACACAAACAAAATAAAATTTAAAGTCTCTGTGGCACCTATAACACGACTTGGTTTCAGCTGGCAGTGGTGCCTCTTCCGTGGTCACTGATGACACTATGAACTGATTTAATTACAGGCACAGTACTACACTCCCTGGTTGGCCTT
Organism: Homarus gammarus; assembly: GCA_958450375.1. Taxonomy (NCBI): domain Eukaryota; kingdom Metazoa; phylum Arthropoda; class Malacostraca; order Decapoda; family Nephropidae; genus Homarus; species Homarus gammarus. The sequence goes on from CAUDMG010001998.1 coordinate 352,762, forward strand.
TATCACAGCCATGACCACAACTCCATAAAAAAATAGTTTTGTTATATGGCAATGATTTTGTGGTTGTATGGCCTCACCACACAGCAATTCCCTAACACTGTATTGTACATATAATATACAGTCAACCCTCACTTTACGCGGTTAATTCAACCCACAGGGTACCGCGGAAAGTGAGAAATGTGTAAAGTGAACAACATAACCTATGGGATTAATTGAAATAGAGGGGGATCGGTGGTAGATGCGGTACCGTTCTTGCCTCACAAGCGAGCAAGCGAGATGTCACAGGTTCGATTCCCGGGCCGGTGGAAGTTGTTTGGACTTACTTCCTTGCCCCCATTAGTCCCTGTTCACCTAGCAGTAAATTACTGTAGGTACCTGGTGTAAATCGAAAATTGCGAATTCGTATTCAGGGAAAGTTGTTGGAGCTTCCAATAACTTCATGACATAAAACCACTGACTCTTCAGGCTTCTACGCCCTTGACCCTTCAGGCTTCTACGCCCTTGAATTGTGAGACATAAAGGCAAGCATGAACTTAGCATGCTTCCCTGTTGGGCGCTGTAAACCTTCTGCGCTTCACCTTACACAAGGATGTAAGGGGGTGCCCAATAAATAATAAAAAAAAAAAAATTGAAATAGAGACTGGCTGACCCCCAAACTCCGTTTTTTCCGACACAATACCTATGTTCTAGTAAAAATAACATCTTAATTTTATGATGGTACATGCACACAATTAATACTTAAGAGAAGTAGAGAAATACAGTCGCCAAGTCAATGTCCATTCAAATAATGGACTCAACTCCCTCCCCCTCTTCTCACACTACACTTGCTGGCTCTTCCCTCTCTGAGAAATTTTTGGGGGAAAACCACTAGATTTTAAGGTATAGTAATAAATAATACCTCAAACTAAAGTTAGGATAATATAATTGACATTGCTGGATTCCTTGTAAGACCAGGAATATTTTGAATATAAATGTCATATATTTTGCACAAAAGATAACATATTTACTCAGAGTAAACAAAATACTTACATTAGATCTAAAATTTGTATGTCTAATGCAAAATCTATGATGTTTATATTCAAAATGATCATCAAATTGTAAGAATTCCAGCAATGTAAATTATATTCTGGCTGGGTAATTTGTATGAATTTTATGAGGTAAAACAAATATCTTCAGTTAATAAAAAAAAAAATATTCTTCACGACACTATCTGTCAATTAAAGTACCCCACCTTGCCCCCCCCCCCCTCTTCCAACCGCGCCAGATGATCGGTCGGTCCCAACCCTCCCCCCCACCCCCCACCTTCCTTCCCTACCAAAGAAGTGTTGGGTGAAAAAACTAGATTTTAACTTTTAGTAATAAATAATACCTCAGACTAAAGTTAGAATAATATAATTGACATTGTTGGATTCCTTGCAAGACCAGGAATATTTTGAATATACACTTTATATATTTTGCACAAAAGATAGCATATTTGCTCTGAGTAAACAAAATACTTGCATTAGATCTAAAATTTGTATGTCTAATGCAAAATCTATGATGCTTATATTCAAAATGATCATCAAATTGTAAGAATTCCAGCAATGTAAATTATATTCTGGCCGGATAATTTGTATGAATTTTATTAGCTAAATAAAAAAATTATACTTCACCGTAAAGGGGTACACGCACTGCGGAATGTGAGCATCCTGGGTTCTGGCAGGGTACCGCGTAAACGTGAAACGCGAAATGTGGGACCGCGTAAAGTGAGGGTTGACTGCATATACCTGTAACCTGTATAGAAAATGCCATTGTGAGTTTCCCTTCTCACCTCCATCCTTAGTGCGAGATCTCCAACATTATGCTACAATGTCACAACCCACAAAGAAGAGAAACCATTACGAATACTCGCCGATAATCAGGACCGGATGAATATTCGAGAGAAGTTGCAGTGTTGTGTGGACCCCTGGACAAAGACATCCATTCAGAAGGTGTCATGATTCATGACGTCATCTGACCATCTTCACTGGAAGGGTTACACCCTTCCAGCGAATGTTCACCAAGCTGTTAACTTGGGCATCAGGGTTCCATGCTCCACTTTCGAAGAAAGTCATCACAATGATAGTCACGAAGTCCATGGGAGTAGCAGGCAAAGATATTTATGGCATTAATCTCATCTACTCGAGGGTGTTGAGTCTACAACAAGCGAGAGACGTAGAGCTAACAACTGTCCTCAAGTACGAACTCGCTCCTCTTCCAACATCCATGTTAACTGAATCCGGAGATACTCGTATGTGCATTGCCACTTCAAACTTGACACTCAAAACGAAACTCCAAGTGTTGGTTTTTGCTAGTATGTCACCGGATCCAAGCAAGGGAACTGTCCAGGACTATGTGGACAATGTCTGTTCCTCCATTCTCGCCAAACCAAACAGACTGATGTATACATCATCTTTGACCACTACATGGACTACAGCAGGCATGGTTAACCTTTCCTCATTCATAGGCCGCATTACGATTTAGGTATTTCTCTGCTGGACAACCCACCAAAATTTATATGCGACCTAACCGAAAAGTAATGTTAATACAGTATTGTATTAGCATGGACAGTGGAACAGTTTATCGTCAGGTCCTCAGTACGATATGTTCAGTTAACATTCAAGGTCTTTTCCCATTTATGAAACAAATCCATCAAAATATCTTATTTAGTTTAATGTTAATGTTTCTTGGCATTTAGCGGAAGATGAATGAAGCAGTTCGTGAGTACGTTGATTTTTCCTACAGTTACAGCATTTTTCTTACTTATGAGACAAAAATAAAGTCAATGTCAATCTTGGCGCACGAGGAATTACAATGAAACAACCTAGAGGCACTTTTTTTTTTTTTTTTTTTTTTTTTTTTTTTACTGGGTAGAGCCCACCCGGGCACAAGGTCATCGACCCACAACGGGGCCTAGGGGGCGAAAAAATAAGAGTATAAATAAATTAAAAATAGATAAGAAAAAGGTTATATTAATCTACACCACGAAGATGGCGAAAAACCATTTGTTTTTTTAAGTGAGACATTGTATGAGTATGGAAACACAGAAGAAGGCAGAGCATTTCACAGTTTGGCAATGTGAGGAAAGAAGGATGTATTATAACGGGTTATTCTAGTGTGACCGACATCCACAGAGAAACGGTGGGCACCGCGGGCAAGACGTGTGTTTCCCACGGCCTTGTCGGCAGTACACAGGATGCCAAATCCACCGAACTTTGCCCGATAATGTACCTGTAAGAGAGAGAGAGTGAAGGAACATTGCAGTGAAGAGAAAGGGAAGAGAGATTATCAACTAAAGAAGGAGAGTTAATAAGACAGAATGCCTTAGATTCCACCCTATCTAACAGTTGGACATAAGAAGAGCCACCCCAGGATATGAGAGCAGTACTCCAAGTTAGGACGAATGAATCCCTTATAAACTTGAAGCAACTGCTCAGGGGTGAAGTAGCTACGGCTTCTGCACAACATTCCCAGCTTTCAGGAGGCAACTTGAGCAATGTTATGGATGTGTGACTTTCATGACATATTAGAGGAAATAGTGAAGCCTAGCATATCTATTTTAGAATTTGGCAGAATGATTGCGTCCTGAAATGTGATTGGTGGGAGATCATCTAATTTGGAAAGTGTAATTGGTAAATATTGTGTTTTATTACTATTGAATTTAACCAAGTTTCTACCTCCCCATTTGGAGATGCTGCACAGATCCGCATTGATAGATGAAATGATATCAATTCTAGAAACGGATCTAGTTTGAGAATTAGGGGGAAGGGAAAAATGTGAAGTAGAGTGAAGAGTAGATCAGCGTAAGAATGGATAGAATTAGTCGTAGTGTGAAGCAAATCATTGATAAAAAGAAGGAAGAGAGTAGGTGAAAGAACAGAACCCTGTGGGGCACCACTATTGGTAGAGAAAGAGCGAGGTCGATCCCTTGACAACAGCTACCATGGATCGGTTCTCAAGGAAGCTATAAATTAAAGAACAAAGTGGGGGAGAGAAACCATAAGAGGGAAGTTTAGAAAGCAAAGACTTGTGCCATACCCTGTCAAATGCTTTGGAGATGTCGAGGGCCACGGCGAAAGTTTCCCCATAATCCCTAAGAGAGGATGACCAAAGACGGGTGCAGTAGGGCAGCAGATCACCAGTAGATCTCGCCTGGCGAAAGCCATACTGGTGATTCGACAAAAGAGAAAGGCGTTTAAGGTGACGGAGAAAATGAGAGTTTAAGATAGTTTCGGAAATCTTTGAGAGGGATGAAGTTCGGGCAATGGGGTGATAGTTAAAGGGATTTGAATGTTCACCTTTCTTCGGGATGGGCTGAACCGAGGAAAAGTTTGAGTTTTGAGGCAAAGGCAAAAGGGGTGAGCAAGCACAGGGGCTAGAATTTCAGCACACTCCCTCAGAACACAAGGGGGTATTCCGTCCGGTCCATGCGCCTTACTCACATCCAACCAGGATAACACACCAGCAACCTTACAAGTGAAGATTATAGGAAAATGCAAAGGTTCAGTAGGAGGAGTAGGAGGGATAGAGTTGGAATCATCTAAGGTGGAGTTAGAGGAGAATAAGATGCCAAAGAGATTGGTTTTATCAGGGGGAGAATTGGCTATAGAGTTATCAGAAAGGAAGAGAGGGGGGAAAGGGGGAATGTAGAAGTTAATACAGATGTTATTACAGTTTTTGGTTAAGGACCAGAAGGATTTACTAGACGAAGAGTTATCCAGGTCAGTGGTCTTTCTTTTTATAAAATTATGCTTGGCCTTACGAAGAATAATCTTACAATGATTCCTAGAAGTAGAGAAAGAGGAGTGGGTATTAGAAGGAGATAGTTTCATAACTTGATATGCCCTATCTGTCTCCCTACATGCAAGAGAACAGGAGCGATCAAACCATGATTGCAAAGTGAAAGTTTTGGTAGAAGATGGGATAAATGCACTCATACCACCTTGTATAACCCCAGCAATGCAGTCAGCACATACCGAGGCATCCCGAGTGGAAAAGCAACTTTCATCCCAAGGAAAGTCGGAGAAGAATTCTCGCAAGGATTGCCGGTTTGCCCTCCAATAGTGCCATAGTTGACGCTAAGAGGGGGGTGGGGGAGGTGGTTGTGCCCAGTTTGATTTACTCGAAATAAGATTGTGATCAGAAGACCCTAAGGGGGCAGAAATTGAGTATGAATCGTGTCGATCTGGAACACGTGTAGGGTGCTTAATTATTTGTTCCAAATCATTAAGTAAGGAAAAGAGAGTGCCTCAGCTCCACCTGGGTCATCCCTTGCAGAGCTAAGCCACTCTCTGTGATTTACATTGAAATCCCTTTGGTAGAGGATCTCGGTGTTGTGGTGTGTGGGTAGCAACGACTCATGGCAAGAAGTGAGATAGTCAAAGAGTTCCGAATAGTTGGTAGAGTTGGGAGAACAATATAGAAAACAAAGAAAAATAGTCATAGTTGGTAGAGATATTTTGAGCCAGATGACATGTATAGAGAGGATTCAAGATCCGTGAGTCGAGCTATAGGTGTACGTGTGTTGCAGTAGGCGCATACACCTCCCTTAGAACGGAAAGAGGTATAAAGGTTGTAATTGGAGACTTGGAAAGGTTTGGGTGAAAGTGTTTTGGTCAGTTGAAGTTCAGATAGTAGCAAGAGGTCGGGGGAAGAGATTAATAGATGGTGCTCCACAGAAGAAAAATTGGATCTCAGTGTATGTGTCTGGGAGGCTGAAGCAAAGGCGTGGACGAGAGGCTTGTGATCAGTGAAGATGGTGAACTGACGGGCCTCGAGGAAGTGCTGGAAATGCTTGACAGCAAGATATAAGGCGCTGTACTTGAGTTGAGGTGGTTGAAGCCGCTGTGAGAAGAAGGCAACGGGCATGAGAGTTCCGTTGATCTCCTGTTGTAAGACGGCGCCCACGGCAGTAGAAGAAGCGTCTGTTGTGAGAGTGGTCCAGGCGTTGGGAGCAGGGTGAGCCAGCAGTGTAAGGCGTCTGATGTGCTGCTTGATAGTGGTGAATGCTGTAAAAGCCTCTTGAGTCCATATGAGAGTCTTGTGAGACATCTTGGAGAGTCCCTTGAGAAGATCGTGGAGAGGAGCGAGGATGTTAGCAGCCTGGGCAAGCGGTGGTAGTGGTTGACTAAACCCTGGAATTCTCGGAGGTTCTCTGTTTCAGGTTTGGGGAACTCCTTGATGGCAGTTACCTTCTGTGGTAGGGGTTGGATGCCGCTCAACGAGACTCTGTGACCGAGGAAGTCGTTGGAGGAGGCTCCGAAGATACACTTGGCGGGGTGAACTTTCATGTTGTTGTTCTGCAGGCGTTGGAGAAAGAGCTGTAGGTGGTGATGATGCTCGGCAGGTGTTGGAGATGCGACGAGTGTAGGTTATGTATCTATGCCACTGTGCCGAGTAGCAACCTTGTAAATAAGCTACTGTGCCGAGTAGCATTTATATATGTAATTATGTGGCAACACTGCACGTGTTATGTGGCAACATTGCCCCGAGGCTGCCATATGGCAAGGCAGTCTCAGTCTGACTCCGTGCCTCGTGCAAGGCACACGCTAGTCACCACTTGTATTTCTCCTATCCGTTAATAAATGGACTTCAGTGTTACCCGGTGTTTCCCTACCCATCACTGCCTTCTTCAGGGAACACTTGGAACCTTCATGGCACAATGAGTAGGATCTGTGGACTTACAAGTGTGAACAATGGACAGTTAGCCGGCGATGTGCGACTGCCGGCAATGTGCGTGTCGACTCTTAGTGTGTTGCGTTGTGTTTCGCCGCGACGTGCAGTGTTGCTCCGTCCAGTGCATTTTAGTGACGGTGGCAGTGTTAGTGTCAGTGTATTAGTGCGTCTAGAGCTGAGAGTTGAGCTTTGGCCTGTTTTTTGTGGTACCCACGGAGCACGCAGGCGTACACCCTTCTCGCATGACATCCGGGGAGACATTGACGTTCTTGCCTCCGCGCCAGCTCCAGCCTAAGGCCGCATCCGCTATCTCATCTCAAACACACGCACGCATGCACTCACGGACAGAACAGTGGACTCTATGCGTTATTTCTACGCTGTTTATGTTATATATATGTGGTTCGAGCTGATGAGGCGCCACTTTATATACTAAACAGCGCAGTTCAAGCATACTAAGATAGGCGGTGAGAAGGAACAACGTCAAGATGGGAGACACGACTCCCCACCACCTTCTCCTCTACCGGTCACAGATGGAGCTTCTGCGCCCACCGCCCCTCATCCTTCACCTCCAGCGACGGACATTGCCACAATTCTGAGGTGGATGGACTACAGGGACGAGAGACGCAGAGAGATGGAACTTCAGAGGGAGGAGACACGAAGAGTGGAGAAAAGGCGCGCTTTGATGCAATATTGGCGACCCTGGCACTAACCCACCCTCCCTCACTTGCGCACCAAGGCGCCAGTACCCTCCTTCCTCCACCACACCAGCGTCCTCCAGGTACTCTTGCTACTCCAACAGCTCCCAAGGCATGTGTTCAACCCCCACCCGCCCTCTCACCAGACGTCACGTTTCAGCTTTTTCGTGAGTGGAGGCGGCGGTGGACAGATTACTCCACGATGGAGGACCTTGACAGCATGCCTCCAAACAAACAGCTCATCCAACTGCGGATGTGTTTGTCGCTGGAGACCCAGAGAGTTTTGGAGCACACGTTGCAAGTGCCTCCCAATTCTACCTCTTCAGTGACGGATGTGCTCGACCTTTTACAGGAGCACGTTAAAGGTCGGAATAACGAGGCCTTGGGTCGCCATGCCTTCACCAGCTGCAAGCAGGCGGAGAATGAATCCTTTGACGACTTTTTTGTACATATGAAGAGTTTGTCGGAGGAGATCGACGTCTGCAAGGCGCACAGCCGGGAATGTGAGGAAGCCTGGATCAAGCACGGGATCTTGACAGGTGTCAGGGAAGAAGAGTTGGTGCAGCGACTCATCCCCCTGGACGCTTCCTCCACACTCCAGGTGGTAGTGACTGAATGTCGGTCATACGAGGCCACCAAGTCCGCCACCTCTGCCTTACAGGCCCCACCTGCTGTGAGAGCTATCTCACAATACAAGAAGGGTAAGAAGGCGGCCAACAATGTGAAGGCTGCCGCACGTTCTTCCACGCCTCCGCCTAGTGCTTCCTGTGGCAACTGTGGAAAGCAGCATGGCCCCAAGACATGCCCGGCCGCCGACGCACTGTGTCGTGGATGTGACCATAAGGGCCACTGGTCTAACACAGACAGGTGCCCTGCACGAGGCCGCAAGTGTCAGGCCTGCGGTCGCTATGGACACTGCGACAAGTGCTGCCGCCAACCCAAGCCCAAAAGCCCGAGACGAAGAGGAAAGCAGCGCACTTCCCTCGGGGTGGTTCGCGCACAGCCCCCTTCAGATGGCCCACGCAGCCCCAAGCAGCAGCTGAGTCACATCAGGAAGGTGGAATCGACCACACGCCCCAGGGCTACCCCTTCCCCTACCATCCGTGTCACTGTCACACATGGTGATGTGTCGGGTCACATCGAGGTGATACCGGACACCGATGCTGATACTACGGTGATAGGCCTGAAGCACCTCCAGAAACTGGGCCTCACCAAACGCGGCCTGGGACCACCGCCGCAGCTGCAGTACTACAATGCGGACGGTTCCCAGATGCCGGACGAAGTGGGCTCCTTTCAAGCGGAGATCACTTACAGCGACAGGTCGTGTCACTGATGGATCGACGTGCAGCCTACTCTCGCTACACCCTTGTTGTCGTGGGAGCACTGCAAGGAGTTAGGCGTGGTGCCCAGAGACTTTCCTGAGCAGATTCCAGCTGCTCGGTACACCGCCAGCAGGGTGCGTGAATCAACGAACGACACGCCTGGCGCTGCCGCACAGAGCTGCCCAGAACCCGCGTCCACTCCCGCCCCGCCTCCACCCAAGTCACGGCTGCTTCCTCTTGACAGCGAGACGTCTCCTTCAGCCGCAAGGGCCTACTTCCTGAAGGAGTACTCGGATGTGATGGTGACGAAGGAGGCCCTACGGACCGCGCCACTGAAGGCTATGGCGGGTCCGCCTATGAGGATACACCTGCGGGAAGATGCACAGCCATTTGCCATACACACTCCCCGGTTGATTCCTCTCGCCTTCAGGGATTCAGTCAAGAAGAAACTGGATTCCATGGTGGCCCAGGGTGTCATCGTACCCGTTGGTGATGACCCGTCCCCTTGGTGCCACCCTCTAGTCGCTGTGGCTAAGACTAACGGTGGAGTGCGGATTACTACTGACTTGTCTAAGCTTAACAGCCAGGTGTCCCGTCCCGCCCACCCTTCACCCACACCTTTTGCAGCTATACGGAGTGTGGACCCGAAGGTACGGCACTTCTCGACAATTGACGCCCTCTGTGTTTACTGGCAGATCCCAGTGAAGAAGGAGAATCAGCCACTGACCACTTTCATCACGCCTTACAGACGCTTCCGCTACTGCCGTGGCCCTATGGGATTCGCTGCTACGGGGGACGCCTTCTGTCTCCGTGGTGACATGGCACTTCAAGGCGTGACCAACTGCGTGAAGGTAGTGGATGACGTCCTCCTCTACGATGAGGACTACCTGACGCATCTTCGCCGCATCGACGTAGGTACTGACCAGGTGTAGGACGCACGGCATCACTCTGAATGCCGAGAAGTTCGTCTTGGCCGCACCTGCAGTGTCTTTCTGCGGCTACCGACTCTCAAGGGATGGCATTGCTGCAGACCTGGAGAAAGTTCGCGCCATAGCGGACTTTGCAAAACCTGCCAACCTTACGGATCTCAGGTCTTTCATGGGCCTGGTGAACCAGCTGGCAGAATTTTCTCCTGACGTCTCCACCGCTGCCGGGCCTCTCCGCCCCCTGATGAGCCCCAAGAGGACTTTCACGTGGACCCCTGACCATGACCTCGCCTATCATAAGGTGAAGGAGGCCCTGTCAAGTCCACCTATCCTCGCTACTTTCGACCCAGCGCTCCCCACCGTCCTCCAGACAGACGCCTCGCGCCTGTACGGGGTTGGTTACGCCCTTCTCCAGGATCACGGTGGAAGAAAGTACCGGCTCATACAGTGTGGCTCTCGCTTCCTCACCGATGCTGAGTCTCGCTACGCTACCATCGAGCTGGAGCTGCTGGCAGTGGTATGGGCCTTATCGAAGTGCAAATTTTACTTGATTGGCCTACAGCACTTCGACCTCATCACAGACCACAGGCCCTTGGTCCCCATTCTTAATCACTATTCGCTGGACGCCATCGAGAATCCCCGCCTCCAGCGCCTGAAGGAGAAGATTTTGGCCTTCGTCTTCACCGCGGCTTGGCGCGCAGGTAAGGAATTGTGCATCCCGGATGCCCTCTCCCGCTCCCCAGTCAGCCGCCCTACACCTGAAGACGAGATGCTCAGCACCGAGGCCGGTTTCTCCGTCAGCAACATCGTCACTTTGCAGGCCGCACAGTCCCTCGCCAGCACCCAGGCCTCAGTGTCGCCACCCGACAGCGATCTGGCCCTTGAGGAACTACGGACCGCGGCACGCGACGACCCCTCGTACACTCAGCTCTTGGAGAGTGTGAGGACTGGGTTCCTTCGCGACCGTTTTGACCTCCACAACGCACTACGCCCGTATTGGAAGATACGTGAGGACCTCTACGCAGATGGGGACCTCGTCCTGTATGGTGCCCGTGTGGTCGTCCCTGCAGCTCTCCGTCGTCGCGTTCTGGTCCGCTTACACGACAGCCATCGTGGAGCAGAGGCCACCAAGCGCCGCGCAAGGCAGGCTGTGTACTGGCCCGGCATTGACGCGGATATCGTCAATACAGTCCATGCCTGTGAGCCGTGCCAGATCATGCAGCCCGGTCAACAGCAGGAGCCCCTCTTGTGCGACGACGAACCCACCAGGCCCTTCGAGTCCGTGTCGGCTGATTTCTTCAGCACAGCTGGGAAACATTTCCTAGTTGTCGCCGACCGACTCTCTGGCTGGCCTGTGGTGGTAATCTGTGGCTCGGACACGACGTCCGCAGCCACCATTCGCCACTTCCGGCACCTCTTTCGTGACCTGGGCGTCCCCATACGTCTGTGGACGGACGGTGGGCCACAGTTCACCAGCCGGGTCTTCACAGGATTCCTGGAGCGTGGGGAGTCCGCCACATCGTGTCAACACCCCACTACCCACAGTCAAACTGCCATGCTGACTGCTGAGGCTGCGGTCAAGACAGTCAAGCACCTCATCCTCAAGGTGGCCCCTTCAGGCAACATAGACTGTGAGGCGTTTGACAAAGGACTCCTGGAGTTACGTAATACTCCCACCCACACAGGACGCTCCCCTGCCCAGATCCTGTATGGTCACCCTCTCCACTCTTGCGTTCCTGCACACGCCAAGGCCTTTGCGCAGGAGTGGCAGACCAGAGCCGAGAGCTGCGACCGCCGCGCCGCTTCACGTGCCCAGGACGCCAAGGCTTCATATGACGACCGTGCCCGCCCTCTTCAGCCACTGGAGATTGGTGCCCTTGTCCACATCCAGGACCCGACGACGACATGTTGGGACAAGGTGGGCATAGTGATGGGCGTCGGCCGGTCGCGGGACTACAAGGTCAGGATGCCGAGCAGCCGTGTCTGGTGGAGGAACCGCCGCTTCCTCCAGCCAGTCCCACCCCCTGCTGCTGGTCCCCTGACCGAGGACGAGTCCCCTACACCTCACGAGGATCCGCCCCACAGTGCACCTCGACGCTCGGAGCGACTTAGGACTAAGAAGTCCGCTCAAGACAAAGACTATGAGCGTGAGGGGGGGAGGGAGATGTAGGTTATGTATCTATGCTACTGTGCCGAGTAGCAACCTTGTAAATAAGCTACTGTGCCGAGTAGCATTTATATATGTAATTACGTGGCAACACTGCACGTGTTATGTGGCAACATTGCCCCGAGGCTGTCATATGGCAAGGCAGTCTCAGTCTGGCTCCATGCCTCGTGCAAGGCACACGCTAGTAACCACTTGTATTTCTCCTATCCGTTAATAAATGGACTTCAGTGTTGCCCGGTGTTTCCCTACCCATCACTGCCTTCTTCAGGGAACACATGGAACCTTCAACGAGAATGTCGTCTATGTAGACAGTGATAAAGTCGAGGTCACGAAGCATGTGGTCCATGTACCTCTGGAAGGTCTGAGCAGGATTGCTTAGTCCAAAATTCATGTAGGCATACTTGAAGAGACTGAATGGAGTGCTGAGGGCAGTCTCCTGGATATCTGCAGGTGCCACTGGAATCTGATGGAAGCCACACTCCAAGTCGATCTTCGAGAAGATGGTCTTGCCATGGTGTCTGTGGTGGAAGTCCTGGACATGCGGGATAGGGTACCTGTCAGGTTTGGTGACGAGGTTCAGGGCTCTGTAGTCACCACATATCCTCCAGTCGTTGGATGATGGCTTTGGAACCATGTGACGAGGACATGCCCAGGGACTCTTTGAAGGTCGAATGATGCCGTCTTGCAGGAGTTTGTTGAATTCCGCCTTGGCTGCGTTTGGGAGCTCAGGGCGAAGGCGGCGAGGGCGTTAGAAGACTGGAGGTCCTGTAGTCTCGATGTGGTGGAAGATTCCCGACGTAGGCTGGTGGTGGAGAGACTCGGGGTGAGAAAAGTTCCTTGAACTCCTTGAGCAGGGGGGAGAACTCGTTGGACGTGACGTCGAGAGGCAGGTGATGGTGTCGGCGGCTGCAGCACGTGTACCCCGGATCGTGTGTGCTGTAGGCTCATGGATGAGGAGAGGTTGCTTGGGTCGAAGACGAGTTTGTGGAAGGTGAGGAAGTCGAAGCCAAGGATAGGTTGAGAGACGTCTGCCACCACGAAGGACCAGCGCAGAGTCTTGGGAAGACCAAGGTCTAAGGCGAGGATGTGTGCACCATAGGAGGCGATGGGGGTACCGTTGGTAGCGAACAGGTCATAAGAGGGTTGCTTTGTTGTGCCTTGGGGTGAGGGAGGGATGATGCTGACCGATGCCCCTGTGTCAATGAGGAATTTCCTGCTGGAGATGCGGTCAGTGATATGCAGCAGTGAGACGCCTGAAGTGACAGAGGTTGTGGCGTCTACCAATCCCCGTCGATGCCGTTTCCCGAGTAGTTGCAGGGAGCCTCACAACGTCTAGCGTTAGCACCAAAGTGTTGATGGTACCAGCAGAGGGTAGGTGCACTGTGCTGGGAGCTGGTGGCGGTGTCCAAGGCAGGACGAAGACGTCGGAGTTGTTGGTAGGCCACAGTGCGTGGGGCAGGAACAGGAGCAGCAGCAGGCATGGAGGAGCAGAGCTGCTCGAGGGTGTCCATCCTGCTGTCTTGTGAGGTGTTGCTCGTCTGAGGAGCGTTGATCCGGTTGACAAGATTGGAGGAAAGTGACGGTGTTGCCGCTGAGTTGTCCGCGGCAGCATGGCGCACAGCAGTATATTCATGGAATACTCTGTCTGCCGTGGCTGCGTAGGTCGCCGGGGTTGTAGAGTAGTCCAGTGCGAGGCAAACTTCTGCGGGGAGCTTCTGAGAGTGAAGCTGGCGCAGGATAGTGTCAGGAAGCCTGTCTGTGTGGCGGGAGTTCTGTTTTCGCATCTCGTCCCAGAGACGTGCAAGCGTTGAGTTGCTGAGGGAGAGACCAGATAGGTCTTGCAGGAGACTAGTGTCAGGCCGCTGGTATCGCCAATTGAGAGCGTCTCATAGAGCTGTGAATTTGTTGTCATCTGGGGGCTTAGTGATGACTTCTGAAACTTGTTTGGCGACTTCTGTGGGCAGGGAACAGACCAGGGCGACGTACTTCTGTTCGTCTGTAGCTGTCGAGCTGATGAGAGCTGCCTCCATGTGGATTAGCCAGTCTTCAATGTTGTGATTGAAGACTGGAAGAGTGATCTGTTTCTCATCCATCCTGTGTGAGTGCGTTACTCCGGGGGTCACCATTTGTAGCGTAATGTTGGAGAACTCGCACTAAGGATGGAGGTGAGAAGGGAAACTCACCTCACAATGGCGTTTTATATATATATGTAGGTTATGTATCTATGCTACTGTGCCGAGTAGCAACCTTGTAAATAAGCTACTGTGCCGAGTAGCATTTATATATGTAATTACGTGGCAACATTGCCCCGAGGCTGCAATATGGCAAGGCAGTCTCAGTCTGACTCTGTGGGCCGTGCATTGCACATGCAAGTCACCACTAGTATTTCTCCTATCCATTAATAAATGGACTTCTGTGTTACCCGGTGTTTCCCTACCCATCACTGCCTTCTTCAGGGAACACTTGGAACCTTCATGGCGCAGTGAGTAGGATCTGTGGACTTATAAGTGTGTGAACAATGGACAGTTAGCTGGCGATGTGAGACTGCCGGCGATGTGCGCGTCGACTCTTAGTGTGTTGTGTTGTGTTGCGTTGTGTTTCGCCTCGACAGGCAGTGTTACGCTGTCACAGTGCGTTTTAGTGACGGTGGCAGTGTTAGTGTCAGTGTATTAGTGTGTCTAGAGCTGAGAGTTGAGCATTGGCCTGTCTTTTGTGGTACCCACGGAGCACGCAGGCATACATCCTTCTCGTGTGACATCCGGGGAGACACTGACTTTCTTGCCTCCCCGGCAGCCACCACGCTCTGCTCTCTGAGACACACACACACACACACACACACACACACACACACACACACACACACACACACACACACACACACATACACACACACGCACGCACGCACGCACGCACTCACGCACGCTCCCACGGCTTGACACAACCACTCTCCCTGCTTACCTACCAGCCCCCCTTCCCACTGACTTAGTAGAAGAATTTGAAGTAGCAAAACGCCTGGACAAACTAAAATTAAAACGCTCTACCACCCCCATTGACTTACCAATGAAACTCTTCAAGGAGTTCTCCCCGGAGCTTGCTAAACCCCTATGCTCCATCATCAATGCTTCTCTCAGTCAAGCCAGATGCCCAGCTGACTGGAAGACCTCTTATGTATCACCAGTGGCCAAGTCAACCAGCCCACAATCCTTAAATCAGCTACGACCTATTGCAATCACCCGAATACCCAGCCTAATCTGTGAAAGTTTTGTGTTCGACTGGGCTTATGCTGATATTGCAAGAGTTGTAGACCCTCAGCAATTTGGCAACATGAAAACTTCCTCCACCACTCACTGTCTTGTTAGCTTTCTCGATTACATATACCGCCATCTCGAGAAACGAAAAACGTCTGTAGCTGTCGCCTTCATTGATTTCACTAAAGCGTTCGACCTAGTCGACCACAATATAATCATCAACAAAGCTATTGACCTCGGGCTTCGGAGAAGTCTTATACCATGGCTTACAGACTTCCTCAGTGACCGACGCCAAGCTGTACGCTTCCGAGGGGCTGTCTCCACCTTTCAGTCACTCACTTGCGGCGTCCCCCAGGGCACCAAGATGGGACCACTCTGCTTCCTTATGCTCATCAATGATGCCCTAAGAGAAACCCCTGCTCGCTGGAAATATGTCGACGACTCCACCATTGGGATCAGCGTCAACAATTCTGCTCCCAACTATACCGCCCTTCAGGATTTATTGAATAGTCTCCAAAACTGGGCCACCAACAACCATGTCACCATCAACCATACCAAGACCATGGTTATGCACATCAACCTCTCCTCCGACATTGTCCCACCTCCTTCCATTACTCTAGGTCCGAACACACTCCAGGTTGTAGATTCCACGAAGCTCCTCGGTGTCACCATAGACAACAAACTAAATTGGAAACCACACGTCAGTGAAGTTATCAAATCCTCCAGTTTCCGTCTCCACCTCCTCCGCCAACTCAAGTCCCTCGGAGTTCCTGCACACGAGCTCCTCAGTGTTTACACAACATTCATACTTCCCAAGCTCACCTATGCCTCCCCCACCTGGTCTTCCTCCCTAAATGCCACACAACGTAAACACCTAGAAAAAGTGCAAAAGAGGGCATGCAAGATTATTCTCTCCCCTTCCTACTCCACATATCAAGAAGCGCTCAACACACTGACCCTTTCGACTCTCACTGACCATCACCACGACCTCATCTGCAAATTTGGTAAGAAGCTTCTACACCATCCCCGACACCGGCTCCTACTACCACCTGAGATCCCTTGTCCGAGAATTGCTTTTCGACACCACAACCGCATCCAGCCCATACGTGCACGAACTGATCGCTATAAGAACAGCCCAGTCCCAACCATTGTAAAAATTATCAATAACTTGTAATAAATCAGTGTATTCACTCCCAGTAAACACTGCTCCTTACACTGTCACTATGTTGAAATGAACTGTAGTTTGAGCTTTTCCCCATCTAGTTATTATATGTCTTATTTGTGTCACTTATGTTACTCGTATATTATTTGTAATTCGTAACCCATTCCCCAAATATGTAACTGTATATTTTCAGCCTTCTGGCTGCCAAGCTCTTTCAATAAACCGTTAATTATTATTATTATTATTGTTATTATTAGAACAGTGGACTCTATGCGTTATTTCTGCGCTGTTTATGTCATATATATGTGGTTCGAGCTGATGAGGCGCCACTTTATATACCAAACAGCGCAGTTCAAGCATACTAAGATGGGCTGTAAGAAGGGACAACGTCAAGATGGGAGACACGACTCCCCACCACCATCCCCTCCACTGGGCGCAGACTCTCATCCTTCACCTCAAGCGACGGACATTGCCACAATTCTGAGGTGGATGGACGACAGGGACGAGAGACGCAGAGAGATGGAATTTCAGAGGGAGGAGACACGAAGAAAGGAGGAAAAGTCGCGTTTTGATGCACTATTGGCGACCCTGGCGCTAACCCACCCTCCCTCACTCGCAGGTATCGCGCACCAAGGCGCCAGTACCCTCCCTCCTCCACCACACCAACGTCCTCCAGGCACTTTTGCTACTCCAACAGCTCCCAAGGCATCTGTTCAACCCCACCCGCCCTCTCACCAGACATCATGTTTCAGCTTTTTCGTGAGTGGAGGCGGCAGTGGACAGATTACTCCATGATGGTGGACCTTGATAGCATGCCTCCAAACAAACAGCTCATCCAACTGCGGATGTGTTTGTCGCTGGAGACCCAGAGAGCTTTGGAGCACACGTTGCAAGTGCCTCCCGATTCTACGTCTTCAGTGACGGATGTGCTCGACCTTTTACAGGAGCATGTTAAGGGTCGGAATAACGAGGCTTTGCGTCGCTGCGCCTTCAGCAGCTGTAAGCAGGCGCAGAACGAATCCTTTGACGACTTTTTGTACGTTTGAAGAGTTTGTTGGAGGAGGTCGACGTCTGCAAGGCGCACAGCCAGGAATGTGAGGAAGCCTGGATCAAGCACGGGATCTTGACAGGTGTCAGGCAAGAAGAGTTGGTGCAGCAACTCATCCCCCTGGACGCTTCCTCCACACTCCAGGTGGTAGTGACTGAATGTCGGTCATACGAGGCCATCAAGTCCGCCACCTCTGCCTTACGGGCCCCACCTGCTGTGAGAGCTATCTCACAGTACAAGAAGGGTAAGAAGGCGGCCAACAACGTGAAGGCTGCCGCACGTTCTTCCACGCCTCCGCCTAGTGCTTCCTGTGGCAGCTGTGGAAAGCAGCATGGCCCCAAGACATGCCCAGCCGCCGACGCACTGTGTCGTGGATGTGACCGTAAGGGCCACTGGTCTAACACAGACAGGTGCCCTGCACGAGGCAGCAAGTGTCAGGCCTGCGGTCGCTATGGACAGTATGACAAGTGCTGCCGCCAACCCAAGCCCAAAAGCCCGAGACGAGGAGGAAAGCAGCGCACTTCCCTCGGGGTGGTTCGCACGCAGCCCCCTTCAGATGGCCCACGCAGCCCCCTTCAGATGGCCCACGCAGCCCCAAGCAGCAGCGGAGTCACATCAGGAGGGTGGAATCAACCACACGCCCCACGGCTACCCCTTCACCCACCATCCGCGCCGCCGTCACACACGGTGATGTGTCGGGTTACATTGAGGTGATACCGGACACCGGCGCTGATACTACGGTGATTGGGTTGAAGCACCTCCAGAAACTGGGCCTCACCAAACGCGACCTGAGACCACCGCCGCAGCTGCTGTAGTACAATGCGGATGATTCCCAGATGCCGGACGCTGTGGGCTCCTTTCAAGCGGAGATCACCTACGGCGACAGGTCGTGTCACAGATGGATGGACGTGCAGCCTACTCTCGCTACACCCTTGTTGTCGTGGGAGCACTGCAAGGAGTTAGGCGTGGTGCCCAAAGACTTTCCCGAGCAGATCCCACCTGCTCGGTACACCACCAGCAGGGTGCGTGAGTCAACGAGCGACCCTCCTGGCACTGCCGCACAGAGCTGCCCAGAACCCGCGTCCACTCCCACCCACAAAGGACGCTCCCCTGCCCAGATCCCGTATGGTCACCCTCTCTGCTCTTGCGTTCCTGCACACGCCAAGGCCTTTGCAAAGGACTGGCAGACCAGAGCCGAGAGCTGCGACCGCTGCGCCGCTACACGTGCCCAGGACGCCAAGGCTCGGTATGACGACCGTGCCCGCCCTCTTGAGCCACTGGAGATTGGTGCCCTTGTCCGCGTCCAGGACCCGACGACGACACGTTGGGACAAGGTGGGCATAGTGATGGGCATCGGCCGGTCGCGGGACTACAAGGTCAGGATACCGAGCGGCCGTGTCTGGTGGAGGAACCGCCGCTTCCTCCGGCCAGTCCCACCCCATGCTGCTGGCCCCCTGACCGAGGACGAGTCCCCTACACCTCACGAGGATCCGCCCCACAGTGCACCTCGACGCTCGGAGCAACTTAGGACTAAGTAGTCCGCTCAAAACAAAGACTATGAGCGTAAGGGGGGGAGGGAGATGTAGGTTATGTATCTATGCTACTGTGCCGAGTAGCAACCTTGTAAATAAGCTACTGTGCCGAGTAGCATTTATATATGTAATTACATGGCAACACTGCACGTGCTATGTGGCAACATTGCCCCGAGGCTGCCATATGGCAAGGCAGTTTCAGTCTGACTCTGTGGGCCGTGCATGGCACACGCAAGTCACCACTTGTATTTCTCCTATTCGTTAATAAATGGACTTCAGTGTTACCCGATGTTTCCCTACCCATCACTGCCTTCTTCAGGGAACACTTGGAACCTTCAATATATATATATATATATATATATATATATATATATATATATATATGCAAGTAAATCACTGTAGGTGCGCGTCGTCTAGGTATATGCTGATAACATCAAGGAAAGAAGAAAACACGAAGTTCCCAAGCGCTTTCGTGTAATTCACATCTTCAGGGGTGAGTACAGACTAAGGAGAAGTACAAAACAAGGTGTATATATACAGAGGAGGGTGAGATCAGGTCCACAATGGTCTTCTTTCCTTGTGGTTATGTACACTGCGGTGCTAGGGAGTTGCTGTGTGGTGAGGAGCTTGTTGAGAAGAGGCCTTGTCTGTTTGAAAATGTTGAGTAGAATCCTCTTCACGGTTGTTGTGTTGTTGAGATTGTCGGACCCTCGTCCGACACGGGCCTTTGCCTGTAGGCGGCCAGTTTGGTGGTTCCGACTGGAACTCCTGGAGCAGCCAGACCGGATTTGGGATTGGAGGTTGTCCTACTTGCAGATATGAAAGGATACTGCAGGTTGCAAGTGTGAGCGGACCCTCGGTCAGTGAACGCTTACCACCAACCCCAACTCTTGGACGTAGTCAGTTTCGGAGTGGCGCGCCCCCCGAACTGGGGTCCGCACTTGCTGGAGAAGGATACTTCCTAAGCTATCTGGGTGGTGGGTATCGTGCGATGACCCGGAGAAGGTGGTGAATGTGGTTTGTTTGGGCCTTTCGGGTTAAAGTGGCCGCTGGTGTTGTGTATTCTTCTTGGAAGTTTTGAATTCTGTTTCGGAGAATTTGTGGGACTTCTCAGTCGAGGAGATAGTGCTCCAGTGGGTTGGCTGCTGGCTCCTGACAGTAGGTGCATTCCCTGAAGACATTTCCGATCGTCTGCCAGGAGCACTTGTACCCTAGTTGTAGTCGATGAAGGCTTACTTGGGTTTGTCTTGGTGTTTTCTTGTCCGCAAAAGGTGGTTCCCCTTTTGTAGCCACCAGGTACAATTTGGCTGATTGGGAACCAGCGTTGAATGCGTGAAGGAAGTTCTTTTGGATGTGGAGCTTGGTAGTCTTTCTGAGGTGATTCTTGATCTGTTGCACGCTTGCTGGAACTTGAATGTGTACGCTTCTAGAACGTGTGGCTGCCTTGGATGCTTCGTCTGCCACGTCGTTTCCCCCGATCCCTACATGACTGGGAATCCAGTGTAAGACGATTGGGCGATTTTGTCTTTGGAAGTCCTGTAGCTGTGCGAGGATCGAGGTTATGATGTGGACGTTTTCTCTTGGTTGACTGTGTTGGAGCGCCTGCATGGCCGTTTTCGAGTCCGTGTGAATTATGATGGACTTGTTGTGTTGTGTTGCAGCGTGTTGTAGGGCCTTTGAGATAACTACCAACTCTATTTGTAGGGTAGAGCAGTCATTAGAAAGTCTCCATAGGAGGGTCTGACCTTGGGTGTAGAAGGCAGCTCCGGATGTATGATGTTTTGGGTCCACCGAGCCGTCTGTGAAGTATGATGCTGCATCAGCCGATGTCTCGGTGACTATGGCTTCCAGAATTATTCTTTTGAGGTCCTCCTTCTGGAGGTGGGTCTGTTATCACCTAGTTCCGTAATTTTGAATGTGGCTGGTGGAGGGCTCCATGGTGGAGGAACCACGTAATCATTGTCTCGTATGTCTTGGTTGTTCTTGACGAGTGTTTCTGCTTGCAGGTGTCGGATGACCTCGCTTGCCTCGTGCGACCAAGTGGCCCCTCGCACTCTGTGGTCGAGGTGGAGGGAGACACTGATTCACGTTTTGGCAGCTGTGGGCTTATCTGATCTACAGAATTTGGCGAGGAGACCGGCTGTCACCTGCTTGACTCGTACTGCCAGGGGTGGTACTTCAGTTTCCATTTGCAAATTGCAAATTCTGGTCCACATGGGTGCTCCAAGCATGGTCCTGAGAGCATTATTTTGGATAAATTCTAGCTTAGCTATCTGGTCTTCTCTCAGTCCAATGAGTGCTGGAGCACTGTAATCTACCAGCGATCTGATGGCGGCCGTGTAGTAAGCCTTGAGCACGTGTATGTTTGCTCCAGCGGTTGTGCTGGTGAGCGACCTCATTATATTGTGTCTGCTCTTCGTCCTGTGCCTGAGATACTCGAGTTGCGGCTTGAAAGTGAGTTTCTGGTCGAACCAGATTCCAAGACACTGGTGGGTGTTGGTCCAGACTACCGGCGTGTTTTGTATGGAGAGCATCTTGTCTGGTGTGTCTGTGCAGATGGCCATTGCTTTCGACTTGGCTGGATTTATCTTGAGTCCAAGTCTGTTGCACTCCTCTTCTATAAGTTGGAGTGCGTGTTGCGTGTTGGCTAGTCTGTTTGCTCCTCTTACTATGAGCTGTAAGTCGTCTGTATAGCAGAGGAGCTTGGCTGTTTGTTTGAAAGGAAGTCTGACTAGATTTTCCATCAGGACATTGAACAGCGTTGGATGAGGATGCCTCCTTATGGGGTTCCGTTTTCATGGACCCTGTACATAAGAACATAAGAAAATAAGGAGTCTGCAATAGGCCGGTTGGCCTGTGCATGGCAGCTCCTGTCGAGAGTTACTACCACTCTCTATCATCCATAAATCTATCTAGCCTCCTTTTGAAACTTTCCAGAGTTCCCGCATTTACTACAAAGTTGCTAAGCTTGTTCCAGTCGTCCACCACCCTATTTGTGAACCAGTTTCTTCCTATCTCCCTCCTAAACCTAAACTTATCCAACTTGAATCCGTTGCTCCGAGTCCTATCCTGCTCGGATATTATAAGAACTTTATCTATATCCCCTTTATTGATTCCTTTCACCCACTGAAAGCGTACTCTTGCTTCTCTCTGTGTAAGGTAGTTCTGGATCCACCCCAGCAACCTTCCTTAGACGTCTTTTTCAGCAAGCGTCGTTATAATGGCCAGTGGATTTGCTAGTTCGAAGGCCTTCTCTTCACGGCGAGGCTGGGGGTATTTATACAAGTCTGCCGGAAGTGAGCTGATTGGCTGAGGTGAAAGGCGGTAACTGGCCAATCACCGCGCAGTCCGAAAGCAAGGCTTGGTCTGAGGAACTTCTCATGATCTCAAATAACAATGAATAGTTTTTTATTATCAAATTTTTACCTTTGGTTTGTTTAATATTTATCCTGACAGGGATACAGCCGAAAACAAATCCACCAATCACAATCACCTTTAATTACAGCCTTCCTCTACCAAGTATTGCCAGGTAAAATTGAGAGCACGAGACCCAGGGTGGGGTCGGTGCCTCTGGCTGACTGTACATGTCTGACCAGATCCCATTCCACAACCCAGGCTAGTGTCGCATCACGTGGTCCCCTTTCATGAATCGGTCCAATATGTCGTCTGAGAGGCGTTCCATAAATCACACATAGTACCGTGAGTAGCGTGCATATAATTAGCATATTTTTGGGCATGCATAACGAAGGAAAAGACAGACACCATTTATTTGATCGTATCTCTTGTAGTTGTGGGAATATTGCGCAAAAAAATCAGTAATGGCCGCCGACTTAATTTGCACATTATGCAAATTGTTCAAGGCTGCCAGGATGGCATCACTTAGATTCTTATTCAACCCCTTCAAAGACACAGTAGAAAAAATGCAAAAAAACAAACATCAACTTTGTAAGGACTGCATTGCAAGGTTCACCTCAAAATTATCATTTCACTGCAGGACTATAAACTAATGTGCAAACAATCATGTCGGCCAGGGATGGTATAGCGGTAGTCCGCAAGTTCACCAACACATTGTTTTTGAACCAATCAAGACGTTGGTGCCGTGAACCGGCCGGAGTTTCTTGTAGAATGATGAACATAAATACCAGGAACAGAGGACCATGACATCCTACCTCACTCATACTACAGACAATTACTCAATGGTGAGTGAAATTCTTGCTCGATGAGTATCGAGCAAGAATTTCACTCATCATGACTTTAACAAAAACTAGTGTTGGATGTGCCATTGTCCGCTAGTGACATAACGTCAACAACATCGACGGAGTCGACTCAACTTGAAAGGACAAGGATACTACACTCAACACAATTGCCACGCCCGTAATGACCTCTGAAGTTGACGGCCACAAAATTAAACGAAGAAGAAGCAGGGCATCACCAGTCTGTGATTTCATCTGTCGTGAGTACTAAGTGTTCATGAAGTACAGTACTAAAGGTGATTTAGTTGTGAAGCAATTCTGGTCACAGTGGAGTCGTGTAAAAGTTCGCTGCTGTTCTCCAGAAAGTTAAAACTAACTATAGTCCTTGAGAAGTTTAGAAGTAGACATTATTGCAGTGAATCTTGACTTATTATCTACGTTCCTTACTTGTCTAAGAGACGATCATGGTTATAATATAGTGTAGTGTGTTTTAAGCGACTACAAGCCTTGTGTTGTACCTAGATTCATATTTAGGCCTAGTCTGGTTTATTTTACCGTGTATCTAATCAAGCGTCCAGATAGTTTTTACTACTTTAAGTACCAAACTTGTCTCATGCTTAGCCTGGCTTATTAAGGCTCGAAACTAAACAGTTATCTGAATCATTTGTCATATTACTTAAGTACATAAAGAGTGCAGGCATATAATATACAGTACATGAATAGTGCTAGCAAGGTTCCATTCAACCTCCTTGAGTGCAGGCATATAATATACTGGGCATGAACAGTGCAGGTATACAACAATAGTAAATGCAGTAGTTACAGTAGAAAGTCGATTCAGCCATGCAAAATAATTGTTTGTGTTGTGCTGTACAAATACGCATGTGGGTTTGTTGCCAGATTGCAAGAAGTTAAAGTTGTACTACTATGTACATGTTCGTATTTCCTAAGAGCCCTTTGTTCACAAACCTACTCCAATTTTATCATTTGTCACTTGTTTTCTTGAATTAATACACGAGTTTTAACGATAGAATTTACTGATATGTTTATGTAATTACTGCGTCTTCCCTCTGTTTTTGCAGTAAGAAATGCTGTTTAGTAATTCCGCAAGTAAAAAACATACCAATAGTGGTAAAAGCTTTGTATAGTTATTTAAACCATTGCCCAGCGGGTTCCATATCCTCAATTACGATATAGAGATTGTGTTGATACAATATTTTTAAAACTTACCCAATGTGTCTGACATATATGCCTGAAGATCTCTGAAGTCCTTTGCACCTTTCTCCTGAATCAATCGAAAATTTGGTGCAAGGTTTGTGCCACACAGATCCTTGTAACATGTTAGTCCTATATTCAGTATCCACTTCCCGCCCGTGATTTCCCACCCTGCAAATCGAAACTTTTGTGCATTATATAAACGTGAATTTTTGGCACACCTTGTTTCCCATTGTTGGTTTATTTGCTGTTCAATATCCACACACGTTTGACGAGCATAGTTAGAGTGATTAAATTTAGCGCCAACTTGAGTATATGAGATGGCAGCACCTGCTACTGCAGCTGTCAAGGGCGTGAGAAGGTCGATGTTGTCACGTTGTACATGCTCAACCACGTTCATGGTTTTAGTAATTTTTCTTGTGAAACTAATCACCTTTTTTATACAGCAGCACACCAAAGAATTTTCTAATAACTAAAGCCCTGCCACATTAAATATATAGATAACTTTGGCAGTGACAGCGTATACCACGTAAATAAACTGGGAGTTCACTTGGTGTGTTTCGTCCAAGATGAGGTTGGCAGCCCTGTTAAAGGAATGATACACACAAATTCATGGCTCTTTAGGCCCTTATGAAAATACGTCATAGAAATGATTTTCTGTATTACAGAAATGTAACGTAATATTAAGTGGGGGTTTTTTTTAATATAAGCAGTTTTTGTTTCAATGGACATCTTAACTGAATTACAAGATTGATACACAGAAACTTAATTGTTTTGTTTTACTGTTAGGGTATACATTTTGAAAAGTAATGCTTTCTTAAAATATTTGTGCATAATTATCAACTACAATTAATACTACCTTCAGTTTATAGAACAATTAAGTGTCGTTAAGTGCCCTAACAACACTGAACGTGCCTCATGTTATCTTATCAAGTGTCTCACCGATAGCAATGCAATCTAATAAACTGCCCCTTAGTTCCTTTGTTCAGCACCACACCACAAAAACCAAGGTAGGTAGATACCACGTAGCCTCACAGGCCCATAGGAATTCACTAATTGGCAATTCTACTCTCGAGATCGCTAAGCCACGCCCCTTTTGCCACTTCATGCGTTTGTAATATTGAGGTATTATTGTCTGCTACTGTTGGATGGGCGGAGCTTAATAAGTGATGTCATCGCTAACCAATCAGCGACGTTGGATGGAATCCAGCGATCGCAAGCGTCGCAAGTAAGATATTTATATTTATTTTATATATTTAATCAGTTGCTCCAATTAAAATAAAACAAAAAATCTCCATTCCATACATTTATTGTACAACTTTTAATACCATCATAAGCCTTCAAAAATGCATAAATAAAAATTTCATTTTTATTTTCATTAGCGTAGATCCTATGGAGTGAGGCTACCTGGCATCTACCTACCTTGACAAAAACAACTACCACGCTAGGCTTTACTAAACACTACAGCTGATAACATATATATACACAGATAATAACTTTCTCGACTTAAAATCCATGAGGAAGTATAAAGAACATTTAACAGATGGCCGTGGCGAGTCTTTACAATTCGTATTGCAAATAAGTTAAAGAATGCACATACGCAAAAACAAGGTTATAAACAAAATCATCAAAAGACTTGAGAATATCCTATACAGTGAAATAATTTTATTAATGTTTACTTGCATCCTGTTGTAATGGTCATGACGGCTAACCTGAAAACCTTAAGGATTCATATTACGCTCAAACGTCCACAAAACCTTCTGAGTCCCCCAGTGGAAACGTTCCCCGTTTTCTATGTTTCCCCCGTCTTGGTCTATGGGAGAAGATGCTGTATGTTGGGACCTGTTGCCATCCAACCCTTTGTGATCAATTTAATTTTGCTTTCGATAGCTGAGTCAGAGCATTGTTAGTGAAGATGATAATAGAGAATGAAAATGAGTTCATAGTCTCAATTTCAAGGTCAGAGTGTACAGTAAATTAATCCATCGGAATAGGAGTAGCTGGACTCCCTGGCCTGTTTTGAGTGAGGGCGCTGCGGGCATTTCAACCGTTAGTAAGTGCCCGTCCCTTCATCCATACAGGTAGGCCAATCCACGCTGTGTCGTGATTTGCCCGTCTTTAAGTGATTTGACCCAGTTAATAGTTGATTGTGCAAGTGTTACAGTAACGTAGTTGATATGCTCTGAGTGAAGTCATATTTACGTCTTTAACGTCCCCTGAAACGTAATGTTGTTGTCACCGTTAGTAAGTGCCCGTCCCTTCATCCATACAGGTCCCCTGACGCTGATTCCCGTTTGTCTCCCGATCCCATTGTGATTCTTGAATCGCTCTACCATCCAACAACGGCCTCGGATGTATTAGATGTCCAGCCGGGATCATATATGAGAAGATGGCACCGATGCGGCCGGATTAATGTGCCCCAAGGCTTCGTTGGGCCAGACCCCAGACCCGCCATGTGTCTGGCTACTCCACAATAACAAAGGCCGCGAGCCCTAGTGTTCTCCCCTGGGTTACTCCTTGGAAGTATATGTCCACAGAGAGTGTTATAACATATATTTTCCCCTTTGATTTCATAGTAATAAACTTGTTTTAGAGTAAGTAAGGTGTATTCATTTCTCCCACAGTATTTTACCTTTATTTCCATCCAAGTGACCTGATACCAAAATTACCATACTCACGTGCCTAGACCCTCGACCATGCTACCCAAAGAATGCCCAGGCTACCAAGAGAATGTCCATGCTACCCAAGAATAGGTGACGGAACTGAATAGAGTAAGAACTAAGAGAAGTAGATAAGATGAGGGTGGTGTAGAAACAGAGGGGGAGTCAGGCCCCCTCACATTGGTGACAGACCGAGAATCCGCCCCCTCACATTGGTGGCAGCTCACGAACGCGCCCCTCACATTGGTGTGCAGCTGGGATGTAATTTATATGGTATCAAGATCAGGAGGAATAAATGTGTTACTGTGGGTAATTTCTGTGTTTAAATGTGAGCTGTAATAACCATTTCTCCGTGCGTCTACCTAACCATGTCACTGTAACTAATGAATATTTCAGAGTGCTAATAATCTTGTAATGGAAATTTTTCCCAGTGTACAGTATAGTGCAATTCTGTGCAAAATTTTTTTGAGGTTATGGAGAAGTTGAAAGCAGTTCACGGCAAATACTTTACTTGGAGTTAGGTTAGAACATGGGCCTCGAGAAAATTAGAAATCTGCTTTAAAGTAAAGTGTACAGCAAAATGTATTGAAAAGTGTCTAAAAATGTCTGAAAACAGAGGTTAGCTACCTAAAAATTTTTTGAGTTTTTTGTGAAATCTCAGAAAAGTGTTGGTTGTATGCCAAGGTAAATTTTTTTTTGGTGCCTTTTTGCACTGGTACCATAGCAATTGTGTGATCACTCGAGTTAATGATATGTTATTTACAGACAATGAGGGACATTGATCATGTGCAATGTTACGAGTGTTGTGGACAGTGTCGATTTCTGAGTGTACCGGAAGGCCATAATTATATTAAGGTTATGTATTAGTGTTATTTGTAATTGACATAAAATGGGTGTAGTTGTTTTAATTTAATTGGAAGTGTTTTAGTTATAAGTTGAGGTCAGTTTTGACAAGTGAATTTATTTGTATAACCTGTGTTGTTAGATACCCGAGTATTTTGTATTTTTTGTATTGTTTCTATTAGTATGATTTTTAGTGAATAGAGCATTAGCTTCTAGCAGTGTAGACTTACAGGCAATGTCATTAAGTGTGTTTTATGTTTATTTGAGATCTAATACATGTATAATTTCAGCATTTGCTTTGATGAGTTGAGGACTCTATGGTGATATGGACATCTGTAAAAGAACGCAATCTTTGAAAATTGATTGGTGAAAGTACATGTAAGGACCCCCCATTTGTGAGTACCACAGAGTAAATTGTGAAGTGATAACAGTGTTGAAATCATTGCAATTGAAAAGACCGTGAATATTTGTTGAGTACTGAGGGGACAGTCTCGTAAAATATTACAGTATTACCAATTTATTTTGTGAAAGTGACACTCAGTAATGGAAATGTCTGATTCTTTTTTTTAAGTTTGATTTGTTATAGTACGGTGTAATTCCGGAAGAGTTAATACAGTGTTGCACCCTACAGAGATTGACAATAACAAGTACCATTGCCTTTGAGTGTGCACAGTAAGCTTGTCTTGAAAAGTGACAGCAAAGTACAAGTTCACATTTCAGTATTATTACTACGGGTCATGAGTAATAAGTTGAGTAGAAATTTGTGCAATAATTTTGAGCCAGCATTTCAAGTGTTCTCATGTATTAGAAGGACAGTTAGGCAGTAATCCATTTGTTTTTGAAAGTGTGCACTGTGCCCGTGTTGTGTAGTAGTTGTGACCTCCAGGCATGATGGCCGTCACAAGAGAACAATTCAGGGCACTCAGCTCAGAACCTGTGTCCAGTAAGTTGATGTGTAGACTTGAGAAGTATGGGGGTGGAGACATGTTCATTCTCAGGAATGACACCCAGGTTTCACCACCAGTTGTTTCATCAGGTGCATGGCCTGATGGACAAGGAAGTGTAGAAAAGAAGAGTGTGGAATGCCTCTCTTGCTAATCATGTGAGAGACGAGCATCAGTGTTACCGAGATTTCTTTAAAGGGCTATAAACTTTGACTGGAAGGAATTGATTGTTGACATGCATGGTGAAGAGTGATGTTTTGCATACATGTGCTGCAATTGAGAAGTACAACTGGTAAGTGAGTATGTTGTTTGCCATGTGAGTTGGGAATGTTTGGGAGTGTGTAGGTGTTTGTGATTTTTTTTTCTTTGATTTTTTTTTGGTGGGGATTGTCAAGTGCAGGAGACACAGATTGGAAGATGGATTGGCTGTTATGCAATCATCTGATGGGTATCTGTTACTAGTTGAGTAAAGATACCAGTTGAGAGTTCTCAAGTTTTGCCGGTAAAGCCCTAGCTAGGCTTATTGTGGATGTGTATAGGAGTAATGTTCGTGACTTTCAGGTGGAGTCAGGCCTCGACAATGGCGCTGATTCTACTACATGGCTAATGCCATAAGTACAGACAGTTTTTGGTTTGGCGGTGTTCTCATGAGGACCGTTTCGTTAACATTTTTGAATTCTTTGGAATACCCGCTTGTTCGGAGTCCCTTGAATGGTGCTGCCTCTCGCGAGTGCGACACAACTCTTAAGATTAAGAGCAACATGTCATTCCTTCAACTTGATGGGGTCTGTTCATCTACGTCCTAGCTTGAGAAGTCTAAGTTAAATCTCAGTGGTGTCGAGTAAGCATTTGATAAGTCTCCTCTTTGAACTATGAGATGAGAAACGGTGTCTTCAGAGTTTGTATTGTGTAACAAATTTTTTATGTTATGTATGTAACCCCATTTTTTTGTTTTTTCTTTATTGTTGCATTATTTTCCTATGTATGTTTAATTCTTGTATTTTGTTTCCCTATGCCATGTTGTCAATGATAATGGATTAATTTGTTTTTGCTACTGGTTATCCCATGTATGTAACCATTGTTTGTTTGTATTTTGTATGCTTTTGTACCAGATACCTGTAAGAGTCCTGATGTGTTTTACGAGTGTATGTAGTGTGAAACCGTGATGAAAGGTAACAGTTGTTTAAAGAATCTGTGAAATTACCGCACATGTTTTGCGAACGTTACCGCCTAATATAAATCTTGGGGAAGGGGGAAGCTTTGTAATGGTCATGACGGCTAACCTGAAAACCTTAAGGATTCATATTACGCTCAAACGTCCACAAAACCTTCTGAGTCCCCCAGTGGAAACATTCCCCGTTTTCTATGTTTCCCCCGTCTTGGTCTATGGGAGTAGACGCTGTATGTTGGACCTGTTGCCACCCAACCCTTTGTGATCAATATAATTTTGCTTTCGATAGCTGAGTCAGAGCATTGTTAGTGAAGATGATAATAGAGAATGAAAATGAGTTCATAGTCTCAATTTCAAGGTCAGAGTGTACAGTAAATTAATTCATCGGAATAGGATTAGCTGGACTCCCTGGCCTGTTTTGAGTGAGGGCACTGCAGGCATTTCAACCGTTAGTAAGTGCCCGTCCCTTCATCCATACAGGTAGGCCAATCCACGCTGTGTTGTGATTTGCCCTTCTTTAAGTGATTTGACCCAATTAATAGTTGATTGTGCAAGTGTTACAGTAACGTAGTTGATATGCTCTGAGTGAAGTCATATTTACGTCTTTAACGTCCCCTGAAACGTAATGTTGTTGTCACCGTTAGTAAGTGCCCGTCCCTTCATCCATACAGGTCCCCTGACGCTGATTCCCGTTTGTCTCCCGATCCCATTGTGATTCTTGAATCGCTCTACCATCCAACAACGGCCTCGGATGTATTAGATGTCCAGCCGGGATCATATATGAGAAGATGGCACCGATGCGGCCGGATTAATGTGCCCCAAGGCTTCGTTGGGCCAGACCCCAGACCCGCCATGTGTCTGGCTACTCCACAATAACAAAGGCCGCGAGCCCTAGTGTTCTCCCCTGGGTTACTCCTTGGAAGTATATGTCCACAGAGAGTGTTATAACATATATTTTCCCCTTTGATTTCATATTAATAAACTTGTTTTAGAGTAAGTAAGGTGTATTCATTTCTCCCACAGTATTTTACCTTTATTTCCATCCAAGTGACCTGATACCAAAATTACCATACTCACGTGCCTAGACCCTCGACCATGCTACCCAAAGAATGCCCAGGCTACCAAGAGAATGTCCATGCTACCCAAGAATAGGTGACGGAACTGAGTAGAGTAAGAACTAAGAGAAGTAGATAAGATGAGGGTGGTGTAGAAACAGAGGGGGAGTCAGGCCCCCTCACATTGGTGACAGACCGAGAATCCGCCCCCTCACATTGGTGGCAGCTCAAGAACGCGCCCCCTCACACTGTGTTATCTAGCTACTCATTGCTCCTTATCCATATTTTTTCCAGTCACCGTACCTGTAATATAGCAAAGTAACAACCCACAATTTCCACGAGAAACGCTCAGTAAAACTCGTCAAGGTCGACAATTTGCCACACAATGTACAGTAGGTGTTGTGACCAGGGGGGATTCTATGCGGGGGGCCAGGGGGGCCATGCGCGATTCTACGGGGGGGCCAGGGGGGCCATGCCCGATTCTACGGGGGGGCTAGGGGGGCCATGCGCGATTCTACGGGGGGCCAGGGGGGGCCATGCGCCCCCCCCCCCAGATTTTGGGCTGGCCCCTGGGTCGGCCCCCCAGTTTTTATTCTCAAAATTGTTATTCCAAAAACAATCCCAAAACCAGGAAGTGAATCAAGTGACTCAGGCAATGGGCACGCCGCACGCCAGATGCAGGCATGGGTGGGGTGAGGTGAGGCCCGGAGGGCAGGAATTGGGAGGGTGCAGATATGCGGGGTGGGGTCACATCACGGTGTATATAAACAAACTGCCTTGTCGGTGATGAACATTACCACTTTGTATTTCCACCGAGGAGGGTGACAGACTGACAGTAATTGTCGAATTTGTCGCCGAAGCTACCCAGAAGAAATATTTCGTCTGCCACAGTGCCACTGTGGGTTTTTCTACTTGCTAATTGAGGTATGTTTAGAGAGAACATGTGAGTAATTTTTTAACTATAGGAGTAATATTACAATCAGTCAATCTCAATCATTCAGTTCAAGTGGCTGTAGTTGAGCTGAGCTGTACTATCGTGCACAAAAGTCGTGTCCACTACCCAGCCATAGTGAGGTTTCGAATAGCCTTGAGTGTGAAGTTTCGAAACAACTGGGGGAAATGCTATGGTCGGCCAACAGATGTCGCCCACTGTAGTGTGTGGGGGGGGGGGGGGCAATAGAGGAGGTGGGGGTTTGTCTAGTAACAGGCTGTGTGTAGGTGGAGCATAACATCTTGAATTCCGCAATCACTGATAACAATAAGAATGTCATGAAGATAGTTAATATTATTAAGCATGTGTAACGGGTAAATAAAAGCACTACGACGACCATATCTCTGCCGTTCATGGCTACGACGGTTCGAATGATGTTGCCAAAGAAGCTACACAAGAAGAAGATATTGAAGCCACTCTCGCCCTCTCCCTGAATCATCTCAAATCTCGCATACACGCCACACAACGAGAGGCATTCAACGAAAATTGGACACACCTGAAACAACGGGGTAGCGTCACACTATGCCACTATGACGCTGTAACCGGTGACGACAACCGCCACTACAAAGAATATCAATCCCTGACTCGATCTCAACAGCTTATATACATGAGACTGCGCCTAGGGTACAGGTACCTATGGGAGTACATTGGCAACCCTGAGCCTCACCGCACTGTTTGTAAACTTTGTGGCCAACCCGACTCTCACACCCTCTCTCACTACATCCTCACTTGCCCTATGACCTCCTCCTATAGGTCCCCAGCCGTTACCAACACCTCTTCCCTCCCAGACCAGATATCCCTCCTCCTAGTCACAGGCCTGGCATTTGACATTATTAGGGACCTGCCACTCTTTGCCATAAACAGATAAAATGTACCGGGAACTTTCCCCCCACACACTCATCATTCTCTCACTTTATGTAACTTGACAAAACCTATGACCCTTCAGGCTTTTACGCCCTTAATATACGAGTCATAAAGGCAAGTATGAACTTTTCATACTTCCCTGTTGGGCGCTGTAAACGCTTCTGCGCTTCACCTTGCACAGGATGTAAGGGGGTGCCCAATAAACTAGCCCCCTCGGGGGCAAATCTGAATCTGAATCTGCGAATGATGGGCACACCAGTAATTAATTCTCTGTGACTACCAGTAATGGTAGTCACAGAGAATACACAAGTTGTTACCAAGGTTGGCGCCACCCACACCAGGGGGAAGGAGTTAATATCGAACACTGAAACATGCCGAGGTTTCATTCCTACCATTGTTGTCACCAACAGGAAAGTCACATTAACTTGTCAGCATAGCCCATGTCGTCCTTATACTATTGCAGGATGTCCCATGAGTGACAGCAGATATTTGTAGAGGTGAAAGAATATTGAGTTGCAAATCTTCTATACACATAAGCATTTTTCCGTTGGTAAAATCATCAGTTTATCCTTGGTCACCATCAAAGCAATCCTCTCGACATCACTAAACTATTCTGAATCGTCTAAGAATTGGGCATACGCGATTGACGCATGGCCAACTCATGTCTTCCCCTAATGGAGCCCCACCTATATGCTCCAACTGCCGAACACAAATAACAGTCCAACATATTCTCATTGAATGCCCTATTTATAATTGGTATCGAACAATGTGCTTCACTAACCCTACAATGTAAGATATTTTAGCAGAGACCCCCAAAATTTTCCCTACGTTCAGTTTTGACCTCCAAACAATATAACACTAAATTATAGATACACAAATATATGTTAACTAATCCCTCAGGCCAGCCCTAGGAGAGACTCAAATGGGTGTCAGTGGTCTGGTTAAACTAAATCTTGATGATGATGATGATTATCGGAGAATGTTCACTGTACAGTCGCAGGGGTGGTGGTGGAGGTTTGGGGGGGGTGGGATGATCCACTTGTAGTTCACTATGAATATATAAAATAGGAAGGGTTTCTTGGGCAGTTGATCCAAAAAGATTTACCAAAACGTTATGTCAGAGTAATAATACTTAACCTTGGTGTTGCTAATACCATTAATTTACTGTAGTATATAAAAGCCTGCATCAGTTACCACAACATAATATTACTCTGCCATTTCAGATATGCCAGCAGGACGAGCAAATTCGTCGTAAGTGATTGCTGAGCGAGGCCAAATCATCGGGATGTGGAGAGCCGGGGCAACTGTGCCGAACATTGCTCTCTAAGTGGGGAGGAGCACCAAGACGATTAGGAGGTGGATCCGCCGGTGGGAGGAAGAGGGCTCAGTGGAGATGAAACCTCGAAGCGGGAGGCCACGAGTAACGTCGGCAAGGATGGACGCCATGATCGTGGCAGCTGCAACGGCATATCCAACGCAAACGTCAGTGGAGCATACAAGAAATCTGGGCCTCAACTGCCATCACATAAGGAGAGACAGCTCCCCAGCCACGCTCGCTCACTGGTTCACGCTTTCCAGAGTGACTTATTTACCAGGCGATTAACAGCTTAATTAGGACGTACGCAACATTTCCAGACTGGGAAACAATCTATAATTATTTTCAATTTAAAAACTGATATTTAATTTCATGATTCGCGTCCCAATTAACTAGGTAAATTACATTTAATATCATATAGGCCTAGTTCCACAAACTCTCGCTACGTGCGAGAGCGCGGTCTTCCCTCAGACGACCTTGAACTCAGTCTCTTCAATGGCGCGGCGTTTGAAATTACACTGAAATTTCTGAATATTACAATCGACCCCCCTAAAAAAAGACAGCACTGTCCTCATGTGCTCAGAGAACAACTTAGAAGCCACCTTCAACTCTGCCCTATTCCAACTCGCAGCCAGCAACTCCATTTCTTGCCTAGCCCAATTCAAAACCAACCAGAACATACAAGCTCCCCTTTTGCCTGGCCCTTAAGCTAGAGAACCAATGTCAAAAATAATACCAAATCCACATCCTGCATACTCTCCTTTGGCCTGGCCCTTGATCTAAGAGAACCAATGTCAAACAATACTCAGTCCAAATCAAACATGCTCTCCTTTTGCCCGGCCCTTGAACTAAGAGGAACCAGTGTCAAAACAATACTCAGTCCACACGAACTCTCTCACGTCTTCAACGATCGACTCAATCCATGTCTCCGAACCTCATGCCGGCAGACCAGCCCTCTGACAATGCACCAGTCCATATTAGTGAGGCCCTGGACATTACAACCGTACACTCAATCCCGCTCATGACAGCAACTCAATCCCGCTCATGACAGCAACCACTACTCAACGCACCTTTCCGACCTATCCATCTCTCCAAACCCCTCTGCCCTACACACGACTCCTCCAACTCACCCACGACAACCTGCATTTTCTCCTTTACCTGCAACTCTCTGAACTACTACTACTCTTCCGCCACCAACACCTTCCGCAGCTGGCTATGTAGTCTCGCACTGTTTCTCCCATGCCTGGCCAGAAACCTCGCTCCTGCACCAGTGACAGAGTACCATCTCGCCCCTGATGTCCCACCTCGTCGTGGCAGGCTCTAATCAAAGCCTCCTGCAAGTTTGAAGATAACACTGGCACCTCCCTCCATAGATTCTTTCCTTCGGGTCTTCTATGCCAGACAACATCTTCTCTTACTATCAGGGATTTCCTCGCTCGGTATATCTTGCGGAAGTCATCATTTTGGAGCTCTACCTGTACCTCATCCTCCGGCAGCTCTCCCGCCAACCATCTTCGCAGTTTTGTCATATAGTCCATTCCTTCTTGCTCCTTACGCAGCCCATCCATCGTCCACAGTTCCTTCCTTCCTGCCCCGTTCTCCTCTAGTACATGCATCGCTGTATACTCTTCTTCACTATCTTCCTCCTGTTCCGCCGGGATTCTAGATAGAGTATCCCCCACAATGTTGTTTTTCCCCGGCTTGTACTCTATAGTAAAGTTAAACTGCTCGAGATCCGCATTCCACCTACTTTCCACGGCACCTAGCTTAGCCTTCTCTCGGTGACTGAGTCGGTTGTTATCTGTACAGACTGTGAAATGTTTCCCTGCCAAATAATCCCTGAATTTATCCACTACTGCCCATTTGAGTGCTAACATCTCTAACTTACGAGAACTATAGTTGTTCATGTTACGTTCTGATTTCCTCAGGCCCCGACTTGCATAGCACACCGGATGCAACCTGCCATCCTTCCGCTGGGACAGCACCGCACCTAACCCACTAAAACTTGCATCTGTCTCTAATATAAATTCCTGAGTGAAATTTGGGCAAGCCAACACCGGTGTCTGCGTCACCTTGTCTTTCAGTTTCTCAAAAGCCTGCTGCTGTTCCTCTCCCCACTCACTATCTACCCGATCTTTAGATTTCCCATGCATCAACGCATGCAGTGGAGCAGCTATTTGGGCAAACCCTTTAACAAATTTCTTATAAAATGATGTGAACCCTACAAAAGACCGCACATCTTTCACCGTCTGAGGGACTGGCCAATCTCTTACTACCCTAATTTTCTCAGGATCAGCTGTGATGCTTTCAGCTGACACCTGATATCCTAATTAACTTACTTTGAACGCCATTATTTCACACTTTTTAGGTTTAAATCTTAAATTATTCTCCCTCATCCTGCAAAATAAGTCCCTCAATCTGACTATATGCTGATCTATTGTACTTGAAAACACCATCACATCATCAAGGTATACAAGCAACGAGGAGAAAATCTTATCCCCTAAAATCCGCTCCATGTATCTCTGAAAGGTTCCCGGACTATTTGACAATCCCATAGGCAGTCGCCTGTACTCAAAGTGTTCGAAGCTTGTGCTGAAGGCAGTCTTTGGACGGTCTGAAGGTTTAACTTCTATCTGGTGATATCCCGCCGCCAGATCAAACGTTGAGACAAACTGGGCCCCGTCAGAGATTCTAGAGTTTCATTTATCCTAGGCAGAGGAAACGCATCACTTACCGTGACCTTATTTAAGTCACGATAGTCAATGCACAACCTCAGCGTCCCGTCCTTTTTCCTCACTACTACAATGGCGGCAGAGTACGGACTCTCACTATGCTGAATTACTCCCTGATCTAACAGCTGGCTAATGTGCTGCTTCACTTCTGGTACCTGGTTTGGAGGGATCCCCCGGTATGGCACCCTAACTGGCCTGTCTGTAGTCACTGGGATCTCATGCTGAACCCCAATAGCCTTTCCTATGGGCTGGCCCTCCCCTTCAAAAATATCACTAAACTCTTCTATTAAACCCCTAACTGCACGCTCTTGTTCCTCATTAATTTTCTCCGTGTGCACTTTGACCTCCGTACGGGCATCCGGTTGAACTGTCCTCACATACACCTCCTCACTGATGTTTGCCTCGACTTCCGTCCCGGAAGCCACTTTCCCAATCCGCCAATTGCCCCTCAAGTTCTTACGACGATCAGACAGATTTGCCACCAACACCTGGGTCATGCCTCTCAGCACTCTTACAGCTGTCGGCAACACTATCACACCCTCAGGCATCCAACCTTCATCCTCCATTGTTAGAGGTTCAATCACAACTTCTTTGTTAGCTATCTGGCTTAATAAGGGAACACATACTGACAGCAACCGAGTACTCCGGGGAGGAATGGTTGGGCTTTTCTTCCTCTCCGTGGTACAATACCCCAGGCTGATGGCCTCTATTGCACATAACTGCCTAACCTCATGCAAGCAATTTCCCACTGAGCGGTGCTCCTGGCTTCCCTGCACAAGTGATACATGTGAGGCCAGATCTCCGCAAACTCCCCCAGCACATTCATCCCCAACAACCCAACATGCGATTGCCCCTTACCCTGGGTCTCAATCCCCGGACAAACCAACAGCCCCACATCAGTGACTTCCACCCCACATACAACCATAGTGACCCGAATACACCCCACACACGGCACTGGAAGCCCTGACGCCCCTTTTACCCTTATTGGAGTGGGCTGTAACACCACACCTGCAGGCTCCAGCTCTGGACTGTAGAAGTGTTCATCAATTAACGACACTTCTGCCCCATTATCTGCTAAACCCCACATTTCACGACCCTGTAGGGGTATCGAGATATTAATGTTGTCTAGCACTCAGGATGGAAGGAAACTCTAAGGTGGTTTTCTTGTATAATATATAAGTTATATGATAGACAGTCTGGTGCTGGAGGTGCCGTCTGGTGAGGAGCTGCTCAGTAGAGACGTTCGGTGAGTAGCATGTTGAAGGAGGTAGATGTGCAGGAGCTTCGTTAGAGAAGATGTTGCCTGTTGCTGGCCTCCTGGTTGAATGAATGTTAACAGCGTGGAGCTTGCTGGAGGAGGTGTTGCTTGTTCAGAAAGATGGGCAGAATGAGTGTTGGTTGGTGAGGAAGCTCAGAGAAGGACAGCTGGTGGGTCGCCATGCTCGCTGGCGGGAGCGAGGACCGCCAGGCAGGCGAGGAGAAGCGAAGGCAGCCAGGCAGCGGCAGAGGAGGAGGTGTTGCTTGTTCAAGAAGAATGGTCAGAATGAATCTCAATGGAGAGACAGAGCTTATATACCCAGCAGCCGCTATGAGTCATGTTGGGAAAACCCAGAAAGTCGCCGGTGACTGGTTCCGTTGCTAAGATACCGTAACATCTGGTTGGTTGCTAGGGAGGATGGTAGCAGGTGGTGGCTGTGGCTACGCAGTTGTAGGGGAGACGTCCACTACAACCCGCTACCAGCACCGAAACCTTAGGACACTCTGCTTTCAGCCTTAAGGTACCTTCTGTCATGATTGAATTTGTCATGCGGACCAGGCTTGACCACGGGTCCGCTCTCTTTTGGGTACAGCACAGAGGTGGTCCTTGACCTCTCTCACAGCTCCCCAGCCACGCTTGCTCACTGGTTCACGCTTTCCAGGAGTGACTTATTTACCAGACGATTAACAGCTTAATTACGATGTACGCAACATTTTCAGACTGGGAAACGATCTATAATTATTTTCAATTTAATAACTGATACTTAATTTCATGATTTGCGTCCCTATTAACTGGGTAAATTACATTTAATATCATATAGGCCTAGTTCCACAAACTCTCGCTACGTGCAAGAGCGCGGTCTTCCCCTCAGACGACCTTGAACTCAGTTCTCTCCAATGGCGCGGCGTTTGAAATTACACTGAAATTTCTGAATATTATATATTATATATATATATATATATATATATATATATATATATATATATATATATGTATATTTATATATATATATATTTATATATATATATATTTATATATATATATATATTTATATATATATATATATATATATATATATATAAAAATATATATATATATATATATATATATATATATATATATATATATATATATATATATATATAATCAACGACCTCACCAGCATATATATATATATATATATATATATATATATATATATATATATATATATATATATAGATATATATAGATATATATATATATAGATATATATATATATATATATATATATATATATATATATATAGATATATATATATAGATATATATATATATAGTTATATATATAGATATAGATATAGATATATATATAGATATATATATAGATATAGATATAGATATAGATACATATAGATATATATATATATAGATATATATATATATATAGATATATATATATATAGATATATATATATAGATATATATATATATATAGATATATATATATATATAGATATATATATATAGATATATATATATATATATATATATATATATATATATATATAGATATATCTATATATATATATATCTATATATATATATCTATATATATATATATCTATATATATATATCTATATATATATATATATCTATATATATATATATATCTATATATATATATATCTATATATATATATATCTATATATATATATATCTATATATATATATATCTATATGTATCTATATCTATATCTATATCTATATATATATCTATATCTATATCTATATATATAACTATATATATATATATCTATATATATATATCTATATATATATATATATATATATATATATATATATATATATCTATATATATATATATCTATATATATCTATATATATATATATATATATATATATATATATATATCTATATATATATATATATATATATGCAAGTAAATCACTGTAGGTGCGCGTGATCTAGGTATATGCTGATAACCACAAGGAAAGAAGAAAACACGAAGTTCCCAAGCGCTTTCGTGAAATTCACATCTTCAGGGGTGAGTACAGACTAGAGAGAGTAATACAAATCAAGGTGTATATATTCAGAGGAGGGTGAGACCAGGTCCACAATGGTCAGGTATTAGGTAATGACCCTACTAATCTTTAAATAGCACACAACGGTGGACTAAAAATGAATTATATATATGTACCTCGCGTTTCATACCAGCTGGATTCGGTAAAATGCTACTGACACCACATACGAGGCACGGGCAGTTTCCCAATGAGGTTCACGGCGCCATCAGCTCGATGAACAGGCTTTGTGTGAAATATAACAAAGTCTAGAACTGCTTTTAGTGTCCTTGTGGGCTAGCCGGTAAGCGTTCCCTAGGGCCACCCAGTAGGTCGAGGGTTCGATTCCTTGCTGGTGAGGTCGTTGATTATATATCTATATATCTTGATAAAATCACACGGGAAAATAGAAACAACGAAGTACCTTAGCTTTCGTCTTTATTCAAGACATCTTCAGAGGCAACTGGATTACATGGACAGAGAGAGGCTTAAATATACAGGGTGACCTTAAAAACATTCAATAAAGAATTGTTTTTTATGTTCGCTTGGTCATTTTTCTTATAATCTTATTAGCTGGTCATATTTGATAGGCTGGGCTGGGTGACGAAACGGTAAAAAAAATAATCCTCCCCCCCCCCCCCCCCCCCCCCCCCCCCGTAATCCTTTCGGGCCATCCCTACATGTTTGTTTTGACTTTTCCACAGTGCAGCTTAGTCATCATGTGGTGCTTGTAGGAATCTCCGACGCCGAATGTTTAAATAATATACGTATATGTTCGTTGCTTCACCGAGGCGGAAAGGAAGGACAATAGGATATATGTGTATGCATATATTTTGTACCTATGTGCACACAGAAAGATACACACTTTCTTATAACATTTATTAATAATTTTCTGAATGTTAAAGTGCCTTGCTGTAACACAACTCAGCGCACTCGATGCAACAAACTTGAAGCAACACAAAAACTTGCCTAGTGTAAGAGGTTTAGTAACTTAAGCCACAAAAACTGGCTGAGGAAGGCCGGGATCAGTCGGATTGTACCTGATGATACCAGTACGGGAATACATATAACTGGTTGACTTAAACTGAAACTTTAAAGTAAATATAACAAATAACATCAACATTACAGTCACCTTCTATATTAATTTGATACATTCACTTACACCAAAATATGAAATAAAGCGCCACATTTGTCATGAGTAATCTCGGTTCTATTAAACAGACGACCTGCTTGTTATCTACTGTTGCATTAACCAAAGAGGCTCACGAAAAATACTAAGCGGGCACGCATTTTATTTTTATTTCATAAATTGAAGTGCAATTAAGTTTATCCGTTCAAACGTAGAAATAGTATGATTAGAATAATTTAATTTTAATGCTAACTCATAGAAAAATATCAAACAGTATATTGTAAGTGTACTTGTATGGAGTAAGACAAACTTTTTGTATGTCAGCCAGTGAGTGAGACTGACATGTAGCAGTAAGTTGTGTCCATACAATTATATTGTGCAGTATACATCAATTGTGTAGGGATTACA
Organism: Homarus gammarus; assembly: GCA_958450375.1. NCBI lineage: Eukaryota > Metazoa > Arthropoda > Malacostraca > Decapoda > Nephropidae > Homarus > Homarus gammarus. The sequence continues at coordinate 394,393 of CAUDMG010001998.1, forward strand.
AAGTATATGATATCACATTATTTATGCGTGACGAGAATATTTAGATGTTAGAGCTGCTAAGATATCATCTGCTTCTAACTTTTTATAACAAGGTCTAGTTAATCAACCAGCCAAAGCTGTCGTTTATCAAAGTATACATGATGCTAAGCTACTCCCCTGTTGTCACACATTACCTTGAAGTTAATGGAAGTGATTGCGAGGATGAAGGAGGAAGACACAAGACAGGAGAATCTTACGAAAACACAGGTCAATGAATTTGATGGTAACATAGTCAATGACAAGGAAGGTACGAAGACCTTAAGTGTTGATGATTCTCAGGTACGGTACCTGGATAGAACTTTCTGTGTCCAAAATAGAAATAGGATGAGAGTGTGCTTGCCAGGAGCTGGATTAGGGGTATAGTTGACTGGATGGACATATCATGGAAACAACTCCATTATCTGCCTCAGTGCAGGAGGTAATGATATTGGCCGGTGTAGGAGTTATACTGCCAGACTGGGGTCACTAAATTTAAGGGGATAACTTAACTCTAAACTTAATTTCTAAGGGTCGCTGCCACCAGACCCCCTCTGGACAGCATGTAGCTCGTTAGGTAGCGGGCAGAGTGGACTAGGCATTGGGTTAAGTTTTCCATTGATCAGATCGATAAGGGTAAAGAAGGGTGAAACCATAACATGTCTTCATTGATTTATTTCTTATAAAACACACTGGTAAAAACACATACAACCACACTGTGGACCATAATTCCAAGGCCTGTCCCAGGGTATAGCACTGGCGCCTCTAACAACTGTTGTTGTGGTCGGTTACACTCCGACCCGAGATGGGTCTGGGGTCATCGGCCCACGAGGTAGAGTAGTGCCGATTAATCATGACGAATCAGCGCCATCACTTCCATATTGACCACTGCTGGGTATCCACCGGCTCCGAGCGACCGGTGGGTTTCAATTAAGCCCACCCTCGATCTGGAGACAAACGTGAATCAGCGTCAGGGAACTGAGAAACATGACAACACCAACCAACTCTCTTGTCTAGACGACAGACGTATTTACGTTATATTACTTCTACACTGGGTGAATGACAATTCAACTGTCAAATCATGAACACTGGTGAACACTGATAATCACTACAATTGACTGAATTAACTGAATGGCTAGGAAACAACATACCTGGAGACAAACGTGAATCAGCGTCAGGGAACGCTGATGCCTCGCCATCTCGAGCTTATATACCCCTGAGTTGCCAGTGATCGCTACTCACGCAATGACAATAATCACAAACAAACTAACTGTTACTCATTCAAAGATGACCCTCTTTTGACAAAGGTCTGGCAAATTACTTGGGTTGATTTAAACAGACTAATTCAAGGTTGCGTTGGCCAGTAGGGAGTGCAATAAACGTAGTGACAACTGTGTTCGAAGGCGGGGCTTACTGAGAGTGATCCTGAGGGTAAAACGCTCCTGAGATTCTACAAGCGCGGTGGATTTGAATATTATGTAGCGTAATATGAATTAAACGGGTTTTTAGGAATGGCAATGAGTTGCGCAGTACAGAGTAAGGAGCTCCTTGATAAAATCAAGGCAGCTAACGAACGTATTAGGATGAAGGGAGGGACCCTTATCATATGTGGTGTCCTGCCTAGAAGCAGGATTGGCAATGATTGGTTGTCAAGGGAAGATGGTGTCAACGGCCATCTTGACAGATATTGCAAATCAATATCAGTCCCATTCATAAACAACTGGAACAACTTTTATGGCAGAAGGGACCTTTAAGCTAGGGATGGGGTAGCAACCCTAGCCGGCTCTTTTGAGAGGTCAGTCGAAGTCTTTACTAGGGAAACATGTGAGCACGGGGATCGTGGAGACGCAGTTGGCGTGGGTAAACAAGGTGAAAGGTTACAGAGAAATAGTGCGAGGAAGGATGACAGCTAAATTAGGCAGGGAGTTAAAACGTAAACGCGACAAGGAAAGGACTCAGATCATGATTAAATTAAATGTCTACTACGCAAACAGTAGAATTATAAGAAATAAAATGGATGAAATCAGGGCGTTGGTATGTACCGAAAAAAAAACTATAGTAGCATTCACCGAAACGTGGGTAAACTTAGACACATGAGTTATCTGTCGAAAACCAAATTAAAGGTTACAAATTATTCCATACTGTACCGATAGGCAGATTAGGAAAGGAGGCGGTGTCAGGGGCAGATTACTAATGGGACTGATGAGGCTGTAGCCCCATTTCCACTAGTAAAATAGGCCCACAAAATTCCTTACAAAAATATAAGCCCTTTCTCTAATAGGGCTCGTAGACTAGCACAAAATAGCCAGTCTGGTCACCACAGGTGATAAAAAATCCTGGCTGGCGAGTTGAAATATTAGAGAGCTTTTCCGACTGGCAATCATTATTTTAGATTTCAGTACTGATTATATTTAGGGCTGCTGATGTTCAAATTTACCGCCTTGGGCAAGAGAGTATTCCCGCCCTGGGATTGGCAATTAGGAGAGGACTTCTCGAGCTGTGATTGGCTCTGGGTGACATAAGTCTGATGCTGTTGGCCAAAGTATGCAGGTTTGGAGCTTTATGTTCTCAGTCATGAGTCGTGACTCCTGGGAGATGAGAATTTGTCTACGGTCTTTCAGCTGAGAGTGTGTCTGATTTTCGAATGATAAAATACTTACAAAATAGAAAGTTATAACGGATGGCTCTTGCTAATGATAGTGTATATGTATTGAAGAGATTGTAATAGATATGTAAGCTAAAAATCAATTACTACCATAATTATACACATGTAAATAAGCTAGTGTTGTTATCGGTGATCATTTTGTCACTACGTGGGTGACTGCATGTGTTTACAGTGATTTGTAGCCCTAATAAACAAGCTATGAAGCTATAAAATATACATACAGGCATAATTATGTTCTTACATACATCTATAGTATACATTCATGCATACATACATATTAGCCTATATACTCTAGCCTATACAAATAACTTGAGATAGGCCCTCTAAACTTAATTAGCCCAAGGCCCACGAGACCCTTAATCCAGCCATGGACGGGTTAGCAATCTATGTCAGGGATAATCTGACGTGTGAAATCGACAAGGAAATAAAAACTGAACTGATAAAGAAAGAATTTGGATAGAATTAACCGATTGTAGGGGAAAATTAGTCATACAAGTAATTTATAGACCTCCTGATCTTGATAGAGTTAATGAGCAACTTAATTGGGATGAAATGCACATGGCAACCAGACATAGCAAAGTCTGTATAGTAGGCGACTTAAACTTAGTCAAATAAATTGGACCAACCTTATGGGTAACTCAGAATCAGAGGAATTTCTTGAAACATTTCAGGACTGTTTACTAAGTCAACATATAGCCTAACCCACCAGGAGTAAAATATATTCGATTTAGTTCTGCCAAACAGAGAAAACCTCATTAGTAATGTCGAGGTAGGGAAGGAACTAGCAAACAGCGATCACAAAGAAATGAGATTCAAAGTAGAACTTAATGTCAGTCACAAGGAAAATTCCATTAAAGTCCCAGATTTCAGAAGGGCAAACTTTGATACGTTGAAAAAGCAGTTGAGAGAAGGGGTGACTTCACACAATGTACCCACGGAGGGTGACCTCGCTACCTGGTGACCTGACAATGGTAATCTCACAAAATATGACTGCCGAGGGTGACCTGACCACGAGATCTGAGGTTGACGGGTTCCATAACAATTTAAATAATGAGTTACTTTATGCATAAAGGCAAATGTATTATTGGACAAAGGAAGGCTATAGGTAGAAGAATAAATTGTGGTGAAGTTTACCTCTAAGATTATTATAAAGTATTGACCAATAGGATTAAGACCAAGATAAGAAAAGCAAAGAGGAATAATGAACTGAAGGTAGCAAGGGCAGCAAAATCAAACCCCAAGAGATTTTTCCAAATATGTCACACTAAAACATGAGAAAAAATCGGACCAATACAGTCAGATACCGGCGAGCTGACAGAGAAATGAGCAATAATCTGAACAGATATTTTTCAACAGTTTTCACCACCGAGAATCTAAACATGATACCCGAGATAGTGAAGAAAATAGATTAATTGAGATAGTAGTGACAAGTAATGATGTTATTAAACAAATAAACAAACTAAAGCCTAATAAGTCACCAGGTCCTGATGAGATATTTGCCAGAGTATTAAAGGAATGTAAGGAAGAACTTAGTATGCTCTTTGCAAATTTGTTTGACATTAAAAAGGGGTGTGGTGCCAGAATCCTGGAGGATAGCAACTGTGATGCCGATTTTCAAGAAAGAAGATAGATCGCTAGGTGCTGTCTACCGAGCTGGAGCTATATAGTATAAGAACATAAGAAAATAAGGAGTCTGCGATAGGCCGATTGGCCTGTGCATGTCAGCTCCTGTCGAGAGTTACAACCACACACTATCGTCCATGTGTCTATCTAGCCTCCTTTTAAAACTTTCTAGTGTGCGGTCTACCGAGCTGGAGCTACTAAAGTATGTGGTCTACCGAGCTGGAGTTATGTCTACCGGTATATTTACAATAGCATCCATTAACCTAACCAAGCCATTACTATTTATTATATTCATAAACGACATAGATATAGGCGTAGACAGCAACATAAGCAAATTTGCTGATGACACTAAAATAGGGAATCTGACGAGGACTCCACAAAACTACAGGAAAATCTAAACAAATTTTTCTCACGATCTATAAAATGGCAGATGAAATTTCATGTGGACAAATGTAAAGTACTTAGTCTAGGAGATATAAACAGAGAAACCAGATATCAGATGAACAGCAATGTTATAGAGAAATCCGACTGTGAGAAAAATTTAGGAGTAATGAAATGTAGGAATCTTAAACCAAGACAATAATGTGTATTTGCCCGAAACAAGGCTAACAAAGTACTTGGGTTTCTTCAAAGGAGTGTGTTACAAGACTAAAACTATTCTTGTGCTTGTGAGACCTCACTTGGATTACGCGGCTCAGTTCCGGTCACCGAACTACAGAATGGATATATAAATCTCCAGAAAGAATTTAGAAGAGAATGACGAGACTAATCCCAGGCATTGGGAAACTTGAGTTCAAACAGATTAAAGCATCTTAATTTGCACTCCCTCGAGAGACGTAAAGTAAGGGGCGATATGCTCGAGGTGTATAAATGGAAGTCAGGGTTAAACAAAGTGATATAACAAAGGTATTCAAACTATCCAACCAGGAGCCATGGTTTTAAATAAGACAAATTTAGATTTAGGCGTGAGATTGGTAAACATTGGTTTAGAAATATAGTGGGTGGTTGGAAAAAGTTACCAAACATCATCATAGGCCTCCTGCAGTTTCCTCCATTCTTATGTTCTTATATATAGCTCCGTCCACACGATCGAGCAGTGCCGGGCAGGCTTTGCCCGTTTACCTGGCAAAGCCTGTGTATTAGGGAGTGACAGTTTGGCAAAAGTTTTCAAAATCAAGTGGCTTGGGTTGGATTATTTGTCTATCGGCCACGCTGGTTCCGAATATGTTTGAATCTTTAACATCAGTGCATTAGAAGGTTTGTGGATACTTTTCGGTTTGACATAAAAAAAAACAAGAATAATGGTAGACATTCTTTATTGTTGGCATGTATGCTTCAATTTATCAGCAGCACACTAGCACAGTTGGCACACTAACATTGGCTGTCCCCACAGTGTCCCCTCAGTCCCAGTGTCCCCACAGTCTAGCACTGGTAGCCCTCTTTCTTAGCCCTCCGCTTGTTTCTCTTCCTGGCCTCCAGCTTGTTCCAGGTAACCTGGTCCTGCTGCCAGGCAGAGCTGGCCACGTCTGCCGCCTCCGTGGTGAGCTTCACTCCTCTTTCCACTGCGGTGGTGGTGCAGGGCAGACCTGGCTCACTGTACGGTTCCTCCAGAAATTGCTCCAGTTCCTGGTCACTGTGCTGGAACAGGATGGGAGGGGAGGAGCTGGCCTTCTGCAGATCAACCAACTCTGACAGCTTGGTGGCTGCCAGATTCAGTTGAGGGTTTCTCACTTTCCTCACTGTCTTTCTCTTGTGCCTTTTTTCCTTCTTCCTCAGCTGCTTGATGATGTTTAGGGCCAACTCCCTCTCACTCTTGTCCATGGAGGCCAGCAGTGAGACCAGCACCACCTCGTGCTGGCCGAAGTAGCCGTTGAACTGGAGGTATGGAGTAAGCAGCTCCACTTCCTCCAGGGTGCAGTACGTCCTCACCCGGTTGATGATGGCGAGGAGGTGGCGTGGGCCCTCCAGTAGCAGATTCCTCTGCCTGATCTCCAGGAAGGAGGGCACGTAGATAAGGATGATGAAGGAGGTCATCCGTCTCTGTGACTCGCTGGGGGAGGTGGTGCTCATGTAGGCCCTCAGCTCCCTGCTCTCCGTGTTTTGCCATCTGGCTTTGGTCATGGCTCCGGCCCGTGCCCTGGCCCATCTCTCCTCAATGTGGCCGGACTCCACCGTCTTGGCCATCTCCAACAGATACCGGGTGTCCCAGCTGAACTCCTCCCAGACGACGGAGGGGATGGCATCCAGGAGAGACCTGAGGTAGGTGTTGGTGACGGCCTGGAATTCAACCACCGGAAGGTCCCACACGTTGCCGGTCAGCTTCCGAGCCTCCTCACCACTCCAGGAGGCGGGACCAGTGGTTGGGCCAGCGTAATGGTTGAATAGATGGCCGAAGAGCTTCTCCAGACTGTGGATCAGGCAGTGGATGTGGAGGAGAGGCCGTCCCAACAGCCTTTCAAACTCGGCGATGAAACCGTGATTATAGCCACTCATTTTGTTGCAACCGTCGCTAAGGACAACCAGGAGGTCGGTGGTGTCAATACCGCGCTCCTCCAGGAAGGCCAGCAGGCTGGTGGCCAGGTCTACCCCCTTTCCCCCCACCGGGACCAGGTGACCAAGGAACTCCTCACCAGGGAAGCCGATCACTGCACAGTCTTCCCTCTTTTCCATGGCGAATCTCTTGTGGTTCTTTTCACCTACACCAGTCACTATCTTGTTCTCATTGATCCTCTCATCTACCATGAGACCTCTGACCTTGAATCCCCTGAACTTTTCTTTTTTCTGTTCTCGTGATCTCTTCCTGACTCTCTCCACTTTCTTCCAGTTAGTCACTTTAGACTTGTCCCCTTCAGTTATGATGTTGTCTGCAGCTCTGATGGTGTTTGCGATGTGAGCCACTGCATCATTGGATACCTTGAACCTGTCAGCAGTTTCTCCGATCCTGTCCTCGGCTTCTTTCTCCCTTTTCCTTTTCTCTGATCTTGCTCTCCTGTCGACCATAACCTTGAACTCATTGTCATTGACATCCTTATAATCACTATCTTCTTCCTGAGCACTGTCATCCACTGCCGACACTTTACACGATATCCTCTCCATCTCCTCCTTACTCTTTGACCTCATCTTCTCAGTTTTCCTCTCTTCCTCAGCCCTTTTCTTTGCCCTCTTCGCTTCCTTCTCCCTCTCTTCTTTCAGCTTGGCAGTCACAATTTTGTCAACGCCATCAATGCAGCCCTCCCTTCCCGGTTTCCTCTGGGCTGCCAGGAAGCTTTTCTCTCGTTCGTGCACTTTGCTGTCGTCTGCCACATCAAACAACTTTTCAGCTATATCCTCGAACCTCATCTTCAGCTTCCCGGTCTTCGTTTTCTTCCTTTTCTGTTTCTGTCCATTTCCCTTCATCATCATCGTCTCCCTCCGCATCCTCCACAGGTCGTGGACTCTCATTTTCACCCTGATTTCAGAGATAGTGGGGACAGTGGCCTTCCTATACACATCCACTACCTTCTCAGTCACCTTGTTGGTGGCATCCATATAATCAAAAGCATTTGTTCTTCTCCTTAACCTCTCGTTTTCTGCTTCATAAGCCAGGGCACTTCCAACTTCCTTGTTCAGAGGCAACTTGTTAGATGGCAGAGGCCTCCGAACCCCGAACACCTTATCGTTACCCTGGCGCAGCTGAGTGTTGCTAATCTTAGGACGACCCATCTTGGTGGCGGCCCTTTGAACTAACTGCAAAACAACACAGAAAAAACAACTTTCAGCACTTCAATATCACCACCTATTGAACAATATTTTATTCAAAAGTACGGACTGAGATTTTGTCCTTAACTGTCCAAGTCAAGCTACTTGGGCTGAATTCGTTGATCAGTCCTGGGACGAATATTACCAACGGCGTGAATAGATTCCGTGGAATAAATTCAGGGCATTCCCGTCCAGGGAGCCTCAACAAACTCTGTAAATATTGCCATTGGCCTGCCATTGGCACATATACAGAGTTTGGTAATGTTCCATGAGCGGGAATGTCCTGAATTCATTCCACGGAATCTATCCACGCCGTTGGTAATATTGGGCCCTGGTTTTCGAAATATACATATGTGGTGACTTGCAGCAAAAATATCGGCATAATTTGTAGCGCATTGAGTTGTAAGACAATAGCATATTATGAACCAGTGTACACAGTAGTCGAATAATCCAATTCAATAACTTGATTTTAACAGGTTGTGCCACATTGCCAGTCCCTTTATTATTTACAGTTTTTTCGCGTTTTTCATGCCAAACCCAAAAGTATCCACAAACCTTCTAATGCAATGATGTAAAAAACTCAAACATATTCGGAATTAGCGTGGCCGATAGACAAATAATCCAACCCAAGCAATTAGATTTTGAAAACTTTTGCCAAACTGTCACTCCCTACTGTGTGTGTATTGTTGTACACACAGGGGGCGCCGGTACTAGTAGGTAGTCGGCAGTGGCGGGTGCGGTATGATCACCATGGTGTGTCGCAGGAATAATCGCCAGACAGTTAAAGCGAAGAGCATAGCGTTGTGTACTATAATAATTGCTGCTATGTGCAAAAAGAAGAACCAAATGCAGAAAAGGGAATGGTGCAAAGAGTAGTTAGGTCGAAGAAAAGTATTGGGAAGTCATGCCACGATTTTACGTGAATTGCAAAATGGACAAGAGCAAGACTTCACCAATTACATGAGAATGGACCCCAACACCTCGTACAAACTTCTAGCGAAAGTGGAACCATATATAAAAAAACAGGATACCAATATGAAGGAGAGTATATCTGCAGAGGCTCGTTTAGAGGCAACACTCATATATCTTTCAACTGGGTGCACCTACACGTCACTTCAGTATAGAACGAGGATATCAAAACAAAGTTTGTCTCGCATAATACCTGCAACTTGTCAAGCCATGTATGAAGTACTCAAGGAAGATTACTTGCAGGTGAGATTTGTAGTACATAAAAATTCATTGAATAATATTAGAATTATGATATGCATAGACAGGAAGCTATGGAACTAGAGTGAGGAGAGCGGCAGGAACGAAGAACACACACGAATGTCCTCATTACATAATACATAAACAATCTCCCGTTTATTGTCACGCCAATGATGTACATTGCATAAGCTTATTTGGTTATACACTGGACATCTGGACCGAGCAGGGAACATATGCTTATCACATTTTCAGTACTTAAAGTCGTCTCTTCATATCTGGCAGCAAACCACCAGGCAGGCTGACCATGATTTCTCTCAACGACGGGCACGCGCACTCCACTGGTTTGCCTGCCAATTTTGCCCTATAACCAGCATTTAGCGCTTGCCCGCCGGGCACTGCTCGATCGTGTGGACGGGCCTTAAGAGTATTAGCAGAATGACCACTAGCCACAAAACGCGGGAATATATCGCACTATTGTAAGTTTTGTTTTATTTCATTCAAATTGAAATATATTCTAAAATACTGTATGACTGTTTATTTATAGAATTTGTATTATGACATCATTTCTAGGACTAAAATAAAAAAAAATCTTCAAATATGCAGCATGATAGTAATTTCTGTACATGTCAGTCAGCAAAAGAAATTGGTCCCCTTTGCTTATATAAAAACTGTACCAGTGAACAACAGCTTTGATTAGCTGATTAGATTAAACGAGACCTTGATAATGCAAAACGTGACTTGGCAGCCACAACAACAAACGGTTCTCAAGAATACGAATGATTAGATATTATAAGTAGTGATACAAATAACATACTGTACACCAGTGGCCCTTATACCATGGCATGAAGAAAACGCGGGTCATATATATATATATATATATATATATATATATATATATATATATATATATATATATATATATATATATATATATATATATATATATATGCTGATGACCACAAGGAAAGAAGAAAACACTAAGTTCCCAAGCGCTTTCGTGGAATTCACATGTGAATTTCACGAAAGCACTTGGGAACTTCGTGTTTTCTTCTTTCCTTGTGGTTATCAGCATATACCTAGATCACGTGCACCTACAGTGATTTACTTGCATATATATATATATATATATATATATATATATATATATATATATATATATATATATATATATATATATATATATATATAATTTTTGTCAAAGCATTTGGTCACTATTATGTTTAAATTTTAGCTTTCTTGCTCAAAAAATACTGGAAATTTCGTTCAAAGGAAAAACAAAACATGCAGACAATGAACGAAGCCGAACACAGTGCTCCAGCGGTTCTCTTTTCCTGCGGTTTTATCACACACACACACGCACACACACACACACACACATATATATATATATATATATATATATATATATATATATATATATATATATATATATATATATATATATATATATATATATATATATATATAACAAAGAAGTATGTCTGTTTGTATGTTTGTGTGTGTCCGCACGAGAATCTCGGAACTACTTTACCGATCTGTAGTGATGATGGTCTTGATGGATGGTGTTATATGTAGTGATGATGGATGTTGTTATATGTAGTGATGATGGATGGTGTTATATGTAGTGATGATGGATGGTGTTATATGTAGTGATGATGAATGATGTTATATTTAGTGATGATGGATGATGTTATATGTAGTGATGATGGATGATGTTATATGCAGTGATGATGGATGTTGTTATATGTAGTGATGATGGATGGTGTTATATGTAGTGATGATGGATGTTGTTATATGTAGTGATGATGGATGGTGTTATATGTAGTGATGATGGATGGTGTTATATGTAGTGATGATGGATGATGTTATATGTAGTGATGATGGATGGTGTTATATGTAGTAATGATGAATGATGTTATATTTAGTGATGATGGATGATGTTATATGTAGTGATGATGGATGATGTTATATGCAGTGATGATGGATGATGTTATATGTAGTGATGATGGGTGGTGTTACATGTAGTGATGATGGATGGTGTTATATGTAGTGATGATGGATGATGTTATATGTAGTGATGATGGATGATGTTATATGTAGTGATGATGGATGGTGTTATATGTAGTGATGATGGATGTTGTTATATGTAGTGATGATGGATGATGTTATATGTAGTGATGATGGTATGATGTTATATGTAGTGATGATGGGTGGTGTTACATGTAGTGATGACGGATGGTGTTATATTTAGTGATGATGGATGATGTTATATGTAGTGATGATGGATGATGTTATATGTAGTGATGATGGATGATGTTATATGTAGTGATGATGGGTGGTGTTACATGTAGTGATGATGGATGGTGTTATATGTAGTGATGATGGATGATGTTATATGTAGTGATGATGGATGATGTTATATGTAGTGATGATGGATGGTGTTATATGTAGTAATGATGGATGTTGTTATATGTAGTGATGATGGATGGTGTTATATGTAGTGATGATGGATGGTGTTATATGTAGTGATGATGGATGATGTTATATGTAGTGATGATGGATGGTGTTACATGTAGTGATGATGGATGGTGTTATATGTTGTGATGATGGATGATGTTATATGTAGTGATGATGGATGATGTTATACGTAGTGATGATGGGTGGTGTTATATGTAGTGATGATGGATGGTGTTATATGTAGTGATGATGAATGATGTTATATTTAGTGATGATGGGTGGTGTTATATGTAGTGATGATGAATGATGTTATATGTAGTGATGATGGGTGGTGTTATATGTGGTGATGATTAGACAATAAAATAATAACAGTTTAATGCTAAAAAAATATACTTTGCGCTACCATTGTAGTGGAACTTACAGACACCGTTAATGAACTATTGATGGAAGAAGAAGTTTTGGGGACTGAACAGTGAGACAATGTGGAGCCTCCCAGAGGGTGGCGTCCTACCGTGGCCTAGCGAATGAGCCGCCCTGACCAAATTTGGCATGGTTAGCAAGAGTCATGTGAAAGTGATAAAACTCATGGACTTGCTTACAAAAGCATCAATCTTTGGCCCTACACGGTGCTACATGTATTCCATTGAGTGGCAGAAACGAGGTCTACCACATGCTGATTCATGGGCCATGTGGACCATTCAACAGACACTCTCCATGCATGAAAGATGGACGTTGCACCAAAAACTTCCCAAAAGACCTTTTAAAGGATACTCAGAGTGGAGAAGATGGCTATCCTCTGTACAGGAGAAGAGTGCCAGGCGATGGAGGTTTTACAGCAGTGTTGCGACCTGGAACAGACAGTGAAATAACAGTAGACAACAAATGGGTGGTCCCCTACAATCCTCTTTTGAGTAAAGCATTTAATGCGCACATCAATGTGTATCTCTGCAATTCATTCAAGTCCATCAAGTATGTCTGCAAATACGTCAACAAAGGCTCTGACCAAGCGATCTTTGCATTGGAAAAGGATGGAAATCATGATGAGGTGACAGTTTCAGCAAGGCTGTTATATATGCAGCAGTGAAGCCCTATGGAGAATTTTTAATTTTCCCATACACGAACGATGTCCAACAGTAGTTCATCTGGCTGTTCACCTGGAAAATGGACAGAGTATACTTCACAGAAGAGTCCCTCCAAAATCAAATGGCAAATCCTGCTGATATGACCCTCACTTCATTCTTCAAGCTTTCACAGGAAGATGAGTTTGCTCAAATACTCCTGTATGTTGACGTACCCAAGTTCTACATATGGCAGGCTTCAATGAAAAAGTTCCAGAGAAGAGCTCAAGGATCCGATGTTGAAGGATATCCAGGGATAAAGTCAGGCAATCCCTTGGGACGTGTCAACACGGTTCATCCCAACAACTTTGAATGCTATTGTTTGAGACTACTTTTGCACCACATCCGTGGCCCAACATCATATGCAGCACTCAAGACAGTGAATGGACAAGTCTGCAGAACCAATCAGGAAGCGTGCAATCACCTTGGCCTACTGGGAGATGATGGTCACTAGAATGACACATTAGAAGAGGCAGCAGCTACTCAATCGCCAATGAGAATGAGGAACCTGTTTGCCATCATGATTGCTACATGTGGACTTTCCAACCCAAGCCAGCTCTGGAAAAAACACCAAGAAAGTCTTTCAGAGGATCTGCTTCATCAAGCAAGAAGAGAACATCCTGGTCAAGAGATTGAGTTCATGGATGACATGTTCAACAGGGCTCTGATCATGCTGGAAGACAAAGTGATGGAGCTATGCGGAAAAAACCTGACTGATTTTGGATTGCCTTCCCCAAACCGAGAAGAACCAGTAGTTGCCAACAGGGAGTTGCTCAGAGAGACAGACTACTCAGTTGAAGTTCTGGTGAATTTTCTTGAAGAAAATGAGCCTCACCTGGTGCCTGATCAAGTAAATGCTTATGAACAGATCTTGCATGCGATACCAGCGGAGCAGGGAGGTATGATCTTTCTCGATGCACCTGGCGGGACAGGAAAAACATTCCTGATCAACCATCTGTTGGCCAAAGTACGTCATCAGGGGGAAAATTGCTCTTGCTGTGGCATCCTCAGGCATTGCTGCAACACTACTAGAAGGAGGACGTACTGCACACTCAACTTTTAAACTGCCTCTCAACCTCGCTCACAATGAGAATCCAGTGTGCAACATCAAAAAATGCAGCCGCATAGCCTGGAATGAATACACTATGTCTCACAAGTTAGCGTTTGAAGCATTGGACAGGACCTTGCAAGACATACGAGAAAATGACCAGCTCATGGGTGGCATTACAATGGTCATTGCTGGAGACTTTCGCCAGACCCTACCTGTCATTCCTCGAAGCACTCCAGCTGATGAACTGAATGCGTGCCTCAAGGCATCATACCTTTGGAGAAGTGTTCAGACACTCACCCAATCCACAAACATGAGAGTACATCTACAAGGAGATCAGGATGCTGGACGGTTTGCAGACCTTCTACTACAGATTGGAAATGGAATTTTCCCTGTTGATTCAGAAAGACAAATAATCATTCCTCAATAATGTGGAAATGTTAAAGTCCTCAACTGACCTCACTAACATGGTCTACCCAAACATTAACCACCACTACAAGGATCACAAGTGGCTGCGTGAACGCGCAATTCTGGCACCAAAGAATGAAACAGTGGCTGAAATCAACATGACTCTACTCAGACAGCCTCCAGGCAGTGAGACCTCATTCAAATCTGTTGATACAGTAATCGACCAGGACCACGCAGTCCAGTACCCTGCAGGATTCCTTAATTCTTTGGAACCCGCTGGAATGCCTCCTCACCACCTCACTCTCAAGATTGGAACTCCTATAATGCTCTTAAGAAATCTTGAACCACCAATCCTCTGCAATGGCACAAGACTGGTGGTGAAGAACATGATGCCACATGTACTGGAAGCTACAATACTGACAGGAAAAGCTAAAGGAGAGGACGTTTTTATACCAAGGATACCTCTCATCACCACCGCCCTGCCATTTGAGTTCAAGCGACTTCAGTTCCCGGTTAAAGTGAGCTTTGCCATGATTATTTACAAAAGCCAGGGACAGTCCCTAAAGATGGTTGGCCTAAACCTGTTGTTTCCTTGCTTCTCTCATGGACAGTTCTATGTTGGATGCTCCAGAGTGGGAACTGGCAAAAATCTGTACATACTTGCTGCTAATGGCAAAACCAAAAAATGTGGTTTACCTTAATGCACTACAGTGAGACAATGTGGAGCCTCCCGGAGGGTGGCGTCCTACCATAGCTAGTGATTCCGCTAGTATATATATATATATATATATATATATATATATATATATATATATATATATATATATATATATATATTGAACTGCTTATTTATTCGTGAAATTTTCTCTATGAAGCACTTGCTTTTATTTCACATTCATTGAAATATGGATCTCATACAAAAAATAAATCCGTAGAGATACATAAATTAGGATATCCCGCTGTATCGTAATGTATGTGGCCAGTAGTCTAATTTCTCTTTGTGTGTGTCATTTTCTCTTTGTTAGGCTCTCATACATACAGTAACATACGTACATGGAGGAGATCTCGCACTGAGGATTGAGATGAGAAAGGAACTCACAATGGCGTTTTCCTTATATATATTATATGTACAGAGCAGTCAGGTGTTGGGAAGTTGCTGCGCTGCAGAAGAGTTGCTGTGGAGGAGCTTCTCTAGAGGAGGTCTAGCAGTGCGTGGTGTTGTCTGCCCTCACGGCTGTTGTTGTTGAGAATGTTGGACCGTAGTCCGACACAGACCTTTGCTTGCAGGCGCCCGTTTGGTGGTTCCAGCTGGAGCTCTTGGAGCAGTTTTGGGGATTTGTGGATGGAAAGTGTCCTACCTGCAGAAATGAAAGGATACTGCAGGTTTGCAATTCCACAATACTTGAACAACAATTATCCTCAGCTCGCGGCGAGCTGCTTTAGGAGGTAGTTGCCTATTTCCATTCAGAGTGTGAAGTAGAAACCTAGTGACAGCTGAAGATAATCGTTGTGCAAGTATTGTGGAATTGTTTTGAACGATATAAAATGAAAAGACTAAGGAACTGTACACTGGTAGTGTGCTGGCTGTATACAGTACATTTGAAGTGAGAATTCCAACTTTAAAAAGATACCCTGTTAACAGTGTTTTGAAGATTTAGTGATTATTAAAGTAGACTACAGTTCACAGTGTGTTTCTGTGACCTAGTGGAAATCTTCCTGCCTGTTGTTTTGTACACTGATACCGATCGTCGGGAAATTACCGGAGACTGGCGGGACTGCCAGTGGTAATTCGACGACACTTGTGATATATCTACTGCTTCTGTAATATACGACCTGGCCGCTGGTAATCAGCAGTAGAAGCTGACAAGCAGCGAATGGGGTTCATAACAATACAGTATGTTCATAGATTTAAAACAAAAATTATTTATCTTAGGTCAAAGTCTGATATTATCAGCCTGTTATAGCCATCGTTCGCTAATTTTGCCTGTTGCCTATGAGCAACAGGAAGATCTACTTTACGGTGTTGAACTATTAACCCTAACATTCCGCTGCTTATTGTTTAACACTTTTCGGTAATGTTTGTAATCAATTATTGCATATGGTTCTGTAACTAGTAACAGTTAGACGTGTAAAACTACAAATAAGTGCACAGTATATATGCGATTTTTTTTCTTGAATGTACAGTACATCCAAAGTTTTGGCACCCTCCACTATACAGTATTTACACCCAGAGTCCACAAAAGGTTGGGGACCACTGCTTTATGGATAAAGCGACAGGCTGTAAGTGGTAATTTTACATGACAAAAAAAAGCTAGGCTCAGTGAAGATGTATCCTGAAGTGATATTACGGTTTCTATATTCAATGTCTGACATCCTCCTCCCTCACACTCAGACTCAAAGCCCCTCTTTGCGTTACTCTTGCTGTCCCTACTCTTGTCCCCCTCCTTGGTTTTATCTCATAGTTTAGTAAAGGCACAGGTTTATCTTCAAAGGGGTGTTCCCACGGTGAAAACGCAAAAACAAGACTCACGTGACCACTTTAACTAGCGCAACAACAAATGTCTCGGGAATTTTGTTGAAGTCAGTAACTCGAGCGTGAAAATCTTAAGAGTAGTTTGTTAGAAATATTTCAAATTCTCTCGTTACTCCCAAATCGTTTACTCTGCAATTTTCTCTCGAGAATCAAGTGTCAAGTCTAAAATGAAAACTCAGATATGAATGCACCCTTATGTCTAATAACAATCGTTTTCCTTGTTTTACTTTCTCCAAGAGATAATCTCCCTAAAAATAAAACATAATCTCTCTATTTGGTCTGTGTTGCAAGAGGTAAGGTGTGTGCATGTGTGTGTCTTCCTGCTGATGTGAAGGTCACCCACCCACAATCCCTCAGCTGTCTGCTTCACTCACTCAGTCCACGTAAGCTACTTGTTGATGTTGTTAAAGATAACAGTCACTAGTCACAAAAGTGGACAAACTTATACGGCTAGTTGGGGATTATATATGCATACAGTATGTATTTATTGCATCTTAAATCAGGTTTCGTTTCGGAATATTGAAGTATGACTCCGTTTTTCCTCTTCAGGGGATTCTGGCTCTGTAGTGAGTTTTAAATATCCTCTGGTCTGCTGTTCCGTTCCTGTAGCTGCTGTTCATCTCTGTTGTTACCCTTATTCCTCCTATTCCTTCTGTTAGAGCTGCAGTTATTACCAATTATGCTGTTAGGGCTGTCGAGACTTCCAGATGTTACTAGATAATGAATGTGCTTTAAGAAACTACTCGTATTTTCAGTAAGGATTTACTGGTTACTCAACAGTTTGTCAGGAACTCTTACAGGCGGCCATGACATTTTACTGTAAAAACAAGTTTGTTGCTTTGTATAATATATTAACAACTAACACTTTGACTTATTCTTCATGTTGATTTTATTAAAATCACAATAGCATTAAAGGGATGATACTCTTTATAGTGGTATACGTGCTCTAGTCATTTATCTTTATTTAAATACCACGATCTGTACAGTATTCTAATAGAAACATTAATTTTCCTATTGTTATTTCTCTAAAGACATTAACTTACTTTCCTCTTAACTGAAATAGATATAGATTCGGGTTACTGTGGACTATAAATAAGACTCACTGTAATTTGGACGCCACATTGCCGTCATCGTTGTGCCCAGGGATAAAATACTGTTCAAGTGTTCATAGTCCTTGGTTGTGACCTGGCTTGAAGAATATGGTAGGAGTGGTATATTCAACACGGATGAACCTTTGAAAATTCGAATCCCCTCTTTTATTGAAGGTGTGTACATAACAATTTTACGTCGATTTTGATAAATGGAGATTTTGAACTTGAAACCATCTTTAGCTTGAATATCGTATACAGTATTTACATATTAGAATGGAACAATATGAACTCAGACACGGCACGGCACACAAAGTTTTATCTCCTATTAATTTTTAAATGATGTTAGAATAGTGTAATTACAAACCTTGTTACGCGCATTTAAAAAAAACAACTTTGTTGTTCATGCATAGTAATAACATTATAACAGACACAGAAACTGAAAACTTACAGCCAATGGGGATATTTTACTGAATATATTAGAACTTATAGGAAGACACACGTAACATATACACGAATATAGAATATTTCATCGTGGTAAAAATGAAGGCCACATACTGGGAGGTATGTTGTAAGGTTAGAGAGAAGGAAGTTATACGAGTCGCAGTAATTTCACCGATTGCAAACTTCCGGAAACTCGATCCCACTGCGCACAATATGCCAGCTTGTTCAAGTGTTATGTTCAATGTCTTATCTGCTATCCTTCTTTTGGTGAGGTGTATCATGGTGTAATGGTGTCGTGGTAGTGATGGTTCAAGTCTCAATAAAGGATGTAAGCAAACGAGTAATGCAGAAAAAAAAACAAGAATCGCTGAGCGTTTGAGAAATGTGAGTGGTGAGAAATTACAGCATTTATAATATGGTCTGAAGACAAACAGTCTATTATATTATCAAGAAAGTGACATTTCTTGAAGCTACGATCACACTAGAGTTTTCCGTCCAATAAATCATAGCATTTCATACACAGGCAACAAAGTCAACGGTACGATCCGCACACTGCATGGTCACGCTGGCGAATGGAACAAAGGAAATCAACTGTCAGTTTGGGAAATTTGGGCAGAGAGGCAGAATATTTAATGCAGTTACCAAAATAAATTAAATTCTAGTGCAACAGCAGAATGGATTTTCTCAGATGTAAACATTCTTAAAACAAAACAGACACAGACCGTCAACAAAAACACTAGTTGGGCTGCTCCATGCTAATAGATATGTGAGAAATAAACCTTGCTTCAATATTTCTGTTGGTGATAGGCTAGTGAATAAGATGACTTTAGATACGTATAAGGACAGTGATTCTGAGCAATGCAGTGAAGGTATAAACACTTAAGAAGGTTTTGTTATGAAGTAGCCCAATAGGAAAGGGATTGATAAGCTTGAAATAATCATAATTTATGAATTAATGCCTTCCCAGAAAACCAACCATTTTTATTTTTTCCTGTTATATTTACTGCTGTTATTATTTAATTTCTATTGTGTACCTTGTTTTGTTTTTTACACTTACACTTCTATGAATGAATAACAGTCGTATTAAAAGCAATGGAAGTGATTATATGAATCACTTGCATTGCTTTTCATTTCATTGAAGGTGCACTGCATGACACTGGTGTTATGCAGTGCACCTCCACTGTATAGCATCAGTGAAGGTGCACACTTAAGATAGTTTTCTTATAGGCTAACCCAGGGCCGGTTTTAAGCCTATTTGACCAATTTAATCAAATTGGGCCCCGCGCCGCAAGGGGGCCCCGCACACACGTGTGTTAGTTTTAAACTGTATACGATATTGGTAAAAAAGCTAACGTTAGACACAAAATTATTGTTATTGTCATCAAAATAATAGATCCCAGTCACGTGCGAGAATTTTCTGTTTTGTCAAAAGTCCAAGGGAAGTAACTCTGGTGTTGGTCCACACTCCCTGACTTTCATAATAATTTACAGGAGCGGGAAGGGTGCGAGCCAATCAGAACACAGTTTTCACTCTCTCCCAACGCTTGGACGGTGTAAGTGTGTCGGGTCTGTATTTTTGGCTGTTTTCAGGGGGAAATACGAGTGATAACGTTGTGCTGTGTATATCAGCATGTCCTGTAATAACCAGTGAATCAGTGGTCATCGTCAGACAGTGACAAAACTCCGGTCGTTGCCATAGACATGATTTGAGATGAGTTTTGCAGTGTTGACCTTGAAAATGAGAAGCATGGCCACTGGGTGGCGACCGAGGCGTGGTTTGTTTATAATTTTTGTGCTGGACAGTGATGATAATTGTTGATCCTGAGTACATGATTGATAGCGACAATAGCGATGATGAATCAGAAAATGACTTGTGATTCTGAGCACATGCAAGCACATAAAGCTCTATGTAGGTAACCGAATCTTTGCGTACGTAGCGGTGTGCTATCCATGCCAAAGTGTTATATGTCCGGTTAAAGCTTTTTTTGTCCGGTGAAGTGGTGATAAACATTGTGTGGTTTTTATTTTATAGGATCAGTGTTTCGATTTTTTGTTTTAATTATAACATTCATATATGCACATACTTATTTTTTAAGTGCCAGGGACTTCTCATTGTGAATAATTTTGTTCGTTTTTTCATTTCAGTTTATTATATGTCATTTCTGAAAAGATAATATAAAAAGCCCTTTCATCATGGCAAGCACAAGCAGAGATAGAGGCAGAGGGCGTAAGTATTTAAATGGCAACCAGAAGCGAGCACTGGCAAAGGCAAAGGTGGCTGAAAATGAAAAACATCGAGGTGCTATCAAAAAATTTCTTGTCACTCCACCTTTGAAACGCCCATGTATTGAAGATGAAGAAGACAAAAACGATTCAGAAAATGACAATACAGCCATTAGTCCAATTACAGTTGATGAATACAATGAAGAAATTGATATTCAGTTTGAAAAAGTTCAAGTTGACACACAGACACAGTTGAATCAAACTGAAGACGATCTTAATACAACAGAAGACAGTGCCAAAGTGAGAAGTCCACTTATAGTTAAAGAAGAGTCAGAAGGCCAAGCCCAAACATCAAACAGTGATGGATCATCCACAAGTACAGTTGTAATAAACAGTTTGTCTGTAATTGTCTTAACTTGTAATAAAAAATCAAAACTTTTATACTGTTTTTAAACTTTTAGTATATCAAGTAATTAATGCTTTTTGGCTAAGGCGGGCATACTACACGAAATAAAAACATCAATCTTCGACTTTGTAGAGTAGAGGGCCCCACTATCAATTTTCTAATTGGGCCCCGCAATTCCTAGCACCGGCCCTGGGCTAACCGTTAGCCGCTAGGGTGTTCCAGGATCACCTGGTGAGGTATATAAGCTGAAGTGGGCTGCCTAGTTGAGTTAGTAAAGTTCTATATTCCCACTTCTGAACTTTACCTAGTACTGTACCCTTCTTGCACCCTCAGAGCTAATGCTCTCTTTTCTCCGTATCACCAACCAACCACTTGAGTTAGTCGACTGTTTTTGCTCAGTGTGAAGTACAAGCCTATTAGGACAACTGAAGACAATTGTTGTGCAAGTATTGTGGAATTGATGTGAACAATATCAAAGTGAATAGACTAAAGAAATGTACACTGGTAGTGCTGACTAGCTATACATTCGAAGTGAGAAGTCCACCCTGTGAACAGTGTTGTGAAGAATTAGTGATTATTAAAGTAGACTACAGTTCACAAGTGTGTTTCTGTGACCTGATGGAAATCTACCTGCCTCTTGTTTGTCTGTACACTGATACCGATCGTCGGGAAATTACCAGAGACTGGCGGGACAGCCAGTGGTAATTTGGCGACACTTGTTATATATCTACTGCCTCTGTACATATGACCTGGCTGCTGGTAACCAGTGGTGGAAGCTGGGTAAGCGGTGAAAGTAGGGTCGTAACATGCCAAAGCAACTATTTTACATTCACCAAAGAATGGTAAACGTAACGCTGGCGGGCAATGGAAAAGGTATAAGGATAGTCTTATAGTCTTAAGACAAATCTGAAAAAGTGCCAAATCTACCCCACTCACCTGGGAGACTATCACTCCGCACCACACGCGGTGTCAATACTTTCGAGTTTGCCTGGCTGCAGTGCATACCGAGGCAGACAAGCGGGAAGCTGCTGCCGCTGTCCCTCCCGCACTAGATGTAGCCTATTATATTATATATATATATATATATATATATATATATATATTATATATATATATATATATATATATATATTTGGTGGATCATGTTTACAAAGTTGTTACACTATTACTCTCTCCCGTCACGCTCATTTACTGTTGCCTCTCACCCGAGCTCGCCCTTTCTCTCTATTAGGCGAGTGGATGAAAGGATGATATAATGAAGATAAACTGGGATGAGAAGAAGTTACACGTAGAAGGAGGAAGGTCAAGTTGGGTGGAGAGGGAGGTGAACGAGTGCCGGAGGAAGAGGAAGCGTGAAGAGAGAATGAGGAAATATTGGGGATGGGAAGGAGGAAGAAGAATGTAAATGTACGAGGGGGTGAAGGGGAATATACAGGAGGAAAGGGGAGAAAATGAGTGGATAAGAAGGAAGAAGTGTGGGAGAATTGAGGAGGAAGAGAGGGAGGGTGTGTGTGTGTGTGAGGGAGAAAGGAGAATTGAAGGAGAGTGTGAGGGCGAATGGAGAAGGGTGGGAGTGTGGTAGGGAGCAGGAAGAAGTGTGACAGTGGAGAATGAGGAAGAAATAAATGGGTGTGGGAAGGAGGAAAGAACGAGGAAGTTAAAGAATGAGTGGAGCTTGGGGGGGGGGGAGGGGGCTGGCGGGAGAACATGGTAAGTTTCCTGACTCAGACTCGCCTATAGAGAGAGAGAGATTCACCATCGTGATAATAGTAGATAGCCTCGTGTTTGGTAAACAGTATAAACTTTATGTTCGCAACCACCACAATATTTACTACCTTTCTTGGTTCTCCCACGCTGCTTCTTCTATTAGCCTGTTGTAAATGGTACAACGTATTGGTGTTATCTTGGATCATGTTTATTTTTTTCTTATTTTTTAATCCATTTTTCTCGCTCTCTTCTCTCTAGTTCCCTCTTCTTCCTATTTTAATGTTATATGTTAGATTCAGGATTTCTTAGTTAATACCATTTTTAATTACATATACAGTGACAATTGTACTAAAAGATGCGTTCTATAAATTATCTACATTTCCGAATGAACGACGACAAATGTGTTTTGGCTGTTTGCGAATTTTGACGTCATTTACGTTGTCACTTGTATACCATGCTTGAAGTAAGCCAGTTATAAGCGTCCTCTCATTACCACTTAGGGAGCTTAAAGTGCGAATCTAGGATCTGGTGTAAAACTTGGCACACCGCTCGACCCAAAAAAGTTCCTGAAATGACCTACATACTTGAATCAAGAATTGTTGCTTCCCCGCCAAACCTCAGCTGCAGGACACGTTTTACTAAAAATCCAAGACACTCATTAATGTTTAAACTACTGTGTTTTTATGGCAGCGATGCTTGTTTGTTAAATTTTCTTTACATTTTTTTCTAATGGATAAAGCTTAAATAAACCTTTACGAAAACTGATTACCTCGGTTTTTTATTATTACAGTATTTTTATCTTCAGTGATATTTACTGTAATGTTGCAGTAGCTAAGTGGATACAGCGCTTGCCTTCTGTCGCACTAGTGGGTGGTTCGCACCCTCCCCTGTTTCACTCCAAATTAAATGGTAATCAAATTCTATAGTGCAGTGCCGACTACACTGTCCACTTATGTACCGAACGAAAGGTGGACTGTAATCTCACTGTCCTCCGAGCCTTTAGACTGAAGGGGCCGACTTAACAGGGAAATATGAGTTAGAAGACTAACATAGGGAACTTTTTCATCGATGCACAACAGTACTCCTCCAATTCTGTTCGGTGCTAAAGTGAGCGTCATCTCTTAGTAATATTTTGTGTGTGTGTATGTGTTTTTTTTGAATTAAGCAATCTAATCAGGTGCATTCTTAGTTCTGGCTTATATTAGATCTTTCATCTAGTAAAATGCATCTGGCTTATCATAGAAATATTAAGTTTACAAGAACATTGTCAGTACTGTACATCCGCTCTGACCTGTGTGTGGTAGTGTCAAGTTTCAACTCTCCCAGTTGGGTAAGCTGCATGTTCTAGACTTGCCAGGTTCTACATAGGGTGGCTGTGTCTTGGGGTTTAGGACACTTGTACTATAAAACTCTGCCGGTGGATTTTTGTTTATCTTTCTATAATTTTCAAATAAACTCTATTGTATTAAATAAAGGATGGAATCACCGCAGCCAACAGAAGCCACCGTGATTTGCTCATGACGTGTACATTATGTCAGCAATAAATATACCGGTATCCTCGGTATCATCTACTCTTGTAAACTTATCAGCAGTTTATAAATCCATCGGATTTGTTGACTGAAACACATGACGGCACGAAAGATATATAGATACTTCACACAAGATAACGCTAATCATTACATGAATTTAGTAAAGAAAAGATAAGTGGAACATTATCCACAGTTAAGGATAATACGTTCTCTTATTTATCATCAGTAAGGGTGGTGAGGAAGTGGAGGGTGGGTGATAGTGTGGGGTATTTAGTTTGTGTTCACACTCAGGATGGGATGGGGAAAGGGAAACTCACAATATGCTCTCTGTATACATGTTGTATTGGATGTACAATGCAGCTTGGTGCTGGGAAGGCAGCATTGTTACAAGCGTGATGTAGAGAGAGCTGGTTGGTGAGGATGCCCAGAGGGGGATCAGCTTGTGGGTCGCCATGCTCGCCGGCGGGAGCGAGGACCGCCAGGCAGGCGGAGGAGGAGGAGGTGTTGCTGGCTGGTTGGTGTAGGTAGAAAGAGAGAGATCACCACGAGGTCAGGTCTTAAATAGCGGGGGTTGGCGTGGCTTAGTAGTTGAACCCCGCTCCGTGGGCGGCGCTGGTTGACCTAGACCACGAGGTATACACTGGGGAATTCGTGGGGTCGGCTACGCAGCGACAAACAGCGTTTGTAGGGGAGAAATCCACTACAATAGAACTGGTATATAAGTGAAGGGAGACAGTAAGAGGAACAAGTCAGCCAATGGGAAGAGTGGTCCGTCACCTCCATTTACGGTAACTCATTCTCTAATCTTATTAAAAATTTGGACTGTTAATTTTTTTTGAAAAATTTGCCACTAGTACAGTTTTTTATGCTTATTCTAAGTATGCAAATCATTGTTTTTTGCGGAAATTAATATTTAACATTTTATTGACCTTTGTTTGCAGGAACAGTGTTTGTTTTTGCTGTTGAATGAAAATGAGTGATAACCTACAATCATTGTTTTCGTTAAGCGAAACTGATAACCTAACCTAACGAGATCATACTACAAAGACGTCGTGCATAACGGTCAACATTCTACCGGGCACGACGGTTGTAAATGACTGCTGGTCTACATACGATGGCCTGAACGAGCTAGTTTGTGGCGCTAGCATCACAAAGGGCAAAATTTGTACATGCCTATGTTAAGCATGATTGACCAGCACAGCTGATTCATAGACCTGTAAGTCACAAATAAAACATTTCAGCAAAACATGAGTTTCACATTTAAAATCAGCACGAAAAACTGTACCCTTAATGCAAGTTTCTAAAATTGGGGACATAGCCCAAAGTATTAATAAGACCCTGCAATTCAAAGTTCTTTAGAAATGAAATCAGGCATAAATCACTTTCAATATGACCACTTAAGGTGTATGTTTGCACCTATAATGAGGGCAAATCTCACAAGAAGAAGATTACATATAGGTAGAATATTGATAGTAAGAGAAATAGAGAAATGTAAAGAGAGGAAGACTTTGGTAGCGTGGCCGTGATAGTTATTTAGTCTGGACTTACACTTATATCTTATATGTCAATACACATCTATTACGTCTTAAGGGCGACTTCTCAAACACCGCTTCGTTACAACTCTTTATTAGTTACGAACATGACATGGACACATTAATAACACCTCCTATTGAAGTTACTAGGACACTATATTTACGTTACTAGGACATCATATTACGTTACTAGACACTGATTCTCGGACACGAACATGAAATTAATACACTTCCCACGTAAGTAACTCATCCCATGGAAAGCTCTGACAAAATCTCACGTGACCTAGGGGAGGCCTAGCCCGTGGTCCTGAGTTGTCTCTATGGGAGACTGCTTAGCTGGGCACGGGAGGGAAGTCTCGCTCCTGACCGGAGGCGGCTGCCTCCGGTCCTCTCTGTCTCCTCTCGAGCGGGACATAGTAGCTGGCCCTTCCTGGTTACAAGACACACTCTCGTGAGGGAGGACTAGGACGTCCTATATATTGGAAGACCAGCCGTCAAGTTGAGCTGATCGGGGGGAGGGGGTGGCGGTGATGGGTCTCCTTACATTTGCCCTCGCTAATGTAGGGTCAGGTCTGGACTTTTTCTGAGACTATAAGTTGTTGTATATTCTGGAGAAATCTTCAGATGAATGCTTGCCTGTTACATCATTGGTGGGGCCGTGTAACATGAGAGGCTCTGGTTGATTTGTGGCCCCTTGACTTGGGCTCGAGGGTTACATTTTACCTGATTAATGTGAGGATAGGTCTGGGCCTTGTCTGGGATGTACTGTAGGTTCCTTGTGTAAATTGGGGAAGGGCCGCAGGTGGCTCCTTTGCTCACTGTGTGTCTTACATATTTGTTGGGGCAGTGTGACATGTGGAGGGGAGCCTGGTTGATTTGTAACCCGTGGGCAGCGGCGAGGGTTAGCCTTACACTTGACCCCCCTAATGTCGGGTCAAGTCTGGACTGTTTCTGAGATGTAAGCTGTGGTCTGACACCCCATCACTACACACGGCTTCCCACTTAGCCACCCAAATATTTTTAATCACTCAAAGACAAATGCTGGTGGACTGGCAACGTACGCAACAGATGGTCGAGAGAAAGACAAAAGCATGGAAGAACAGAGAACTTGTACTGCACATGGAAGTAGGTTGAAAAAAAAAGAAGAGCGCCATTTTAGGGGTTTAAAGTTGATACAAGTGGAACCAAACTGTTTTACAACGGAACTTGCGCGCGCGTGTGTGTAGATGGACCAAAAATATCAGTATCAAGCCACTTTGAACAGCTTGAGTTAGAAATGAATAAAACTAACGTATAGATTTATAGTTATCTTCTCAATTCACCATTTTTGTTTAGATCACAACAAGCGTCATGTTCAAGAGCCAGTACAGCACTGAACATACATGACCACAGATAGAAATGAACAACCGACCGAATGGCTAGCAAGCCAACAGTGGCAAAGGTTATAAAAAAAAAAACTCGAAGAATGATTTAACTGACCTATATAGACAGTGACAAATAGCATCTTTTTATCGTTGTTTGTTAGCCAAAGGAAGGCATGGTGTACATTTCGCCAAGTAACGGTATAGTCAACCTGCAAAGTACGTTACATTTTATTTATTTTTTTAATATCCGGAAGGCTCTTGGCTGGGCTTGGTAGAGGCAATGTTTACGTCCTTCTCAGGGCTGCCAACCCCATAGCGCTCTTCCCACCTCGCGTGTTTTAATGTGAAGGCGGTGAGATCACACATAATTGCATACATGCTTGGTGAGTTTGTGTACAGTACATATACATTTGCTTGTACAGTGCCTTGGGTACACACACACACACACACAATCTGAGTTACAACACAATTCCATCTAAGCTAACAAACCACAGTATAAAGATATAAATCTGTGCTTATTTGGATAAGTAAAGTGGTGGTTGGATTCTGTTCGTGGAAGATAGTGTGGTACTGTGGTAGTAGCTACAGCAAGCGTAGTAGGGAGGCTCCACACCACCCGCGAGGAAATCACACTGACCTTGCCATACGCATTAAAATACCTGTTAACAATATAGCCTTAAATAATCTGAAGACTGTTATCTCTCTCATGGACAGCATGTTATACAGTGTAGAAAAATCAACTTCGCAATAAGGAAGTGTTTAATAAAAATTCACTTGCCATTGTTCAGCGGACTTTTTTTTTAACGTCACATACCGAAAGCTCCTGTAGGGGTATCGAGATATTAAAGTTGTCTAGCACTCAGGATGGAAGGAAACTCTAATGTGGTTTTCTTGTATAATATATAAGTTATATGATAGACAGTCTGGTGCTGGAGGTGCTGTGTGGTGAGGGGCTGCTTGGTAGAGACGTGCGGTGAGTAGCTTGTCGAAGGAGGTATGTGTGCAGGAGCTCCGTTAGAGAAGATGTTGCCTGTTGCTGGCCTCCTGGTTGAATGAAATGTTAACAGTGTGGAGCTTGCTGGAGGAGATGTTGCTTGTTCAAGAAGATTGGTCAGAATCAGAGTTGGTTGGTGAGGAAGCTCAGAGAAGGACATGCTCGCTGGCGGGAGCGAGGACCGCCAGGCAGGCGGAGGAGAGGCGAGGGTCGCCAGGCAGCGGCAGAGGAGGAGGTGTTGCTTGTTCAAGAAGATTGGTCTGACTGAATCTCAATGGAGAGACAGAGCTTATATACACCCAGCAGCGGCTATGAGTCATGGTGGGAAAACCCGAGAAGTAGCCTGTGACTAGTTCCGTTGCTAAGATACGGCGGACAATGGAATGCGGATACGCTTGGTTGCTAGGGAAGACGGTAACAGGTGGTGGCGTGGCTACGCAGTTAGGTAGTTGTAGGGGAGAAGTCCACTACAATACTCCCCCTCTCCTCCAGGCGGTGTAGGAGACTTGTTGATTGTAGAGTTGCTTAGCACATGTGAGGAAGACCGGGCGGTGCATGCCTCATGTGAGACAACGGCGATGGCGTGATGAGCCGATCTCGCAGAAATACAACTGTCTAGATACACACTATCTGTGGGAGAAGGGAGAAAAAGGGTGTGTGGAGGCGATGATTGGTGTGCTTCCCTCACGACAGGTACAGGGTCGTCAGATGCGCCTGCTGGGGTGTGTGTGGGCCTGGATCAGGAGCAAGGGCTGGGTCAGCAGAAGCGGGTTAGGGCTCGTGACAGCAGCTGGGTCCACGACAGCAGCAGGGTGCAGGACATTAGCAGGGAGTACCTGAGGGAGAAAAGAGGGGGTGTGGAGGCGATGGATGTTGTGTGCTTCCCTCACGGCAGGTACTGCTGGGCCGGGGTCGGCGTCTGTGGCAGGACTGGTGTGCTGGGGTCGTCAGAATGTGGTGTGTGAAGCAGGAAGAGGAGCCGGTGTCGTCTTGAAGACTGGGAGCGTGATCAGTGTCTCCTCCATCCTGTGTGAGTGCTTATCTCCGGGAGTCACCATTGTAGGGGTATCGAGATATTAAAGTTGTCTAGCACTCAGGATGGAAGGAAACTCTAATGTGGTTTTCTTGTATAATATATAAGTTATATGATAGACAGTCTGGTGCTGGAGGTGCTGTGTGGTGAGGGGCTGCTTGGTAGAGACGTGCGGTGAGTAGCTTGTCGAAGGAGGTATGTGTGCAGGAGCTCCGTTAGAGAAGATGTTGCCTGTTGCTGGCCTCCTGGTTGAATGAAA
Organism: Homarus gammarus; assembly: GCA_958450375.1. Taxonomy (NCBI): domain Eukaryota; kingdom Metazoa; phylum Arthropoda; class Malacostraca; order Decapoda; family Nephropidae; genus Homarus; species Homarus gammarus. Next base: position 423,783 of record CAUDMG010001998.1, read on the forward strand.
TGTTAACAGTGTGGAGCTTGCTGGAGGAGATGTTGCTTGTTCAAGAAGATTGGTCAGAATCAGAGTTGGTTGGTGAGGAAGCTCAGAGAAGGACATGCTCGCTGGCGGGAGCGAGGACCGCCAGGCAGGCGGAGGAGAGGCGAGGGTCGCCAGGCAGCGGCAGAGGAGGAGGTGTTGCTTGTTCAAGAAGATTGGTCTGACTGAATCTCAATGGAGAGACAGAGCTTATATACACCCAGCAGCGGCTATGAGTCATGGTGGGAAAACCCGAGAAGTAGCCGGTGACTAGTTCCGTTGCTAAGATACGGCGGACAATGGAATGCGGATACGCTTGGTTGCTAGGGAAGACGGTAACAGGTGGTGGCGTGGCTACGCAGTTAGGTAGTTGTAGGGGAGAAGTCCACTACACTCCTTCATTAGTAAAAGGTATTATTTGTCAGTCAAGTCTCTGCTGAGGCAAAATATTTTTAAGTGTTATAAAACGTAGAATAACTTTACATAAATTAACCTTATGTAACCAAGAGGCACATTTCGAATATACGTACGGTATTATTTCACAGGTAAGTTGTGCCCAGCTACAAAGAATTAATCTACAGCGCTTCCTTATCGTAGTTGAGGTGCAGCGTCGATCATTGCCTCAAAAAAGTTATATTAGAAATTTCTTTCATTAAACCTTAGTGTCTTTATAATCATAGTTTCATATATTTGTATTTATATTGTATTTAGTTAATATGCTTACAGTGGCTTGTTCTATACTGAGCTACATTAAACTAGCATTGTATTAAACATACAGTACTATTGTAGTATAATGAAAAGATAGTTCAAAAGTCCGCTGAACCACACCTTCCCATATGTATACAGGGTCTGTTTTAAGCCCTAAAAGTGGTGACATCAATAGCATGGGATTATCTAAGCTTGTATCACATTAGTAGGTAGTAAGTAGTAGGCAGCTACCAAACAAGGAGTACTGCCGCCTGAGAAGATACTGGAAGCATAATGTGGTGTCTAATGGTCGACCCTGCTGCCATATGGCAGAACAAAAATTGTTATCAAGTCCCAGGTTGCTGATTTGACTTTCTGCCTCATTTACACGCAATTGCAGGTCTCAATTGTTTCTCACTCTTGATTTTTTTTTGTCTTTATTATTGTTATTATTATTGTTAGTTGTAGTAGTAGTAGTATCATTATTATTTTATTATTTTAATTTATATTTATTTTTATTATAAATTTTATTTATTATCATTATTATTATTATTATTATTATTATTATTATTATAATTATTATTGCATTTTCGCCCCCAGGTCCCGATGTGTGGGTCAGTGACCTGTGCCCGGGTGGGCTAATCCCCGTAAAAAAAAATAAAAAAAAAATGCGTACTAACTTGTGGTGCACTGGTGGGTTTATCGAATAATATGAAAATGGTACTGTATCAAATTAGTTCTTACACGTCTACAAATATGTCCTTTTATCGTGTGTGAAAAGCTTTAAGATACATCAAACGTTAGTTATGATGTGAAGATGATGAATTATAATATCTTCAGAATTACAACTTATGTGTGTTTCTTCTCATTTGACCAGGTTAATTTGTGTCGTTTTCACTGTTGCCAAGGAGTGGTGTTGAGTCATGCACTTTTAATTCTTCCAGGGTTGAACTTGGGATATAGAGTTACTTTTCATTAGAGTTGCAAACCAAACTATGCTTTAAACATAATTACTAACAATGAAAAATACCTTTTAATAATATTGTTCAACTGAATTAACATTATCACACACACACACACACACACGAAGTTCCCAAGCCCTTTCGTGTAATTCACATCTTCAGGGGTGAATACAGACTAAGGAGTAATACTTGACAAGGCTAATAATTATATGCAGTAAAGGAGAGTGAGATCAAGTACCGAGTAATTCACATCTTCAGGGGTGGGTTCTGACTAAGGAGTAATGCTTGACAAGGCTAATATATACAGTAGAGGAGAATGAGATCAAGTCCCTGGGTACTTGATATCACTCTCCTATACAGTACAGTACAGTATATATTAGCCTTGTCAAGTATTAATCCTTAGTCTGTACTCACCCCTGAAGATGTGAATTACACGAAAGCGCTTGGGAACTTCGTGTTTTCTTGTATCCTTGTGGTTATAAGTATATACTTGGATCACGCGCACCTACAGTGATTTACTTGCACACATTATATATATATATATATATATATATATATGCAGGCACCATATTCCCGTTGATACACACTTTTCTGTATAAAATACTTAAGAAACACTGACAAACTGATAAATTAGATAGACATACGAAGTAAAAATATCAACAGCTGTGTCCGCTTGAAGCAAAGGAAGTCAAGGTACACCAATGTTATCAAGCAAAATATATATTTTCATATTTGTTCGTATTTATCATTGTCGATTGTACGTACGTTTTATTTTTGTAGTTTTATTTTTCACGAATTCAGATTTGCGAATACACGCCCAGTAAGCTTATATTAATAATTATAATAGGTGCAGAGATACTTATTTTAGATTATTAATGTTATTCACAATCGGAAGCTAGATAATAAATCGAATTAACTGTATTTTGGTAGAATTTAAATCCGGTGCAAGAAGTTCTCTTGCATCTGGCACTTGGTGGGGGCGGATTACAAATCCTTCGAAAGTGTTAGAGATAATATATATTTAGGACATAGTCATATATGATGACTAATTTCTGTGGGATTTATTGTATTTAAGTGTCTTTAAAATGAAAAATATATACAGACAAATAACAAAATATTAGATGCAGTTATTCTAATTTTGCATAAATTATGGTATGTATTTTGAACAATGTCAAGTTAAAGCCGCAGTCAGGAGCGGAAGGTTGGGAAGCAGGATGCGAGGTACAGCAGCAGCGTGGCACCAGTCATTGTTGTTGTGGTGGAGCTGTAGGTCGTGTAGCGTGGCCTGGTACTCTACCTAATCCAAACAGTAACCAGTCTGGGAAGGTACAAAGTTTCAGCTCCCGAATTGCAGTGTATGTATATTTGTATTAGGTGTAAACGGATGTTTTACGTATGAAATGTGCATTTAAAAGACAGCTATAACTAATGTGGTATGGTAATGTTCCTCCATTGCCTGGATGAAAGAGGCGTAGGAAGTGTATACGTCTAGCAAACTCTTTATCTAGAGAACCTGTCAAGGTTTATAAATAATCATGATATGGTAAACATTTTCAATGTATATGCTTGTGCAGTCAGCTAGATATCAATCTGTCAAGGAGTCTAACGGAAATTGGCCTCTAATGGCATTTTTGAGCAGTATTCTTGTCTTGCCTCGACATGCTGATTGTCAGTTAGTACGTCTACTCAGTTTATTAATTTGCTGAACCAATGCGATTATATATATGGTTTTGATGGACTAAACAAAGCACCTAAAGGAAGTGTCAAATATAATATAAGAAAAAACAATCTTCCATGTGTGTGTATCGGGAATGAACTGTTTATCAAAGAGGAGTTTCAGAGTGCTCAACTACAGTACTGTTAAGTGCTTTGAGTACTTCCTCTGTTTGATGCTACACTTCTGAGCACCACTTCTTGTCTTCAACTGTCATAAAGGTGAGTACAAATTGTGGTTGAGGTTAGGTTAGGATTTTTTTTAAGTTTTTACATTGTTTGACCTTTCAATTTCTCAACTACTGCTTATTCCCGACGGCAATGAAGGTTATATTTGTATTTATCACGATGATTTACATTATAAAAACCCATTTTCAAAAGTCATTTAGGTGGTGGCAACTTCTAAATATTGACCCAAATTGTTTGTTACGTACAGGCATTCCTTAACTGGGGGCCCAACAACCATATTTACCATTTACTGTGGTTAACACCCCTGACTTGTAAGAATAGGGTTCCGGTATTATTGCAGTTTCAGCCCCAACTCAGAGCAATTTTGTGTTTACCTTTACTTTAGTTATATCTCATCACTTCCATCGCAAATGGATATTAACCAAGATAGTAAATTCATGTAAGACATTAACGTAAATCTGCAGTCACCGTTTGTCGTGTGTTTGTTTACAATTGACCCTCTCGGGGTGCTGGACAACTCGTATCCAAGCAAATCGTTCCCATCAGAACATTTCAACTCGTACCCAATTTACGAGACTGTTCATACCCATATATATATATATATATATATATATATATATATATATATATATATATATATATATATATATATTATATTATATATATATTATATATATATATTATAGATATATAATATTATATATCATATTGATATATCGTATATATATATATATAATATATATATATATTAAGTAATATTTTACCACCTTCAGCAGTCTGTTTTAGATATGTTGATGATGTATTATGTCTCTGGCCATGTAATGAGGACCTAAAAGCTTTCCTGCCACAACTTAACAACTTAGCCCCCTCGATCAAATTCACTGTGGAATTAGAGCAAGACTGTAAATTGCCATTCCTAGAATGTCTGATACACAGAATAGGTAACACTTTTAAGTTCAGTATTTATAGAAAACCAACTAATGTGTGTTCATACATTCATTATTATTCTGCCCACCATAATAAAGTCAAACAGTCCGTATTTTCAACAATGTTTTTACGTGCCTTGAGAATTTGCAGTCCGGAATTCATGGATGAGGAATACAAATATATATATAATATTGGCTCAAACCTTAAATACCCTAGATCTTTCATAGACAAATGCCTAAACATTACTAAGAAAACTTTTTATAGAACTGATCCCAAGCCCACCCATGACCATAAGAATATCTTAATATTACCATTTCACAAAAATTTCTCACACATTCCTTCACAACTAAAAACCTGGAACGTCAATGTGGCATTTAAAAACTCATGCACTGTTAAACAAATGTTAATCAAGAACTCCCCCAACAACACAATTGGTTGCATTTATAAAGTTCCTTGCAAGGAATGTAATATGTTTTACTTAGGCCAGACAGGTAAAGATCTTGCAACTAGAATTAAACAACACAAATACAGTGTTAGGACGGGCCAGGAATCCAATGCTCTGTTTGTTCATTTGAGGGATAACAAGCATTGCATTGACTGGGATAATGCCTCCTCAATATTACCTTGTAATTCAATTGATAGTAGGAACATCATAGAATCTAGTCTTATTAAACATACCGAAGCATTCAACATGAATTTGAGTAACGGCATGCACAAGCTGGACAATTTTTTAATTAAGAAGATTTGTGATCAGGTGAGAAGGCGGGTCACTTGACCATCTGACCTGGTCTCACCCTCCTCTGTGGTTATCAGCATATACCTAGATCACGCGCACCTACAGTGATTTACTTGCATATATATATATATATATATATATATATATATATATATATATATATATTATATATATATATATATATATATATATATATATATATATATATATATATATATATATATATTTCACACAAACCCTGTTCAACGAGCTTATGGCGCCGTGAACCTCTACCCGTATCACGTAGGTGGTCAGAGCAACGTTTTACCAAATCCGGCCTCGAAACACGAGGATCCATATATATTTCATTAGCCCAATAAAGCACGCGGACTTCTACATACAATCAACACCGCAACCCGCCTGAGGTGTTGATTGTATGTAGAAGTCCTCGTGCTTTATTGGGCTAATGAAATATATATATATATATATATATAATTATATATATATATATACACACTGTATATGTATAGCGTGAATATTGGGTGACACATAATCAAGTCGTTAGGTTACTCATATCTGGTCTTGTTTCTGTGTGGTCATGACTTTTTAAACAAATCTGTTCAGTGTATCATTAACATACAATAACATATCCAATTGTATATGTGCTGGCCAATATTCTCACTCTTCGTTCTTTTATATCCTTATTACTATTGTATTTCATTCTTGACGTTGACATGTCAGAGGAAGAAATTCTTGACGATGTCAGCTACTCCTTAGAACAAGTTTGTTATACCAGAAGAAATATCAGAGAGGAGTGCCAAATATACTGTACACTAACTGATTTGTTTACAAAAAGCTGGAGCTGGAAAATCAATGTTTTTATGCATGTGCATGTCTATATTTTGTTGACTTATGACCATTTTAAACGTTTACATCGCCCAGTTTATATAATTGAAACTGCCAGGTCTATTAGTCTGAAATCTGTAAATTACAGTAAAGTTATTCTAAACCACATAGTGTGAAATATGTTCTTGTAGTGCAATGTTTGTGTGACGGAATAACATGCAGGGTACTTATGTATTGGGATGCAACCATTGTAAAGTGCTGCATTACATATCCCTATTTCACTGCACTTTCCTACAAGATTTACATAATCTTTTTTTTTTATCATAAATAAAGCTAAAATGCATGGTATATATACTAATAGGTATGGATTATCTTTTGAATTGGGTGTAAGTAATCTTGGGCACTGTAATCGCTCATAGGAGCGATTTTGGTTTGTGCAGGACAATGAGACCCTTGTCGTTGATGCGATGAGTATAATTCTGTCAAAACCTGTTGAATACAATTCACATATAACAACTGCTGGTACAGTGTCGTTCAAGATTCTTCGAACACTGCTGGAGACAGCTGGCAACTCAAGGCCGTTTGTTTACTATAGTACGTAGGAAAAATTATGAATGAAAGTAAAATGTAAAAGTGATCGGTGATTGGATTCTTAGTTCCCCGTTGCTTAATTAATGGTTGGGCTTTGTTGTTTCGTATTATATTATACCTTTCTACTGGTATATACTATTAATTTGATTTTAAAATGGATAGAGCAATGGACCAACCTATGTAAATCGAAACCCATTCCCAAATTATGTAACTGTATATTTTCAGCCTTCTGGCTGCTATGCGCTTTCAATAAACCGTTAATTATTATTATTATTATTATTATTATTATTATTATGCGCACACACACACACACTTACTGCAGATAGCATTGAACCGATGATTCTGCTTAATCCCACAGCGAATTAAAACCGCTGTTTGTGTTGCATAAGATCAGCGTCTTTAGAAAGAAGTCTCTTAGGATCGGTTACATAGAACTGGATTAATTACCCGAAGGGGGTTAAACATTTGAAGATAATATTAGTATAAATTAATGATAAACAGGGAAACTCATACACAGCCTGCACACAGCTGTGCATGATGCATGATGTTCTTTAACATACTTACCGATTTTTATTCATGTTTAATTGTCAAAACAAATTCATATAGGTTGGCCCATTGCTCTATCCATTTTAAAATCAAATTAACAGTATATACCAGCAGAAAGATATAATATATTACGAAACAACAAAGCCCAACCATTAATTAAGCAACGGGGAACTAAGTAACCCATCTCCGATCACTTTTACAGTCATTCAAATTTTTACTACGTAGTTAGTAAACATACGTCCTTGAGTTGCCAGATGTCTCCCGCAGTGTTCGAAGAATCTTGAACGAGACTGTACATCAGGACACACAGTTTGAATAATACGATCAATATACAGTACATAATTACACTTATTAAAGTTATTTTGTGTTCTCAGAGGATTCAACAGTTCACACTCACGTTTTTGTGTCTAGGGTTAGACCAACGAGAAGAAATATAATGTCCCGCAGGAAGATGTTGGCTGACGAGAATCAAGATGTTGCCTCTACAGTAGAAGGCGATAGTCTGCCTCTCAGGCAGTCACACAGCTGCTACCAGCTCCATCTCGTTTAAGCTTTTGTGAGTTGTAAACAGTCTCTTCACTTAACATGTGGCCGGCGCGCACAATTGTGCATGGCGATAACAGGTACGACTTATCTCGTGGGTTGGGTACGAGTTGTCTTGGGTTCAAGTTGACTTTGTTGGGTACGAGATGACCCTAACACCCCCTCTCGGTCTCACATCCACGAAAAATGTAAAATTACACCATGATGCTTCAACAAAAATGCTTTCATTGGTACCAGATTTAAAAATAAGTATTTTCTAGGTAAATAATCGTCCATTGGCTGCCCTCGGGTTTTGATACAAAAATATTTTTCTTTTTTATTATGTTTTTACTCAAATCTGACCTTAATTTCTTGTGCAAAGTAGTGGTTTTTGACATTTTTTTTTATATTTGTAATAGAAACTACTAATTTGCACCAAAATGGTGGTCAGGTTTGAGTAAAACACACCATAAAATGGGGTGTGCCCGTCTCGTCACCACATTTTTTATCCATTTTGTCACCACTTTTTCACCTGTTTCGTCACCGCTTTCATTCCCATAAACATTTCAAGGACTTTGGACCTTCATTATGTATTCACTGAAGCAGTGAAGACGTAATGGCTGGTTTACTATCTTTGTGTATATACATTGGATCATGCAAGCATCTCACTATGAAAATTTCTTAAAGGCAAAAAAATAAATAAATAAAAAAACACGTTATTACTCATGCAAGCGTCTCATTGAAACAATTTAATAAAGACCAAAATGAAACAAAAATAAAAACATTGTTAATACTCCTACAATCATCTCACTTAAACAATATGTGAGACTAAAATTAAAAAAATAAATAAAACAGTGTTATTAATCATGCAAGTTTGGAAGAAGACACTGGCAATTTTGTAGTAATTAGGGGAACCAGTGCAGTCGGCCCTTTTTGGTAATCTCGGCCCACTTACCGGTACCAATTGGACCGAGGTCACCAATAACTTAGAGTGTTTGACGCTGTATATTGACATTATATGAATTGGAGTACAGGTACAAGTATTAGGAACCAAAATAAACAATAACTGAAAGGAAAGTTTTATTACATTCAAATCAAATAATTATTGCAAAAATATAAAATTTATGCTTATACTGTACAGTATAGGCCTCATGTAGTCAGTCTGCATGTTTTGGAATGGCTGTTTGTAGTGTGAAAGGTAGTTGGCGGTGTTTGCCTCAAACATCCCAGTTACCCTGACTGGTGAAACTTTTAACGATTCTTCGCTGGTTGATCAAGGACCAAACTTGATGAATGTTAATCCCAATATACGCAGCTACAAGAAACTACAATTCGGGTAGGAAACAAGTTGTTTGATGGAAGAGGCTATTCGTACACAGTCAAAAGAAAATGTGCAACATCTACAACTTGGAGGTGCTCTCAACTAACCCCACAAGAATGCATCCACCAGCCACAGTTGGGATCTAATATAGCGGCTTCAGTTGCATTGCAAGCAAAAAAAAAAACAAGGCTCAGCAGGAACCATTCACATCAGCAACAGACATTGTCAGTCACCTTATTAAAGAAAATCTTCACTCAGGACCATGTGTTGCATGTTGCTCACAATGCAAGCTATTACCATCAAAAAGATAGGCCAAAACATCCTTAGAGTCTGGAGTTTGAAATAGTCACAGCATATACCAGAGAATTTCTTACATAGTGACGTAAAAGTTGATAAAGCACGCCACATAATATTTGCCACTGATGATCAGCTTTAACTACAGTTCGTCCCCGAATTACGTACATCCGAATTACGTACAAACGGCCGATACGTACATCGTTTCTGAAGTCTTTAATTGCAAAAATATTGTCTTAAAAGGGCGAGCAATTTTTAAATTTGGCGGGCGAGCCAGCCGCACCGCGCCGCCACTATCACTGACCATGCAGACGACACGCTAGATGCACCAAAACAACAAGTGTGGTCATTGTGCATACAGTACTTCTCCTGTGAATTTCTGCCCTATTTTGTACACTTTACTCTGTGTGCAATGACTGGTGTAAAGCGTAAGAGTGGTGAAGCCAGTGGGAGTGCTACGAAACGTCAAGCAATCTCACTAGAGGTAAAAATGGACATAATAAAACTGCTTGAAAGTGGTGAAAAGTTGACCAATGTTGCCCGCAAATTTAACCTGAGTCGGTCAACTGTTAATACAATTGATAAGGGCAAAGAAAAGATCAAGGAACATGTGAAATCTGCAGTGCCAATGCAATCTACGATTATAACTAAAAGAAGAGGGAAGGTTCTGGAAGAAATGGAAAAATATCTTGCGCTGTGGATCGAGGACTGCACACAAAAACGTAAGCCTCTGTGTCTCAGTATGATTCAGGAGAAAGCCCTAAGTCTTTTCAACGACCTAAAGAAAGATCACCCTGATGATACTGTGACATTCAATGCTAGCAATGGGTGGTTTAACCGATTCAAGGTGCGAAATAAGCTGCATAATGTTCGAGTGACTGGTGAGGCGGCGAGTGCTGATTGGAAAACAGCACAGGATTTTCCAAAGAAACTCGCGGAAATTATCGAGTTACGTACATTTCGAGTTAAGTACAACCTTTTGGTCCCCATTATGTACGTAACTTGGGGACTTACTGTACTGTCAAATAAAAAAATCATGGTATGCAGATGCCACATTGCATGTAATCAAGAAACCATTTTATCAACTACGAGGTCTGTCCAAAAAGAAACTGAACTTTTTAAAAAACAAATTTATTATTTTACTTAAAACTCAATCAGACTTGTCTCTTTCAAAGTACTCCCCTCCACTGTTGATACACCGCTCCCAACGTTTTTTTCCAGTTCTGGACTGCGTTTTGAGGGATGGTGTGCAGGTCTCATAGCGAATTTCTTCTATTTCTTCTGTCGTTTGAAATCGGTGACCTTTCAGGGTGGATTTCAACTTTGAAAAAAAAAAAGTCCGCTAGGGCCAAATCCGGAGAGTAAGGCGGCTGGGGGACGATAGTCGTCTCGTGTTTTGCCAAAAAGTCACGGATAAGGAGCGACGCGTAAGCAGGTGCATTGTCATGGTGCAGCATCCAGGGCTTGTTTGTCCATGCCTCAGGCCACTTCCTTTGCATTGCCTCCATCAAACGCTTCAGGACATCCAAGTAAAACACTGTATTGACTGTCTGACCACGTGGAACAAACTCATGATGAACGACCCCCTTCCAATCAAAAGAGACGATCAACATCACCTCCACATTTGAGCGACTCTAACGTCCAGATTTGGGATCGTCTTCGGTGGATGTTCTTCCCATTTTGAAACGCTGGTACCACACGTGACATTGCATATAGCTCAAACAATCCTCCCCATAAGCCTGTTGCAATATTTGAAAAGTCTCTTTAAATGTTTTTCTCAATTTGAAACAATTTCACGCAAACACATTGCTCTCCAAGAGCCTTCATTGTTCAACTTGCAACAAATCGCCAAGTGCACAAAACACACGTTCACTCTAGCGCGTGTAGTTCGATGACTAATTGACGTGGCGTGATGTGGTTAGTATTAGCCTAAAGGTCAAGGTCACCGCTACACAGTGCTCCAGTCGCGAGCACTCTGTGCCGGCTCGTTGGCGCGCTATTTAAATAGTTTGGTTTCTTTTTGGACAGACCTTGTATTTAGTATACAGTAGTACCCCGATTTACACGGTCAATTGAACCCATGGGGTACCGCGGAAAGTGAACAACAGAACATATGGGATTAATTCAAATAGAGACTGGCCCAACCCCCAAACTCCACGTTTTCAGACACAATACCTATGTTGTAGTAAAAATTACATCTTAATTTTATGATGGTATGCACACACAATTAATAATTAAGAGAAACATCAATAATATTAGTTTTTTTAACACTTACATTAGTAGAAAAGATGGCTGGGCACACGGGGATGGGGGGTTGGTTCCGAAGCAGAGGGCAGATTATTGGCCCTCACCTGTATCACTTAATTTCACTTGTATCAATTGTATCACTATCCACCACAGAGGCTTGCAGGGCCTCTTTGTCAAACCCCCTCAAAGTCCATACAAGTCCATATCCTCACTATCACTGACTTGGGCCGGCTGTGGTGGGTGGCGGGTGAAGAACTCTGTAATGTTTTGATGACTCGGCGACTTTGTGCGCACCCTGCCCGCGGCGCTTCCCACGTATATGAGTAGATGCACCGCATAAATTGGGAATTCCGGTTCTGGCGGGGTACCACGTAAATGTGGAAACGCATTAACAAGAATCACGTAAAGTGGGGTATTACTGTACATGGATCAATAGTTCTGTTGGCCACCTAGTGCTTGGAGTGTGTATCAGCAGAGCGTGAGAACCAATAATGATGTGGAAGGATGGCATAATCGCCTCAAGACGAAGGCCAAGGCTTTTGCATGACGAAGCAAGCCTAGTTAAAAAGCAAACTTGGCTGGTGTCAGAGGGAAAGCTCAAGTGTCACCAACGTCAGACATTTATAAAACTACAGGCAAGGATATTCACTCTATGGGAATAATAAAAAAAAGACGACCGAGGTGCACAGCTGCTCTTGTCTGCTATCTCCAGGATGTATGGCTAGCGAGCCTATCAGTGGCAAAGAGGATAAAGGTAAAGTAAAATTTTTTTTACCTTTAGTTATTATTATTTTGGTTCCTAATACTGTACTGGTTCTCCAATTCATATAGACAAGTGTTAATATACAACGTGGTGGTGACCTCGGCCCAATTGGTAAGTGGGCCGAGATCACTCAGTCGAAGTCACCAGGGGCCGACTTCATCTGTATTCGGAAATTAGAAGTGGTGATATTTTTTTCTTCATATTCATCCTGCATCTTCCAGAGATGGACTGGTTTGTCATTATTTTCTTTTCCTTTGCACGATTTTAGCTTGTGCTCAGTGAACTACAGTTTCTCCTCGTCTTACGACGGGGTTACGGCCTGATGAACAGGCTGTAAGTCGAAAAGGCGAAAAAAGTACATAGAAATTCTAAAATGGGTGTCTCTTTTTCTTCTGAGCCTCACGAGAACTCTCACTTTTACACTTGCCAGCCATTTTAAAGGGAATTACCAAAAAAAATATTGTCAGTACACAGTGCGATCACTAATGTCGGGACTCGAAAATACGTTATGTGAAAAATATTTATACGACCATGGCCGTCGTATGTCCGGGTTGTCGTAAGTCGAATATGTCGTAAGTCGAGGAGAGACTGTAGTTGTAATTGCAAATCGACCATTGAGGCTTCTCTGTGAAGAAGAGGGACAAGGAGGTATAGATCGAGATTGTTCTTTGCTGCTCGGTGGTTTATGCGCTGGTGCCAGCCCTCGGCATCATTATTTGTTTTAACTAGACGTTAGAAACCACACCAATTACCGACTGACCAGACATTGTTGTTAAGCCATGTTTGGCTCATATACAGTAAGTTCCCAAGTTACGTACATAATGGGGACCAAAAGGTTGTACGTAACTCGAAATGTACGTAACTCGAAAATCCCCCAACCCTATAACATTGGTCAACTTTTCACCACTGTCAAGCAGTTTTATTATGTCCATTTTTACCTCTAGTGAGATTGCTTGACGTTTCGTAGCACTCCCACTGGCTTCACCACTCTTACGCTTTACACCAGTCATTGCACACAGAGTAAAGTGTACAAAATAGGGCAGAAATTCACAGGAGAAGTATGCACAATGACCACACGTGTTCGCACAATGACCACACGTGTTGCTTTGGTGCGTCTAGCGTGTCGTCTGCATGGTCAGTGATAGTGGCGGCGCGGTGCGGCTGGCACGCAAACTATACGCTCGCCCGCCAAATTTAAAAATTGCTCGCCCTTTTAAGACAATATTTTTGCAATTAAAGACTTCAGAAACGATGTACGTATCGGCTGTTTGTACGTAAGTCGGATGTACGTAACTCGGGGACGAACTGTAATCGGTGAGTTTCTTGACGAGTTCTGATTGTTGTGCTTCTTTTTCTTGTAGTTCTTCAAATGCTGGTCTGATGTGGCATTTAGGCAAGTTGGGGAGAGCTAGGAGTTTATGCACAAGATCTTATTCTGGGCCACATTCCATATATGCAGTTAGTCAAGTGACAATTTCAACCAGTCTTATCACCAATGTAAAATGCAATTAAAATGCACATTAGTAGTTATCTATTTGCTTGTAGTAGTCGCCAATAACTGTTTTTGTTAACATGCAAACAAGTTATGTGGCCCGGTAAAGCTGGGCATATCAAAAAGATCAAATAATGAAAAAGCTGTTAATTAAATGCCAATCGTTTCCATCGAGTGGTTTTCCTGATAATTGCCCGTTGTTTACAGAAATCACTTGACACACTGACTGCGACCCGTGCTGAAGGTGGTGAAGAAGAAGAAATCACCTTCATTTGTTCTGTATTTGTTTATTTACCATTGTTTTAATAATTTTCTAAATTAGTTTTCTGTATTAAATAATTAATATTCATGTATAATAATAACAATAATTCTCGAGTTGCCTGTAAACACGTGTAATTTCTATTCATGTAAAATAATAACATGCAATTTGTCACTCTAATACCTGCGACTGTTTCATCACCTGACCATTATTGGTAACTAAACGGATTTGGTATTGGTGACGAAATGGAGTGTACTGTATCTCATAAAACACCAAAAATAAAACAAACCAAGCCTCACCTAACCTAACCATCTTTTGGAGCTTACCTGCTACTGTGGTGGAGGATACAGCTGGGCAATCTAATATGCTTATGGTTACAGACAAAAGAATTTCTGTCTTATCTTTAAAGTAAAAAAATTTCCACACGTAGGACACGGTCTTTATGTTGGTAGGAGACTGTGATCTTGTAATAATTGGATTGCTTCACTGTTATTCTCAAAAATTTTAAAGAACAGCTAAATAAGGGAGAAAACACTTATCATACGCCATCACGAGCCTTCAAAATTTGAAATTGCACGGTGGAAGGCTGCTTCAAAATGATTGGCCAGTCGAGTCAAGTCACATAATCCGAAGAGGAGGAGGTGGGAAGGAGAGAAGTGACTTTGGCAACCTGGCAGGTCCAGAAATTTACGCCTAGAAATTTGTGAGATACAATACAATACTCCGTTAATATTGATTTGCTCAATAAATCATATGAAGTCGTATACATGGTTTTTTATAGCCTTTGTGTCTGTAATATTGAAAATTGGAAGCCTGTGGACAGCCAGTGGACAAATATTAATCACTTTCAGTTTAATATGGCAGGGATGGCTAGGTAAGGTTAGGTAGGTTTCTTTGGTAAAATTGCAGTTTCTGACAATATGTCCTAGTAATTTATCAATTTGTTTTTCAAGTGTTTTTTGATGTGATTCAATCGAATTTGACCTTCATTTCTGTCGGAAATTACGAGTGTTAAAGTTTAACCCCCCCCCCCCCCCCCCAACAATCTTGGGGGACACGTGGGAATTCGAGGTTTTCGGGTGGGGTAGAGCCAAAACAAGTGATATGCGGTATAATTCACCAAAGTTGGCTCTGATTTTCTATTTTTAGGAAGTAATGAATTCCCATGGTAACAAAATCAAAGTGATCTAAAGGTAACCTAATGTACTGTCACTTGATGTTGACCATGAAAATTTGTAACGCCTAAGTAAATCTCAGCCATGGACTGTTGTAAAAGTAGGGAAAATCTTTAAAATTCATTTCCGATTGGTTGAAATGGGGTTATAAATACAGTACAGTACAGTACAGCTACTCCCCGACTTACAACAGGATTAGGGACCGAAATCCAGGTCGTAAGTCGGAAATTGAAAAAAAAATACATATAAAATCTAAAATGAAATACAGTACAGTAAAAGTAATCAAGAATGAAGAATGGATACAGTGTCACTGTGTACTTACCTTTAATGTAGTCAGCTGAATGCAGACGGGGCCCCCATAATTTTCTATTTACAGGAAACGTGGAGACTATATTAATTGCATGAAGCAGAGGAGGAGACAGGGCTGGGTGGGTCATCAATGCTGCTTTCTTCAGACAGGTTTATGTATGGGGAAACTTGCTGGTTGAAGGTATTGGATCATCTTTAGGGAGTGAAGAGGCAGCACTGGTGGGGCGTGAGGAGACAGCAATGGGGGACTTCTTAAAATAGATGTCCAATTTAGACTGCACAGTTTGCTTTTTCTTTTCATTATAAATCTTTCTGTATCAAGCAAGTGCGTCTTGGACCATTCTGTCAACTTTGGCAAAATGCTCAACATTTTGATCCATTCCGTCAAACATTTGCATCCCCTTATTAATTGTGGCAAATGCCTCTGCCATTTGCTTCACTGAAAAATTTTTTGGGGGTGCAGGTTCTTCTTCTACATTTTGTCTCTCTTCTTCCTCTGCAATTTTCTGTGCATCTAGTTCAATAAGATCCTCGTTACTTAGCTCTTCTGCTACACTTTCAACCAACTGTTCAACATCTTCATTATCAATTTCTAACTCAAGCTGTTTACTCCACTATCTTGTTACTAATTTCAGAAATTACTTCATCTTCATTAGATCCTCTGAAACTGTTCATATATCTGTTAGGTTCTGAATAATAAGTTCTATATACAGGAGAGAACACAAACACCTGTATAGTTTTGTAGGTTCGGTTTACTGGATAAGAGTATGTACACAGAGGGAAGCAGCACTCTCCCTTACCTAGGCTCCTTGTCAACTGCTATAGGCGACGTATGGCAAGTGATACATTAGCAGCTTCCATACGTCGCCAGGCACATTAATTAGGCATGTGGGATATGGTAATAACATTGCCACACGCTGCTAGCTACATAAATGGAGCACATACATAATATACATACATGATATATAATCCAGCATACATAATATACATACACCTCCCTCCCCCCTATACGCTCATAGCAAAGTCTTGAGCGGACCTTTTCTTTTGGATCCGTTCTGAGCGTCGAGGGACTTCATCACTGGGAAGGGTATGGGACTCAACACTGGTGGCGGGGCCAGCAGAAGGCATTGTTACGGGTCGGAGAAAACGGCGGTTCCTCCACCACACACGACCACTGGGTAACCGCACCTGGTAGTCCCGTGACCTGCCGAGACCCATAACTACGCCTACTTTGTCCCAACGTAGGGAGGTCGGGTCCTGAACACGGACTTGGGTGCCGACACTCAACCTGGGGAGAGAACGGGCGTGGTCATTGTAGCCGTCGGCGACGTCCTGAACACGTTCGGCGGCTCGGCGATCACAATCCTCTGTCTTGGCCTGCCACTCCTTGGAGAAGGATTGAGGGTGAGCAGGGACACAAGAACGAAGGGGGCGTCCATACAAAACCTGGGCAGGGGAGCGTCCGGTGTAGTTAGGTGTGTTGCGGAGTTCAAGAAGACCCCTGTCGAAGGCCTCGCAGTCAATGTTCCCAGAAGGGGCCACCTTAAGGATGAGGTGCTTCAGGGATTTGACAGCAGCCTCAGCGTGGCCGTTGGACTGCGGGTAATGGGGCGATGACAACACATGCCGGACTCCCCATCGGTCAAGGAACACAGCAAAGTCCCGGCTTGTGAACTGAGGCCCTCCGTCGGTTCGCAGGCGTACAGGAACGCCCACGTCACGGAAGTAGTGGCGGAACTTGCTGATGGTTGGTGGCGGCAGACGTCGTGTCATTGCCGCACTTGATGACAACCGGCCAACCAGAGGGACGGTCGACGATAACGAGGAAGGACTTTCCTGACACACAGAAGAAGTCGGCCGACACAGACTCAAAGGGGCGGGTGGGGTTGTCGTCACTCATAAAGGATTCCTGCTGCTGGCTGGGTTGTAATACGCGGCGGGGCTTACACACCCGGACAGCATTGGAGATGTCGGGGTCAATGCCAGGCCGGAACACAGTCTGTCTTGCACGCCGTTTGGTGGCCTCGGCTCCACAGTGACTGTCGTGGAGGCGAGCCAAGGCGTGGAGACTTGAAGCAGCAGGGACAACTACCGAAGGAGAGGTGTCACTGGCCAGAGGTAGGGGCAGGGCGGCAGCAGGGTAGTTGCTGCTCCCTTCGTGCACCCTGTTGGCGTGTTTTACCTCGAGAATCGGTGTTGGGAAGTCCTGGGGGATGATGGCCAACTCTTGGCAATGTCTGTAGGACAGCAAAGGAGTCGGGACGCCATTATGCACATCAATCCAGGCTTGACACGACCTGTTGCCAAAGGTGACGTGTGCATAGAGTGAACCTAGGGCCGGGGTCATCTGTGAACCATCTGCCATAAAGCGGAGATCCTTGGGGGGCGGTCCTAGATCACTTGGAGAGAGCCCCAAGCATTGCAAATGCTGGGGACCGATGACTGTAGCATCAGCGCCGGTGTCGGGCAACATCTGAAGACGGGATGACACATCGCCGTAGGTCACGATGACGCTGATGTACTGGGGGACTTTGGTCCTGGGACGCGGGGGGAGCACACATTCCTAATGTGGCTCGAGCGTTGTCAGGAGTCGTCGTGCCTCTGATTGGAAGACTGTGGGCGGCCCTCTCTGGTGGAAGGGGGCTGAAGCTTCCGCCGACGCGGTCCCTTGGGTATGTTGGAAAGGCAACACTTGTCATAGTGGCCCAGACGACCACACACATTGCACTGGACGCGTTTGGCTGGGCACCGTACTGTGAGTGACCAGTGGCCCTTACGGTCACAACTGTTGCAGGTAGACTGAGCAGCTGGACACACCTGTGTTCCGTGCTGCTTACCACAGTTGTTGCAAAATAAACCGGGCGTGGACGTGGTGGGCGAAGGCGTAGGAACGGACTTCTTGTCCTTCTTGTACCGGGACACAGCGCGTACAGCTGTAGGGGGAGCACGGATGGCAGAGGTGGCACACCTGGCAGCCTCATAGGAGCGACATATCGTCAACACATCCTTAAGAGAAGAGGAAGAGTCGAGGGAGGTGAGGCGTTGGACAAGTTCCTCGTCCTTAACACCCATCAGGATCACCTGCCTCAACTGGGTCTCCTCGCACTGCTGGTGGTGGCCTGGACATATATCTACCTCTTCCGAGGCTCTCTTAAGACGTACGTAAAAGGCGTCAAAAGACTCACCCTCCAACTGTCTGCAGCTAAACAATTCGCTCCTGCGCAGAGCTTCATTCTGCTGTCCTTTGATGTGCCGTTGTAGAACGTCCAGTACCTCCTCTACAGACAGCGAAGAGGTTGGGGGTACCTGCAACGTATGTTCCAAGACACGCTGAATTTCCAAGGACAGGCACATACGCAGCTGGATGAGTTGTTTAGGCTGTGACAAACTCTGGAGATCCACCATTGTAGAATAATCAGTCCACCGTCGCCGCCATTCACGAAAAGTCTGGAAATTCACATCAGGCTTCAAGATGGGCGGCGTTTGAGCTGCTGCTTTAGGTGGGGCTGGGGGGCGTGAAGGAAGCATGGATGAGGTATCTGAACCGGTCAGTACCGAGGCAGTGTTAGAGCCAGGGGCTTGGTTAACAGTGAGGCGAGATATCAAGGCTTCAAACCGTTCACTGTCTTCCAATCTCCGTTCTGCCTCTGCTTGCCTTCTGTGCTCATCCGCCAAACGTCTGTGGGCTTCATCCTCGCGTTTCTCATCTCTCATAAACTTCAGTAAAGCAATTATCTCTGGAGACAACGCTGAATATTGAGGTGAGGGACTGCGCGATGTGGGGGCTGGAGCGTAGTGGCCGGCCTGGTCATCCATCTCTGCGGGGCTATCACCCGCCTGACTCATCCAGACGCTGGGTCCACGGCTACGTAAGGCGTGAGACATAACTACTTCCTCTGTGTACTATGTCTTAAATCAGTGTTGACCGGTCAGCCCGTCGTATCAACAAGATTTCAGACAAGTAGATTATATATATAAAATATATATAAGGAAGCCGCGCGGTCAGCGAGTGTTAGTACATGTATGTGTGTGAGTGTGTGTGTCCCGGGCGGGCAAAGCGTCTCGCCCCAGCTGTGAGGGGGGGTGGAGGCGGCGCTGTGAGGGGGTGGAGGGAGAGGCGCGGCGACTCCCAGTCAGTCCAGTTACCCTCAGAACGCGGTCAGAGACGGGTGCACTGAACTCTACTCCTTACAAATGCCCAGAACGTGCCGTATACCTTGGGAATCCTTTAGAACAAGGTCACATATGAATGGCACGAAACACACAATGCACTAAACACTTCACAGAAAATCACTGTCACTGACACTGCTCAAAGTTGCTGAGATTCTTCGAGGAGAGCTGACGTGCGGGAGTTGACCCAAGCGAGAGTCCATAGCCGGCTTTTCACAAACTTTGCACTATCACTCGTAATTATCCAGTAAGATCCTACTCACTGCGCCATGTTAGGTTCTGAATAATAAGTTCTATATACAGGAGAGAACACAAACACCTGTATAGTTTTGTAGGTTCGGTTTACTGGATAAGAGTATGTACACAGAGGGAAGCAGCACTCTCCCTTACCTAGGCTCCTTGTCAACTGCTATAGGCGACGTATGGCAAGTGATACATTAGCAGCTTCCATACGTCGCCAGGCACATTAATTAGGCATGTGGGATATGGTAATAACATTGCCACACGCTGCTAGCTACATAAATGGAGCACATACATAATATACATACATGATATATAATCCAGCATACATAATATACATACAATATCTTTTTAGGAGTTTCTTCCATATTCCATTCATGCACTGTCCTGTAACCTCATCCCATGCTGCACTAATGTTCTTTATACATTTCAAAATGTTGTACTCCTTCCAAAACTCTCTGAGCGTTTTTTCATCTTCAGTAGCAGCAACAGCCTGAGCGAAGGTCGCATGTAAATAATTAGCTTTAAAAGCTGCAATAGCACCTTGATCCATGGGTTGGATGACAGAGGTAGTGTTAGGTAAAATGTAGACTACTTTAACATCAGGGTGTATGTCGTCCAGGTGTGGTGGGTGCCTCGGAGCATTATCAAAAATTAACAAACTCTTGAATGCAATCCCTTGTTGCAGACAATACTTCTTGGGTTGAGGAATGAAACAAGTCATGAACCAATCCTCAAACAGTACTAAGGTCATCCATGCTTTCTTGTTACTGCAATAAAACACTAGCAGTGTGTGCTTGCTGACATTTTTAAAAGCCCTTGGGTTCTCTGAATGATAGATCATGAAGGGCTTTATCTTGAAACCAGCTACATTCCCCCCCCCCCCCCCCCCCCCCCCCCGAACAGAAGTGTAACTCGGTCCTTGAATGCCTTGAATCCTGGCATTGTTTTCGCCTCTTTGTGGATGTATGTCCGTTCAGACATGCGCTTCCATAATAATCCAGTTTCATCCACATTGAATATTTGCTCAGGTAAATAATTTCCCTCCACGATAACACAAGCTAGCTCCTCCTTAAAAGCTTCAACAGCACCAACATCAGCACTAGCTGCCTCTCCACACACCTTTACATTATGTAAACTGGCAGTTCTTAAATCTGTTCAACCACCCATGACTTGCTCTGAAGGTTTGCTCGCACTCATCTCCTGCCTGCTCCTTCAGGCTTTCGAAAAGGCTAATTGCCTTAGCCCTTAGGGTTAGAAGGCTAAAGAGTACACGCTTTTGTATCTGATCTCCCATCCATATCACAAGTATTTTTTCCATCTCGTGAATGGGACCTTGTCTTTTCTTCGTTATTATAGTTCCCTTTATAGGTGCTGATCCTTTCACTACCTCACGAATATGTTTCTAGTCCTTGAAAATAGTAGATATGGTCGAGTGCGAGAAGCCTAGGTCGCGTGAAATGTTTGCTACAGTTTTTCCATTTTCATACTGCATTATCATCTTCATTTTCGTCTCAAAAGTAATTGACTGTCTTCTTTTCTCCTGAGCACCACCAGCACTCTCACTTCTATGCTTTCCAGTCATTCTAAAGTGAATTAGATACGAAAATAATGTCAGTACACAGCTCGATCAGTTGCAGATACGACAGCCAAATACCAACTAAGCGTTCTACTGAGTGGGTGCTGTACCCACGTGGTGACCCAAGCCACACCACGCTCTCGTACGGGACGGAAACGTTTCGGTATAGAAAATGTGCGCGTCATTTGAAAATTTATTTGGTACCGACTGCGGCAGTCGTATGTGCTGGTGGTCGTACCGACTGAGGCAGGTCGTAAGTGCGGGTGGTCGTAGGTCGTAAGTTGGGGAGTAGCTGTACTCCAAATAAGGAGATCTAAAGGTTGGGGCTGGTTAGAACCGCCAGCTGTGTATTGTCTGAAACTGCAGTTATACTGTTTCTTTAGTTGGTGAAGTCAGGTTCTATGGGAGGAGGGGTGATAACTCCAAAACGGCTTCCAACAGAAATGAAGGTAAAATTCGGGTTAATATTAACAACTGATTTGCCGACAAGTTATTTGTTTTGGTGTTTATTTTCTTATTCTATTTTCATCAGTGAGTACTGATATGATAATCATTTCTGTGCAAATGCTTTGTTTGGAAGATATTTTGGCACCTAAGGTGCACACTACAGGTAGTCGTCGACTTACGACCTAGATTGGTTACGGCCAACCGGTCGTAAGTTGATCTGGTCGTAAGTCGGCCTATGTTATAATTACCTTACGTATATTATACTGTAATGTGTAATGATAATATAATCATCTTTAAGTCATATTTTATCAACATTTTCTTTGTTCATTATTGTTACGGTCGTCAGGTTTAAGTAAATCACTGCATACTACAGTACAATTGGTTTATTATTTACACTGGGGCTGGGGCCAAAACTGTCGTACCGGCGGTCGTAAAGTCGAACAGACGTAAGTCGCATAGGTCGTAAGTCGACGACTACCTGTACTTTGTCTTCTTGGTGGTAATGTGGCTGTTTTATGTTAAGGAGTTGGGTTGGGTAAAAAAAAAATTGTATAAACTGCAAAATTGTGGCATTTTTATAATTGTTTACTGTGCTTAATCGGCGGCCGGTCAGTCAGCAATAATTGCCCAAATTCGTATGAATCAGACCAAATATCATGGGAAAAACAAAAATTTATGGTCAAACAGTAATTGGGGCTGAAACTACAAATGTACCTAAAATAGCCCTTTGGTTAGGATCACGATAGCTACCTGTATACTGTACCTTACATCAAATTTGAGGTTCATACTCTAATTCATTTTTGCACATGAACCAGACTTAAGAATGGCAAAAGGTTCCTCTTGTGCAGAATTTAATTTTGAATAGATTTTCTTCTGTGGTAATTCTTGTGAAAATTGATATTTACGGAGATATGAGCAATTTTTGGATTGGTGGATTCACATCAGGTATTTAAGGTTCATTTTGATGTTCTTCTTCTTGGTGTTAAGTTGAATGAAAAAGGTTATATAACCTGAAATATAAAATAATTTGGTTAGGTTATTTTGCTTTATCTCTTTTCTTGTTCAATTAGGTTTTCTTATTTAATTTCTTTGAATTCAATTTCGTTGCCTTCCCAGATACCAAACCTGACATCTTGGTCAGAATAATGGAATTTCATAAAATTTAAACTGTGATATATATGTTAATTTACAATAAATAAAGACAATCTGTGCAGTACTGTACTTGTTACTAACTTGATTTTGCTTTGAGCATAGTAATAGAAAACTTTTAAGCTTGACTTAATCTCTTTTGTTGTTTTTCATATAAAACTTTACTCTATTAGATGTACACATAATCTCATCTTTTATAAATATATTTGTTTTAACCCTTATAGAAAGTTCAACTAAAAACTGAGTAGTTATCCATGACTTTATTAAGGTATACACCTGTCTCATGCATTCATGACTTGTATTAGTTATGTACTTGTCACCTACATATTTTCATTCCAGCTTAATTGTCAAGATGGTTTTGTTTGAGCGAACAATGAGTGAGTCCTCGGATGACATAGACATCCGACCTCTGGAGTTAGGCGACATCAGGAGGAGGTTGGAGGAGAGGTAAGTCTTAGATATATACAGTACATGTACTTATATATATTTGGAACAAAGGTATAGTACAGTATGAGAATTTGTGGGCAACTATATTCAGGGGTCTTAAATTGCAGTTTTTTGCTGAAGTGTAATTGCAGTATTGTATTGTCACCATATATTCCAAAAAAATGTTGTTTGTCATTCAGAACTAGTGACTCGGGCAGTACAAAAGTATAACAGACCAGCATTTTTTTAATTTTTTTTAACAGTACTCTTGTTAACATTCCTGTGATCATACACTCAAAGGTGGCATTTTGATTTAATTTACCGTATATACTCGTCTATAACCCCCCTTCATATATAGGTCGACCCCGATTTTTTGACCAAGAAATCGTTAATTTATGATATTCCTCGTTTATAGGTCGACCCAAGTTTTTGAGGGTAAAGGAACAACAAAACCTTCAGAAAAACACTACATCCTATAAACATGTTTACCATTTATTATTACGACACTTTACACTGAAACGCGGGTAGTTTCAACAAAAATATTGTATATTTCCATTCAAGTATTTATTCAAGTCAATTAGGAGTGAATATTATTGTAATACAATAGTTTTTAACTGAAAACCATTTGAAAAGCGATTACGGTAACATCTTTTGAACGAAAGAAAGCAAAAGTCATTGTTTTTGTCACAATTTTATCCCACTTTCCACTGTAATACGTACATCATTTCAGCAAAAAGTATTACATTTCCGTGAATGTATTGTATAAACCACAGTATAACTAGAATATCACTAATATAACAGTATTTTAACTGAAAACTATTAAAAAAACGAATAACATATCTTGAACATCGGAAGGTTTGGTAAAGTCTTTTGTTTTCATCATGTAGTTTATCCTAATTTACATTGAAATACATCACGTTTCGGCAAAACTACTATTTATTTCTGAGAATATGGAAATGTAATATTTTTGCTGAAATGACGTACATATTATAGTGGAAAGTGGGATAAAATCGTGACAAAAACAATGACTTTCGCTTTCTTTCGTTCAAAATATGTTACCGTAATCGCTTTTCGAATGGTTTTCAGTTAAAAACTGTTGTATTACAATAATATTCTATCCTAATTCACTTGTGATGTAACAGTTTTTTAACTGAAAACGATTCGAAAAACACGTGTACCGTCTAGCTGATACGGCAGAGCCCTAGTCGCGGAGGCTGTGTGTATGCATCGGCCCTTCTTAAGCAGCTTTTAATTTTAGCGTACGTTGAAATTGTGTTTACCGGTATTTTCTTATTTTCTTGCTTCTTATTTTCCAGAAATATGACAAGTTTGTATATAATGCAATGTTACGGTACTTTTAATTTACAAGTATTCATTTTTAAAAATACAGAAGACACCAAACAAATACCAGTACTACGGTTATTTGCGTGACTCTCCCGCCAAAAAAGACAAAACAGCTGGTACTCTCCCCCAGCCCTACCAAAAATAGCCCAACGACATCTTTCTTGTTTATTCTCTTCCAATTTCTCACTTTAACTGGTACTTTTTACTTCATATTGCCTACATCAGATAAACTACAGTAATTGAGGTTAGACACTGTTATAAATTTGATAACCGGGTCCTGGCAGGTGCCGTTAGAACCACCTGACTACTAACAGTGTTGCAAGTCAGACAGCATTTTTTTAATCATCCATGTGCACGAGAAAGGATGGATGGATGAAGGCGGCATACAAATATGGCTTAAAAAAGTCTGGAACTTTAGACCAGGGGGACTGCGCAAAGAAAAAAGTCTTTGTGTGGGATATGTTTCGGTCACATCTTGTTGACAGTGTTACTGCTGGGGTTAGGAAGGAAAACACTGATACAGCTGTGATTCCTGGTGGATTAACAAGTCTTGTCCAACCACTGGATGTTTCCATAAACAAACCATTTAAAGATGCGGTAAGAGTGAAGTGGAACAACTGGATGATAGAAGGCGATAAGACATACACAAAGGGAGGCAACATTCAAGCTCCATCACTAGCACCATTATGTGAATGGATTGTAGAGGCCTGGGATGCAATCAGACCAGAAATTGTGGTGAAATCTTTTAAGAAATGTGGGATTTCGAATGCTCTTGATGGAACAGAAGACGACTTGTTGTGGGATTATGAGGCTAATGAGAGCGTGAATGAGGATGAAGATATTGATGATCCAATGGCTGATGATGGTGTTGATCCATATGACGATGCTGTTCAAGGAGAGGACTGGGAGGAGCTGTTTGGTGCTGCAGATGATAAGGAAAATGATTTTGATGGATTTTAATGAAAATATTCAGAAATATGGTATCGTAGTATTTATTCAAGTCAATTAGGATAGAATATTATTGTAATACAACAGTTTTTTAACTGAAAACCATTCGAAAAGCGATTACGGTAAAATCTTTTGAACGACGAAAGAAATTGAGTCATTGTTTTCATCACAATTTTATCCCACTTTCCACTGTAATATGTACGTCATTCCAGCAAAAATATTACTTTTCCAAATTTATTTCTGAGAATATATTCATTCAGTCACAGTTAAGGTAAAATATACTTGTGATGTAATATTTTAATGAAAATACGGTATCATAGTTTTCTTTTGTTTCAAATTTAATTAACAAAGATTGATGTTTCAAATGTAATGAACAAAAATTTATGCACAGTATCTACAGTATAAATAAACTTTAATAAATGAATACTTTGTTTTACATCGTCCTGTGCTACCATACCATGGATTTGGCTACTTTGGACTTGCTATGATGACGCAAGAGATCTGCCCTGGCAACTATACCGACACTCACAGCTGGTGGTGCGTTGGTGCACCGTTTCCATTGTTTACTGGTAGTTACTGGTAAATATTTTTCAACCTGACGAAACTATTACCCGTTTAGAGGTCGACCCCCAATTTTTTGCCAAATAATTTGGTCTTAAAAACTTGAACTACACACAGGTTTATACGGTAAATAAGGACATGGGGGGGGGGGGGCAGCAAAAATACGCGGATTTTTAGCATCCACGGGTATCTCTGTTACGTAACCCCCGCGTATGTTAAGGGACGACTGTACTCTCCAAAATGGCTTTTATTTATTAATATATGTATATATTTTTTTTATGGTTATGTGATTTCTCAGTCTTCATTTTTGTAGAAAGGCATCATTTGAATAAATATTTGACAATATATTAGCCTCGAATAGCACTCGGGAAAAAATATCTCTGCAATTTCTGGTCATTCTGCGGGCTCCAGACAGCAAGTGATAGGCGCATTAGATAAATTTCTAGCAATACCGAGAGTGTTAAGAAGAAAATTATCCAAATTATGGAAACTAAAAGATAAGCGGTTGGTTAGTAGGAACTTAATGGTGGGAATCACTGTACTGTTAGCACCATGTCCAATGTGAGGGGTGTTTGGCCAAGTGGATACAGCCTTTGCCTCCCATCCAAAAGGTTACTGGTTTGTACCCAGGGCACCCCCAATTTACCCAGCAGTGGTTGGGGGAAGTCCATTACTTCATTCCTGCACATTGGCTCCTAGTCATCGCCTTATTTTTACTCTCTTTTTAATGGAACTAAAAGACTACACTGATGGCCTGTATGGGGTTTGGAAGTTTTTAAGATTACCAGTTGCATCTTTTTCCATTACAGATAATTATTAATACATTGGGCAACCTTCCTTTAGGGTGTAATGTAATATTAGCAGTTGGAATACTGTACTGTACTTATTGCTACCACCACTGCCTGATTTAGCTGGTTTCAGTTATTTTAGCTGCATAGTGAAGGATGGCTGGCAATAAGTGAAGGGTTGGTGTAAAATCCTTTTATGACCAAGCCCAAAACTAGGTAGCTCAGAAACTCCTCATATGGGCTTTTGTTGAAGTCTCCCAGGAATGAATTGGAATTGAGGCTTGGAAGACCAGTACCAGTACTGTATGACTGACCTAAAATAAAGATTTCTCTTATGTTATACCTGTATATTCATTCGATTTCCACCCTCCATCATCTGTGAGAGAAATCCCTTTGTTGGTGATTACCTCTTTTTAGGGTTAAAGTTACAGTACAGCAGGTTTACTAGTTGTTTAGATTAGTTCCAGCCAATATTATCAAGGTTTCCAGATCCTCAAATCACTGGCTTTGTGAATTTATAGTGCCTAGTTCTAGGCCTGGCCATATAAAGATATATCAGGATCAGATCTTCATTTTTGTGTACTATTGTATAAAGAAGCTGTTCTTTGGCTATTTTTCTGTGACAGCCATAGTGTCTTGTGAAGTTTGTTATTAAAGGTACAGCTGTCTGTGGCATCTGAATTTTTTCAACTCGCTTGAATTTTCAATAGTTACTGGGTATTATTTTTAGTCTTACTGTTTAATTAAAGAAAAATTGCTTCATACTGTAGATGTAAAAATTAGAAAGCTCTTAAAATTTTCTTCTTGTAAAGACTTGTTAAATTTAAGGTTGTAGAGTATACTGACAGGACTTTTTTTTTTGTCCATGAGCTGATTTTAGTATCATACATGCTGGCAATCTCTTGTTATTTTGATAGTTCCTAATAACTTTGCAACATTATTTCAGACCAGAAGCAGAACAGAGGGGAATAAGCCAGCGGTATTAAGCACCCTGATAGGTTACTAGTGTTCCCCTGGCTTGCTGTGTGTTATTAATGGGGGTAGCTTACATCCTACACACACTTAACACTTCTCTTTAATATTATCTGGTTCACACAAGTACAAATGAAGTGAAAGATGTAGGGTACCAGTACATTACCAAATCACCACTGTTTCTTGGGGACAACATTCTTTAACCTTCAGCATGTTTACTCATACTTAATATGAATATTTTATGTACAGTATAATCTATGCCCTACTATTTCCAAAATGTTGGAAAATTACCGAATTTGGTTTGTTTCTGGTCCCAAGCCTCTCAGATAATCAATATACCATTACAGTCAACCCTCTCTTTACGCGGTCCCACATTCCGCATTTCCACGTTAATGCGGTACCCTGCTGAAACAGGAATGCTCGCATTCCGCGGTGCGTGTACCCCTTTACGCGGAGAGCGGCTGGCGAGCCGCACCATTTTTGGATACAAACCTCCCGCCCTCTCCTGCCATCCACCATGTTGTGTAAGTGGCGCGAACATGGTGCGCACAAGGTCGCCCAGTCATCAAAACATTACCGAGTTCTTCACCTGCCACCCACCACAGCCGGCCCAAGTCAGTGATAGTGATAATTATAGTGAGTATATGGACTTTGAGGGGTTTGACAAAGAGGCCCTGCAAGCCTCTGTGGTGGATAGTGATACAATTGATAAAAGTGATACAGGTGAGGGCCAATAATCTGCCCTCTGCCTCGGAACCAACCGCCCATCCCCGTGTGCCCAGCCATCTTTTCTACTAATGTAAGTGTTAAAAAACCTAATATTATTGATATTTCTCTTAATTATTAATTGTGTGTGCATACAATCATAAAGTTAAGATAATATTTTTACTACAACATGGTTGTGTGTCGTCAAAAAGTGGAGTTTGGGGGTCGGCCTGGTCTCTTATTTCAATTAATCCCATATGTTATGTTGTTCACTTTACGCATTTCTCACTTTCCGCGGTACCCTGTGGGTTGAATTGACTGCGTAAAGTGAGGGTTGACTGTACTGTGTAAACATTTTAGTGGTATTAAGATGTTTCATAATCATCAGGAACACAATACATATACAAAGCTAAATTATTCTCTACAAAACCAAGATTGTTCAGTAGCCAACCCCATATTATCTAAAATAGTACAACTAAGATGAGCTGGAATTGCCAAAATTATTTCTAAGAGGTAGAAATATTCAATATAGCTAAATAGGAGAAATGTTTCTAACGTCTCTATGGTAATATAGTAGGTAACGGGTAAGTGGAGCCACAACACAACAAACACACCAGCCACCTCTGTTATGTGATTGTGGGATTGTTTTTCAGTGTCAGTTAGTTGTGATATTCATTGCTGTAATGCAGTTTGGATGGAATAAGGAAAATGCATGATGAACTTAACCCTGCACTTATTGAAGCTAAATGACCCATATTCTGGGGTTGGCTGATTTAAACCAAATGGCTTAAAAAATTAAAAACATTGTCTTTGTTGTTTTGTTTTTAGTCTATTCCTGTTTTGTTGGTTTTATTACTTACAGACGATTTGATGGAAAGGGCATGTGATATTATGATAGGGTGAACACAAAAGTACTCTGGGAGGGATTACAAGTGTATGGGGTGGGAGGAAGGCTGTTAACCCTTAGGCCCCGGGTGACGTTCCAGAACGTCCGCATATTCCCGACACTGTAATTATTTTTGGAAAAGTTGATTTTTCTCAATTTATCCCGGGGGGGGGGGGGGGGGGGGGGGGGTGGCGCCAGCAGCACCCTAACCCAGGCTTGAGGGTTAAATGCATTAAAAACATTCTATGAAAAGAGCCACAGTAAGGGCAACTGTAAGAGTAAATGGGAAAGAAAAGGAAACATTTGAAGTACCTAAATGTGGATGTTGGACAGGGATGTATTGTGTCCCCGTGGTGAACTGTTACACACTGGTGAAGGTGGTGATCATAAACCTTCTTACAGGGCTGTACACATTTCAAATCCTGAGAGCCAAGTTCCCACTGCTCGGTTTAACTAATATGTTCAGATCTTGTATTATACGGGTTGAGGGGAACCAAGTTAACGCTGCCCATCTCTCTCTCCAACTGTACTTAAATGAATTCTTTAAAATTTTCAATTGTAAAAGTAGAATTTATGAAGATGAACTTAAACATAGGTTTGCCATGAAGCAAGTAGGATGAGTTTGGATGACTGACCAAAGCTTGTGTTTTTCAAATTTGGCCTTTTAACAGTTTTTTGTTTTAGCTGGAAAAGAGTAGAAATGATTGCTAAATCATCCTGAATGTAATGTTTATAATTAATAACATATTAAAAAGATATAAAAAGGCTACAAATACTTTAAAGTTATTAAAACCTATTTTTTTAACAATGTTTTTTGCCAACTCTGTTTTTCAAGGTCACTTTTTGTGTTAATGTGTAATTCTGGATGTACTTAAGTATTACTTTATTACTTGTCCAAATGACATCTCAAAAATTTTAATTACTGTACAGGGGGGGGCCCCCCAATTCGCAGGGGATAGGTTCTCAAAATGACTACGAATCGCCAAATCCGCGAATAACATTTGCTGGCCTGGGGGGGGGGGGGCGCTTTTGTACTTGTGTACCCTCAAGTCCGGCTTTAATAAATAAAGCATAAAGCATGGACTTATACAGAAGAATTGTATTTTTCTGAGATGGACAGACTGTGTAGGTGAATTATAATAAAGGCCAGATGTGTCCCATTAGGTAATGCTGTAAGAGTAATTGCGAATTTTCCATAGTTGAAGTGGTTTCATGCCTGATGGACTTGATGGCTGAGCATGGTGTGCACTATGAGTTGATGTGAAGTGTTTTGATTTAATAAGGAGGCTACAGATTCACTTTTGTGTACCTTGTGTGCACAGTGAGAATGTAAGCAAGTGTGGCACTGTGTTTTTGAGTGTTTCTGTTTATTGTATTAACTCTTTTCTTTCATTATCTATATATACTGTTCGAGTTTTGCACCTCTTTTCCCCTGTTATTTACCCTCTTTGAGGTTTATTTAGTCCTTGTTCAACTGCAAATAAAAGTGTTCAAGATTAAAGATGATAAATAGATTAATTGATAAAAAAATTGGTAAGTTTGCATTTTCACACCGTTCACTTTTAGCAAGTAAAAAATTTATTTTTTTAGTGTATTTGTCGATGGTAGTATTTTCTCCTAAAATCCTTGATACCCATATTTTCAACAACCACATTACCATGGTCATATCTCACATGCTGCTCACCAAAAAATGTTGCCTTTATGTTCTGTAAACCTGTCTTCTTGCATCTTCCCGATTTATCGTACCTGCAAATCTTGAATGTTGGAATAGCATTCCTATTTCTTTGTAAACCTTGTTGAATATTATATTGGTTTCAGAAAAATCATAGTTGCCATTTTCTTATTTTGGGTGTTGGTAGCTTCTAATGCTTTTTAGGATAAATAAAAAGGATCTTTTCATATTTGCTCATGTAGCCATACCCTCAGGGAAATTATTTCTTGTAGGCTGTGTTTTAGTATATGTATAGTCCTGTGCCAGGCAGTTTTGCCTAACCTGGTTATGTGGCAACTTCTGAGACACACTCATGAATACACATGTTGGAACTATACTGGGCCCATAGTTTAAGCGTTGCTCTATGGTTTCTTTAAAGGGTGCGTTTCATGCCTAGGTTGCCAGAGCTGTCAGGAACAAACCACTGAATACCATTAATAGTTATTTCAACATAAATTGAATGACGAGAACCAATGTATTTGTGAGCTCAGATGAAATACTTCCCCACACACACACGCCGTCTGCTAGATATCTTGATCATGTGAACAATCCATTCTATGGCGTGTTTATGTGCACATCCTCTTTGAACTACACCATGTATCGTTGATATGAGTTATCTTATGTGAGTGTCAGGAGGACAGGTATAAAAAATGCTGCATAAAGAGATACAGTACTTAATTTCAAGTCATAGTGGAGAGGGTTCCTGATAGGAAAGAGGGTTGGTGATGATTCCAGACAACAGGGTGGTGGGAAGGAAGTGCTCAAGTCAACTTTTCCTCTCATTCCTACTTATCATCAGCATCATGTTTTATTGGTAAGCTTTTAGTATAATCAAGTGCCACATTTGAGATACTAACACATTACACAGGGAACTAAAGAAATTTGAAAGAGAATGGAAAACACGATGTGGAAACCCCCCCCCCCCCCCCACCCGACTGATGGACGCACAAGCACACACATAGTTTAAATGTTGCTATGTTTTAGAGTAACTTGATGCAAACGACACGGCACAGAAGACACCATGTTGTAAACCACATTTACGGTCCCCTTCTCAATGCTTCCAATTCAGCCAGGGTGTGCTGCAGGAGTTGCTGCCTGGTCCTTTCCTGCTGTGGCTCCCACAAATTAACCATGTTAGCCCATACAGTCTCGATGGGGTTCAGATCACAGGCTTTACTCAGCCAGTCCAGCAGCTGGATGTGGTTTCTGTGTTTGGTGAAGCACTGCATTACTCTGCTGATGGTGTGGATAGGGTACAGTGGTCCCTCGGTTAACGAGCACAATCCGTTCCAGCAGGTTGCTCGTTAACCGAAAAACTTGTTAACCAAAACCATTGTTTCAATGGGTTTTTGGGTAATTGGTTCCAGCTCACCGAAAATTGCCTAAATTCAACAAAAAAGGTAGAAAAGTACACTTACTTTGAGGTGTGTATGTAGAAGGCTCCTTGATGATGATGATGATGGGAATTAGAATGAGGGTGGAGGAGAAGGGAGAAGAGAAGTCACCCCATGGCGCCATTTCACCCATAAAATTTTAGCTCTCTTGGTGTAATTCAAGATTATTTTCTTAAATCAACACTGCACTGCATTATATATTGTCAATATGTAAAATATATTTCAAAATGACCAATAATTTGCTTGGAAACACAGAAAAAAAGCATTTAGTTGAAGAGAGTCTCAAGTAAGATGTTACCTCCACTGAAGACAGAAAGAGACTAACGCCTGTCTGGTGTGTAAACAGGCTGGATGGCACGCCAGAAACTAGTTTCTTTACCTTCAATTATGTTCAATAATTGTTAAAATGACAAAAAAAGTTAATATTAAACTTTTAAAATTATTGAATAGTATAAACTTCTTGATATTTACTAAAATAGAAAGGAATTTAAGCCCTAAAACCGATTACTGTATTGGCGGACTAATACTACAGCTGGTGGACCGCCAAATGCAAGCGAAAACATGTTGACGTCGGCTCGTAAAAAACTCGTTAATCGAGGGATTGCTCGTTAACCCAAGTTAAGAATCTTATGGAAGGTAAATCGTTAACCGAGGGACCACTGTATTTGGTCCCGAGATGAATTGAAATGGGAGATAAAATCATTTGTCATACAGTTCATATTATTGCAAATATTGTTTTATAACAATATAAATTGTATTATAGAAATTATTCATAACATTACATGTATTTAGGAAAAATAATACTTTATCTGCATGAAAATTATGTGCTTTGGGTAAGGAAGGGTGTATGCTCAGACTGTTGGCAGCATGATCATCTCTTCCAAAATTTGCAGATATTTCTGTGTGGTGAATTTGTCATTTATCTTTTCCAACTCGCCCGCACTGTTGAGGTTGATCTAGCCCCACATGTTTATGGTCACATGGCTTCTTGATAAACTTGCTGCCTGTCATAACGGATGTTGCATATCAGGTCTCCAGCAGTGAATGTGGCCGTGGTTGGTAGAGTTGAAAGTTTTCATCCGAGAAAATAACTTGCCCAGAAGTCCAAGTCCTTCCCCACATACTGCTCAGGGAACTGTAGTCTCCCAACCTGGTGTTGTTCTTTGAACCTTTCCTTGACAGCAGGGACCATGTGGTGAATCCCAATCCCATGGAGTCATTGCTTAACTGTCCTAGCAGAGACCTCAAAATGCAGCCATTCCGTTGTGCCTTCCTCATTGGTGAAAGGGTGGTTGCAAATGTCTTCCACAATCCTAGCGTTGTTTGCTGCTCTAGTCAGTCTAGGCCATCCTGATTTGGAAAAATCTGTTAAATTACCAGACTCTTCAAACCTGTGTAACCAACACCACATTTTCGATCTGGAGACTCCCATCTGTCTTGCGATCTCACTGACACTTAACCCTCTGGGAAATATCGTGGTGTTGGTGTCCCATGGTTGTAGTTGGTGGAATGACCGAGCGGTTGCTGTATGACCACTTCATAGTCTCGAATAAGTTAAAGGTTGTGGTGAATGGCATGAACCGTCCCTAGAATCGTCATTTCCATATTACAATAAACTATCATGTGCAATATTATGAAACTGACATCATTAATAACATCACTAAAAGCAATAGGAGAGGGATAATTTACCCTCCACCACCAATCTCCATTATGAACCTCTCTACTACTATTATAGTGCTTTATATAATAACTGTTCTCCTGGCACTTACATAAGAGAAATCTTATCATTGATAAGTGGTGATGTTTTAAATGGAGGACCACATAGGCACGCTCTAGAATGGATTGTTCACCTAATTCAGGTGTTTAGCAGACACAGTATGTGTTCCTGTGTTACCTCTATTTTTTTTTTTTTATTGAAAGTGTGTTTGCAACATATAAGTAATTTCTTTCTCCCAAGACATACGTAATATTTTATATTCCTGTCATCATACTTACGTAATATGAGATGAAACAGTAACAGTTCACCACAAACATTTCATGTCCTTTTCTTTGTACTGTACATGGTTGTTTTACACGAATACAAGTATTACATAATTACATAAACCCAAAAAATGTGTTACAAAATTATTAAAACTAAAAAATATGGTGTGGTAGACATGTAAGATCGAGGAACAGTATTGTATTTTAGTTATATACTGACAGTGGCCATTGGTGAATTGTATAGTTCATAGAGGATATGCACAGAGAGACACCATATAATGGATTGTTCACATGTGTGTTCGTGCGTGTCACCGATGTTGCCACATAACCAGGTTTGGCAAAACTGCCTGGCACATGACATTTGTCCGGGACTGTACATCCTTTCTTGAATCAGATATTATATACAGTTGTGTGAAAGTATGTAGTTGGTAAATAATGATGTGTTGAGACTGAAAATTTGTGGGGTAAAATGAGAAGATTAGATTAAAAAGTAAATGTGATTGGTGTTGCTGGGAGTAGTTGGTTGTGGGATCCCTGGGAATTAAGTGCAGGCAGACGGGAATACTGTATGCATTTAAAATTGGATTATGGTGCCATTGAAGAAAATGCAGAAATTGTGATGAATTCTTTGGGTTTAAGTAGTGTTAAGATTGTGCTGAAATTTCGGAAGGGGGATAAAATGCTGTTTTGGTATGCTACATCTACTCTGATGATATTACAGTACACCAGTACCAGGAAAGTTGGATTGTATTTTTGTGTGTCTCGATAGATACAAATATACTGGAGTGTTTTCATATTACTCTAAAGTATTTCTAAAATTTCCATGCCATAGTTACTTGTGGCTAATGATACTGAAGGAGTAGTTACACTCTACACATTTATTAATTTTAACTACTGTATGTGAAATTGTTTACTAAATTTTTTAGTTATGCATTTGTAGGTACAGTACTGTATAAATAATTCAGCTGGGTATTAGCCTCACTCTCTTCCCACCAGTTAAGTCGGGGACCAGTGTATAAAGCCCGAAGAGTAAGAATGTACTGTATAACCTTTCTCTCTCTTCCTCTCAGTGATGAAGACTGCCAGTCACTGCCAGAAAATGGTGGCAACCGATTCTTCTCAGCTGTGTTTCAAAAGAGTCTCAAGAAAAAAAATGAGAAATCGGTTGACGGAAAGTTGAAGGCTAAAATGGCTTGGAGAAATGCAGTGATGAAGGTGGGTATATAACTGTCCATTTGGCACTGAGCATTGCTTCAGAGTTGAGATGACTCTGGAACTTTTTCAGTCTCATTTAAACATTGTAGGTTGTCATGCTGCCTTTGGGTATAGTACTGCAGTATTGGTTTTGGCTAACTTTCTGTCCAGCTCTGTTGTCTCTACTGTTATCTTGTGCAACAGTCGCTGAAGGTATACAGGTATTCCTTGGTTAACATGATTTGCACACCAAGATTCTGTTTTTATGCTTTTCACAAAATATGGTCCATTTCCATTTTAATACTGTCAATAAACAAACACATTTGGGTTGTTTCCTGGACAAAGTCTTTTTGTGTCCCCAACTCCCTACTACAACATTGTACAGTATTAATTTCTACCCCAACCACCATTCACCTTACATGCACCTTGTATTGACTCACTAAACTTTGCTCTTCTCTTGTGATTTACATGTAATATCCGTTGCAGCCATGAGTGCAAAGTGAGCATGAAGTGGCAGTAGTGCTTATGTGGCCAGATTGGAGGAAATTTATTTTGAAACAATGGATTCTTGAGCATTATAACTGTTTCTTTGGTTATTTTTGTAAATTCTCACCACCTCTTTTAGGCTCGAGCTCTTGGGGACCCATGGGAGAAGTTCCATCTGAACGAATACAAGACAGAGAAGGCCAAACGTCATCGGTACAATGCTATGCGACAGAGCTGGGTGGTTGATGAAGTTATGATGAAGATGGAGGACCACTCCTTCAACCATGGAGCTATGAGGGAGTGTTTCCGCATGTATGTTGTTTCTCTTTAGTTTTATAAGAGTAATAATTTGTCTCGGTGTAAGTTTTGTTCATAAGTCTCCATCCACTTTTATTTTCCAGACATAAAGTTTGAAAAATAGTAGTTAATGTTTGATTTTTATTTATATAAACCACCTTATTGTACCTCTTTAGGTTAAACCCAGTGCAGTATGTAATTGTCTCAATACACTAACTATGGTTATGCTTCAAGTTTTCGTTATTATTGTAGTTTGGTGATTGAATAGTTTCTCAGACAACACTGCATAATTTTTTTATATTCCAACAGTGATTTTATAAACACGGCTGTTTCCTCAGTGTGCATCCCAATCATATTAATAGCTACTGTATGTAATTTTTGATAATGCCAATAACATTAGATGTTCATGCATAGTCAGCATCTGAACTGATTAATGAAGACAAATCTCTTAAAATTATGGATCTTTCACCAAGAAGACTGAACTTTGATATTGTTTTGATAAAGTTGTTTAGCAATATTGTTCAAGAATGAATATGTAAAGTCGTGTCGCATGTTATGCTGGGGTTACGTTCTGAAGAGGGCGAGTAAATCCAAAACCGTGCATAATCGCCCCTTTAGGAGATTAACCTGCCAGGTCAACTCGATACAGTTTATTTCAGTCAAACCTGTCAAATACAACTAATCAATTTGCAAGAGGGAATTGAAGGCTCAGTGACATATCGGTTATGAATACATTTACCGTACCTAATACTATCACACAAATGAGTACATTATCTTAATAGTAACACAATATAAGATAGCGAATCTTGTCACTCTCTTGTTCACAATTCTTTTTAATACAGTAGCTAAGTCATTGATATTAAATGAAAGTAAACTAAGACATTCATAGAATATTACACTCAACAGGAAGAAACTCAGTAACTTCTCAAAGGATGACTGGGTGCGTGCACACAACTATGTGGCCAAACGCTACATGGATGAGGAAACTCCCAGGGAAACATACTTTGATGATGTTAAACTGCAGGTGAGTGTTATGGATGTATACTGTATGTGTTGAATGGTTTATTTAGACCTTTGGCTCATCCTTCTTTTAGAACTGCCCATGAGAGTATAGGAAGCCTTATGTTCCTCCCTAGCCTGGTCCATTCTCTTTTTATATAGATTTATATAATGAATTTATATTGAAAATAATTTAAACAAATATATTTTACTGCACAGAGGGTCCCTGGGTTATGAACGGTTCTGTTCCTGTGGACGTTCTTAAGTCGGATTTGTAAGTAAGTCGGAACACATGCTATGTGCATACTGTACTTACAGAACAATGTTTAAAATCCCACTATATCATAGCCTAAGTCCTTATATACATCTAACATCACTTAATTTAATGAAAAAGAAGAAATAGAATGACATAATACAGTAAATAAAATACTTTAAATATCAAGTGTAATCCCATTCATATTGGCGGGCGTTTGTAAGTCAGGAACCCCCTGTATTAGTGCTTAATAATAAATAATAATAATAAACGGTTTATTGAAAAAATTCTGCAGCCCGAAGGCTGAAAATATACATTGGACATAAATGACTTATTACATACATTGGTGGTTTAACAAAAGCCTTCATTAGAGAAAGGTAAAGGAACATACAGTGAACATACAGATTAATGTTTACAGTGGAGGTCACGTAGATCATGTACGGTGAGGTGTTGAACAGCAAACACGTAGTGTAGTAACTCCCTCCCAGATGGTGTTAGGAGGAACTCACTTGGTGTAGTAGTTCCCTCAGATGTTGTTATGAGGGACCTGGCGTGGTGTAGTAATTCCCTCGCTGATGGTGTTATGAGGGGCCTCACGTGGTGTAGTAATTCCCTCACAGATGGTGTTATGAGGGACCTCCCGTGGTGTAGTATTTGCCTCACAGATGGTGTTATGAGGGACCTCACGTGGTGTAGTAATTACCTCACAGATGGTGTTATGAGGGGCCTCACGTGGTGTAGTAACTCCCTCACAGATGGTGTTATGAGGGGCATCACGTGGTGTAGTAATTCCCTCACAGATGGTGTTATGAGGGGCCTGACGTGGTATAGTAATTCCCTCACAGATGGTGTTATGAGGGACCTCACGTGGTGTAGTAATTCCCTCACAGATGGTGTGACGAGGGACTTGACGTGGTGTAGTAATCCCTCAGATATGGTGTTATGAGGGACATGTGGTGTAGTAATTCCTTCACAGATGGTGTTATATGAGTGAGGTTTGGTCCCAGGCCTTCCTATCGTAGACGGATTAACACATCGGTGGTTGTTGTTGGGTCTTAGATGAAATATGACTATTTAACAGTTAATCACCTCCATAAGCTCATTGTGTTAGTTGTCACATCTTCCTGTAAGCATTGTCAGCTGCCACACCGAATCTAGTCAGCAGTAGACAATGTTCCCAAATACAGTACAGTATTGGGGAAAAAGCCGTCCGTTATTGGGAATGTCAGTTATTGAGAGGGTTAATCACAACAGTGAGGACATTCTGTATATCACATGAGTTTTTTTAATTTATTTGTCCACCATTTATACTGTAGTATAGTCTAGACATATATGAGGTAACTGCAGGCTGTTTAATGACAATAGATCCCTGATATAACATGATTACACTCAACGCCTTCCATACAGCACATCATCCTAAATTACTTCCTCTTTTTTTGTTTGTTAATTTAATTCGGTCAAATTTGATTTTACGTGGAGCAAACCCAGGGCTCAGCCATGGAACAAGAACAAGAAATATGAAAGATGTCAGAACTCATGTTAAAAGTTGAGATTAACTCCAAACAAAAGCTTTTGAGATTATTTTAAACATAAAAAAATAAAATTACAAAAAATTATGAAATTTCCAAAAATATTCAGGTTTATTTCATCTTTTGTTCATTTTTGATATGTGCAATTTGAAATTTGTTGGAAAAGGGCTTATCTTGTGCTCACTAAATCGTTTAACTTTGAACCACATCATTCATATAGAATTTTTGGTGTTAATAAATCACAAGTTTAACTTCAAAATTTTTTTTAATGAACTCTTTTATTACTTTTATTAGGGAGTACCTGTACCGGTGTTTACCTTTACTAATCAAATAAGAATAATCTCACCTTTCACATGGGTGAATATATATTGTACAGGATAAAATAACCCCCAGGCAAGGGGGAGTAATTGCCAGGGATTTTCTCCTCTGTGTGTGTGTGATAAATAATAATTGGAAAATCCTCTCACAAATGATCAGAAAAAATTTATTAAAAATGTGACAGTCTGCCTTCAAGTCCGTGCTTTATTAATAAAGGACTGACTTGACGGCAGACTCATATTTTTAATAAATTTTTTCGGATTATTTGTGAGAGGATTTTCCAATTATTATTTATTTGCGTGTGTGTGTGTGTCTACACACACACACACACACACACACAGTAATTACATGTAAAAGAAATAATTGTTCTTAGAGCAAACACATATAGGGAATATATATTTCTTTGTACACAAATAAAAATGTACTCCTCCTCCCCCCCCCCCCCCCCCCCCACCCACCTCCCTCACTGGTCAGTAAATGTTATTCGCGGATTTGGCGATTCGTTGCCATTTTGAGAACCTAACCCCCACAAACTTAGGGGAGCCTGTGCACTGTATATTGAGCAAAACATTTTCCAGGCACTGACATTTTGGCTATGATAGAAAAGGAAATTATTTGATTAAAACTTAAAAATTTCATCATTACACACACAGTATAAATTATATCCTACAGTGGTCTAACCATTACTTATAATGAACTAGGAAAGTTTTCCAATGAAATGATTATACAGTAGTACCCCGATATACGCGGTCAATTGAACCTACAGGGTACCGCGTTAAGTGAAATCCGCGTAAATGGAACAACAGAAGATATGGGATTAATTCCAATAGAGACTGGCCCGACCCCCAAACTCTACTTTTTCCGACACAATACCTATGTTCTAGTAAAAATAACATCTTAATTTTATGATGGTACATGCACACAATTAATACTTAAGAGAAAAAGAGAAATACAGTCGCCAAGTTAATGTCCATTCAATTAATGGACTCAACTCTCTCCCCCTCTTCTCACACTACACTCGCTGGCTCTTCCCTCTCTGAGAAATTTTGGGGGGAAAACCACTAGATTTTAATAAATAATACCTCAAACTAAAGTTAGGATAATATAATTGACATTGCTGGATTCCTTGTAAGACCAGGAATGTTTTGAATATAAATGTCATATATTTTTCACAAAAGATAACATATTTACTCAGAGTAAACATTATATCTAAAATTTGTATGTCTAATGCAAAATCTATGATGTTTATATTCAAAATGATCATCATATTGTAAGAATTCCAGCAATGTAAATTATATTCTGGCCGGGTAATTTGTATGAATTTTATGAGCTAAATAAAAAAAATAAAAAATATTATACAGTGGGGTATGCTATAACGAATCTAATTGGTTCTAGAACCTTGTTCGTTATAGCATTCGTTCGTTATAGGATTAATCCGTTCTAGGCCCCCAAATACAACCACTTAACACTGAAAAATATAATATAAAATTGTAAAAATTGCAAAAAAGTGCATAAATATGCATCTAAACCCCTGAAATAAAGAATATCATTAATACTTGTAATAAAAAAACAATAAATTAGTAAAAAAAAAAAAAAAAAAAAAAAATTTAAATAATGTTCGTTGTAGGAGTTTTGTTCGTTATAGCATTCTCAATTTTATAGGTAAAACCGTTCGTTATAGGAATATTCGTAGTAGGATCCGTTCGTTATAGGAATATTCGTAGTAGGATCCGTTCGTTATAGCATACCCCATTGTACTTCACCGCGAATATATGAGTAGATGAACCGCGTTAAGTGAAAGTTCGGTTCTGGTGAGGCACCGCGTATATGAGAAATCGCGTTAAGTGAAACCTCGTAAAGCGGGATAATACTGTACTGTATTCATGAATACATTACTCTTTTCAGATGGATGCCAAGTTGTGGGGAGAAGAATACAACAGACACAACCCACCGAAGAAGGTATAGTACGTTGTTAGTATAGTGAACCCTTGCCATTCATGAGGGTTAGGTTCCAAGAAATGGCGCAAATTTGAAAATACACAAATATCAACTTATATACCTTATATACTTGTGTATAGTTCGAGTGTTTAAGACCAAATTTTTAGGCAAAAAATTGGGTGTCGTTCTATACATGCGTAATAGTTTTGTTAGGTTGAACCCGTGCATGATGGGAAGGGCGAGGAGCAACTTTTAGCTTCAGACATGAAAAATATTTACCATTTACTGCCAGTAAACAATGGAAACGTAAAATATGTACCAATTAGTAATGAAAAGTTGTGCAGTTCCTTCAGCAAATGAAGCTCACCAACTTACAATAGGCTAAATTACCTTACAACGTGCTTTCAGTAGCCTATGTTGAAGTTCTTAGCTCAGGCTAATTTATCAGGTCATGTACGGTATCACAGTTCT
This sequence comes from Homarus gammarus, assembly GCA_958450375.1. Taxonomy (NCBI): domain Eukaryota; kingdom Metazoa; phylum Arthropoda; class Malacostraca; order Decapoda; family Nephropidae; genus Homarus; species Homarus gammarus. The sequence continues at coordinate 466,141 of CAUDMG010001998.1, forward strand.
CATTGATCTACAAAAAATACCGGTAATAAAAACCTTTTCGATATTTCACACTTAATATAATACCCGGTAATCTACTTCAACCTCCTATTGTTTACAACGATGCATCACGCACCACCAGCTGTATCAGCTAGACGGTACACGTGTTTTTCGAATCGTTATCAGTTAAAAAACTATTACATCACACGTATATTTTACCTAAACTGCGCCTGAATGAATATATTCTCGGAAATAAATAGTGGTTTTGCTGAAACGTGATGTATTTTAATGTAAAATAGGATAAAATACATGACGAAAACAAAAGATTTTACCTAACCTTCCGATGTTCAAGAGAAGTTACTCGTTTTTTTAATAGTTTTTGGTTCAAATATTGTTATATTACAATGGTATTCTATTCATACTGTGCTTGATATAATGCATTCACGGAAATGTAATATTTTTGCTGAAATGACATACGTATTACAGTGGAAAGTGGGATAAAATCGTGACGAAAGCAATGACTTTCGCTTTCTTTTGTTCAAAAGATGTTACCGTAATCACTTTTCGAATGATTTTCAGTTAAAAAACTTTTGTATTACGATATTATTCTATCCTAATTGACTTGAATAAATACTACAATACCATATTTCTGAATATTTTCGTTAAAATCCATCAAAATCATTTTCCTTGTCATCGTCTGCAGCACCAAACAGCTCCTCCCAGTCCTCTCCTTGAACAGGGCTAGAGGGTACGTGTTTTTCGAATCGTTTTCAGTTAAAAAACTATTACATCACACGTATATTTTACCTAAACTGCGCCTGAATGAATATATTCTCGGAAATAAATAGTAGTTTTGCTGAAACGTAATGTATTTCAATGTAAAATAGGATAAAATACATGAACTTTACCTAAGCTTCTGTTCTTGAGATGTTGCTCATTTTTTTAAGAGTTTTCGGTTAAAATTCTGTTATATTACAATGATATTCTATTCATACTGTGCTTGATATAATACATTCACGGAAATGTAATATTTTTGCTGAAATTACGTACGTATTAAAGTGGAAAGTGGGATAAAATCATGACGAAAACAATGACTTTCGCTTTCTTTTGTTCAAAAAATTTTGTACCGTAAGCGCTTTTCGAATGGTTTAGTTAAAAAATTGTTGTATTACAATAATATCCTATCCTAATTGACTTGAACAAATACTTGAATGGAAATATACAATATTTTTGTTGAAACTACCTGCGTTTCAGTGTAAAGTGTCGTAATAATAAATGGTAAACAATTTGCCTTCGGCACTCGTGTTTCATGCACGGCGAGCCTCAGTTTATAGGACGTAGAGCGTTTTTAGTGAAGGTTTTGTTGTTCCATTACCCTCAAAAACATGGGTCGAACTATAAACGAGGAATATCGTAAATTAACGATTTCTTGGTAAAAAAGTCAGGGTCGACCTATAAACGAGGGTGGTTATAGACCAGTATATACGGTAATACCTTAGTGTACTAATATATACCTATACTGTACTGTGTATGAGAAACTTAAGTCACCAATACTTACATTCGTATGTGGAAGTTTTGAGTTTGATGAAGTGGTGCACTGTACAATGGGAGACACCTGGTTACTGAAGCATAGGGAGATCACCAGGTGGTTGGTGGAGAGGAGTGCGACTGGGAGGAGGAGGGTGAAGCGGTGGTGGTAGTAGCTGGATATTTCTTGAAAAACATCGTGATTGGTAGTTGTTTCTTCTTTGCTTTGAGGTCTTTCAACATTTCCTGGTAGGGAAACAATACCTAGTTGATTCCTCGGACCATCTTAAGGCTCCGTTCCATGGAAGGGTTGTGGTCAACAATGAAATCAGTTACCTGTTGAAATAGTTCACCAATATTGTCCAAGCTCCAACCTTCTTGTTGCAATTCCATAATTTCTTCCTCTTCATCTTCCTTGGCACTTTTAACCAACTTTTCCAAATCCTCTTCTGTCATTTCCTCTCCATGCCCATCAACCAGCTCTTCCACGTCTTCAGCAGCCATGTCCACCACCCAACTGACGTGCAACACTTACAGTGTCATTCACATTCTTTACTATGGATGGAAATCCCTGGAAGTTATTCACACACTCAGGCCATAAGGTGTGCCAACAAGCATTCACTGTCTCTGGTTTGAGTTCGTTGAATACTTCACTGATGTTGGTAATGCAGTCCGCAATGCTGTACTCCTTCCAACACTTGCTAACATCAAGGTCAGGGTCTGCATTCATGGCAGTACGGATACGACCAAAAGAGCGTCGGGTGTAATATGTCTTTAACCCTAGAACACAAACCCTATTTTTGCGCCACACCATCACAAAACCCGGGTGAAATTTACCCATTTTTTTTTATTAAAAAAAACACACTTAGAATCATTATTTATTAAATCTGTAAAAATACATTGAAAATCTAGTTCTTCTTCTTTCATTTGACCTAAAGAATATATTACTTATCCTAAAACTTATACTGTAGTGGCGACTTAGAAACATTTACTAAAATTACGTAGAAGCACTATATGACTAATCCTTAAAATCTATGGACGAGAAACTACTGGCGCGGAGGACTTGAGGTTTGGTGAGGACACTCCCAGGACGTGAGGGCCTCACCTGGTGGAGCCACAACTCTTAACTCCCACTACGAACTGTATGGGAGACACACAAAAAAGGGTATTTTTTTAGTGAAAAAAATGCCCTTCTCTCTGGCAGCCACTGAAGATGAGCACCCTAAGTAATGCCCGGATCTCTGCTGGGTCTGTTTTTGTGTGGGTTGCAGTCTGCCAGGCATACTTGGCAGCCAGCTCCTCAATTTTCTTGTTCGTCCATCGAACAATGATGACAATTATTTTTTGTTCGAAGAACAACAAGAAGGCCTTGATAGGAGTGTCTGTGCTCTGTTCCTCAGGTGTTGGCCGACAGCTCCACCGGAAACCACGTGTGCTGGCGATCGTACTGGTATTGAAATCCACAATTTCCGGTGGGTCGTCTGCATCAAGGAAATGCCTCATTCCCCTGCGGCGAGCACGGGTAGTGGGGGTGGCAGCAGCAGGTGCAGCAGCAGGAGAGGCAGCAGGTGCAGCAGCAGGGGCAGTAGCAGGAGAGGCAGCAGGGGCAGCAGCAAGGGATGCGTCAGGGGCAGCAGATGTTGAGGCTTCAGGGGCAGCAGCAAGGGAGGCAGCAGGGGCAGCAGATGTTGAGGCTTCAGGGGCAGCAGCAAGGGAGGTGTCAGGGGCAGCAGATGTTGAGGCTTCAGGGGCAGCAGCAAGGGAGGTGTCAGGGGCAGCAGATGTTGAGGGAGCTGGGCCAGCAGAGTTTGAGGCAGCTGGGGGTTTCCTAAGGGTAGATGTGTACCTGGGTTTTTTCCACCTAGGCTTACCATTGTCATCATCACTTTCATCGTCCGGGTCAGGCACATAATCAGCATCAATGTCACTATCATATAACTCATCACATTCTAAATCATCAACCTCACCCTCATCATCACTCACAGTGTCACTGTCCTCACTGCTAGGCACTGACAAGGCACCTGTTGTGTTCATCAGATAGTCTAATTCTTTGTCAGTGTAGTATTTCATTGGTTTCTTAGCCATGTTGCAATTAGAGTTCACTTTAGTGCCCCTGAAATAGCAATAAACACGACCTGCAAAGGAGAACGACATAAATAATAATTCACAAATAGTACACCAAAACAAACGTCGGGAGTTTTCCGCCCGCTCCGAAAGTCACTATGTGTATTGCAAATGTTGGGTGGAAAACTCCCGTTTTCGACTCTACGGAAAAAACCCAGGCAGAGAGCTGGACAGCACACTCACCCTCGATCACACCACAAAGAGGACTTGGGTATTGGCCACCACGCGGTCCTAGCCCCACGCTCCTTGCGGGTATCACGTGACACCCCGGAGCGTCGGGTGGAAAACTCCCGGGGTTTGTGTTCTAGGGTTAAGGTGCGTATTACACCTTGATCGAGAGGCTGAATAAGAGCAGTGGCTAAACTGCAAACTTTCTGGGTGGCCTGGTGCATTGTCTAATAACACTTTGAATTCCATCTTCTTGGAAGACAGACATTTTTCCACTTCCGGGACAGAGCATTTATGGAACCAATCCAGGAGTGCTTGCACAGTTACCCATGTCTTTTTGTTAGACTGTCAAAAAACTGGCAAAAGGATCTTGTTTTTCCCTTTAAATACCTTGAGTATGGTGATTGGTAAAGCAAGCCAGATTTGATCATGTGGCCAGCTGCATTGTCACAGAAGATGAGCGTCACTCTGTCCTTTGCTGCCTTGAACCCAGGGGCACGCCTCTCCTGCTTGTTTATGTATATTCTACCAGGTATTTTCTTCCAATATAGACTGGATTCATCAGCATTAAACACTTGCTCTGGTCTATAGCCTTTCTCTTCTATTATTTTCTATAGCTTGGCTTGAAATGCGTGTACAGTTGTGTGGTCAACTGATGTGGTCTCCCCAGTCAGCTTCACATAATGGAGAGAGAATCTTTTCTTAAAATTCTCGAACCACCCTTTACTGGCACTAAAAGTTGGTTCGGTTGCTGCAGTAGCCCCTTCACCACCTGTTGACTCATAAAAAATTAGCATAAAGACTTTTAGCCTTCTCACGAATTATTGTATATTGTTGTTGATCGGAACATTTTTGTGGTGCTGGTCCTCAACCCAAATGTTCAGTGCTTTTTCAGTTTTCACTATGTTCTTGTCACGAACAACATGCACCACTTTAGCACTTGCAGGAGCACTCACTTGAACAGTATCACGAATTGCGTGTTCATTTTTCTTGATACTGCACTGTGGATTTGTTCACACCAAACAACCGACCAGCTGCGGCAACACTCATCCCCTCCTTTAATTTGTCTAATAATTCAACTTTCTTTGTCAGGGTCATCACTGACTTTTGCCTTTTATGTTTCACTTCACTTGCATTGAGACCAGGTAGTCTTTTAGGGGCCATTTTCACAAAGAAACACTAAAGTTTTGAGAGTACGACACGACATGCTAGGTCACAGGTACTGGGTGAGCTCGAACAGAGGGAGATTAGACGCTATGGGCACGTGGGGTGACTCGTTGCGGTGCGAGAAAAAGCTCGCAAGCTCGCCACCAGAGCCGCCAGCTGCTTACTGCGAATCTGCGAAATCGCGAATGGCATGGGTCTACTGTAACGAAAAAATCTTGAAAGTTACGGCGAGCAAGCTGTTAGGTGATGAAATCACGAATTAGATAACAGTAAATTATATTTATTTATGTATTCCTGTAAATCTAAGTTTTCTTTTCATTTTTTTGCAGGTAGACATATTCCAAATGGCTGTCATTGAAATGGTGGAGAGAGATGGAAGCCCCTTGTTTCATCTTGAACACTTCATTGAAGGTCATTATGTCAAGTACAATTCCAACTCTGGTTTTGTGCGCTCAGAGGCTATTCGCATGACACCTCAGGCATTCTCCCATTTCACCTTTGAGAAGTATGTATTATAACCAATGAGAAATTTAGATGTACAGCTGGGGACAAAATTCCTTGGACACGTGGCAGTATCTGGCAGGTAACTACTTGAGGATCATTGAGTGAAGGGGATTGGAAATTTAGCATATTTATTCAGATTTATTTTTGTATTGAGTGTTTTTTCTTATTTTGTGGTTCCAACAAATTACGTACCTGGAATGAAAAGCAGCGTTATGAGATGCACAAAACAATCATATATAATGTATGACCCGGAATTAGATGCCATATACTGTATTGCCAAGTGGTCAGGGAATATTGTCTGCAACTGTACACAACTCATATGAGTTATAAAGTGTTTTTGTAAACATTTTCAAAATAGTGTTGGAAAAGTGTAATACAGGATATTTCTGCTAAAAATTTTCTCATCAAAATATTAATTAAATACTTTAAATAGATTATTATAAGTTAAAATAAATAACTGGATTTAGAATGTACAATAAGTCAATAAGATAACATCAACCCAAGATGGTTTAGTTACTTAGTAGAGGCTGGCTGGGGTGGGGAGCCATTGAGTCGAAGCTACAGGATTGCCTGCCTCGTCATCTATGGATGGACATTTCCTCGTCTAATTGTACAGTTCCTTGTGCCAGTTAATGCCATTTGTTTGCAGTTCAAAGTTTACTGTTGTTACCAAATAGGGCCCAGTTTCCATCAGTCTTTCACCTCGTTCTGCATATTTTATGAAGTATAATTTTGTCTCCTGCATAAGTGTATGATGTTTCTATACTGCATCATCATCACCACTCTTTTCATTCTCAGATATTACTGGGAGTAAAAAATTATATATAAAAGTACATTAAAGTAGCAGAAAACAGAGTGAGGCACGTGTTAGTCACAACACAACAAAGGATGGTGACAAACACAATTTTTTACTTTGTTTTATTTGGATATTGTTTGTTAGTGTGCAGGTTTGTAAGTAGGGGACTCTCTGTGCTTGTGTTCTTTGGTACCTGATTTTATCTTAGTCTTTTTATTTTTATTAATGACTTTTTTTGGCATCTTTATTTTATTCTAGAGACATTTTCTTCTTGTCTTTACAGGTCTGGACATAAACTAATTGTAGTGGACATCCAGGGTGTTGGTGATTTATACACAGATCCACAGATTCATACTAGCCATGGTGAGATGTGACTTTTTCATTACTTACACTGTTTACTGTTTGTAGATGAAGCATTATTACTTGGATTCTTTTATGTGGTTCATCCTTTACAAATCCATTTTAAAGTCTCACATATTCCGACTTTGCAGAATTTTGATTGTTTTATTTTCGTGTCAGTCGAGTATTATTAGTACAGTACATATTTCTTTCACCTCTTACACTGTCTCACCATGGTATAAATCTTTGCCTCTTCTTATTTTTAGATTTTATACCTTTAGCTAATCAGCATTTTCTTAATCTTCCGTTTCTTATGTTTGTAGCTTCTTGTTCATTCTTAACCTCACTTCTCAGTTTCTCCTTCCCTTGTTCCCTTCATCTCACACCATCTTTTATTCTTCATTATCCCAGAAAAGCAACCCTAAATATTAAAATCCACTTGTGTTAAAATCTAAGTACAGTACTGTAGTTATGTACAGGTATCCGTCGTTTAGTGATCGGGATGCGTTCCTGAAAAACAGATTGCTAAGTGAATTGATTGCTTAACAGACAGAAACGAAAAATAATGTTGTAAACAAGGGATAACAGGAAATAATATCCATGGAGATGGCACGTAATTGTGTAGCTGAGTCACCGATTGACCAACTCGCCACCCAGTAGCATTCAGAGTGGGTGAGGCTGAGCTGTGAGCAATGTTATTGTTCAACTCATTATTTCTGGTAAAAATATGTAATTTTCTTAATTTTTTTTGCTCTTTTACATGCACACACAAATGTTCAAACAGAATGTGCAAAAAATTAAAAATTAAATAATAATTATCATAAGGTCGGCACTTTGCCGACAGAGCTGAGGAGGGGGAGAGGCAAGGGGTTCTTTCAGCTGTTGCTGTCTTGTGCCAGATAGTGAAACGAGGGAAAAGACTTATAATTTGCTATAATATTAAACTACAGTACACTACAGTAAAGTAACACTCACCAAGTCCACGTTAGATGCAAAGTCATCATGTGTCCTCTTCAAGGCTGGAGGATTACTGTTGCTAGGGCCGTCAATCACTTTCACCACTCTTGTGACACCCGATGTTAAGCTTCACCCCCAAGCTCAAGGACTTGGGGTGAGCTTGGCCTTCCCTGATGAGTAAGGCGAAACGGCAGTAGTAAGTCCTCGCTTAACGTTGTGGTTGCGTTCCTGAAAACCGCAACGTTGACAGAATAAATTTTCCCCTTAAGAAATAGATAAAATACAAGAGTTATGTTCCCCATCCTCCCTTTACCCCATGAAATATATTACATATACAGAAATTCAATGGCATTTTCAAAGAAAATAGTACACTGTATATATTATACATCCAAAAAGATCAATAAACTAAATCATTTTGTATTGCACTCACTGATGGGCGGAGGTGGTGGAGCGAGTGTGTGATCGGTAGTGGAGCAGAGGAGGAGGAGGGTGGCTCCTCCCCTCGGTTTAAAACCTCCATTTTCGTAGCAAGGCTAATGGTCATACGTTGCTTCTTCATAACAATAGCATCAGTAGCACTTGATGGGCGCTTGGAAGCCATTTTGAATGGTTAGAATAAAGTACAATTATGAGCAAAAACACTTAAACACGCACCAACGCTTTGGTGGTTTAGCAAAGACCGGCAATGCCGTGATGCTCCGCAGGTGAGAGCGTAGCGCTCCAAGATGAGAGAGGGTGATGCACTATACAAAGTCGTGCGTGACGAATTATACTGAATAGCGACATTATCGGGGGCAACGTTAAACAAGGACTTCCTGTTCGCTTACCTGATGTGATAAAGGTTTCAGAGATGTTGATATTTATGTGGAATAAGCTTTCTTATAATAAAAACTAATAAATTTTAACAAATAATTTTTTTCTCTATGTATAATTCAAGTCTGAGTATGTAAATAAATGTGTAACTTATATCACTCGGGATATGATGGTCCACCCTAGTAAAACCATTTTCTCAAGTACAGATCAAAATAATAAAAATTATAATACTCTAATGTGGCTTAGAAATGAAGAAAACATAATATGAAATTATAAAATAAGAAAACTGAAGTGTTTACATGTGGGAGGTGAACATATGTGTGAAGGCAGTGAGCACTGAGCTGTAACTGTGTCTCGACACATGCGTGGGCACACACATACACACATACGTCTCGGAGTCAGCTGGTGACTACCCAGCTGATCTGTGTTCGATTATTTGTTTGTAAAGTAAATAATAGTAATAAGTAAATGTAACACTGCAAAGTGAGCTGACGGTGCGAGGGGTGAGCTGACGAGGTGAGGATAAACCAAGGCATAAGGAGATGCATTATACACTACAATAATATTGATTAAGTTTTGATAAATAAGCTACAATATTATTTATTAAGTGCTCAAGACATCCTGTGGTAAGCACCAAGCCTCTTGAGCAGTGACAACAACGGTGCTGGAGAGATGGTGAGTGCTGGCAACAGTACAGGTAACCCCCGAGATACAATGAGGTTACATTCCTGAAAAATCCATCGCTAGGTGAAATATTGTAGATAGGGAGCATTATAACATGGGGTTTAATTGAATACATTCCCAGTCAGTCCCCAAACATATATTTATCACTAACAAAAATTTTTCTACAATTCTACTATCAGTACAAAACACATAAACAACACTCACCACATATTGGATAAGTCTGATCATCATCACATGTCCCCTTTGAGGCTAAGGGGACTCTTGTGGGTGGAGTGGAGACGTCACTCTGACTCCTACACAGCCTCTGGGGAATCTCATGCTGCTTAACAGTGCCAAGCTTCACCTCAGAGACATGGTTGTCTTGGATGCCTCGGCCTTCCCAGACATTTTCAAAGTTACACTGCTCACTTCAGTCACAAAAGCACTTGTCACAAAAACAGAGTGAATGATGATAACAAAAACAATAATAGCGGCCAACACTGCTCACGTTCTCAAAACAACTGAGTTGACTCATTTTACGGTCACAAAAACACAGAAAATATCACTTCACAGTCACCATAACACAGTTCAATCTAAATCTTATGCTGTCCTCTCACTATGTAAGAAAAACAAAAAACACTGATGAGAAGTACAATGTACACTCAAGAGTCATAGTTTCGATGCACCCTCTACCCTTACTCCTGGCTCGAGGGAAGTCGTACAGTCAGGGCTGCAAACCAAACGGACTGGTCCCTCTTGTATAGTGATGGTAAATAGAGTGTTGTGAAGACACTAAAGACCTGTATGGCGCATATATTCTCTCAAATATTACATCATGAACTGCTATTCGTACAATCCAACGAAGCTTCGAGCTACCACATTACACCACTGAACAATGAGTGGGGGACGTTCGGTATGAAGCCAAGGCTACGACTTCCTTCAAGTCAGGGGTAGAGGGTGCATCAAAACTATGGCGCGTGAGTGTACAATGCTGGCCAATAATCGTGGAGCCATGTGATGTCAGGGTTATGATCAACAAAGAATCAGGCACGGCTGTAGTGAGTGGGTTGGCCGTGTGGCAGCGCGTGGGTAGGTTGACTAGTGAAGGTAGAGATGCACGGTGCATAGGGTTGTTTCCTTATAAAATGTCACTGACTTCACGTAGAAAAATATAACGTACATTGCTGGAATCCTAATAAGATGCTGATTGATTTGCATGTAAACAACCATAGTTTGCAATAGAGAAAAAAAAATTCCGACCAATGGATATGGATGGCTAGTTGATCGATATCGTTAAAGTTAATTGTTTTGATCATATATAGCGAGATGGTGTTAATTTATGACCATTGTTATAGTGAAATATCACATCTTGGGATTTTGTATCTTGGGGGTTACCTGCATTAGTGAGAGCAGGGCCGATCAGCTGTTACCTCTCTGTAAACAAGAATATACTATGGCACAACAGCTCATGTATAAAATAATACAGTATAGTATTTCTTGTTTTCTTAGGTCATTTTGGGGTGTTTGGGTAAAAAAATAAAAAATAGATTTTTTGATGGGGGGGGGGGGGGGGCATGTATGTATGTATAAAATAATGTGACCTTTTATGGGTTAACCCGGCACCAAATGAACCTAAATAATATGAGAATGATGGTGAATTGCATACTGTTGTTATAAAAGGATCACTGGCTGTTGAACAGGAGGTGGTGAGTTGTCCTTCCCTCCCTCCTCCAATGAAAACCCAGTTGCCACTATTTTATTTTGTTATTTCCACCTTTTTTATTTAGACTCGTAATTATAAAATACTGGGTAGGTGGTGAGTAGAAAATGAAATTTAGACATACTGTAATTTTTTATTTACTTACATGTGACAATCACAGGCCTCTACTGCATAGCAAACAAGCTCTGGTGAGTTTCAGACATCACTTAAAAAAGAAATTCATAATTTTACACTTACAGTATTTACTATTTATTGTATTCAAATACAGTATAGTATGATAGATATTATTCACTGAGGCAATTTTTATGAGCCAACACTTGACATATGCTGTCGGGTAAGGTGTAAATTTATTCGGTGTAATTTTACCATATATATTATGCTGTCACAATCCCAGCACTATAGTACACAATGTTGTGCTAATACTGAACCCAAAAGTGATGGAAAATTACTTATATTTACACTATTTACATGATTAGTGGGAATTTAAAATTGTCAAGGATGTACAGTACAGTATGCTGTAGATATACGCCCTAAACATGGTGTCTTTTACCTTAGCAGATATTTAACTTTGCCCTAAACCCTGTACAGTAGGGATATTAAGTGACAGCACAGATGCCCAGTTGGAGCACAGATTCCCCATTTTTTCGACTTCGCTCCTTGAAATTTTCCCAGTGAGTTGAAGATTACTAAACCAAACAATTGCAGATAGTTAAGCAACAAAAGATGTTAAAAAATTTAAATCACTAAACCGAATTATCGCTAAGTGAACGATAGCTAAGCGACGGATACCTCAACTCTATTAATTTTATACACCACTATGAAGGTGGCCAAGCCATTAATTGTTACCCTTTTCCATCTGTCTATATGTCTGTACATACGACCTGACCTTTCTCAAACATTGGCAATTCATTAATTTCTTGCTCGTTTTCAGGTGTTAATTTTGTAGGCAGTTTGTAAAGTGAGGCATCTGTGTCTTTCAGATAGGTTTTTTTTTACCCCCTGGTTACAAGGGGTCCCTCAGTACAGAATATAATCATCTAGTGTTAGCCAACTAATATGCTAAAAGTGGCATCCAGTAGTCAAGGGGTTAATACATTATAGTATAGGTTGTACCTCTCTAGTCCGGCAACCTCGGGACCTGACCGGTGCCGGACCATGGAAATTCACCCTTTTCCTGGATAGATAATGACTTGTGCTTATGCTTGGAAGCACTAGCACCACATTCTCTGCATCATGGTCTCTTTGAAGACATATTGAAGGGTTAAATGTCGTATAGTAGCTTCTCAAATTTCGCGAGTTTTTAATTCTTAACGTATTTTATTGGAACACAAAAAAATAAATAAATAAATATTTTGACGGCGGAAACTTGTATTTCGACGGGTTTGAACGGCCCACCAACGTGCAGACGACGTGCATAATTGTGTAAACAGCGTCATTTCTCTTATGTACAAAAGATTCATTATTGTTTATTACTGAATGTCTTTTTTATTGAATTAATGTTTATGTGTGCAAAATGAGCAATACAATTCATTAATAATGCGTAGAATATTAAAACACACGAGGAAATGACACAGCATTGTTTTCGTTGATTACAAAACCAGTGATTGACTGGTTCTACATATAAAACTGAAGAAAATAAGACCTTGGTTGTAGCAGTAGTAAAACTAATATGGTTGTTTTAAGTAATGTTATTTAATGTTAATAAATGGAACAATAGAAGTAGCTAACGATAATGGTAAAGAAAAAAGAGAGAGCGCGTATGTAAGTGCGCATGCGCACACATGAAAACATATCGTCATTACTTTACATAAGAATATGAAAGCAACACTTATTTACTGTTCATATATATTTTAATTAATGTTTCTGAATTTGTTTTTATTGAATTAATGTTTGTGTGTGCAAAATTAACAATACAATTTATTAATAATACGTGGAATATTAGAGGAGACGAGACGGCTGCCAGCATTGTTTATGTTAAAGCTTACAAAACCAGTGACTGATTGGTTCTACATATAAAACTGAAGAAAGTAGGACCCTGATTGTAGCTGTAGTAAAATTAATGTAAAAAAATTAATATGGTTGTTTGAAGTACCTGTAATGTTATTTAATGTTAATAAATGGAACAATATAAGTAGCTAACCATTAATGGTAAAAAAAAGTGAGACTGCTCGTATGTAAGTGCGCACATGTGAAAACATATCGTCATTACTCTACATAAGAATATGAAAGCAACACTTATTTACTGCTCATATATATTGAAGGGTTAAATGTTGTACTCTGTATAGACAAGCAGGGAGAGAGAGAGAGCAGCCGAACTGCCGGATGTAAACAAACCTTAATTTCCCGCAGCTTTGTTGTTGTTTTTTTTACGGGGATTATCCCACCCGGGCATAGGTCACTGACCCACATTGGGGCCTGAGGAGCAAAAATTTAATATTCCTGGAATAATAATAATAATAATTCAAATAAGTTAAAAAAAAAAAGAAAAAAAAAAAAGAAGGCTGCCTATCTACCTATTGGACAAACTAAAATCGTTCCGGACCACAGAATGCCGGACTAGAGAGGTACAACCTGTATTGGAATAGATGTATATATTTGTAAAATCAGCAATCGTTCACCTACAATATACAGGTTATTGTATGTACATATGACTAAAAAGAATATTATGGTATATATCACAGTTGTTGGAATCATTTAAGTATTCAGTTAATTTTACCATTCTTTGATTAGGTGACGACTATGGTGATGGTAACTTGGGAACTCGTGGAATGGCATTGTTCCTGCACTCTCACCTGTGTAACTCCATTTGTCACAGCCTCAGCCTTACGCCATTTGACTTGGCTCCTTCTGAGAATGAAGTTATCAACAAGAATGTTGCCAATCTCCAGGTATGACTTTTTTTAAAGCTGAAACGTACTTATTTGATATATCTTATAGCTTTTTTCTGATGCTAAGAAGGGTTAACTTAATTTTAGTCCATGTCATCCACTGGCCAGCTTGGGGAACACCACAATAAATTGGTATGGCTATGTGCTTGATACAGAAGAGATATATGGTGTATATCTTAACAGCTGCATAATGGTGCACATCTCCAGTTATACTGGTTCATCATCACCACCACTTTATGGTCATATTCCATGGGTGAAAGTGATTACATGATGAAAGTTCTCTTGCAGCTTTTCTCATCAGGTTCTTATCTTTTAGGTCATTTCTCCCAACCTCTTCCCATGTCATTCTTGGCCTACCCATAGCTCTTCTTTCACCTAGGTTTCCTCTTCTCCGCATTGAAACTCTTGCATCTCTTGACTCATTTGGTCTTCTCCATTCTCTCTTCATGCTCAAACCTTTTTTGCCGACCTCTTTACAGAATATTGCCAACACCATAAGTCCTCTACAGGATTATCCTGGTTATTGCAAAGGACACGTTCATAAAAGTAATTCCGAACAACAAATTTGCGAATATCGGGGCAATTTCCCCGTAAGTATTAATCTAAATAGGGGGGATGAGTTCTCAGCTGGAAACTTTCACTACAGATTTTTCAATGTACAGTATTACCCCGCTTTACACGGTTTCACTTTCCGCGATTTCTCATTTACACGGTACCTTGCCAGAACCAGACTTTCACTTTCCGCGGTGCATCTACTCATATACGCGGTGAAGTATAATTTTAATTTTATTTTTTTTATTTAGCTCATAAAATTCATACAAATTACCCGGCCAGAATATAATTTACGTTGCTGGTATTCTTACAATATGATGATCATTTTGAATAAAAACATCATGTATTTTGCATTAGACATACAAATTTTAGATCTAATGTAATAATTTGGTTTACACAAATCAAATATTTTATCCTTTGTACAGAATATATGAAGTTTACATTCAAAATATTCCCTGACCTGCAAGGAATCCAGAAATGTCAATTATATTATCCTAACTTTAGTCTGAGTTATTATTTATTACTAAAAATGTAAATACAGTGACCCTTTGTTTAACGAACGCCTCGGTTAACGAAATTTCAGTTAACGAACTGCCTTCCATAAGGATCTTCAATTCGGTTAACGAACAAAAATTCGGTTAACGAACAAAAATTCGGTTAACGAATTTCTTACGAACTGACCTCAACATGTTTTCGCTTGCACTGGCCGGGCAACCAGCTTTAGTATCAGTCCGCCAATACATTAATCGGTTCTAGGGCTTAAATTCCTAACTATTTTAGTAAATATCAAGAAGTTTATACTATTCAATAATTTTAAAAGTTTAATATTCAATTTTTTAGTCATTTTAACAATTATTGAACATAATTGAAGGTAAAGTGACTAGTTTAAAGCGCAGCATCCAGCCTCTTAACACAGCAAACAGGCGTTAGTATCTCTCTGTTTTCACTGGAGGTAACATCTTGCTTGAGACTCTCTTCAACTAAACGCTTTTTTTCTGTGTTTCCAAGCAAATTATTGGTCATTTTGAAATATATTTTACATATTGACAATATATAATGCAGTGCAGTGTTGATTTAAAGAAAATAATCTTGAAATACACCAAGAGAACTAAAATTTTATGGGTTAAATGGTGCCATGGGGTGACTTCTCTTCCACCCCAATGCCTTCTCTTCTTCCTTCTCCTCCACCCCCATTGTAATTCCCATCATCATCATCATCATCATCATCCAGGAGCCTTCTACATACACACCTCAAAGTAAGTGAACTTTTCCACCATTTTTGTTGAATTTAGGAAATTTTCGGTGAGCTGGAACCAATTACCCAAAAACCCATTGAAACAATGGTTTCGGTTAACAAACTTTTCAGTTAACGAACGACCTTCTGGAACGGATTGAGTTCGTTAACCGAGGGGTCATTGTATACTATTTTCTCCCAAACGCTTCTCTGGTAGGGTGGGAGGGAGGGACCCAGCTAGGGCGGAGTATTTTGATTGACAGATAGTGTCCTTGAAGAATATTTCTTTGTTTATTTACTGAAGATATATGTTTCAGCTCATAAAATTCATACAAATTACCCGGCCAGAATATAATTTACATTGCGGGAATTCTTACAATATGATGATCATTTTGAATATAAACATCATGGATTTTGCATTAGACATACAAATTTTAGATCTAATGTAATAATTTGGTTTACACAAAGCAAATATTTTATCTTTTGTGCAAAATATATGAAGTTTACATTCAAAATATTCCCTGACCTGCAAGGAATCCAGAAATGTCAATTATATTATCCTAACTTTAGTCTGAGGTATTATTTATTACTAAACGTTAAAATCTAGAGTTTTCACCCAAACATTAATCAGAGAGGTAGGAGCTAGTGAGCTGGGAAGAGGGGGGGGGGGGGGATTTGAGTCCATTATTTGAATGGACATTAATTGTGTCAGCATACCATCATAAAATTTAGATGTTATTTTTACTACAACATAGGTATTGTGTCGGAAAAAGTGGAGTTTGGGGGTCGGGCCAGTCTCTATTGGAATTAATCCCATATGTTCTGTTGTTCACTTTATGCGGTTTTCACTTTCCACGGTACCCTGTGGGTTCAATTGACCGCGTAAATCGGGGTACTACTGTACAGTGAACCCTCGGAAGATCCAGACTAGGGGGTGGAACCACCTGTCCGAAAAAGCAGATTATCTGTAACCTCCGGTGAATGTGCTAAATGTATAAAAATTATAAATAATGATACATAAAACACCAAAAATACAATACCGTATTTTATGGCATATAAGACGCACCTCTCATTTTAGCAGGGATTATTTAGGGAAAAACCTTTGTGTGTATTTTCCTGCTATAGCCATAGTTTTCTTAAAATAATATTCAGAAAGTCCCCATTGAATGAAAGGGTTTAGTTCCACTAAAACGCATTCTTTAGGTGGATTATGTTCATCGAAACCATTTTCCCATATAAATTAATGTACTATGGGGGGGGGGGTTGTGTTCCTGTACTAAGCTCTATGGCAGATTAGTACAGCCTCTCCTCGACTTACGACATATTCGACTTACAACAACCCAGACATACGACCACCATGGTCGTATAAAATATTTTTCACATTACATATTTACGAGTCCCGACGTTTGGTTGTAATGTGACGCAGTATGACGGCGTGGGCTGGGCCGCCTCGTGGTGTACAGCAACCACGCTGTAGCCCGCTCAGTTGGTGTTTGGCTGTTGTTGTTGTTAGTGATTGCGCCGTGTACTGACAAAATTTTCATCTGTAATTCCCATTAAAATGGCTGGCAAGCTTAAAAGTGGGAGTTCTCGTGGTGTTGAGAAGAAAAAGAGACAGTCAATTACTTTTGAGATGAAAATAATAATGCAATATGAAAATGGAAAAACGGTAGCAACCATTTCACGCGACCTTGGCTTCGCTCACTCGACGATAGCAACAATTTTGAAGGACAAGGAACGAATTCGTGAGGTACCGTAGTGAAAGGATCAGCACCTATAAAGGGAACAATAATAACGAAAAAAAGACAAGGTCCTCTTCACGAGATGGAGAAATTACTTGTGGTGTGGATGGAAGATCAGCTGCAAAAGCGTGTACCCTTACCGTATATGGCGAGGTATAAGTCGACCTTTGAAGTCAAATTTTTAGTGTCCAAAGTTAGGGGGTCGACTTATACGATGGGTATAAAATGATGACCTCTGAAATCGTGACCGTAAGTAAGAGTATTTTGTATTACAACCTTCATATTTACCTTTAATATAATTGCTCTATTTCTATTATGGATGAAATATAGTTTTTCTCAGTAGTTTTATTTAAACTCCTTTTGTTATTGATGGCTCTGTGTGGACTGTTGTAGAATGAGCAGGAAGTCAACTGAGTTCAGTGTCGTTGTGATTGTTGGGTCAGTCACTAATGACGTGTGTGACGTCATGTATAGAGTGGCTTGTTTGACTGTTTACCTGTTTATGTATGTGTTTTGATGGTTGACTTGGTCCTTCACAACACTTGACAGCTGCTGGAGTTGGGGGGTTGACTTGCATGCCAGGTCGACTTATACGCTGCCATATACGGTAAGCCTTCTAACCATACAGGCGAAGGCAAGAAGCCTTTTCGAAAGTCTGAAAGAGCTCGCAGGAGATGAGTGCCACCAAAACTTCACAGCAAGTCATGGGTGGTTCCAAAGGTTTAAGAAACGTTACAATTTGCACAGTGTAGAGGTGAGTGGAGAGGCAGCAAGTGCTGATGTGGGTGCTGCTGAAGCTTATAAGGAGGAGCTAGATCGTGTCATTGTGGAGGGAAATTATTTGCCTGAGCAAATATTTAATGTGGATGAAACTGGCTTATTCTGGAAGCGCATGCCTGAACGGACATACATCCACAAAGAGACGAAAACCATGCCGGGATTCAAGGCATTCAAGGACCAAATTACACTTCTGTTGGGGGGGGGGGAGGGGGAATGTAGCTGGTTTCAAGATAAAACCCTTAATGATATATCATTCAGAGAACCCAAGGCCTTTTAAAAATGTCTGCAAGCACACACTGCCAGTGTTTTATTGCAGTAATAAGAAAGCATGGATGGCCCCTAGCACTGTTTGATGATTGGTTCCTGAGTTGTTTCATTCCATGAGCCAAGAAGTATTGTCTGCAACAAGGGGTTGCCTTCAAAATTTGATTAATTTTAGATAATGCTTCGGGACACCCACCACACCTGGACGACCTGCTGCTACTGAAGGTGAGAAAATGCTTAGAGAGTTTTGGAAGGACTGCAACATTTTGCAATGTACAAAGAACATAGGTGCAGCATGGGATGAGGTTACAGGTCACTGCATGACTGAAATATGGAAGAAGGTCCTCAAAAGATATGTGAACAGTTTCAAAGGATTTAATGAAGATGAAGCAATTTCTGAGATTAGTAACAAGATAGTGCAGATGGGTAAACAGCTGGAGTTAGAAATTGATAATGAAGATGTTGAGCAGTTGGTGGAAAGTGTAGCGGAAGAGCTAAGTAACGAGGATATTATTGAACTGGATGCACAGAAAATTGCAGAGGAAGAAGGGAGACAAAATGTAGAAGAACCTGCACCCCCTAAAAGTTTTCAGTGAAACAAATGGCAGAGGCATTTGTTATTATTAATAAGGGGTCGTTGGGACGGAACCCTGTCATAAGTCGAGGAGAGACTATAAATTGTACTGATCTCTGTGGTAGATTAATATACTGTACTGATCTCTGTGGTAGATTAATATACTGTACTGATCTCTGTGGTAGATTAATATACTGTACTGATCTCTGTGGTAGATTAATATACTGTACTAAGCTCTGTGGTTGATTAATATACTGTACTGAGCTCTGTGGTAGATTAATATACTGTACTGATCTCTGTGGTAGATTAATATACTGTACTGATCTCTGTGGTAGATTAATATACTGTACTGATCTCTGTGGTAGATTAATATACTGTACTGATCTCTGTGGTAGATTAATATACTGTACTGAGCTCTGTGGTAGATTAATATACTGTACTAAGCTCTGTGGTAGATTAATATACTGTACTGATCTCTGTGGTAGATTAATATACTGTACTGATCTCTGTGGTAGATTAATATACTGTACTAAGCTCTGTGGTAGATTAATATACTGTATTTAGCTCTGTGGTAGATTAATATACTGTACTGATCTCTGTGGTAGATTAATATACTGTATTTAGCTCTGTGGTAGATTAATATACTGCACTGATCTCTGTGGTAGATTAATATACTGTACTAAGCTCTGTGACAAAATAATTGCAACACATCCAAATACTGAAGATAAAAACATGTAAAACAGAAAGGTACATAAACAGAGTTGTCAATTGTTGTTTGTGGGAACATTAATTCATTCTCTTTAGTAATGATACAATGTTTCTTATGTTATCGTGACTAAATGCATGGTTTATATATCACTGAGCCCGTCGCCACATATGTAGGCCTGGGTATGCCTGGCAGCGGGAGTGGGTAAGGGGAGTGAATGACCCATAGATGAATGTCGTCTGCAGTTGTAACTCTCCTCACTCCCTGCCATATTTCCCTGGATTTACCATTATTATTAGTGTTTACTGATAGAATAGTGCTTAATGGTGATTAATCATGACATTGTAGCAAGCTTAGACTCATCACTTTAACCACCAGGCTAATGGATTAAGCTGTGAGGTGTTAGCTGACTCAGTTAAGGAAGGGGAGTAGGGTTTACAGTGTGGGGGGCATTGCTAGGGAGACGAAGAGGGGAGTGTATGCACATGGCGACTCAGTGAGACAGGACGTGCCCCGAAGGCGCTCCCGGTTTTAGCAGCCAGGCCGAGTCTGTTTGGCCCTGCCACTCCCCCTGCTATACCCCAACGCCCTACCAGCCTTACTACACCAGGATCGATTCAGCAAAACATTCTAGTGATTAGTGAACGATTGATTACGGAGCAGTGCAATAAGTGATTACCATACAGTGCTCGATAGTGCACCCCAAGGAAAAGTCAGACAGTGGGCACTTTATCGGTCCCCTTTAAAGTGCCAGTGACAAGGACCACCGCGGTGTTTACATATATCGTGAAAACTGTGTCGGCGACCCCAAGCACCAGGGACAAAGACCCACGGTCTTTACGACTGACAAATACTAACAGATGTCTACCAGTGTCAGTGTCCCTCAAAGTGCCGCCAGTGACAAACACTTCCGTCCGCCCACAACAGATTTCAACAGATGGCCACCAATCACTTACTCCCGACGCACTCTGTACCATCTAAAGCGTGGGAACGGTTATCCTGATGGCAGTGTTATCGCGCTACTCAAGTCACTAAACCTATTCCACGCGCGGAGCCGTAGACAAGGCCGTCATGCACATAAGCCCATTAGAACCGTAACCTCCACTAGGAAACCGGAGAAACCCACCCCTGACAGACCATACCACCACACTGAAGTTCCACGGATATGGTATGATCTCCCGTCTTTACTGCTATCCAACGTCACTTCCCTAGCTAACAAGTTCGACGAGCTGGCAACTACAGTCAGGTCAACCGCCGCGAGCGTCGTTGCCATATGTGAGGCCTGGCAAATTGTGCCTGAAACGTGTCATATTGAGGGATATCAACTCTTTCATCACCTTCGTTCACAAAGACGCGGAGGGGGCGTTGCCCTCTTCTGTCAAGATGACCTACGCCCGTCACGCCTGGATGTTCAAGTCCCAGCAGATGTGGAAGCATTATGGGTACGTGTCGTGCTAAGAGCCCACCCACGCAACACTGCTTCCATTATAATCTGTGTGGCATACCATCCGCCTCGATCACCCACCAGAGACACTCTTATCAATCATCTCATCACCACCTCAGACCACCTCAGAGTTAGGTACCCATGTGCCAAGTTAGTATTATGTGGGGATTTAAATGAAATTGACACCACTGATATCCAGGACCAGCTATCACTATCACAAGTTGTGACCTTCCCCACACACGGTCAAAATACCCTGGACCTTATCTTAACTGACTTAGCGGACCAGTACCAACCACCTCAACCAATGCCTCCTATCGGGTGTAGCACACACTTATCAGTGCTCTGGTCCCCAGCTGCCACTCCCACTCAAGTACAGAGACCCTACATCAAGACCTACAGGCCGATTACTGACTCTGCAGTGCGCCTCTTCGGGCAGTGGATAGTTCACCATCCCTGGACTGAAGTACTTAGCGTGGATGACGTGGAAACCAAATGGATAAATTATACCAACACCACCACGCAAGCTCACCACCACTTCTTCCCCGAGAAGTCCGTCAGATCTCACCCAGCTGACTTGCCCTGGATCACACCTCGGATCAAAAGACTTATGCAACAGAGAGACAGAGCCTTTCATCTCAATGACCACATCCGCTACAGGTCCCTTCGCAACCGAGTCATCCGCGAAATACGCACTGCAAAGAAGTCCCACTACCCAACCAAATTACAACACCTGAAACAGACCAACATCAGTCAATGGTATGGTAAGCTTAAAGAACTCTGTGGACTAAACAATAAGACACACCCCCTCCCCTTCCTTAGCCATCTCACTAGTGTTGACGCAGCTGAGCAAACAAATAACCATTTCGCTACTATATGCCAGACGCTCCCACGGCTTGACACAACCACTCTCCCTGCTTACCTACCAGCCTCCCTTCCCACTGACTTAGTAGAAGAATTTGACGTAGCAAAACGCCTGGACAAACTAAAATTAAAACGCTCTACCACCCCCATTGACTTACCAATGAAACTCTTCAAGGAGTTCTCCCCGGAGCTTGCTAAACCCCTCTGCTCCATCATCAATGCTTCTCTCAGTCAAGCCAGATGCCCAGCTGACTGGAAGACCTCTTATGTATCACCAGTGCCCAAGTCAACCAGCCCACAATCCTTAAATCAGCTACGACCTATTGCAATCACCCCAATACCCAGCCTAATCTGTGAAAGTTTTGTGTTCGACTGGGCTTATGCTGATATTGCAGGAGTCGTAGACCCTCAGCAATTTGGCAACATGAAAACTTCCTCCACCACTCACTGTCTTGTCAGCTTTCTCGATTACATATACCGCCATCTCGAGAAACGAAAAACGTCTGTAGCTGTCGCCTTCATTGATTTCACTAAAGCGTTCGACCTAGTCGACCACAATATAATCATCAACAAAGCTATTGACCTCGGGCTTCGAAGAAGCCTCATACCATGGCTTACAGACTTCCTCAGTGACCGACGCCAAGCTGTACGCTTCCGAGGGGCTGTCTCCACCTTTCAGTCACTCACCTGTGGCGTCCCCCAAGGCACCAAGATGGGACCACTCTGCTTCCTTATGCTCATCAATGATGCCCTAAGAGAAACCCCTGCTCGCTGGAAATATGTCGACGACTCCACCATTGGGATCAGCGTCAACAATTCTGCTCCCAACTATACCGCCCTTCAGGATTTATTGAACAGTCTCCAAAACTGGGCTACCAACAACCATGTCACCATCAACCATACCAAGACCATGGTTATGCACATCAACCTCTCCTCCGACATTGTCCCACCTCCTTCCATTACTCTAGGTCCGAACACACTCCAGGTCGTAGATTCCACGAAGCTCCTCGGCGTCACCATAGACAACAAACTAAATTGGAAACCACACGTCAATGAAGTTGTCAAATCCTCCAGTTTCCGTCTCCACCTCCTCCGCCGACTCAAGTCCCTCGGAGTTCCTGCACACGAGCTCCTCAGTGTTTACACAACATTCATACTTCCCAAGCTCACCTATGCCTCCCCCACCTGGTCTTCCTCCCTAAATGCCACACAACGTAAACACCTAGAAAAAGTGCAAAAGAGGGCATGCAAGATTATTCTCTCCTCCTCCTACTCCACATATCAAGAAGCGCTCAACACACTGACCCTTTCGACTCTCACTGACCATCACCACGACCTCATCTGCAAATTTGGTAAGAAGCTTCTACACCATCCCCGACACCGGCTCCTACTACCACCCGAGGTCCCTTGTCCGAGAATTGCTGTTCGACACCACAACCGCATCCAGCCCATACGTGCACGAACTGATCGCTATAAGAACAGCCCAGTCCCAACCATTGTAAAAATTATCAATAACTTGTAATACTGTGACACTGTCACTATGTTGAATTGAACTGTAGTTTGAGCTTTTCCCCATCTAAGTTATTATATGTCTTATTTGTATCACTTATGTTACTTGTATATTATTTGTAATTCGTAACCCACTCCCCAAATATGTAACTGTATATTTTCAGCCTTCTGGCTGCCAAGCTCTTTCAATAAACCGTTAATTATTATTATTATTATTATTATTATTATTAAACTTTCATTAGGCTTTTATTTACTAGTTTAGCAATACAGTATGGTCTTGATTTACCCGGTCAATTGAACCCGTGGAGGTCCACGTAAAACGAGAAACGCGTATACGAAATAACCTGAACATAAGGGATTAATGGAAATAGAGACTGGGCCAACTCCCAAACTCCACTTTTTCCGGCACAATACGTACCTTGTAGTAAAAATACCATCATAATTTTATGACGGTATTGACACACACATAATATCTAAATAATAAACTACACTACTGTACAAATATAAAGGTGTTTAACACTTACGTTAGTAGAAGAGATGGGTCGGCATACGGAGATGGCGGCTGGTTCGGAGGCAGAGGGCAGATTAGTGGCCCTCCGATGAATCACCATCACTATTCACAGAGGTTTGCAGGGCCTCCCTGACAAACCCCTCAAAATCCATATCCTCACTGTCACTATTACTGACTTGGGCTGGCTGTGGTTGTGGTGGGTTGCGGGCGAAAAGTCTGTAATACTACGTTGACGACTAGCATTGATGTTGTTGTCATACATCTGGACATACAGCTCCATAAATTTTGACAGAAGGTTATTAGACACTTCATTCTGATGCTTGACTGTGTCTTTGTCAAGGATGAGCTTGATTTTCTCCGCCAACTCGATGACGTCCTTCACATAACCATGGCTTGGTCCAGGTAGTTCAAGGTTTCTCGGGGGTGGTGGGGGTCCACCGGAATCCATTGTGAGGGGAATAGCGGGCACAGGAGAGAACTGTATACGCGGAGACTGAGAACAATGAGACTGGCCCGGCTAGGTCAGCGACTTCTTCCCTCTTGTGGCAGGGCACATCATGTTGCATTAGACCAATCACAGTGAGCGGCGGAGGGAGGTAAGGATGCGTGGCCCAATCAGAGTCCAATACGTCGTATGACTTCAGCAATAACGTAAGAGCGACCTAATGCACACCCTCCCTGTGCTGCTTCCCATGTAAATGATGGAATGAACCGCGTAACTTAAAATTGTCATTCTGGCAAGGTGCCGCTTAAATGACCAAACGCTTAAACAAAATCCGCGTAAATCGAGACTACAGTTTACTTGCAGTATTTTTTGTTGTACAATAGTCATAGTAGAATGAGAGAGAGGCAGTGTTGGTGAATTGTGGTGGGAGGGAGGGAGGAAGAACAGTGGTGGTGACGGATGATGCATCAATTGGCTTGTTTGGTAACACTGGCTGCAGGACTGCCAGACACACTTGAACAGCTGATGTCTACCCACAAAATTGAATATAAGTATAAATGAACAACGTCGTATTCCTTCTACATTGTTACATAAATTTTAAATTATGGAGTGAGAATAACAAATAAATAAAATATAATACTGTACAATATTGTACTATCATGAATGACGGTCATAGTAGAGTGAGTGAGGCAGTGTGTCAGTGATATGCAGTGGGTGGGATGGAGCTGGTGGTGAGAAAGCAGAGATGGGGGTGACTTAACTTTCGTAATAGTAGAACATTCTTTTGTTAATTAGCAAATGGGTAGTAAAAACTTGCTTTCTTTATAGTGTGGATTCATTCAAAGGATTAATGTTCTATGGCAACTTAGTGTATTCAGTACCAGGAAATGTGAGGAAATACATAAATAAGTTACAACAAAAAATACTGTATTGCCAAATCAATAAGTAAAAGCTAAATGAAAGTTTAGCACGGACACCAGTTGCATACACTCCCTGCTTCAACCTAGGAACGGAGACCCGCTGGGTTGCCGATTCCCTAGCAATACTACCCACCCCCTACACTCTGCGCTCTTCTTCTGCTCCCTCTCTGAGCCAGCTAACTCATGTACAAAGAAATGTATATTCTCTTTATGTATTTGCCCTTAGGACATTTATTTCGTTTACCTTTTTTCACAGTACAGTACATATATGTTGGATGATGTGCGCATGTAACCAAGTAAAAATAAATGAAGAAAGTTATGTTTATCGATCCAAAAATACAAGTTGAAAAACAATCATAACACCTCACAGCTTGGCCCAGTAGCCTGGTGGTTACAGTGATGAGTCTAATCTGGCTACAATATCATGATTAATCACTATTAAGCACTATTCTATCAGTAAACACTAATAATAACAGTAAATCCAGTGAAATATGGCAGGGAGTGATGAGAATTACAACAACAGATGACACTCAAGCTAGCGGTCACTCACCCCTTTCTTGGTCACTCACACCCCTTACTCGCTCCCGTTGCCAGGTGTACAATTGAAATACATGGGAGAAACGTGTCTTGTAGTCTAATTTGAAAAGGGTGACGGGCACAGTGATAAACAATTATATAAACCATGCATTTAGTTACGATAACATAATAAGAAACATTGTATCATTACTAGAGTGAATGAATTAATGTTCCCACAAACAACAATTGACAACTCTGGTTATGTTTCCCGCCTCAGGCACCTGTGTCCCTCGCTCTGACAACTCAGTTACACGGGCCAAAGATGATCTTTGCTTTGTTTTGGGATTGCTTCTTAGAAAGGCCTCTTAGCCCCCGGAACCCCCAAATTTTGTCCGAATCTTCCGAAATCCGGATTTACCGGGTCCAAATCTTTGTGCGTTCACTGTACAATACAGTGGTCCCTCGGTTAACGAGCACAATTCGTTCCAGAAGGTTGCTCGTTAACCAAAAACTTCGTTAACCGAAACCATTGTTTCAATGGATTTTTGGTTAATTGGTTCCAGCTCACCAAAAATTGCCTAAAGTCAACAAAAAAGGTGGTAAAGTACACTTACTTTGAGGTGTGTATGTAGAAGGCTCCTGGATGATGATGCTGATGTGAATTTGAAGTGGGAGGTGGAGGAGGAGAAGGGAGAAGAGAAGGAAGTGGAGGTGGAGGAGAAGCATTTTACTGCTTCTTGGAAGGTGAGTCACCTACCATGAAAATGTCAGGAACCTCTGGACTGACAGATTCTCCACCATGAACATCCTCTCTCCTTCTTGAAGTGGAAGGCTGAGGGCTAGCATCTTGTTCCCGCTGCCTTTTACTGAAGAAACTGTTAATTTTTGTCTGTCGGGCATCTCTCCTCCTCATCATTAACTGAAGTTTGAAGAAGGAGACCACTGTGTCCTCAACATGACACAAATTTAGGTCAGATTTTTCCACATCTGGGTGCCTTGAAGCCAGTTTCCTGGACTTCTCCCAGTTGTCAACAACATCTTTCGACTCTGAAGTTGACATATGGTCATCACTTTCCGTTTCCTCCTCACCACTGTCAGCCTCTAACATCTCATCCAGTTGCTGCAAGTCTTCAGGAGTAAGTTCCTGTTCATGAGACATCACAAGCTATTCTACATCCTCCTCCTCCACTTCAAGGACCAATGACTGACCAATGGACACAATCTCCTGGTGCAACTCTCTTTCATCCTGAAATCCCTCAAAATCATGGACTATTGATGGCCACAGTGCATTCCATGAAGAAGTGAGGGATCTAGTGGAGATTTCTTGCCATGAGGACACAATCAATTTTACAGCCTCCAGGATGTTAAACTGTGTCTTCCAGAACTGTGCCAGTGTTCGTTCAGGATCAGTGAAAGTTGGTAATGACACCTCCTGAACATTTTCTTCATGTACAGCTTCTTAAAGTTGCTGATCACATTCTGGCCCATTGGCTGTATGATTGATGTAGTGTTGGGAGGCAAAAACAACACTGACAAAGTCAAATTGAGATTCCAAAGTTCTGGCAAGTTGAGGGTCATGACCAGGGGCATTATCCATAAGGAGATGAGCCTTTAAAGGGAGTTTATTGGTGGTTAGGTAGCTCTTCACAGAAGGGCAAAACACCTCAACAGCTCATTCATTAAAGAGCTGTCTTGTTACCCATGCCTTACGGTTGGATTTCCAATAAACTCCAAGCTGTACTCTTGCCACTTTTTGTTGCTTGAACACCCTGGGGTTCTCAGAGTGGTAGACAAGCATAGGCTTCAGTCGGAAATCCCCTGAAGCATTGGCACCAAGCAATAGAGTGAGACTGTCTTTCATGGGTTTATGCCCAGGTAAAGAGGCTTCATCTCTGGTGATGAATGTCCTTTTGGGCATCTTTTTCCAGAACAGCCCAGTTTCGTCCACATTGAACACTTGCTGTGGAAGATAATTTTCTGTATCCATCAGTTCTTTAAATTCCACTAAAAACTTTGCTGCCCCTTCCTTTTCAGCACTGGCAGCCTCACCATGCCTAACAACACTAAATATGTCACTTATTTTCTTAAATTTTTCGAACCAGCCCTTGCTGGCCCTAAAGTCTTTAAAGTCTGTGCCTAAAGAACCAGGTTGGTCTACCATTAAATGTTTGTATATTTCCCTGGCTCTTTCACAAATAAATTCAGTAGAAACTGAATCTCCTTTCATCTGTTTTTCCCAAATCCAGATGAGAAGTAACCTCTCTGTTTCTGCTATTAGGGATCTACCTTTGAACACTCTGGTAGATTTGTCTCTCACTTTCACTTCCTTGAATTTGTCTTTCTGTGCAAGAATTGTTGACACAGTTGATGTAGACATGCCATGTTTTTTGCTAAGCACTTTTGTTCTAATGCCTTCTTCATGTTTTCTTATAATTTCCTGTTTCACCTGAATTGAAATCGCTTTTCTAGATTTCTTGGGACCCATGCTGGACTCAAACACAATCTCAACACGTGATATTTTAAGTTTAATTGCTGTAAATAAAGAATATTTTCTTTAAATTAACACAGCACTGCGCTATATATCATCACTATGTAAAATTAATTTCAAAATGACCAATAATTTGACTGAAAACACAGAAAAAAAGCGTTAATGTTGAAGAGAGTCTGAAGCACTGAAAAGACACAGAGACTGACGCCTGCTTGGTGCGTTGACAGGCTGTTTGGCGCGCTAAAAACTAGTTTCCCGTACTCAATTATGTTAAATAATTGTTAAAATTACTAAAAATTTTAATATATGACTTTTAAAATTATTGAATAGTACAAACCTCTTGATATTTACTAAAATAGTAAGGAATTTAAGCCCTAGAACCGATTACTGTATTGGCAGACTAATACGACAGCTAGTGTGCAAGCGAAAACATGTTGAGTGGCGCTCGTAAGGAATTCGTTAATCGAGGGATTGCTCGTTAACCAAAGTAAAGACTTATGGAAGGTAATTCGTTAACCGAAATCTCGTTAACCGAGGCTCTCGTTAACCGAGGGTTCACTGTACACTCCTCATTATCCAAGGCTATTAGGGACCAGTCTGTCATTTGGCTCAGCCATGTCAATATTATTAATATTATTGACTCATTATCTGTATTGTTCTGGCAAAATAAACTGTTTCAATATCAATATACTTAAGATTACTTAAGATAGTTTTCTAGGTCAGGAAATAAGGCTCCTCTATGTTGGACTCCACGGTCCTGTGCGGGTCTGTGGTGCCATCAAGTATATCTGCTTTGTAGTCATCATATAGTATTGCAAGTCCCTTCCATGACTTATCCAATCTATATTTAAAAGTATTTATGGTTGGTGATGTAGCAACTTCCTCGGGGAAGCTGTTCCAGATTTTTACTGCCCTTAGTACAAAGGATTCTTTTCTTCTTGTTGTCTTTGCTTCTTTTGGGTAAAGTTTCTGACTATATGTCTTTTTCGGCCTGTGCATTCTGCAGTCCCCAAAGCCGAACAACATTACAAGGATCTCCATCATAATATCTTTGCATCATTTTAAAAAGTTTGATCATGTCATCTCTTAACAGCATGAATCTTAAGCTCGGTAATTTTAACTTCCCTCGTGTATCTGGGTATGCTAAATCTTTCATTCTGAGTAGTCTTGTTGCTCGCTTCTGGACTGACTATCTTATCAATCATATTCTTAGTGTATGGTCCAGAACCGGCCCTGTCAAAGTTGGCGCCCTAGGCAAGATTTTAGCCCCCCCCCCACCACACATACACACGCTAGGTCTGACTAATCCACTCCAACCTTTAGAAAGACACACAGACTTATGCCTATCCACCCATTATCCTGAGCATATAATTACACACTCATATCTGTACCTATAAAATATGTCCTCATAGAAAGATACTGGACATTGCACTAAATACTCATCAAATAAGAAGTAAAACACATTCATTGACATGCTTAGAGAAATATTAATGAAAAAGGAAAGCAAAATCTTAAAATTGGTGACTAATCGTACCTGTAGCAATTTGCTCCAGTGGTCTCCAAGGTACAGTTACCGTTAACTGAAATGCACACTCCTCTATTATATCATCATATGATAATTGTCTGGAAAGCTTGTTATTCACACTGATAATGGTCAGTCCACTGAGATGTTCTTGCATCATGTTAGACCTTAGGTATTTTTTGATCATTTCGGTTTAGAGAAGCTCCTCTCTGAAGCAGCCACTGTTACAGGGAAAATGGCAGAGATCCTCAAACCTACCCACATGTTGGGATATATTTCCACCAGTTTCTTCTCATGCAAGAAAGTCAGAAGTTCCATGGTTGTCCTGTTACTTGATGGTAAATGTGGAAAATTTTGCAGTTCACAGCCATCAATATCTGACCACCCTTGAGAGGTAAGAGTGTTGCTCAGTGTTTCACACTGCTGCATCAGGTCCTCTTCAGACATGATGATGAAGTTGTGTAGCACCCTAAACTTGGCATTCACCTCTCCCAAGGTCTGAAACCTTTCATCAAGGGAAGAAATGGCTGCAACCACTACTACATTAAAAAAGGTGATCTCCATTTTCTTGAGTGCATCACTGATAGGTTCATCTACAGACTCGTAACTAAAGTGCCTTTTTGTTGATCTTAACCTTTTTTGTTTTAGTAATGTCCCCACATTCATCTCTTTGCATATCTCCTTAGCAGTAGTCTGTGCACCAGTAAAGCCAGTGTGTCTGTATCTGGTAAGGGAATCTCCTTAGCAGTAGTCTGTGCACCAGTAAAGCCAGTGTGTCTGTATCTGGTAAGGGAATCTCTCTTTTTCTTCAGCAGGTTCACAGCCACATCTAGTTGTATGGAGGTTTATTGCATTAGCTTGCTCTATGCTGAATGTTGTTGAGGATGTCATACCACACTACCAAGCAAATAAAAAACCAGTAGGATCCAACCTCCTCTGCCAAAGAATGGGCCTCAACCTTAATGACAGGATCTGCAGTAGTTTCCTTCGCCTCCAAAAGTGCTTGTCTGACTTGCACAGCCTGGTATCTAACTGCCTTTGTGCTTTTTTCCTTGCTCTCCCACCTGGTTTCTGACCATGATTTCTGGGTGGTTTTGACATGTTTTGAAAGGATAGCCCATCTTTGGGTGGAGCCTGAAAACAGTGTGAAGAGTTTCATCAAATATCCAAAGTAGCCAATGGCATCTGGAGAGCTCTTAGCAGCATCAGTGACCAGTAGATTTAAAGTATGGGCCCCACATGGAACAAATGGGGCCCTTGAATTCTGCTGAAGCAGCCTGACTTGAGCATCTTTATTCTTGCCCCTCATGTTGGCACCATTGTCATACAACTTCCCTCTGCAATCCTCAGAGGGGATGTTTAACTCATCTAGCCTTTTAAGAATGATGGATGACAAACTTGCCCCCAGTTGACTCCTCTGCCACAAGGAACCCCATGAAATATTCCTTTATTTGTGGTGTGTCTTCCAGTGACACAATCCTAAGTGTGACAGAGAGCTGTTCTTTGTGACTCACATCTGTTGTGCAATCCAAAATAATGGAGAAATACTTTGATTTCTTCCACCATTTTTCTAATATATTTCCACTGATGGCATTAATTAGCTTATTTTGAATTCTTTTGCCAAGATTATGAATGTGATTGCCTACTCCACTTTCCACCTTGCTAACATGCTACTTCATAACTAATTCAAATTTGGCCAAAAGCTCCACTTCTTTCAGAAAATTGCCATTTTGTGGTTTGTTAAGTGTGTCTATGGACCCCCTTAAAGCCACATTTCTCTCAGCTAAAGACTGAATTATTGCCACCAATCTAGTAAGGACTTGGCGCCACCTGTTCCTCTCAACCTCAACGAGTGCCATCTTCTTGTTAGTCTATTGTTTTCCCTTTTGCAAGGTGAACCTCCAGTTCCTTCCATGTTGCCATATGTGTAGTGTGTTCTGAGCTACAGTATTTTCATGTATCTTGAGCAAGTGGCTGGCATTTTTCCATTCCCTGAATCCTTCCTTATTCAATTTAAAATTCTTTTGAGAAAACGTTTTACAACAGAAGCGGTATAGACTAGCTCTAATTTTTATTTGAATACATTAGCCAGCTTCTTTTGATTTTTCTCCATTGACTAAAACTCTGTTAAAATGCTCGAGATGACATCTCCCATCTTTTTGTTTTGGAAAAGTGAAGCTTTGCTTAATCTGATGTGGTCCTCTTCAAACAAGCTCTGTTTTTTTCTTATTAAACAGGGTCTACAGGTGAAGCTTTGCTGTACTCATCTGATATATCACCAGATTGTGAAAGGGACAGGGTCCTTGACACTGTGTCACTGGGCTGTGTAGAAGTAGAAGGGACAAAGGAGCTTGAAACTGTCACTGGGCTGTGCAGAAATGGAAGGGAAAGGGGAGCTTGACACTGTCACTGGACTGTGCAGGAATGGAAGGGAAAGGGGAGCTTGACACTGTCACTGGACTGTGCAGGAATGGAAGGGAAAGGGGAGCTTGACACTGTCACTGGACTGTGCAGGAATGGAAGGGAAAGGGGAGCTTGACACTGTCACTGGACTGTGCAGGAATGGAAGGGAAAGGGGAGCTTGACACTGTCACTGGACTGTGCAGGAATGGAAGGAAAAGGGGAGCTTGACACTGTCACTGGACTGTGCAGGAATGGAAGAGAAAGGGGAGCTTGACACTGTCACTGGGCTGTGCAGAAATGGAAGGGGAAGGGGAGCTTGACACTGTCATTGGGCTGTGCAGAAATGGAAGGGAAAGGGGAGCTTGACACTGTCACTGGGCTGTGCAGAAATGGAAGGGAAAGGGGAGCTTGACACTGTCACTGGACTGTGCAGGAATGGAAGGAAAAGGGGAGCTTGACACTGTCACTGGACTGTGCAGGAATGGAAGGGAAAGGGGAGCTTGACACTGTCACTGGGCTGTGCAGAAATGGAAAGGGTGTTTGCAGGTGGCTCAAGATTTCCAGGAGTAGGAGGAGGTCCAAAATGTTTCAGGAGTGCATCTGAAACAACAAACAATAGGGCTGTGCGACCATTATACATTACATGATAATAAAGCAGTTGAAACTTGATAGTTAAACCCAGCAATAATAGCCTATGCCATGACATATGAGGCGCTCCGCAGTACAAGAGGGTGAAGCACCAAAAATAAAAAGCGGAGAAAAACACATTTAAAGTTTTTCCGAGGTACAAACAACCATAACTTCGTTGTTTTTTAAGCTAGAGGGTTCTTTTTTTTTCGTGCATCTCAATCCCTCTCCCAGCGAACAGTGAAAACTGGAAGTTAGTTCTGTGAATACAGTAGTTATTATGTTATTGCGAGTTGAATGAGAATGGCTACCCGTGATGTACAGTTGTTTGAGCTTCAAACTAACAATTATTGCATTTTTCTGCAAAATTTTCTTATTATTGTTGGGGTAATACAGGTTGTACCTCTCTAGTCTGGCATTCTGTGGTCCGGAAACTCCCGTGGTCCGGAACGATTTTAGTTTGTCCAGTAAGTAGATAGACAGTTTTTTTTTTTTTTTTTTGCTTATCTGAATTATTATTACAGGAGTATTAAATTTTTGCCCCTCAGGCCCCAATGTGGGTCAGTGACCTATGCCCGGGTGGGCTCATCCCCGTAAAAAACAAAACAACAAAGCCGCGGGAAATTAAGGTTTGTTTACATCCGGCAGTTCGGCTGCTCTCCCTCTCTCTCTCTCTGCTTGTCTATACAGAGTACAACATTTAACCCTTCAATTTATATGAGCAGTAAATAAGTGTTGCTTTCATATTCTTATGTAGAGTAATGACGATATGTTTTCACAAGTGCGCACTTGCATACGCGCAGTCTCACTTTTTTTTACCATTAATGGTTAGCTACTTATATTGTTCCATTTATTAGCATTAAATAACATTACAGGTACTTCAAACAACCATATTAATTTTTTTACATTAAATTTACTACAGCTACAATCAGGGTCATATTTTATATGAAGAACCAATCAGTCACTGGTTTTGTAAGCTTTAACATAAACAATGCCGGCAGCCGTCACGTCTTCTCGTGTGTTTTAATATTCCACGTATTATTAATAAATTGTATTGTTAATTTTGCACACACAAACATTAATTCAATAAAAACAAATTCAGAAACATTAATTAAAATATATATGAACAGTAAATAAGTGTTGCTTTCATATTCTTATGTAAAGTAATGACGATATGTTTTCATGTGTGCGCATGCGCACTTACATACGCGCTCTCTCTTTTTTCTTTACCATTATCGTTAGCTACTTCTATTGTTCCATTTATTAACATTAAATAACATTACTTAAAACAACCATATTAATTTTACTACAGCTACAACCAAAGTCTTATTTTCTTCAGTTTTATATGTAGAACCAGTCAGTCACTGGTTTTGTAATCAACGAAAACAATGGTGTGTCATTTCCTCGTGTGTTTTAATATTCTACGTATTATTAATGAATTGTATTGCTCATTTTGCACACATAAACATTAATTCAATAAAAAAGACATTCAGTAATAAACAATAATAAATCTTTTGTACATAAGAGAAATGACGCTGTTTACACAATTATGCACGTCGTCTGCACGTTGGCGGGCCATTCAAACCCGTCGAAATTCAAGTTTCCGCCGTCAAAATTTTTATTTATTTTATTTTTTTGTGTTCCAATAAAATACGTTGAATTAAAGACTCGCGAAATTTGAGAAGCTACTATACGACATTTAACCCTTCAATATGTCTTCAAAGAGACCATGATGCAGAGAAAGTGGTGTTAGTGCTTCCAAGCATAAGCACAAGTCACTATCTATCCAGGAAAAGGGTGAATTTCCATGGTCCGGCACCGGTCAGGTCCCGAGGTTGCCGGACTAGAGAGGTACAACCTGTACAGTAAAACAAGTTCATGATCACCAAAAACAACACTCGTCTTATTACACACACACCCCCCCCCCCCCCCCCCCCCCCCCCCAAAAGTAATAATACAGTTCGTCCCCGAGTTACGTACATCCGAATTACGTACAAACGGCCGATACGTACATCGTTTCTGAAGTCTTTAATTGCAAAAATATTGTCTTAAAAGGGCGAGCAATTTTTAAATTTGGCGGGCGAGCCAGCCGCACCACGCCGCCACTATCACTGACCATGCAGACGACACGCTAGACGCACCAAAACAACAAGTGTGGTCATTGTGCATACAGTACTTCTCCTGTGAATTTTTGCCCTATTTTGTACACTTTACTCTGTGTGCAATGACTGGTGTAAAGCGTATGAGTGGTGAAGCCAGTGGGAGTGCTACGAAACGTCAAGCAATCTCACTAGAGGTAAAAATGGACATAATAAAACTGCTTGAAAGTGGTGAAAAGTTGACCAATGTTGCCCGCAAATTTAACCTGAGTCGGTCAACTGTTAATACAATTGATAAGGGCAAAGAAAAGATCAAGGAACATGTGAAATCTGCAGTGCCAATGCAATCTACGATTATAACTAAAAGAAGAGGGAAGGTTCTGGAAGAAATGGAAAAATATCTTGCGCTGTGGATCGAGGACTGCACACAAAAACGTAAGCCTCTGTGTCTCAGTATGATTCAGGAGAAAGCCCTAAGTCTTTTCAACGACCTAAAGAAAGATCACCCTGATGATACTGTGACATTCAATGCTAGCAATGGGTGGTTTAACCGATTCAAGGTGCGAAATAAGCTGCATAATGTTCGAGTGACTGGTGAGGCGGCGAGTGCTGATTGGAAAACAGCACAGGATTTTCCAAAGAAACTCGCGGAAATTATTGACGAGGGAGGCTACACACCACAACAGGGTTGGGGGATTTTCGAGTTACGTACATTTCGAGTTAAGTACAACCTTTTGGTCCCCATTATGTACGTAACTTGGGGACTTACTGTAATACAAAACTCTTATGCCTATCAGTATTTATTTTTCCGTCCTTATTATTAGCCAAAGATTTATAATATTGTTTAGTATAATAGTGTAATAATGAGACACCACTACACTTACCCCCCACCATTAACCTTCCCCCCCCTCCCCAACGTAATTAACTTACAAATACAAAAGCGGAGAAAGTTTGCTTAATCTTTGATATAAATAGTATTACAATCTTACTTTGTTTAGTTTCTTCATTTTATTACCCCTGAAGATCGTATTAAGTTGAAGTTACATAAATCCTGAGGAGTGCGTATAACTTTAATGGTGTCGTCATAATCAATCGCGTACTGTTCAAAGTCTTTCTCTGCCCTCTCTAAAAATCACCACAGAGACATCTTCATCAACTAAATCATTGATTATTGATGCCGGCAACAGTTCAGGTTCATTATAAGACTTGAGTTATGGGCACACTCATTCGTTGGGTCAGGCTCACTTTCACTATCATTCATTGGGTCAGGCTCACTTTCAACACTATCGAGGTGAATGTATGTGTCGTCACTGTCCACTTCTACTTCCTCACAGTCTGTATGTTCTTGTTGTGATACACTAGTGTCACTGTTTGTGTTACCATTAGACTCACTTTCATCATTTTCATCTTCACTTTCATTGTCATTGTTGCTCTCAGTGCATGTCACATAACTCTGTACCGGATCACAATCTGCAAAAAGGTTTTGTGATGCATAGCAGTCACTTTTTGCATTATGAGTATACTCAGTTTCATCTATTTCAAGGTCACTTTCACTGTCATTATCATCGCCAATGCATGCCACATTGTCTTTTAACTTTTCATAGTTGGCAAAAAAGATCTTCCGGTGGTTCATAACGTGATGTATGGTTTTTCTGTAATCATGCACGTCACCTTTACCATCGCCAGTCGCATTTGTATCACCATAATCAACACTAAATTCACCACCAAAATCACAATCACCAAGCATTGCTGGGGTGTCCACGTGAGCACTGCCGTCAAACACACGCTCAGGAATAATAGGCTCCACAACCCACACCAGAAGGCCTGGCCTCGCCCTAGTCTTGCTCTAATATCGGGCAGATATTGCACAACACTTCTCACACCCATGGAACACGAATAACGTCAATGTTATGCCAAAAAGTTATAAAAAATAGCAGTAGAACGTAGTCTTAACTTCTTGATGCTAAAATACGCACCAAAACTGATGAGGAGGCAGCATCTGGGCGTGCGGATTGGCCGAGGAGCTGTGACGTAGCAAGGGGAAATCCATTGTGATTGGCTTTCTCCGGGGGTATGGTCCGAGGGAGGCGCGATGTCATTGGCTCTCGCTCTGAATGGGATGTTTTCACTTTCTGGAACTGAGTGCACAGCCAGATACGTAGCTCCAGGCCCGAGGCGAAATCACACCTTATTTTTGAAGGACTTTCAACCACATTTCTATTCTAGCTAGAGGGTTACATCCAGCGCCAACATGTAGAGGAAGGATGAAAATAGTGATATTCATCAAACAACGCATTATGGCCGGGGTGCCGCTTCACCCTCTTCTGACGCCGAGCTCCTTATTTCTTGGTTAATACAGGTGCTCCCCGACTTACGACGGGGTTTGGGACCCAAATCCAGGTCATAAGTCCGACATAGATAAAAAAAATGAAAAAAGAAATTTTCAAATTATTTTTTTTTTTTTTTTTTCAAAATTAAAAAAAGAAAAATTAAAAATCTACAATGAAATACAGTACACTAAACGTAATAAATAATGAGGAATGGATACAGTACAGTAAAAGTAATAAATAATGAGGAATGAATACAGTGTGACTGAGCACTTACCTTAAATGTAGTCAGCTGACTGCACACAGGGTCCCCATAATTTTCTATTTACAGGATACATGGAGACTATATTAATTGGAAGAAGCAGAAGAGGGGACAGGGCTGGATGGGTCATCAATGTCGCTTTCTTCAGACAGGTTTATGTGCTATGGAAACTTGCTGGTTGAAGGTATTGGATCATCTTGAGGGAGTGAAGAGGCAGCACTGCTGGGGCGTGAAGAGACAGCACTGGGGGACTTCTTAAAATAGATGTCCAATTTAGACTGCACAGTTTTTTTTTCTTTTCATTATAAATTTCTCTGCAGCAAGAAAGCGAATCTTGGATCATTCTGTCAACTTTGGCATAACGCTCATAATTTTGATCCATGCCATCAAACATTTGCATTGCTTTATTAATTGTAGCAAATGCCTCTGCCATATGTTTCACTGAAAACTTTTTGGGGGGTGCAGGTTCTTCTTCTACATTTTGTCTCTCTTCTTCCTCTGCAATTTTCTGTGCATCTAGTTCAATAAGATCCTCGTTACTGAGCTCTTCTGCTACACTTTCAACCAACTGTCCAACATCTTCATTATCAATTTCTAACTCCAGCTGTTTACCTAACTCCACTATCTTGTTACTAATATCCGAAATAACTTCATTTTCATTAAATCCTTTGAAACTGTTCACATATCTTTTCAGGATTTTCTTCCATATTCCATTCATGCAATGTTTTGTAACCTGATCCCATGCTGCACTAATGTTCTTTATACATGACAAAACGTTGTACTCCTTCCAAAACTCATGAGCATTTTCTCACCTTCAGTAGCAGCAACAGCCTGAGTGAAGGTCGTGCGTATATAATACGCTTTAATGGCAGCAATAGCACCTTGATCCATGGGTTGGATGATAGAGGTAGTGTTAGGTGGAATGTACACTACCTTAACATCAGGGTGCATGTCGTCCAGGTGTGGTGGGTGTCCCGGAGCATTATCCAAAATCAGTAAAATCTTGAATGGAATCTGTTGTTGCAGACAATATTCCTTGGCTCGTGGAATGAAACAAGTCATGAACCAATCCTCAAACGGTGCTAAGGTCATCCAGGCTTTCTTATTATTGCGATAAAACACTGGCAGTGTGTGCTTGCTGACATGTTTAAAAGCCCTGGGGTTCTCTGAATGATAGATCATGAAGGGCTTTAGCTTGAAACCAGCAACATTCCCCTCCAACAGAAGTGTAATTCGGTCCTTGAATGCCTTGAATCCTGGCATTGTTTTCTCCTCTTTGTGGATGTATGTCTGCTCAGGCATGCGCTTCCACAATAATCCAGTCTCATCCACATTGAATATTTGCTCAGGCAAATAATTCCCTTCCACAATCACTTCATCTAACTCCTCCTTAAAAGCTTCGGCAGCACCAGCATCGGCACTAGCTGCCTCTCCACTCACCTTAACATTGTGTAGACTGTAGCGTTTTTTAAATCTATTAAACCACCCTTGACTTCCTGTAAAGGTTTGATCACATTCATCTCCTGCCTGCTCCTTCAGGCTTTGGAACAGGCTTCTTGCTTTAGCCTGTATGGTTAGAAGGCTTAAGGGTACACACTTCTGTATCCGGTCTTCTATCCATATCACCAATAATTTTTCCATATCGTGAATAGGACCTTGTCTTCTCTTTGATATTATAGTTCCCTTTATAGGTGTTGTTCCTTTCACTACTTCACAAATACGTTTGTCCTTCAGAATAGTGGATATGGTCGAGTGTGAGAAACCTAGGTCGCATGAGATTGTTGCTACTGTTTTTCCATTCTCATGCTGTGTTGTTATCTTCATTTTCATCTCAAAAGTAATTGCCTGTCTCCTTTTCCTTGGAGCACCACCAGCACTCACTTTTACGCTTTCCAGTCATTATAAAGTCAGTTAAATACGATAATAACAAAAGTTCACAGCGTGATCAGTATAGGATACGATAGCCAAACACAAACTAAGCGCTCCACTGAGTGAGTGTAACCACGAGGCGACCCGAGATGTGCCACCCTCTCTCCCGGGACGGAAACGTTTTGGTATAGAAAATGCGCACGTCATTTGAAAATATTTTTGGTCACGACTGCCTCGGTCGTATGTCCCGATGGACGTACGGTCAGAGCAAGTCGTAAGTACCAATGGACATAAGTCCATGTGGTCGTAAGTCGGGGACTACCTGTATATAGGAACTAACCCACGAGCGAGTTATTTTTCTTACTGTTTATTTTCTTAAAGTATTTTCATCCGTGAGTTGTGATATGATAATCATTTCTTGTGGAAATTGTTCGTTTCATGGATAATTAATTAGGCGACTAGGTGCGCACTAGTTTGTCTTGCGTGTCTTGCCAGCGGTAATGAGGCAGCACTCAAGAGAGGAGTCTCGTCTCTTCCCCGCGGCAGTTTCATTTTCATTATGACGTGTGAAGGTTGTCGCCGGTCTTATATGGACGGACGTAATTTGCGAATTTAGTGATAAAGACAACAAGACCCCTAAAGTTTTTCAAAGATCTCGGCATCGTTCCTTTAAGTTGAAAGTAATGCTCACAGCAATACTGTGAAATAGAACTGAATTTGTGTGCTAAGTCAGTTGTTGTTTGGAAACAATCATCCATCACTTCATTGACGCTGTGACTCGCTTTTCCCGCCATCTCGATAACAAATCACTCCGCTGCCCTGGTTCAGTAAGCGCCGATACATCTCACGTCCAGAAAATGCCTCAAATTTCAACATATCACGTAGTTCTTTCTGTTTAATATACCGCCCCCTGGTAGGGAAGTTAGGTAAGGTTAGTTGTTTGGTTACTTTGGTTAGGTCTGTTTTTCATACCCACAAATGATAAGTAACGTTTATTTTTAAAATATAAATTTTTAACATATTTCCACAAACTACCACAGTGTCCACTATAATGTAACAGTGAAAATCTGGCATTTTAATAATTTTTTTAAATCAATTTCGTTTGAACACAAGTAAAATTGTAGGCCCCCCCCCCTCCGGTAAGCAAATGTTATTTGCGGCCAGTCTAAGAACGTAGCCCCTGCGAATTTGAAGGGCATGCTGTACCAGTAAATGTGAGGGAAAAAAAAAATTCTAGTTTCGCAATACAGGTACAGGTTGTACCTGTACCTC
Organism: Homarus gammarus; assembly: GCA_958450375.1. NCBI lineage: Eukaryota > Metazoa > Arthropoda > Malacostraca > Decapoda > Nephropidae > Homarus > Homarus gammarus. The sequence goes on from CAUDMG010001998.1 coordinate 506,710, forward strand.
TCTAGTCCGGCAACCTCGAGATCTGACCGGTGCTGGACCATGGAAATTTACGGACCATGGAAATTCACCCTTTTCCTGGATAGATAGTGGCTTGCGCTTGCGCTTGGAAGCACTAGCACTACTTTCACTGCTTCATGGTCTCTTTGAAGATATATTGAAGGGTTAAATGTTGTACAGTGGGTTCTCAAATTTTGGGAGTTTTTAATTTGACATTTTTCATTTGGACACTGTTACGCCGTCTCTTAATTTACTTTAATATCCAGGTTCTAGGCGTATCCAAACAAAAAAAAGTGAAGTAAATCAAAAGGGAATGAAAATAAATAAAGTAAACCTTTAAGAATTTAATTAAATTAAATTCTAACACAATAAAGAGCCTCGTAGGCTGTCACAACAAATTGATTCACTATCGAAACCTTTAAGACACAAAAGATACTAAAACATCGAAACAGGATTATGTTAACACTGCATAAACATATAAAATAACTAACACTAAAATTAACTATCGTGAAACAACACTGAATTACTTAAATGTAACTAAGCAAGCACTAATGGACACATAAGAGACATAAATAGGTACTCAGATAGATATACCACATTGGTGGCGACAGGAACAACACAGAAATAAAATGAAGTATAAGTAACAGGTGACGGGTGTCACTCAAATGAACGTGAACCGAATGACAAGAGGACTGGACTGAACTCCGTCTGCTAGTGGAGTACTATATATAGGGTCGGCTCCCGCCAATACGACTCACCGGTGAAACATGGGTCGTTTAACGATGCAGATGGTCGTTACAGAAACAAAGAATGCTTGTTACAATACTAAATGAAGAAATAAGATGGGCTTGAACAAATAGTAACAGTTAAAACCATAACAGTACAGGGTAAGGTGACTAGATTATATAATAGTAAATATAACACATCATTACAGGAATAATACGGAACATGGAAGCATGTTATAAAAAATAATAGAAAAAGTACGACATGGTCGTAACAACACACACAAAAAAAAACCACTACGCTAGTTAAAATTTTGACGGCGGAAACTCGAATTTCAACAGGTTTTAGCGGCCCGCCAACGTTCAGACGTGCACAAATCGTGTAAACAGTGTCATTTCTCTTATGTACAAAAGATTTATTATTGTTTATTACTGAATGTCTTTTTGATTCAATTAAGTTTTATGTGTGCAAAATGAACAATACAATTCATTAATAATATGTAGAATATTAAAACACACTAGGAAATGAGATGGGATTGTTTTTGTTGATTACAAAACCCATGACTGTCTGGATCTACATATTAAACTGAAGAAAATAAGACCCTGGTTGTAGCTGTTGTAAAATTAATGTAGTAAAATTTACATGGTTGTTTTAAGTAATGTTATTTAATGTTAATAAATGGAACAATATAAGTAACTAACCATTAATGGTTAAGGAAACAAGTGAACTCATGTATGTAAGTGGACACATGTGAAAACATATCGTCATTACTATACCTAAGAATATGAAAGCAACACTTATTTACTGTTCATATATATTTTAATTAATGATTCTGAGTTTAAAACAAAAATTCTACCCACCAGTGGTGGTAAAGTTGAAAACATAAGGTCAGCCAATGTTGTTGTGTGTGTTTTTACTCAGATGACGTATGCTCAACTCTAGCTGAAGCTGTAGAACATAAGAACTTTTTCTGTGTTGTTTTTAGTTTTTATTTAATTTTATCTGTGTTATTTCCGTTGGTTTATTAGGATGTTGCTTTATTACAGGTAGTAATTCGCCAAAAAAGTAGGGTAAATAAGGCAAAATTTAGCCAAACATCGAAAGTACCAGACTCAAATTAATTTTCTCCATGGGCAAACTAAAATCGTTCGGACCACGGGAGTTTCCGGACCACAGAATGCCAGACTAGAGAGGTACAACCTGTACTAGTTTCACTACTTGTGGGAGACTGGAGCTGCTGAGATCTCCAATACTACTCCCTCCTCCCACAATCTGAGTGCAAACTACCGCCATGCACATAAGAGAGTTTATACCCTGTATGTTTTTGACTTCATGAAAATAACCTTTTTTTTTTTTTGCACATTTTGTATGAATGATTATGTGTGCATATAACAGAGTAAAAAAATGAAGAAAAATACGTATAACCACCTGAAAATACAATTTGAAAAATATCAATGACACAGCTCACAGTTTGGCATGGTAGTGGGAGGTTGAGATCCTTGATGCTACACCCCTTTCTTGCTCTCCCCTTTCCCTTCCAGTGCTTGAATTTTGATTTTTGGAAAATAAATTTGAAACAATGCAAGGTAAATCATAGTTTGTTCCCTAATCTGTCAGTAATAGTTAAGGAAAAAGACATACCTGTACTATAATTAGGATCAACAAAAATATGGTAGAGGATTTACTGTACTTTCAGTACCCAGCCACTTTCTTAGCTCCTAATAAGATATCCTCTCTCAATGTCATGTTACACATCCATCTCACAATTGCTTTATCAACTTGCATCGGCCAGTTTTGCATAATTATGATGTTTTGCTCATTGCCGTTACACCACCTTTGGGTGATATTCCACATTAGATTAGCACATTGAATTAGATAAAACATTAATGTTTTCTTTCACAGAATAGTGTAAAATACATAATATTGGTCTGTGTGGGTGAAATTTCAAACTGATAGTTCACCTGTTAAATCCATCATGGAGCACTGAACAATGCTGGTATTTCTTAGTTAATACAAGTTTACATAACACAATTTAGATTTTACAGTATTGACCAATTAGGGAACACCTTTTTTAGAAAAACAAAATCCATTTCCGGTTTAACACGTTTAGTAAAATAGATGTGTTCTAGACATGTCGTGGACAGAGTATCTTCATGTTCTCCAACTCCCCAATACTGTACTGGGTTCTACCTTGTCCTCCATTCACCTTTTACACACTTTGAACTGTATAGATTTATTAAACTTAGCTGTTCTTTCTTTCCTTTACCAGTGACCCCCATTACAATCGTGAGTGCAAAGTGAACACTAAGTAATGAGAGTGATTTCATGGTCAAAAAAGGCAAAGGAAACTGATTTTGTTTGAGGTGAATATGGAAGTAATTTAGTTGGATGGACTTTGAGAGCAGTATGAGGAGGCACTTGTTTGCATGATGATAACTAAAGATTGTCAAAAGCTTGCAGCCAATCTCCACACTTAAACACCAACCATACATGAAGCTAGTATTTACACATATGCAACCAAAAATAGTTTTATTGCATAATATATAAAAGTAAATATTGTATCACCATTTCAAGCACATGCCTACAGTATTTACAGGAATGCATAGAAGACAGCAGAACACAGAGCAGCCAAATTCCTCCTTGAATCATATTTAGACTTTAAATCTTAAACTGTAGATTTTTTTAGTGTTAAGAGAATTTTAACCATTTAAACTTTAACTGAATTTGCATTCATAATTTTTAGTTTATTTTATGCATAAGGTACAGTACATAGAGTTGTGTACATTACTATTTGGTACACGTAATCTTTCTCAACCATTCAACCCTCACCTTTTACATGTTTCCCTATTAGATTATTGATTTCATTCTACAAGTTTTAACTTAGCATGATACTTGTAAGTTACATACTGTATCTGTCATTTTAACCAAGGAATACTGTACCTGTAATCCATCACTAGTGAAATTTTACTTTTATCCTCAACAGTGAAAATTGCCCTTCATATTTTAGCAGCAGATAAAAATTTTGAGCTCCAGTACATCAACCTTGATACCACATCAGGGTATAATTAGATAATTTAATTTTAATTCACCCTTTTGTGTTATAAAACATTGATCTACATGAGCACAATAACTGCAATGATTGTGCCTAGTGATGTCAAATGTCATGATAAGTAGATAATTTAACTCTCTCTTGCCAGGTGTCGTGTAAAACAGTGGTACGTGGAACTGAGGAAATAGTTATCACACCAACAAAGGAAGAGAAGGAACATATTCTGGATTACATCCGTATGCGCTCCATTTCTTCAGGATACCATTCTGGTGATGATAAACCAAGGATCAAGCTTACCTCTATCAGCTCTCTTGATTCTCAGGTAAGGCTTTTGGTTGTATGGAGAATAGAAATAGGATTAACCATCAAGTTGAAAGATGAAGATTGTGTGTGTGGAAGTGGGCAGACATATTGTAATGGGTTTCTACAATGATAATCTCCCTTGGTATTATTGTCAGAGATGAGAAGAAGAAAATAAACATTTTGGTATAATTGAGCTGTGATTTTTTTTTTTTTTGTTAAGTATATGTCTTTGTGATTGGTGGTATGTGCAATAAGTCCGGGAAGGAGCTAGAGTGTTGTTTGTTGGACAAGTGATAGTGATGTATAGAGTAATATTGTTCCAGTGAAAGTTTATCTTAACTATCTGTCTGAGGGTTGGTGACCATGGCCTTCCCCATATTTTCGTGAGAGTGAGGCGGCAGTAAATGGTATTTGGTGTACATGGCCACACACAGTTTGACTTTTTCTGAGCAATTCACCAAAAATTGTGGATGTTCTATATCACAATTTAATTTTCAAATATTGCTTGGTTGTTTCTTTAACAGTTAGTTGGTTTTTACAATAGCCAGATTGTAAATTAGTTATGATGCAGTTCTGTACTTACAGTATACTGTACATGGTCTTTGGAATTGGGCATCTCGAGTTTATAGAAGGCATGTTATATTGTTAGGAAAGATATCACACTAACCAGAACCATCTGCAGGGCTTTCTTTAATTTGTTTCTTCAAAAATACCGAGCTACCCAGGATATTTTTATTAATTATATTGATTATCATAATTGTATAAACTGCTAGAGGAGAATATAAGTATGCAGAAACTTCAAATTTATAGAAATTTATGAGAGCCACACTTGAGCAATACAGTAATATGTATCATATACTGTATACCACTATGAATTATAATTTATAAAATATTTCTTTTTGAAGTTTACATATCCAAGTAATTTTACAGTACTACAGGTGTATAAACCATTGCTTTAATTCCTTTCTATTAACAGTCATGAGGGAAGGGATGAAGTTATTAGTGTGTTGTTCTCTGGGATAAATAATTACATTTTATGAAGTTCTGTGTAACAGTGTCACAATAACATTTCCCAAATATTATACAGTTAACTCAAGTAAATGTCACTCATCATATAAGTTAAAGGAAGGCAATATTGGTCTGTTAATTGTATTCTTTATTTTGAAAATTGATGGTGAAACTTTAGCAGAATCAGAATAAGTTGGTAATGAATATCATGAATTCTCTATTCTGTTTATGAAGACTATTTGTTATGTTGACACTGATGAACTGTAAATGAGGACCTGTTAACTATGAGTTACATTGTACCACACAGGATTTTGGCATCAGTTCTTACAGGTTGAATTATATCACTGACACATGTTTATGTCTAATAACAGTGAGAAGAGGGAATACCATAAAAAAAACAAGTACGAGTATACGGTGATATCCCCGGAACAATTGGTGCAGAGCACTTCCGGGGATGAGAGATTTCCGGCTAACCAGACAACTTTCTCAAACCCCAAAAAATTCCTTATCTCTGGAATCTTTTCCGGTTACTGGGAAAAGAATCTGAGTGTCTAAACTAGACACCTTGCACACACAAACACGAGCCCGCTTCCTCAGAACTTTTCTGGGTGCTGGGGATGTTTTCCTTGAGTCTAAACTACCAAGTGCGCAAATGTGATTCTAATTAAGTTAGAAACTCCATTTCCTTACTATAATAACCCAGAATAGTTTATCTAAAAGTTTGGTTAAATAATATACAGTATTTAAAAATTAAAAATCTACAAGATATGGGCATGAATGAAGCTGTGTGTTACAGCAAAGACTGTTATTTTCCACTCACATGGAGCTGTGGGGGATTAGTGGGTCTTAAGTAATTGACCTGACCTGATGCAATGTCAGATGGAGGTAGGGTGGGGGATTAGTGGTCTCATTACTGACCTTCTGATGAAATGTTAGGTCACTCTTTCTTGGGTGGGGTATTAGTGGGTCTCATGACCTGAAGATGTCTTGAATAAACACCAAACCTAAAGTATTTTTAGGGAGATTGCGATAAATAAAAGTATAAATGAGCAAAGTTGTATCCCTTCAACATTATGTTACATAATGTTTTAAAAAAGAGAAAGCAGAAAGGTGTGGGTAATTAGAGAGATGGAGCGGAAATTAGTGTTGCCAAGCGCTCCTCAACAGCTGATATTTAGCTCGCTATGGCACAGTCACACATTCAAATTTGTCATACAGTCAGTTCTGCTATAACGTGATAGTTGTGTTCTTGTAAAACATCGTGTTATAGAAATTCGCGCAATAGAAATAACAGGGCTTATGGAGAAAATAGGGTTTGGTGCAGATTACTCGAAATAAAAAAAAATTTAGTAGTTAGCCTAACACAAAAGATAGCACAGTCTAAATAAATGTTACATTCATATCTACTAATGAAATCATACAGTAAATGTAACACTTTACCTTGAAAAAATTTGAATATAACTTGATGGGGAGAAGGGTGATTTTGAGGTTGATAACATTGAGCTTCTCTTCAAGTGTTATAGCCTTTCTTTTACGATCATCACCGGGAATGCAATCACCAGAACGCTTCTTGGAGATATTCTTCTTTACCATATTCACAGTTAATACCACAAAATTGGAGAAATAGTAAGCAAAAATCGCGTTACAGCAAACAAGTGTTCGCGTTTTTACAAAAATCGTTCCTCTATTCATAAATCGCGTTAGAGCCAATTCACGTTGTAATGAGACAAAGCTCACCAGAAGAGGATATGACATATAGGTAGAATATTTATAAGCAGGAGGATGTAAAGACAGGAAGTTTGGTAGCGTGTCTCGAGGGTGTGGGGGAGACAACGTTTATTAACACAGGCCCAGTACAAGTGTGGTACAGTGGTCCCTCGGTTAACGAGCACAATCCGTTCTAGAAGGTTGCTCGTTAACCAAAAAACTCGTGAACCGAAACCATTGCTTCAATGGGTTTTTGGGTAATTGGTTCCAGCTCACCGAAAATTGCCTAAATTCAACAAAAAAGGTAGAAAGGTACACTTACTTTGAGGTGTGTATGTAGAAGGCTCCTGGATGATGATGATGATGATGATGGGAATTAGAATGAGGGTGGAGGAGAAGGGAGAAGAGAAGGCATTGGGGTGAAGAGAAGTCACCCCGTGGCGCCATTTCACCCATAAAATTTTAGTTCTTTTGGTGTAATTCAAGATTATTTTCTTTAAATCAACACTGCACTGCATTACATATTGTCAGTATGTAAAATAAATTTCAAAATGACCAATAATTTGCTTGGAAACACAGAAAAAAAGCATTTAGTTGAAGAGAGTCTCAAGCAAGATGTTACCTCCACTGAAAAGACACAAAGACTGAAGCCTGTATGGTGTGTTGAGAGGCTGGATGGCGCACATAAAACTTGTTTCATTACCTTCAATTATGTTCAATAATTGTTAAAATGACTAAAAAATTTAATATTAAACTTTTAATATTATTGAATAATATAAACTTCTTGATATTTACTAAAATGGTAAGGAATTTAAGCCCTAGAACCGATTACTGTATTGGCGGACTAATACTACAGCTGGTGGACCGCCAAATGCAAGCGAAAACATGTTCAGGTCGGCTCGTAAGAAACTCGTTAATCGAGGGATTGCTCGTTAACCGAAGTTAAGAATCTTATGGAAGGTAACTCGTTAACCGAAATCTCGTTAACCGAGGCGCTCGTTAACCGAGGGACCACTGTATATAAAACACAACTGCGTGTTACAGCTTTATTTTACTAGTTGCATAGGGGGAATTAATGGGGGATTCGTACACAGGGTATGACAGACTATGATATGTTCGTATAACTTCACAAGTCGAATGGGCACTTCACTAAGTCGGTCGTTGTGAGGTTCGGGATCACTGCACTTCTACCGCCTACACAGCCAGCACTTACTGTTATACGTTGAATTGACAGCACTCTGTCGATGGACTCCCAGTAAATACTACTTTTTGCACTGTCACTATGTTGAAATGCCCTATAGTTTGAGCTTTTCCCCATCTAGTTATTATATATCGTATTTGTATCACTTATGTTATTTGTATATTATTTGTAATTCGAAACCCATTCCCCAATTATGTAACTGTATATTTTCAGCCTTCTGGCTTCCAAGCTCTTTCAATAAGCCATTAATTATTATTATTATTATTATTATTATTATTATTATTATTATTATTATTATTAACTCACTGTACAATAAGACCCTCATTCCTCATGTTTGATGTGTTGACTCCCCTTTTTTTTTTTTTTTTTTTTATTATTAAAACAAGGATTAGCCCACATCGGGGCCTGGGGGGCAAAAATGTAATAATAATAATAATAATAATAATAATAATAATAATTCATTGTAAATAAAAATTTTAATAAAAAATACACAAAAATAAAATAATAATGATAACAATAATAATTAATACACCTTTTCACATATACGTTGAGACATTGTTATATACCTATTTGACATATTTCATAACCGAATGACAGAACACATATCGAATGACATTCTAAAATAACTGTTCGTTCATGCTAACAGAAATGATTGACAAAGGTTATGAAATTGACAGACGTGAGCAATAAACCGACAGTCTATATGCAGACTGTATGCAGATTTCTGTTAGCATGAACGAACAGTTATTGGAGAATGTCATTCGATGTGTTCTGTCATTCGGTTATGAAATATGTCAAATACCCTGTAGGTATATAACAATATCTCAACGTATATGTGAAAAGGTGTAATAAAAAAATAATAATAATAATAAAAAAATAATAATGATGATAATAATAATACTGTAATAAAGAAATACAAGAATGAAAAAAAAAGATCAAAAGTGAGAAACACGACCTAGACCTATGAATTATTATTATTATTAATAGTATTATTACATTTTTGCCCCCGAGGCCCCAACATGGGTCGGTGACCTGTGCCCAGGTGGTCTGATCCCCGATAAAAAAAAAAAAACTAAACATTCTGAAATCCGAAACACAGCTGGCCCCAAGGATTTCAGATACGGGATTGTCAACCTGTATTACTATTATTGTTACTATATATCTTTGCCCCCCAGGCCCTGATGTGGGTCAGTGATCTGTGCCCAGGTGGGCTAATCCTTGTTAAAAAAAAAAATAGAGTTAATTACACATCAAAGAATTTTCATTAACTCTTGCTCCTCTGGTGGACTGCACACTCATTAGAATTTACCTATTAATTAAAATTTCTCAACTTAAGTCATCAGAAATGATTACTAAAAGTCTCTCGGTGCTTTATGTCATTTATGAATCCAAATTTCCTTAAAAAATCAGTATTTTCTTTCAGTGTTCGGGGTGTATACAGTAACCTCAAAATTTCTCAGCCCAAAATACAAAGTACTCGTATATTTTAATAGCAGTCTATCATTATTGTAAATCAACACTGTTTTCAGGAAAGTGATGACGTACCCATGATGTCAGAGAGCGAAGATTCTTTAATTGATTCTGCACGCCAAGAAAACAGACGTCGATGTTTATCATACAACTCCAGAATACGCTTTGACTCGATATCGGATTCTGGCACTGACACTGAAACCAGAGAAAGGGAACTATTTCAGGTATGTGATTAATTCTGTGTATTAAATGTGAGTGTCATAAATTATGGCAGTATGGCAATACATTGAAGAGAGGTTCATAAAAATTTAATACTTTAAGTAGAGATTTTGTATTAGTATTCAAGTAAGATATTTTATTTCCTTTAATTGATTTACTCCTTTTATTTCTGCATGGTAGAATCCAATTCATTATTTTTATTAGTAAATACATTATATCAGTTAATGTAACTACTGTATAATTAGAATATATTTGGCTGCCCTGTACACACAGATTAGATGAGTTCAGTTCAGATAAAATCTTATTCTAACACTGTACACTAGTATATGGGATGATCATGCAAATAATACATTACAATGTACAGGTACTCCCCGACTTACGACCGACTCGACTTACGTCCACCCGCACTTACGACCTGCCTCAGTCGTACCAAAATGTGGCCAAATTATGTATTTTTGAGTCCCAAAGTCAGTACACAGACAAAATTTTCATCTGTAATTCACTTTAAAATGGCTGGCAAGCTTAAAAGTGAGTGTTTTGTGGTGCTGAGAAGAAAAAGAGACCCAAATTTTCGATTTTCTGTGTTATTTAAGCATTTCCGACTTACGACCTGGATGTTGGTCCTTACCCCGTCGTAAGTCGGGGAGTACCTGTAGAGTATCACATTATTCAAACAGTGTTTATAGGTTTCACCAAATACCAATTTGGAATGACTTGTGCATAAAACTCACCAGAGCCTCTGGATTTGGACTAGAGGAACTATATATTTAGGTAACTGGGGCTTAATCCAAAGATTAGCCAACTTCATTATAGCCATTTTAGCCTTTAAAAAGGGAGCCTGGGATTCCATAGCTGCCACTAGTCCAGGGAAGCTGATGGTTCATGACCTCTGACCTGGTACTGAAGTAGACTCACGGAATCAAACTTCATCTCAGTCTCAACTCCATCTGTTGATTACACTTCTATTTTTGTATAAAAAGGTTTTCCCCTTCTTTAATATTTTTACCTCATTTTGCATGTGTTTATATAGGATTATGAAGTGAATAGGTGGCACTGTTTCTAAAGTATAGAAGGCTAACATGCAGTTTCTCAGTCACTTGCAATGACTGGATTTTTCTTCTAGCAGGTTAGGGGCTGGCTTAAGCTTCTTGTAAATTGGAATTTATTGGTGTGGAGTGGGTTACCGTTACAGGAAAGTGCTACCTCAGAATTGGTTGTGAGGGCTTGTTTGGTTTCACTAATTAAAGTTAATCAAGCCAAGACATAAGACCTTACAGGGAGTTCTCGCTAAATGAAAGATGAATCGAACAGAAGTTCTGCATAAAACAAAAATTTGTATAGGGAATTTAATTTTTCCATAGACATAATATTATAAATAGAGGATGCATTCTTGGGGGCTGATTTTCAGACACCTTACTCATTCAAAATAAACGAAAATAGAAAAGTCATATAAACTTATTAAATCAATGCAAAACATTACATAAATGTAATCAGTACTGTAATCACTCTGTATTATGGTTGTAGTACAGGGAAGCCTCGGATAACAACGGTTCGACCAACAACTTTTCGTATTTGAAACCCAAGATAATTTAGGACTCAATTCAGTTTACGTCCTTATTCCATTCGTATTTACGACCAAAATATAATAAAAATAAAATAAAATTACATTTTCTTGGCTAAGCTTATGCACTTTCTATTAGCTTTTGAACCAACACTACCATCACTTGCTCTCTTGCTCATGTTGAATAGGGATGCAAAAATGCTGTAAGAAACCTGAGAAAGTTTTTCTCGTGTTCCCGTTCCAGATGTGTGAAAGCAAAAGGCCCGGCAAGCTCGGACTGTTGTTTACTACTCATTAGCCAGGCAGCTTCTTTGCGCAAGGCACTCTTCATTTTTTTTACAGTACAGTAATACCCCGCTTAACGCGGTTTCGCTTAGCGCGATTTCACGTATACGCGGTGCCTCGCCAGAGCCGAACTTATTCTTAACGCGGGTTTTTTCCACGTATACGCGCAGAGTGTCCGGCTTGAGACGCTATTTTTAGATTCGCTCCACCCGCCTGCCTGCCTGCTCTCGCCTCTCCCTCCCTCCCGCCTGCCTGCTCTCGCCTCTCCCTCCCTCCCGCCTCCCTCCGCCTCCCTCCGCCTGGGCAAGCCGCGCTGTAAGGTTGCGCAGTGTGTGTCTTCTACTAACGTAAGTGTTACACCTAACTTTTAGTTTTCCTAACCTAACCTTTATTTTTCCTAACCTAACCTCTTCCATATTACTTGTTTGTTCATACCATCATAAAGTTAAGATAAAATATTTACTACAACATAGTTGTGTGTCGTCAAAAAGTGGAGTTTGGGGGTCGGGCCAGTTTCTATTGGAATTAATCCCATATGTTCTGTTGTTCACTTAGCGCGGTTTTCACTTAACACGGTACCCTGTGGGTTCTATTGACCGTGTTAAGCGGGGTACTACTGTAATTATTTTTTTTTTTTATAATACATATTGGGATTTAGTTATTATTTTTTTGAAAATTTAATTTAATTTTATTTTTATTATATTTTGGTCGTAAATACAAATGAAATAAGGACGTAAATTGAATTAGGTCCTAAATTAACTAGGGTTTTAAATATGAAAAGTTGTTGGGTGAACCGTTGTTATTGGAGGCTTTACTGTACTGTACTTTGTTGTTGGTACCTTTCCCATATTGAAATATTTGTAATCTTACTTTATTTTGATATTCAGCAAAGAGCCCGAATATCCTGTATTACTATGAGCAATTCGTTCCACAAGCACTAATATCAGATCTGTCGTTCATTATTGCTTTTTTTAATTAGCTAACACAAGGTTAAATGTTAATTTCTGTTTTGTCCTGACTGTGAAAGTAAGCTTAACTAATTACTTTTGCTTCCCAGTTCAAGGACATGGTGCAGAGGAAGGCACGCCCATCCCATGTGCTTGGAGAGATGGAACATCGAAAGCAACTTGAACTCTTGGAGGAAAATAGAAGCAAAACTGGAGGTTCTGTTTTGGGACAGGTGCTTATCATACTACTTTAGAATAAAAGTAGTATTCTATCCAAACCTAAAAAATTTACTGTAGTGTGTTATTAATTCATTATAGATTTAAGTGAAAACCAAGTGTGGTTGTTGAATAAGTCGAGTAGATATAAACAACCTAATCAATACCATAGGAATTAAGAAAATTATACAAATATGATTCAATAAGGAATTAAGAATTGTTTGGATTTGTAGAATACAGTACGACCGTGATAACTTGGCATGTATCGGGCTCTGGCCTTTCCAATTTATCGAAGCACTCCCCCTTCTACAAAATTACAACAATAAAATATTATTGGCCCATATACGTAAATATGTAATAACTAATTTTAAAAAAAGTAACACTTACCAGCACTGCAGGTGAAGAATGAAGTATTGTAATAGGCGAGAGGCATGGTAGGTGATGCAGGGGAATGGTAAGTGATGCAGGGGAACGGTAGGTGACGCAGGGGAATGGTAGGTGATGCAGGGGAATGGTAAGTGATGCAGGGGAACGGTAGGTGATGCAGGGGAACGGTAGGTGATGCAGGGGAACGGTAGGTGATGTAGGGGAATGGTAGGTGATGCAGGGGAACGGTAGGTGATGCAGGGGAATGGTAGGTGACGCAGGGGAACGGTAGGTGATGCAGGGGAACGGTAGGTGATGCAGGGGAACGGTAGGTGACGCAGGGGAATGTTAGGTGATGCAGGGGAATGGTAGGTGATGCAGGAAATGCTACATAAACAGTAAACAGTGCAGCACTTATGTATACTGTACTACTGTAATTTGGTCACTTATGCAAAATAAAGAATAAATTTTACTCCAAAATTTTTTTTCTCTATACAGTGGGGTATGCTATAACAAACTTAATTTTTTCCAGAACCTTGTTCGTTATAGCATTCGTTCGTTATAGGATTAATCCGTTCCAGGCCCCCAAATACAACCACTTAACACTGAAAAAATTCTGTGGAAAATGTAAAAAATACGGTACTTTATCTTACCTTAGTGTTGTTCAGCATGCAGGACAGGAGGCAGAGGAGGAGGGGGGGGGGGGAGAGAATTATGGAGAAGAGGTGGAAGGAGAGGAGTCATCCTTCCTAGCCCTCTTTGGTGACTGTCTCACAGGCACTTTGTCTGTAGGTTCTTTTGTTACCTTTGTAAAGAAGGAATCCAGGGTTGGCTGCTTCAACCTTGATTTCTGGACCTTCCAAAAGTAGTTCATCACATTGTCATTAAACACACTGATGGCCTTTTGCACAGAACCAACATCAGGATGATAATCCTCAGCAAGCTTGGACAGTTTGCTCCAGCAAAAGAACTCATCCTTGAGATCTTTGGCTGGAATGATGCGGCTTTCCTCCTTGTCCTCATCCTCCCCTGACTCCTCAGAAGTTAAGCTCCGCTTCAGTGTCTCATTTTCCTCTTTGTGAAGCTCAAGCAGCTCCTCAGTGGACAATTCCTTACTGTGCTCTTCCACCAACTCCTCAACATCATCATCATTCACTTCCAGGCCCATGGAATTGCCCAGACACACAATTTCATGAACAACAGCCTCTTCCTCTAACTCTTCGAAGCCTTCAAAGTCTCTTTGAAGGACACATTCAGGCCACAATGGCCTCCAAGCAGCACAAAGACACCTCACAGTAACCTCTTTTCAGGCTGAGGTAATTAAAAATACAGCGTCTGCTATATTGAAGTGACTCTTCCAAAATTCCTTCAAGCTAACATCACTGGAAGAAGTGGACGCAAAACATTTTCTAAACAGTGCCTTTGTGTACAGCTTCTTAAAGTTAGAAATTACCTGTTGATCCTTGGGCTGGATGAGAGGTGTTGTGTTGGGTGGCAAGAAGTGCACAGTGATGAAGTTGAACTCCTCTGGCAATTCAACCATCAAATTAGGAGGGTGGGCTGGTGCATTGTCCAATGTCCATCATCAACAAAACTTTCAGTGGAAGATTATTCTCCCTGAGGTATTCCTGAACACTGGGTCCAAACACCTCAATCACCCACTCAGAGAATAAACTCCTGGTCACCCAAGCCTTTGGGTTTGACCGCCACATAACACCAAGGCGGGTCTTCCTAATTTTTTTGAAAGCTCTGGGGTTTTCTGCGTGGTACACAAGGAGTGGCTTTATTTTGCAGTCACCAGAAACATTAGCATAAAGAAGGAGGGTAAGCCTGTCTTTCATTGGCTTATGGCCAGAGACAGAAGTTTCCTCCTTGGTAATGTATGTACGGCGAGGCATTTTTTTCCAAGAAAGTCCAGTTTCATCACAGTTGAATACCTGCTGAGAAACAAAGCCTCCCTCTTTAATAATATTCAAAAAAATGTCATGGTGTTCCTTAGCTGCTTCCTTATCTGCACTAGCAGCATCACCATGTCTCACAACACTATGTATTTTATTTCTCCTTCTGAAACCAGTAAACCACCCCTTGGTACCCCTAAACACTGGCACATCACTATCACTTGCACTGGGAGTCTTGGCTTTAAGGTCCTCAAACAATTGTCTGGCCTTCTCACAAATTATAGCTTCACTAATGGTATCCCCTGCCATTTCTTTCTCCTTTATCCACACTAAGAGTAAATTTTTCATCTCAATCACATTAGACCTTGCTTTGCTAAGTCTAGAAATTCCCTTAGCCACTTGCACTGTTTTTAATTCCTTTTCATTCTTTAAAATCGTACATATAGTCGATTTAGCCATCCCATACTCATCACTAAGTTTCGCAATGTTTGTTCCATCCTCATGTTACTTTATGATTTCTTTCTTAGTTTCAAGAGTTATGAGCTTTCTCACTCGCTTTGGACGATTCATTGTCACAATTGTACACTTGTATAACAAAATATTTATACAAATAACTCTTATTTCCACATCAAAAGACGAAATTTCAACACTAATAGTGGTACACAGGCTACACAATGAGACAAAGATGGTGCCTGACGCTCTTGTTGTGGGTCGCGGTACAACAATATTCATGCGCCAGGCGAAATAGTCCCGTATTCATCCGCGTTCGTTGTAGGAGTTGCGTTCGTTATAGCATTCTCAATTTTATAGGTAAAACCGTTCGTTATGGGAATATTCGTAGTAGGATCCGTTCGTTATGGCATACCCCACTGTATGTAATTCAAGTTGGAGTATGTAAATAAACACATTACTTATAGCACTAAGGGTATTATAGTCCGCCCTAGTAAAACCATTTTCTTTGTTACAGAGCACACGAGTAAAAATTAAAACACTAATGTAGCTTAGAAATTAAGAAAATATAATATTAAACTATAAAATAAGAAAATAAAGAGCATAGGTGTGTATGCATGTGTTGGGGGGGGGGTTAACATATGTGAAGGAAGTGTGTTGTACTGTTGGCTGACTCACCCGCCGTCCTCCCTCCAATGTGACTTCACAGCAGACAGACAACACACACACACACACACACACACACACACGTCTCAGTCAGTTGGTTAACTGCCTGGCTGAACTGTGGCATCACTTAGATTATGGTTTGAGTGTGGAAGGAGTTATTTTTTGTACATAAAATATGTGGTATTTTATTTTATGATGTGCTATGTATCAATTTTATTGTTTATCTTAGCAATTTTTTTTAAAAAGCTGTTATAGAACCTGTGGTGTCAAACACATGAATAAATGGCTTCAGTTGCTTATGGATTGTTGGACTAAATTAGAAATTTTTCCAAAGGGTACAAAGTTGGGGTACCTGGAAGATTCAGATAGCTGGAATTCAGATTAAATGAATTGCACTGCAAATTAAATAAAGTCAACAACATTGGATTTACCGTAATAGTAAAGACGTTCTACATACAGTGGCTGGCCTGACATGAATGGGGGAGGTTGTTGGGTGTTATCAGTACCGCAGAATCCAAATTTTACCTGAATATTAATTCTGGTGCCCTAGATACTCTGTGATGCACCCTCCCTTCTCACGTCCATATACTGGGTGGAGTGAGCCGGTGCACACCAGACTGACCAAGCGTGGAGCGCAGCGAGTGTTACCCACGCAGCCAAATATGCCGAGATTTTCCAAGATAATTTTATATAACTCGACATTTCCCGAGTTATTTATAATAATTTCCGAGACCATACACGTGCTGAATTATATGAAATTCCGAGATATTGAATGCTGAGTTATCAATGGTTTATTGTACGGTCATACTATGATCGTGTGTTGAATGAGGAGTTTGAATGGGATGGGGGCAGCTTAGAAGCAGCAAAACCATTACAGGGACGGTACCCAAGGATTGAAAGAGATGGTGAAGAAAGCATCTAACAAAATGAAGAATGGAATGGCTGCTGGAAGGTCAGAAATAGATGTAGAAATGTCAAAAGTATCACATGATATTGGTGTGACAATGGTACTGTACCCAACTAGATAAATGAATAAATGATGGAAAGTATCGTTCCAGCTGACTGGCTGAAGAGTGTGATTGTGAATATGTACAAGGGAAAAGGTGATGCACCTGAATGTGGGAAGTACAGGGGCCTGATGCTGCTAAATTAGGCTCATGAAAGCTGGGGAAAGAGTGCCCGAGAAATTGGCGAAGAAGAGATTAGACAAAAAGCAAAAGCAGTTTGGGTTCATGTCAGGCAGGAGAACTGCAGAGGCAATATTTATGGTCGGGCAAATACAAAATAATTATCGAGTATAGGAGAGAGAGGCATTTAACAGGCTACCCATTTGAGGTAGTACATTTGGCAGTGAGAAAGTTAGGGTTTAACAAGTGTCTTGTTCAAATGGTTTTGGCATTTTACGTGGGCACCGTGAAAGTAAATGGCAAGTAAGCTGAGGGATGTGAGGTGAAAATAGGGATCCATCAAGGGCCTGTCTTGAGCCCCTTCCTTTAGCATGGTACTAGAGGTAATGTAAGATTTAAGGACTGGACCTACCTGGGAATTGTTGTATACTTGCTGCTTAGTGCTGATAGCGGTGAGTAATGAAGATGTAGAGAAGAAATTTAAGAAATGGAAAAATGGAATAAAGCCAAAGGGTATGGGAGTGAATGTGGTGAAAAAAAAATGGTGGAAGATTTCAATGTGCTGTTTATAAGAAAAGTTTTAATAATTGGTGGTGAACATGGAAGGTGGGTACACAAATGATTTAAGTGGCAGACACAGAATGTTACTGCCCTTAAATGCACTATGTACAGATAATTATCTGGCCTTAGCAAGGTTGGAGAAACTGGACAGTGTCAATGAATTCTACTACCTGGGTGACATGATCATTGCTGGAGGTGGTGGCGAAGCTAGCAGTGTTGCAAAAGTCAGAAATGGCTGGAAGAAATTTAGGGAAGTGGTGCCTTTATTGTCAGTGAAACTTGGGGCAGTTAAAGTTAATGATATACCATACACTGTACATAGACTTTAGTATGTTGAAATGCAAATGATGAGATGGATGTGTATTGTGATGTTGAGAAGTAGGATCCAAAATAATTTATGTAACATTTGAGTTTGGAGAGAAAATTGCAGTAAATAGAGAGAGGTTAATAAATCATAGAGCCAACCAAAATAATGAGGGAATTAAGTGGTAGCAGGTGTAGGAGAAGTGAGATGGTTAGAACACATTGAGAAAACACATTTTACTTTACCAATGCAAGTTGTTATGAGAGTGTAGATGCATTCTGTATGTATAAGTATCAGTTACTATGTGTCTTCTCTCTTTTACAGATACATTTGGATCTGGCAAAATATCATGAATTGAATAGGTTTGTAAAAGAATCGGAGACATATGATAGAGAGGCTGCTGTTTTTCATGTGGATCAAGCAGCCAAGTGTGGCATCCTGGAAGGCATCAAAACTATGGCATACCTCCACCTTGGTTTACCACATGATATTCTCCCAGATGTTGAGGTATGAAGTGATTGCAAAAAAGAATCCCAAAAATAGAATCTGGAGATAATACGTATATTTTAATCTCACAATACCTTGATTAAAAACTCAAAGGAAGAAGTACAGTCGGTCAAAGCTTGCCATATTATAGTAACTATGTCATTTGAAGTTTTCAGTAATGAAAATTATTGACCCATTTATAGACCAGTCTTTGTAAGTCCATGTACATTGTTTGTTAGAACATCCTTGACATATTTCACACCAGTTATGAAACAACAGTGGGGTCATATCCTAAAAAAAATGCTTAGGCTAAATTGGTTCATGTTTGAATTATTTATTGCGAGTCGTCGTGTCCTTAAAGCAAATTTTTTTGTTTGGCTTGCATACCATCTTTACTGCTTTATATTTGTGACTTAGCCAACTAAAACTGAATTAAATAAATGACAATTTGGCTTGAAATGAAGACAGTAGGCTGTATGCCTTAGCATGTTGCCTGCCAATTGGGCAAACTCAGCTATAATAAAACCAAGCCTGGGAGGAAAGATGTTTTATATACAGGTGATCAAATTGATTCACAAATGATCCCTGGCAAATATTATTAGTGGATGCCTGATGACATAGAGCCCCAAGACAGTAGCCCTGGTTATCGGATCTACCTGAAGGGATTTGAGGATCAATCTATCGTTCATGGCTTAATATGGAACTAATGGAATCATAGATCTTTCCTCCTCCTATTTAGTAGCATGAAAGGCAGTAGGACCTGAAAAAGTGTGAAGTGTAACAACCTCACTATGACTTAACTGGCATTCACCACTCATTTCTTCCTAAATTTGATAGTGAATTGTCACTTGTAATCATCAATTTCAAACTTCTTTTGTGATAGAAAGGCATAATTTTTTGGGGGGATTAGTCCCAGTCTGCAATGACTTTGATGCCCGAGCTGCTTAGCTCTGGTCTTAACCTTATAATGGGATTTAAGATCATCCTTTTCTTTACTTGTTAAGTGATAGATGCTCAACTGATAAAACCCAGTTTTTTATTGAGTGACCAGTTAGTATTACCATTACATCTGATATTTTCTTCCACTAGTAACTGATACATGCTAGCCATTGGTATGTTGCAATAAGGAGTGAACATTTCTTTGAATGTTATTGAGATCAGATGATAACTTGTCCTTAATAATTTGGGCTAATATGAGTTTTATTATTTTAATACAAAAGATGAAAATGAATATACTGTACTTGATGAATATTTACCAGACCAAATACTGTGCAGTGCATGATCATATTGTTTTTACCCATCGTCTTACTCATCCACTTAGTATCTTAATACACAGCACAATTGTAATATGTTATTTTTATAGGCAATAGAAATAATTATAAATGAAGATTTATTGTAAATACCAATATTGCTGTGGCTCTCTTTACCTTGTATGGAAATAGAATCCTTTTTACTCTTCATGATTATTATATGTAACACTGAATACTTTGTCACATTGTTTATCTAAATTCTGTCTCTTGCAGTTGGGCGTTAACAAGAGTGACAAAGAAATAGGGTTTGACTACATGCTGATGGCTGCAGAAGCTAAGGATCGTGTTGCCATGATTTACATCTCTAAGGCATTTGAGACTGGCATTGGACTTCCTCCTTCAAGGTGATCACTTTATATATACTGTATTTATAATTACTGTGCAAACATAAATAGTTCTTTAAGTGTACATACAATACAGTAATAAATCAATTGAATTCTGACCTGAGCTAATGAGGCAAAGGGTGAGGTGACTGGTTGGGTTGTGAGGTAAAGAGTTAGGTGCTGAAGTGAAGAGGCAGTAGGTGAGGTGACATGCCAAGACACTTACACAACACACACATTAACAGCACTACTAAACCACTGTCTTATAATATTTTACTTTATAAATTCTATTTCAAAATTATTTGATACATGATGGCTCAATTTGGCCACAACTGATCAGTGAATAAATCAGGGCATATGGAGATGCATTATACACTATTGTAGTGATTTACAAAGCTTCACAACTGCAACCACAACTGCAGAGCAACCGTATAAATTATCACACGCGGTTGTGAAACAATCACAAAACTGGTTGAGAGCTGAGAAATTCTTTGGGCAGTGGGCCCTCCAACCACTGTGTTGCCTTTATGTACAATATGCTACAATAATAGATACAGTGAACAATGTTTTTAGATCTTTACAGTGATAAATCTTGAGTAGGTGACCATTTGTGACATTCTTCACACATGGAGTATTAAAAAGTAGTAATACTGTATTGGACAATGTGACGAGCAAAAACCTCTTATTTTCCCCATTAAAAAAAATATAATTTGGGGAAAAACATGACTACTTTAATGTACAACTTGTACTCAAATGTACTAAGTTAATTACTAAAATTTGTGTGTCTTGTGCAAATTGTGAGATGATTATACTTGGACTAATTGATATATTGCAAGAATTCCAGCAATGCAAGTTATTTTCTGCTAAGTCAAGTCTGTGACATTTTATAAGAGAAAAACTTAAATTCCCTGTCTTGTATAATCTTGAGTCCCTGACCTGCACCACCGCTCCCTGTCCACTGACATCTAATCTCCCCTCACTGGCTGTGAACACCCCACCTCCTCCCCCCTCCTCCCAACTAAGCATTAATCTCCCCTCCTGGCTGTCAACACTCCTCCTACCCTCCTCCCAGCCATAATTGATATAATTAATGGGATGAATGTGGTTTTAGGCTTAAAGTTTTTCTATTATACAATGTCACAGACTTGACTTAGTAGAATATAATTTGCATTGCTGGAATTCTTGCAAGATATCAATTAATTTAAGTATACACATCTCATAGTTTGCACTAGAGATTAAATTTTTAGTTCTTTAGCTTAGTACATTTGAGTACAAGTTGTACACTAAAGTAGAGTAATATGTTGCTAAAATATATGGCTTTTTCACAGCATTAATCCTCTCCGTTTGCTATACACCCTTCATATACTGTACAGTACAATACTATTTTTTACCTTATTACTGTATTCGGTTTGTCATTTAATTTTGATGTCAGATTATTAATTGTATTGTGTATTTTTCTATTGTATTTAATATTTTAAATTATCAATGATAAAACATACACCATAAGAAGCTGATCATGCTAGAATTTATAATAAAGAATACAGGCAAAAAAAAAAACTGTGGCAATGAGGCAAGGCACTTCATTTCACATGCTGAGAGAGAGAGAGAGAGAGAGATTTCATTTAGACATAATGATATGCGTTGAATACATTTACAGGGCTGTGCAGTACATAAATCAGGAGTTGTTTATTATTTTAACAATAGATGGGATGGTGCTATTCTTATATCTATCAGTGCGGGCTCTTATGGGCTGAATTTTGTTGTAGTGGCGGACTGTGCGAGGTGGGTGGGGGACTGCCGGTGGCAGGAGGTGGCAATGGTGAGGATGGTGCAGTAGTCCACCGCCAAACCTTGCTAATGCTTGGTGGTGGAGGTCACTGAGGGATGGAATTCCAGGGTGGAGAGAGCGTTGATGTAGCCGGAATAGTCTGCGCCGAGCATGATTCTGCAGACCCTCTTCTGTACCTTCTCTAGCTGACGTTGTTGGGTGGAGTTGAGAGAAGACGACCAGGCTGGTGACGCATACGTTAGTTTGGGGAGAATAAAGGCGTTGTAGATAGTCCTCAGCTCTGGCGTGGGTGTCCCAAGTGACCTAAGTCGTCGTGGGATGTAGAGTCGGCACGAGGCTGCCTTGATTGTGTTGTTTACATGGGCCTTCCAGCCCAGTTTGTGGTCTATGGTAACACCCAGGAGTTTGGCAGACTGCACTAACTGGAGAGGATGGGCACCCACTGTGACTGCTGGAGCTTGCACTGGAGTGGTGGCAGTATTGTTGTGCATGACTATGGTTTTGGTGTGGTTGATAGTGGCCTTGTTCTCCGTAGTCCATGCCTGTAGCATGTCCAGGGTGCCTTGTATCGATGAGT
Source organism: Homarus gammarus (assembly GCA_958450375.1). Classification (NCBI taxonomy): domain Eukaryota; kingdom Metazoa; phylum Arthropoda; class Malacostraca; order Decapoda; family Nephropidae; genus Homarus; species Homarus gammarus. The sequence goes on from CAUDMG010001998.1 coordinate 529,253, forward strand.
AGTCTGGTGCGGTGTTGTCCACTGTAACCCCACACAGTGCAGTCATCCACGTATTTCCACCTGTGAGGAGTGTCCGATAGAGCGTCATTGATCAGGATGAGGAAGCACAGTCTTGGTCCCCTGGGGAACATCGCAGGTGAGGTGTTGGAATGTGGAGACCGAGCCCTGATATCTCACTACCTGACGACGTCCACTCAAGAAATCAGTGAGCCATGAGACCAGGTTGGTGGGCAGCCCTAGTGCAATGGCCTTGTTGATAACAGTGCAGTGATCAACAAGGTCAAAAGCCTTCCTGAAGTCAACAAGGGCAATGGCCAGTGATGTCTTACGTTTCTGCAGGTTTTTGTGCAGGAAATCCGGAAAACTAACTAAGCAGTGTGATGTAGAGGAGGTCCTCATATTGTGTGTGGTTTTTTTTTTCTCCTCCTCACACATGCGAATTAACCCTTACGTCTCGGGTGACATTCCAGAACCTGTGCCTTCTCCCGCCACTGTTTGAATGCCCATAGCGGGTTAACAGGTTCCAGCATGACTATTTGTCAGTCCCAGGGAGCGTGGGTAGGCCCAGCGCAGTCAGTAACCATTCCCCTGTCGTCATGGAGAGTCGCCCCTCATCTTCCACTCCAATCAAGCATCGCTGCCATGTGTTGGATGATAGCCAGATAAGGACAGAAGTATTTGATGTGAGTGCTGTAGTAACGAATCTAGTGAAAGTGGTGAGGAAAGCAGTGATTATATGCCTAGTGATCCTGATGTTAGCCTCGAGTTAGACGATGTATTAAGAGACAAGTGAGGATGAGCATGACGCTGGCAGCGAGGCCCAGCCAGGACGGCGTATCCCCGCCATGCGCTAATGGCACAGACAAGGGACAAGGGATACCTTTGTTTGGTCTGATGGCAGTAATTTTCAGCCTGACATCCCTGATTTCAGACAATCATCATGTGGAATTACTCCTGATTTTCCTTGTACAGAGGAATCACGCGAGATGGACTATTTTTTCAGCTTTCTTTGATGGTGCAATCATGGACTTACTGTGTACCGAGACAAATAAATTTTATCAGTACACGTGTGATGCTGACCCAGGCCCTGGGCCCTTCACCACACGTGCGTTGATGGAGTGATGTTGGTGTTTCTGAGCTGTGTGTTTTTTGCATTACTGATGCTGATGGCACTTACTTCAGGAGTACTGGATGACATCACAGCAACACCATTGTTTGCATAATTCATGTCCAGAGACCGGTTTGCCTCCATCCTATGTTATCTACACTTTGTAAATAACAATTTTCCTGTGGCGGGTGACAGACTATGGAAAAAAAGGAAAGTTTTTACGTTGCTGAAGGAACTTTTTATGAAGTTCTTAAGACCATTTCAGAGTGTAGTGGTGGGCGAGTCTGATGATTTACATAGGACGTGTTGCTTTAGACAATACATTCCCTCCAAACGACATCGCTTTGGGACCAAGTTCTTTGTGCTGTGTGACTTCGATACTGGGTATGTCTTAGATCTCGTTGTTTACACAGTAAGTGACATAGACATACCCAAGGATGACCCACATGGTTTCTCTTGCGCTGTTGTCAAGAAACTTATGGACCCCTACTTTGGAGGGAATCACGTCCTCTACACTGATAATTATTATACCTCTCCTGCCCTGGCCAAGTTCCTACTTGAACATGACACCAGTTCTTGTGGGACTGTACTCAAGAACAGGAAACACTGGCTCGTGTTTACTGGTAAACCTGCACGAGGAGAGATCCAGCTGAAGCAAGCAGACAAGATGCTTGCAATACGCTGGCATGATAAGCGTACTGTGCAGATGTTGTCAACCGTGCACAAGGGTGAAATGGTGGACAGTGGAAAAAGGGACTGGACCACAGGAGAGGTTATGAAAAACCTTCGTGGACTACAATGTCAACATGCGGCTCGTGGACAAGTATGACATGCAGGTTGGCGCAATTGAGCCTGTACAGAAATGTGTCAAGTGGTACAAGAAAATGTTCCTTCACCTCTTGGATATCACCATCCTGAATACTTGTACCTAGTAAAAACCAGGAAAAACCCTCTCGGGGTTTTTCAGGAGCAAGTTATAACTAATAGAGGTATGGTAACTTGTGGCAGCTGTACCAATATATCACAGCCAAGCAGGCCTACCTGACAGACTCCTTGCATGTGACTGGGTTGTTTGTCACTACCTTGACGACCTCCCGACTCTCCAGGTGGTCTTAAGATGCAAAGGCGGTGTTACGTATGCAAGAACACCACAAAGCGCCCAGCTAACTGTAGGGACGTGACAACGTGGTGTAAACAATGTGGCACGTGCTTGTAAATAGTGTAAATAATAGTGTCAGTGTATATGTAAGGTATAAAGAGTCATATTTGTGTAAAAGGTACACAGTTGTGCACACCCACTTGTCACTATCCACGAGCCCTGGCAGACAGCTAGCTAGGCTTCAGGGTATCACCAACACCACCACTCAGCACCCTACGTGCGGTCAGAGGGAAGCTTCTTGGTAAGTACCTTCTTATGTTGTTTATTTTTCATTGTTTGTCCATTTTATCATGTTGTATCTAAGTAATATTACTAAAATTAGTGTAGTTGTATTGTAGTGTTCTATTAAGAACATAAGAATGGAGGAAACTGCAGCGGGCCTATTAGCCCATTTTAGACAGTCCCATTTTCACCCAACCAACCTATGTTTGAAGCTATCCAGCGAATTCGAGTTAATGATGACATTTGGTAACTTAATCCACTCGTCCACTACTCTATTTTCAAACCAATGTTTACCTATTTCGCGCCTAAATCTAAATTTGTCTAATTTGAAGCCATTGTTACGAGTTCGCTCCTGGTTGAATAGTTTGAGTACCTTGGTAATGTCCCCTTTGTTCAGCCCTGACTTCCATTTGTACACCTATGTCATATCGCCCCTCATTCTACGTCTCTCGAGGTAGTGCAAATTAAGAAGCTTTAACCTGTCTCTGTACTGAAGGTTCCTAATACCCGGGATTAGCCTTGTCATTCTCCTCTGAATTCTTTCCAAGGATTCTATATCCATTCTGTAATACGGTGACCAGAATTGAACTGCGTAACCCAAGTGAGGTCTCACAAGCGCAAGATGTAGTTTTGAGATGACTTCGCTAATCTTGTAACTAACACTCCTTTGTATGAACCCAAGTACTCTATTAGCCTTGTTTCGAGTAAATACACATTGCTTACTTGGCTAAGATTCCTGCTTATCATTACTCCTAAATCTTTCTCGCAGTGTCGGATTTCTCAATAACATCGTTGTTCATCTAGTATTCGGTTTCCCTGTTTACATCTCCTATACTGAGTACTTTACATTTGTCCATATTGAATTTCATTTGCCAGTTTTCAGACCATTCGAAAAATTTGTTTAGATCTTCCTGTAGTTTTGCGGAGTCCTCATCAGATTTAATTACACGCCCTATTTTAGTGTCATCAGCAAATTTGCTTATGTTGCTGTCTACGCCGATATCTATGTCATTTATGTATATATTAAATAATAATGGTCCGAGTACTGAGCCTTGGGGAACTCCACTAGTGACGTTGCTCCAATGGGATTTAGTGCCGTTAATGCTCACTCGCTGTTTCCTGTCCTGTAACCATGCCCTAATCCATTTTAGAATATCTCCTTTAATGCCATGAGCCTCCACTTTTCTTATTAGTCTTTCATGGGGGACTCTGTCGAAGGCTTTCCTTAAGTCGAGATATACCACATCATAATTGTGCCCCTCGTCCACTGATTCGAAAACAGATGAAAAGAATGTTAATAGATTAGTTAGACATGAACGCCCGCTTGTGAAGCCATGTCGGGAATAATTGCTAGATGAAGATGCTATGATTATGTTATAAATATATTTATTTGTGGAATTTTTATTCCGATAATTATTTGTATGACATACATGCTCTCACAAAGACAGCCTGGCGACAGACTGCGTGTGTCGCCGAGCAACTTTTTATGAAAAGTAATGCAAATAAAATACATTCTAAATGAATTATTTATAGGAAATAAGTATTATGATGAGTAAATATATGCATTATTGGCCATCTAGGACACACAGGCAAGCGGGAAAATGACCCCTAAATGCATAGTGACCGCGTGTGCCAGCTGTAAAAAAAAACCTTTCCCCTTATTTCCCTCGTCACTGAGGCACCATGGTAGTTTCTAGAGGGACAATAAGGTAGTCCCCGACTTACGACTGCTTCAACTTACGTCCATCGGTACTTACGACCTGCTCTGACCTTACGACCGTCGGGACATACTACCGCGGCAGTCGTGACCAAAAATATTTTCGAATGACGTGTGCACATTCTGTACCGAAACGTTTCTGTCCCGGGCGAGAGCGTGGTGTGGCTTGCTTCACTGTGTGGGTACAATCACTCAGTACAGCGCGTAGTTGGTGTTTGGCTATCGTATCCTATACTGATCGCGCTGTGAACTTTCGTTATTATCATATTTAATTGACTTTATAATGACTGGAAAGTGTACAAGTGAGAGTGCTGGTGGTGCTCCAAAGAAAAGGAGACAGGCAATTACTTTTGAGATGAAAATGAATATAATAATGCTGCATGAAAATGGAAAAACTGTAGCAACAATCTCACATGACCTAGGTTTCTTGCACTCGACCATATCCACTATTCTGAAGGACAAGGAACGTATTCGTGATGTAGTGAAAGGAACAACACCTATAAAGGGAACTATAATTTTGAAGAAAAGACAAGGTCCTATTCTCGATATGAAAAAATTATTGGTGAAATGGATAGAAGACCAGATACAGAAGCGTGTACCCTTAAGCCTTCTAACCATACAGGCTAAAGCAAGAAGCCTGTTCCAAAGCCTGAAGGAGCAGGCAGGAGATGAATGTGATCAAACCTTTACAGGAAGTCATGGGTGGTTTAATAGATTTAAAAAACGCTACAGTCTACACAATGTTAAGGTGAGTGGAGAGGCAGCTAGTGCCGATGTTGGTGCTGCCGAAGCTTTTAAGGAGGAGTTAGATGAAGTGATTGTGGAAAGGAATTATTTGCCTGAGCAAATATTCAATGTGGATGAGACTGGATTATTGTGGAAGCGCATGCCTGAGCGGACATACATCCACAAAGAGGCGAAAACAATGCCAGGATTCAAGGACAGAATTACACTTCTGTTGGAGGGGAATGTTGCTGGTTTCAAGCTAAAGCCCTTCATGATCTATCATTCAGAAAACCCCAGGGCTTTTAAACATGTCAGCAAGCACACACTACCAGTCTTTTATCGCAGTGATAAGAAAGCCTGGATGACCTTAGCGCCGTTTGAGGATTGGTTCATGACTTGTTTCATTCCACGAGCCAAGGAGTATTTTTTGCAACAACGGATTCCATTCAAGATTTTGCTGATTTTGGATAATGCTCCGGGACACCCACCACACCTGGACGACATGCACCCTGATGTTAAGGTAGTGTACATTCCACCTAACACTACCTCTGTCATCCAACCCATGGATCAAGGTGCTATTGCTGCCTTTAAAGCGTATTATATACGCACGAGCTTCGCTCGGGCTATTGCTGCTACTGAAGGTGAGAAAACGCTCAGGGTTTTGGAAGGAGTACAACGTTTTGTCATGTATAAAGAACATTAGTGCAGCATGGGATCAGGTTACAAAACATTGCATGAATAAATATGGAAGAAAATCCTGAAAAGATATGTGAACAGTTTCAAAGGATTTAATGAAAATGAAGTTATTTTGGATATTAGTAACAAGATAGTGGGGTTAGGTAAACAGCTGGAGTTAGAAATTGATAATGAAGATGTTGGACAGTTGGTTGAAAGTGTAGCAGAAGAGCTCAGTAACGAGGATCTTATTGAACTAGATGCACAGAAAATTGCAGGGGAAGAACAGAGACAAAATGTAGGAGAACAACCTGCACCCCCCAAAAAGTTTTTCGTGAAACAAATGGCAAAGGCATTTGCTACAACTAATAAAGGATTGCAAATGTTTGATGGCATGGATCAAAATTATGAGCGTTATGCCAAAGTTGACAGAATGATCCAAGATGCACTTGCTTGCTACAGAGAAATTTAGAATGAAAAGAAAAAAACAGACTGTGTAGTCTAAATTGGACATCTACTGTATTTTAAGAAGTCCCCCAGTGCTGTCTCCTCATGCCCCACCAGTGCTGCCAATTCACTCCCTCAAGATGATCCAATACCTTCAACCAGCAAGTTTCCACAGTCCAAAAACCTGTCTGAAAAAAGCGACATTGATGACCCACCCAGCCCTGTCTCCTCCTCTGCTTCTTCCAGTTAATGTAGTCTCCATGTATAATAAGAAAATTATGGGGGCCCCGTGTGCATTCAGCTGACTGCATTAAAGGTAAGTGCTCAGTCACACTGTATCCATTCCTCATTATTTATTACTTTTACTGTACTTTATCCATTCCTCATTATTTATTACTTTTACTGTACAGTGATCCCTTGGTTAACGAGCGCCTCGGTTAACGAGATTTCGGTTAACGAATTACCTTCCATAAGATTCATAACTTCGGTTAACAAGCATTCCCGCGATTAACGAATTCTTACGAGCGGCCCTCATCATGTTTTCGCTTGCACACCAGTTGTCGTATTAGTCCGCCAATACAGTAATCGGTTCTAGGGCTTAAATTCCTTACCATTTTAGTAAATATCAAGAAGGTTGTACTATTCAATCATTTTAAAAGTTTAATATTAAATTATTTAGTCATTTTAACAATTATTGAACATAATTGAAGCACAGGAAACTACCGGTAGTTTTATGCGCGCCAAACAGCGTGTCAACACACCAAACAGGAGTCAGTCTCTGTGTCTTTTCAGTGGAGGTAACATCTTGCTTCAGACTCACTTCAACATAAACGCTTTTTTCTGTGTTTTCAGTCAAATTATTGATCATTTTAAAATTTATTTTACATATTGATGATATATAGCGCAGTGCTGTGTTAATTTAAAGAAAATATTCTTTATTTACAGCCATTGAACTTAAAATAACACGTGTTGAACTTGTGTTTGAATCCAGCATGGGTCACAAGAAATCTAGAAAAGTGATTTCAATTCAGATGAAACAGGAAATAATTAGAAAACATGAAGAAGGCATTAGAACGAATGTGCTAAGCAAAGAATATGGCATGTCTACATCAACTGTGTCGACAATTCTTGCACAGAAAGACAAATTCAAGGAAGTGAAAGTGAGAGACAAGTCTACCAGAGTGTTCAAAGGTAGATCCCTAATTGCAAAAACAGAGAGGTTACTTCTCATCTGGATTAGGGAAAACAGATGAAAGGTGATTCAGTTTTTACTGAATTTATTTGTGAAAGAGCCAGGGAAATATACGAACATTTAAAGGTAAATCAACCTGGTTCTTCAGGCACAGACTTTGAAGATTTTAGAGCCAGCAATGGCTGGTTAAAAAAAATTTAAGAAAAGAAGTGACATATTTAGTGTTAGGCATGGTGAGGCTGCCAGTGCTGATAAGGAAGGGACAGCAAAGTTTTTAGTGGAATTTAAAGACCTGGTGGATACAGAAAATTATCTTCCACATCAAGTGTTCAATGTGGACGAAACTGGGCTGTTCTGGAAAAAGATGCCCAAAAGAACATTCATCACCAGAGATGAAGCCTCTTTACCTGGGCATAAACCCATGAAAGACCGTCTCACTCTATTGCTTGGTGCCAATGCTTCAGGGGATTTCCGACTGAAGCCTATGCTTGTCTACCACTCTGAGAACCCCAGGGTGTTCAAGCAACAAAAAGTGGTAAGAGGACGGCTTGGAGTTTATTGGAAATCCAACCGTAAGGCATGGGTAACAAGACAGCTCTTTAGTGAATGGGCTGTTGAGGTGTTTGGCCCTTCTGTGAAGAGCTACCTAACCACCAATAAACTCCCTTTAAAGGCTCTTCTCCTCATGGATAATGCCCCTGGTCATGACCCTCAACTTGCCAGAACTTTGGAGTCTCAATTTGACTTTGTCAAAGTGTTGTTTTTTGCCTCCCAACACTACATCAATCATACAGCCAATGGACCAGAATGTGATCAGCAACTTTAAGAAGCTGTACAGTTGTACCCCACTTAACGCGGTCAATAGAACCCAGAGGGTCCCGTGTTAAGTGAAATCCGCGTTAAGTGAACAACAGAACATATGGGATTAATTCCAATAGAAACCGGCCTGACCCCCAAACTCCACTTTTTGAAGACACATAGCTATGTTGTGGTAAAAATAACATCTTAATTTTATGATGGTACATGCACACAATTAATACTTAAGAGAAATAGAGAAATACAGTCGCCAACAAATATTGGACTCAACTCCCTCCCCCTCTTCTCACACTACACTGCCGGCTCTTCCCTCTCTGAGAAATTTTTGGGGGAAAACTACTAAATTTTAATAAATAATACCTCAAACTAAAGTTAGGATAATACAATTGACATTGCTGGATTCCTTGTAAGACCAGGAATATTTTGAATATAAACGTCATATATTTTGCACAAAAGATAACATAGTTACTCAGAGAAAACATTTTATCTAAAATTTGTATGTCTAATGCAAAATATATGATGTTTATATTCAAAATGATCATCAAATTATAAGAATTCCAGCAATGTAAATTATATTCTGACCGGTTAATTTGTATGAATTTTATGAGCTAAAACAAATATCTTCAGTTAATAAAAAAAAAATATTCTTCACGACACTATCTGTCAATCAAAGTACCCCACCTTGCCTTCCCCCCCCTCTTCCAACCGCGCGGTCAGTCCCAACCCTCCCCCCCCACCCCCCACCAATCCTCCCTTCAAGAGATGTTGGGTGAAAAAAATAAATTTTAACATTTTGTATTAAATAATACCTTAGATTAAAGTTAGGATAATATAATTGACATTGCTGGATTCCTTGGAAGACCAGGAATATTTTGAATATAAATGTCATATATTTTGCACAAAAGATAACATATTTACTCAGAAAACATTTTATCTAAAATTTGTATGTCTAATGCAAAATATATGATGTTTATATTCAAAATGATCACCAAATTATAAGAATTCCAGCAATGCAAATTATATTCTGACCGGGTAATTTGTATGAATTTTATGAGCTAAAACAAATATCTTTAGTTTAAAAAAAAAAAAAATATTTTTCACAGGGTAACAGATGGTCGGTCGGTCCCTCCCTCCCCCCCACCCCCCACCAACCGTCCCAAGGAGATGTGTGGGAAAACCAGAATATTTTACATTTTGTATTAAATAATACCTCAAACTAAAGTTAGGATAATATAATTGACATTGCTGGATTCCTTGTAAGACCAGGAATATTTTGAATATAAATGTCATATATTTTGCACAAAAGATAACATATTTACTCAGAGAAAAAATTTTATCCAAAATTTGTATGTCTAATGCAAAATATATGATGTTTATATTCAAAATGATCACCAAATTATAAGAATTCCAGCAATGTAAATTATATTCTGGCCGGGTAATTTGTATGAATTTTATGAGCTAAAACAGGCAGTCAGGCAGGGTGGCGGGTGGGGCAAATCTAAAAATAGCGTCTGGAGCCGGACACTCACCGCGTGTATGTATCTGGAAAAAATCCGTGTTAAGTGAAAGTTCAGCTCTGGCGAGGCACCGCGTATATGAAAAAACGCGTTAGGTGAAACTGCGTTAGGCGGGGTAATACTGGACATGAAAATTTTCAGGAGGTGTCATCAGGCATCTTCCACTGATCCTGAACTAACACTGGCACAATTCTGTAAGACACAGTTTAACATCCTGGAGGCTGTAAAATTGATTGTGTCTTCATGGCAAGAAGTCTCCACTAGAACCCTCCATTCTTCATGAAAAGCACTGTGGCCATCAGTAGTCCATGATTTTGAGGGATTTCAGGATGAAACAGAGTTGCATCAGGAGATTGTGTCCATTGGTCAGTGATTTGGCCTTGAAATGGAGGATGATGATGTAGAAGAGCTTGTGATGTCTCATGAACAGGAACTTACTCCTGAAGACTTGCAGCAACTGGATGAGATGTTAAGAGGCTGACAGTGGTGAGGAGGAAATGGAAAGTGATGATCATATGTCAACTTCAGAGTTGAAAGATATTGTTCACCACTGAAGGAATTTCAGGAAACTGGCTTCAAGGCACCCAGATGTGGAAAAGTCTGAACTGGCTTTGTGTCATGTTGAGGACACAGTGGTCTCCTTCAAACATCAGTTAATGATGAGGAGGAGAGATGCCCCACAAACAAAAATTGACAGTTTCTTTAGTAAAAGGCAGCGGGAACAAGATGCTAGCCCTCAGCCTTCCACTTCATGAAGGAGAGAGGATGTTATTGGTGGAAAATCTGTCAGTCCAGAGGTTCCTGACATTTTCATGGAAGATGACTCACCTTCCAAGAAGCAGTAAAATGCTTCTCCTCCACCCTCATTCTAATTCCCATCATCATCCAGGAGCCTTCTACATACACACCTCAAAGTAAGTGTACCTTTCTACCTTTTTTGTTGAATTTAGGCAATTTTCGGTGAGCTGGAACCAATTACCCCAAAACCCATTGAAACAATGGTTTCGGTTAACGAGCAACCTTCTAGAACGGATTGTGCTCGTTAACCGAGGGACCACTGTACTGTATTTCATTGTAGATTTTTGGGTGTTTTTTTTTTTTTTTTTAAATCTATGTCGGACTTATGGCCACTCGGACTTACGACCTGGATTTGGGTCCCTAACCCCATCGTAAGTCGGGGAGCACCTGTAAATAGTTTTTCTTGCATCTTTTTTATTGTTTTATCATTTATAAAGGTTAAAAATTATTTTTGGAAAAGTTGATTTTTCTCATTTTACCTACACGGGGGGTACGAACGGCGCCACCCTAGCCCGGGGCATAAGGGTTAAGACAACAAGCATCCAGCGTGAGGGTCTTGTTGTGTGACTGCATGGTGGCATGTTAAAGATCAGCTGTTGAGGAGTGCTTGGCAACACCGGTGTATGTTACCACTCCATTCCACTCTATCTTTCAAATTACCCACACCTTTCTGCTTTCTCACTCCATATTTTAAAATTTTATGTAACATAATGTCGAAGGGATACAACCTTGCTCATTTATACTTATACTTATCATAATCTCCCTCAAAAATACTTTGGGTTTTGTGTTTATTCATGATATTTTCAGGTCATGAGACCCACTAATCCCCCCCCCCCCCCCCACCCAAGAAAGGGTAACATAACATTCTACCAGAAGGTCAGTAATATGAGACCACTAATCCCACACCCTATCTCCACCTGAGATTGCATCAGGTCAGATCAGCTACATGAGACCCACTAATCCTCCACAGCTTCATGGATGGGAGTGCAAACTACCAGTCTTTGCTTTAACACACCTCTTCTTTCACGCCTGTATCATATAGGTTTTTAGTTTTTAGATATATTTATTTAACCAAACTTTTAGATACTTTTAGATTATTACTCTAAAGAAAAGGAGTTTATAATTGCGTTTACTGACTTTGCCGAGTCTGGTGTTCCTTGATATTGATATTGAAACAGCCTGTTGTTCCCGAGTCTAGTGTTCATTGGTGCTTATTTTCAGTAAGAAAATTAACTCGTTAAGTCAAGTTTAGTCACCTTTTTTAGCCTCCAGAACCTAGCCCTATTTTCCCCATTTATTACATGTAATTATACAGTCAACCCTCACTTTACGCAGTCCCACATTCCGCGTTTCCACGTTTACCCGGTGCCCTGCCAGAACCCAGGATGCTCACATTCCGCGGTGGGTGTACCCCTTTACACGGGTGAAGTATAATTTTTTTTAATTAAGCTCATAAAATTCATACAAATTATCCGGCCAGAATATAATTTACATTGCTGGAATTCTTACAATTTGATGATCATTTTGAATATAAACATCATAGATTTTGCATTAGACATACAAATTTTAGATATAATGTTTACTCTTGAGTAAATGTGTTATCTTTTGTGCAAAATATGTGATATTTATATTCAAAATATTCCTGGTCTTACAAGGAATCCAGCAATGTCAATTATATTATCCTAACTTTAGTCTGATTTATTATTTATTACTAAAAAGGTAAACAGTCTAGTATTCCCACACATTTATCTAGTAGGGAGTTGGTGGGGGGAGGGAGGGACCGGTGACCGACCATCTGTTACCGTGTGAAGAATATTTTTTTTTTTATTAACAAGATTTTTATTTTAGCCCATAAAATTCATACAAATTACCCGGCCAGAATATAATTTACATTGCTGGAATTCTTACAATTTGATGATCATTTTGAATATAAACATCATAGATTTTGCATTAGACATAAAATTTTTAGATAAAATGTTTAATCTGAGTAAGTATGTTATCTTTTGTGCAAAATATATGACGTTTATATTCAAAATATTCCTGGTCTTACAAGGAATCCAGCAATGTCAATTAAATTATCCTAACTTTAATCTGAGGTATTATTTATTACAAAATGTTAAAATCTAAATTTTTCACCCAACATCTCTTGAAGGGAGGATTGGTGGGGGGTGGGGGGGGAGGGTTGGGACTGACCGCACGGTTGGCAGAGGGGGGGAAGGCAAGGTGGGGTACTTTGATTGACAGATAGTGTTGTGAAGAATATTTTTTTTTTTTTTTATTAACTGAAGATATTTGTTTTAGCTCATAAAATTCATACATATTACCCGGCCAGAATATAATTTACATTGCTGGAATTCTTACAATTTGATGATCATTTTGAATACAAACATCATATATTTTGCATCAGACATAAAATTTTTAGATAAAATGTTTAATCTGAGTAAGTACGTTATCTTTTGTGCAAAATATATGACGTTTATATTCAAAATATTCCTGGTCTTACAAGGAATCCAGCAATGTCAATTATATTATCCTAACTTTAGTTTGAGGTATTATTTATTACTATACCTGGTTTTCCCCCCAAAATTTCTCAGAGGGAAGAGCCAGCGAGTGTACTGTGAGAAGAGGGGGGAGTGTACTGTGAGAAGAGGGGGAGGGAGTCGTGTCCATTATTTGAATGGACATTAACTTGGCGACTGTATTTCTCTATTTCTCTTAAGTATTAATTGTGTGCATGTACCATCATAAAATTAAGATGTTATTTTTACTACAACATAGTTATGTGTCGTCAAAAAGTGGAGTTTGGGGATCGGGTTGGACTCCATTTCAATTAATCCCATATGTTATGTTATTTACTTTACGCGTTTCTCGCTTTCCGCGGTACCCTCCGGGTTACATTAACCGCGTAAAGTGAGGGTTAACTATACAGTGATCCCTCGGTTAACGAGTTACCTCCCATAAGATTCTTAACTTCGGTTAACGAGCAATCCCTCGGTTAATGAGTTTCTTACGAGCCGACCACAACAAGTTTTCGCTTGCACTTGGCGGTCAACCAGCTGTAGTATTAGTCCGCCAATACAGTAATCGGTTCTGGGGCTTAAATTCCTTACTGTTTTAGTAAATATCAAGAAGTTTATACTATTCAATAATTTTAAAAGTTTATTATTAAATTTTTTAGTCATTTTAACAATTATTGAACATAATTGAAGGTAAAGTGACTAGTTTTATGCGCGCCATCCAGCCTCTCAACACACCATACAGGCGTCAGTCTTTGTGTCTTTTCAGTGGAGGTAATATCTTGCTTGAGACTCTCTTCAACTAAATGCTTTTTTCTGTGTTTGCAAGCAAATTATTGGTCATTTTGAAATTTATTTTACATATTGACAATATATAATGCAGTGCAGTCTTGATTTAAAGAAAATAATCTTGAATTACACCAAGAGAACTAAAATTTTATGGATGAAATGGCACCATGGGGTGACTTCTCTTCCACCCCAATGCCTTCTCTTCTCCCTTCTCCTCCACCCCCATTCTAATTCCCATCATCATCCAGGAGCCTTCTGCATACACACCTCAAAGTAAGTGTACTTTTCTACATTTTTTTTTTTATTTAGGCAATTTTCGGTGAGCTGGAACCAATTACCCAAAATCCCATTGAATCAATGGTTTCGGTTAACGAGTTTTTCGGTTAACGAGCAACCCTCTAGAACGGATTGTGCTCATTAACTGAGGGACCACTGTATCGTGATTTTGTCTAGCGAACATCGTTGGACCCTATCTCGCTGTAAACGCCTTGGTTAAGGACGTTCTGGTGACGGGCAAGTCGAAGGGAATGATTGAAGTCTGCCATTTGATGCATTCAATATTTATTGATGTGGTCAAAACCTGCAGAGGAGAAGGCATTCATAATATTACATGGTGATCCATCTGATACATAATTAGTTAATCTCACACAATTTTATCTTAATTACAATTTATTAAACATAGTGACATAACACAACATTTGTAACTCTATTAATCTTAGCTTTGCTTCATTCTGCATTGTCTTATTACTCCAGGTTAGGCAGAAATGAGTAGGCGTAATTAGTCAACAATATTTCAGTACTGAGGGGTATGTCGTCTCTTCGGCTGTACTTACAAGTGCAGGTCAATGCAGATCAGTATGGTGTTCCAAGAGACAACAGTAGTGAGTAAATTGTCCCACCACAAATTCTCGGACAGGATTGTGAGTCGGTGTTCACCAGTGCGAGCAGAAGGCTGGACTTCACAATATCACTAGAGAGGGCGATCTGTCTCAAGGCAGGGCGGGCCGCAGCTCCTCCAGTCTAAGACAGTCTACTCAGCAGAACAGTACTTGTCTGTAAACACTTTTACATCTGGCGAGGTCACAGGTCGAAAGATTTAATGGCATCACACGCCAGCACTGTAGCTGAAGCCAGTGGCGATAACACTCGCGATATATCCCGACCCTACTGTACTGATACAAGGCTTCCATTATGAGGAGGTCCGTCTCACAGTTGCTCCTGCCAAGAACTGAGAAATCTGACGTTTTCTCTGTCTGATTTCTCAGTTCTTGGCAGGAGCAACTGTCCTCATTATGGAAGCCTTGTATCAGTATATAACGAGCAATCCCTTGATTAACGAGTTTCTTACGAGCCGACCACAACAAGTTTTCGCTTGCATTTGGCGGTCCACCAGCTGTAGTATTAGTCCGCCAATAGAGTAATCGGTTCTAGGGCTTAAATTCCTTACCATTTTAGTAGATATCAAGAAGTTTATATTATTCAATAATATTAAAAGTTTAATATTAAATTTTTTAGTCATTTTAACAATTATTGAACATAATTGAAGGTAAAGTGACTAGTTTAATGCGCGGCATCCAGCCTCTTAACACAGCAAACAGGC
The DNA here is from genome assembly GCA_958450375.1 of Homarus gammarus. Lineage (NCBI taxonomy): Eukaryota > Metazoa > Arthropoda > Malacostraca > Decapoda > Nephropidae > Homarus > Homarus gammarus. The sequence goes on from CAUDMG010001998.1 coordinate 544,535, forward strand.
GTTAGTCTCTCTCTGTTTTCACTGGAGGTAACATCTTGCTTGAGACTCTCTTCAACTAAATGCTTTTTTTCTGTGTTTTCAAGCAAATTATTGGTCATTTTGAAATATATTTTACATATTAACAATATATAATGCAGTGCAGTGTTGATTTAAAGAAAATAATCTTGAAATACACCAAGAGAACTAAAATTTTATGGGTGAAATGGTGCCATGGGGTGACTTCTCTTCCACCCCAATGCCTTCTCTTCTTCCTTCTCCTCCACCCCCATTCTAATTCCCATCATCATCATCATCCAGGAGCCTCCTACATACACACCTCAAAGTATGTGAACTTTTCTACCATATTTGTTGAATTTAGGAAATTTTCGGTGAGCTGGAACCAATTACCCAAAAACCCATTGAAACAATGGTTTCGGTTAACGAACTTTTCGGTTAGCGAACGACCTTCTGGAACGGATTGAGTACGTTAACCGAGGGGTCACTGTATATATATATATATATATATATATATATATATATATATATATATATATATATATATATATATATATATATATATATATACATATATATATATATATATAATCAACACCTCAACCCGCCAGGATTCGAACCCACGGCCCACAAGCCTATGACTGTGACCGGGGAACGCTAACCGCTGGACCACCAGGATACAAAAGCAGTCCTAGACTTTGTTATATTTCACACAAAGCCTGTTCAACGAGCTTATGGCGCCGTGAACCTCTAATGGGGACCACCCGTACCACGTAGGTGGTCAGAGTAACGTTTTACCAAATCCGGCTTCGAAACACGAGGATCCATATATATTTCATTAGCCCAATAAAGCACGCGGACTTCTACATACAATCAACACCTCAACCCGCCAGGATTCGAACCCACGGCCCACAAGCCTATGACTGTGACCGGGGAACGCTAACCGCTGGACCACCAGGATACAAAAGCAGTCCTAGACTTTGTTATATTTCACACAAAGCCTGTTCAACGAGCTTATGGCGCCGTGAACCTCTAATGGGGACCACCCGTACCACGTAGGTGGTCAGAGTAACGTTTTACCAAATCCGGCTTCGAAACACGAGGATCCATATATATTTCATTAGCCCAATAAAGCACGCGGACTTCTACATACAATCAACACCTCAACCCGCCAGGATTCGAACCCACGGCCCACAAGCCTATGACTGTGACCGGGGAACGCTAACCGCTGGACCACCAGGATACAAAAGCAGTCCTAGACTTTGTTATATTTCACACAAAGCCTGTTCAATGAGCTTATGGCGCCGTGAACCTCTAATGGGGACCACCCGTACCACGTAGGTGGTCAGAGTAACGTTTTACCAAATCCGGCTTCGAAACACGAGGATCCATATATATTTCATTAGCCCAATAAAGCGGTTATATATATATATATACACACACACAGCTAGACCCCGACTTACGACTGGGGTTAGGGACCCAAATCCAGGTCGTAAGTCCGAACGGTCGTAAGTCCGACATACACACACTTGACACACATCTTGTCAACCGTCAGTGAGACAAGACGTGCCCCGAAGGCCCACCCGGTTTTAGCAGCCAGGCCGAGTCCGTTTGGCCCTGCCACTCCCCCTGCTATTTCCCAACACCCTACCAGCCTTACTACACCGGGATCTATTCAGCAAAACATTCTAGTGATTAGTGAACGATTGATTACCGAGCAGTGTTCCTATAGTGCACTTAAGGAAAAGCACAGCAGTGTGACTGGACCCGACCTAACCTGACCGGGACTTTCTCAGCAAAACATTCAAGTCATCAGTGCCATAAGTGATTATCATACAGTGCCCCGATAGTGCACCGCAAGGAAAAGTCAGACAGTGGGCACTTTATCGGTCACCTTTAAAGTGCCAGTGACAAGGACCACCGCGGTGTTTACATATATTGTGAAAACTGTGTCGGCGACCCCAAGCACCAGGGACAAAGACCCACGGTCTTTACGACTGACAAATATTAACAGATGCCTACCAGTGTCAGTGGCCCTCAAAGTGCCGTCAGTGACAAACACTTCCGTCCACCCACAACAGATATCAACAGATGGCCACCAATCACTTACTCCCGACGCTCTCTGTACTATCTAAAACGTGGGAACGGTTATCCTGATGGCAGTGTTATCGCGCGACTCAAGTCACTGAACATATTCCACGCGCGTAGCCGTAGACAAGGCCGTCATACACATAAGCCCATTAGAACCGTAACCTCCACTAGGAAACCGGAGAAACCCACCCCTGACAGACCGTACCACTACACTGAAGTTCCACGGATATGGTATGATCTCCCGTCTCTACTGCTATCCAACGTCACTTCCCTAGCTAACAAGTTCGACGAGCGGGCAACTACAGTCAGGTCAGCCGCCGCGAGCATTGTTGCCATATGTGAGGCTTGGCAAATTGTGCCTGAAACGTGTCATATTGAGGGATATCAACTCTTTCATCACCTTCGTTCACATAGACGCGGAGGGGGCGTTGCCCTCTTCTGTCAAAATGACTTACGCCAGTCGCGCCTGGATGTTCAAGTCCCAGCAGATGTGGAAGCATTATGGGTACGTGTTGTGCCACCAGCCCACCCGCGCCACACTGCTTCCATCATATTCTGTGTGGCATACCATCCGCCTCGCTCACCCACCAGAGACACTCTTATCAATCATCTCATTACCACCTCAGACCACCTCAGAGTTAGGTACCCATGTGCCAAGTTAGTATTATGTGGGGATTATAATGAAATTGACATCACTGATATCCAGGACCAGCTGTAACTATCACAAGTTGTGACCTTCCCCACACACGGTCAAAATACCCTGGACCTTATCTTAACTGACTTAGTGGACCAGTACCAACCACCTCAACCAATGCCTCCTATCGGGTGTAGCACACACTTATCTGTGCTCTGGTCCCCAGCTGCCACCCCCACTCAAGTACAGAGACCCTACATCAAGACCTACAGGCCGATTACTGACTCTGCAGTGCGCCTCTTCGGGCAGTGGATAGTTCACCATCCCTGGACTGAAGTACTTAGCGTGGATGACGTGGAAACCAAATGGATAAATTATACCAACACCACCACGGAAGCTCACCACCACTTCTTCCCCGAGAAGTCCGTCAGATCTCACCCAGCTGACTTGCCCTGGATCACACCTCTGATCAAAAGACTTATGCAACAGAGAGACAGAGCCTTTCATCTCAATGACCACATCCGCTACAGGTCCCTTCGCAACCGAGTCATCCGCGAAATACGCACTGCAAAGAAGTCCCACTACCCAACCAAATTACAACACCTGAAGCAGACCAACATCAGTCAATGGTATGGTAAGCTTAAAGAACTCTGTGGACTAAACAATAAGACACACCCCCTCCCCTTCCTTAGCCATCTCACTAATGTTGACGCAGCTGAGCAAACAAATAACCATTTCGCTACTATATGCCAGACGCTCCCCCGGCTTGACACAACCACTCTCCCTGCTTACCTACCAGCCCCCCTTCCCACTGACTTAGTAGAAGAATTTGAAGTAGCAAAACGCCTGGACAAATTAAAATTAAAACGCTCTACCACCCCCATTGACTTACCAATGAAACTCTTCAAGGAGTTCTCCCCGAAGCCTGCTAAACCCCTATGCTCCATCATCAATGCTTCTCTCAGTCAAGCCAGATGCCCAGCTGACTAGAAGACCTCTTATGTATCACCAGTGCCCAAGTCAACCAGCCCACAATCCTTAAATTAGCTACGACCTATTGCAATCACCCCAATACCCAGCCTAATCTGTGAAAGTTTTGTGTTCGACTGGGCTTATGCTGATATTGCAGGAGTTGTAGACCCTCAGCAATTTGGCAACATGAGAACTTCCTCCACCACTCACTGTCTTGTCAGCTTTCTCGATTTCATATACCGCCATCTCGAGAAACGAAAAACGTCTGTAGCTGTCACCTTCATTGATTTCACTAAAGCATTCGACCTAGTCGACTACAATATAATCATCAACAAAGCTATTGACCTCGGGCTTCGGAGAAGTCTTATACCATGGCTTACAGACTTCCTCTGTGACCGACGCCAAGCTGTACGCTTCCGAGGGGCTGTCTCCACCTTTCAGTCACTCACCTGTGGCGTCCTCCAAGGCACCAAGATGGGACCACTCTGCTTCCTTATACTCATCAATGATGCCCTAAGAGAAATCCCCACTCGCTGGAAATATGTTGACGACTCCACCATTGGGATCAGCGTCAACAATTCTGCTCCCAACTATACCGCCCTTCAGGATTTATTGAACACAAACACACGCCAGACATTCTGTCACCTCCCCCCCCCCCTTCCCACCACCCTCGTGTTCAAGGTAAAAGATTGGTGATTTCTTTATGTTTATTTTATATAATATCTCAGACTAAAGTTACGATAATATAATTTGCATTGCTGAAATCCTTGCAAGACAGAGATTAATTTGAATATAAGCGTCATATATTTTGCTCAAGATATACAAAATGTAGTACATTAGTGTACAATGTACTTTTTATAAAAAGTTTTTCAACTATTTTTGGGTAGATTTACACAAATTTCTTCATTTATTTTCACCCATTTACATTCACACACCATACTAAAATAAACGTAAAATAAATTAGTGCAAAGCTGGACTGCACATGTACTAATTTGATTGCGGTACTAAAATTATTATGTCTAGTGAGAATTACAACATGTTTATATTCAAATAAATCAGTATCTTACAAGAATCCCAGCTATGTTAATTATATATTCCTAGGTCATATCACTGGCATTTTGAAATGAGAGAAGCTTAGTAGGACTGTTAAATAAACACACAGAGACCTTCGCCTCAAACTTATCACCTCAACCCCGTACCCCCCCCCCCTCCTCCCAACCCCTCGCTGGGTGGTGGAGCCGTCAGTCTCCCCCCCCCCCCCAGCCAGGCTTTTAGGCTTCCAGTTTTTATCTTATATAATATCTCAGACTAAAGTTAGAAGATTATAATTTGCATTGCTGAAATCCTTGCAAAACAGCCAATATTTTGAATATAAACGTCATATATTTTTCTCAAGAGATAAAAAATTTTGTACATTAGTGTACCGTATAGTACATTTTATAAAAAAGTTTTTCAACTGTATTTTTGGGTAGATTTACATAGGTTTCTTAGTGCAAAGCTGGAGTGCACATGTACTAATTTGATTACAGTACTAAAATTGTTTTGTCTAGTGCAAATTATAGCATGTTTATATTCAAATTAATCAGTATGTTACAAGAATCCCAGCTATGTTAATTGCATTCACCCAGGTCATTTCACTGGCTTTTTATAAGAGAGAAGCTTAGTCACCTAAGAACTGATAAATATACACACGTTAAACCTGGGCCAACTGTCAAATGTACTACCTCCCTTCCCCCCACGCCCCCTCGCTCCCACCCTCTCTCCTCCATCTGCTTGGTTGCTGGAATCCTTGTAAAACAGTGAATAATTTTAATATAAACGTCATGTATTTTGCACGAGATAAAAATTAATCACCTGTATCACATTACAGTAGTGATTTAAGAGTAAAAGTGTATATGTACGTATATAGTATTCCACATACACGTAAGTATAAATAAAAAGTTTATGTGATGATCGGACAACGTCCATTTCGGTTAACGTCAACGTCACGTTTCCAAGAACGTATCTAGGATGTTAACCGGCGCATGACTGTATGTGTACATTTAATTACTAAATGTAAAAAAAGTAACACTTGCCAGCACTGCAGGCAAAGAATAAAGCATCATAGTAGGAGACACAGATGCTTGGTAGGTGACACAAAGGCATGGTAGGTGAAGCGGGTGGCCAAATATGCTGAGATTTTCCCAGTTAATTTGATATATCTCGGCATATCCCAAGTTATACTAATACATTCTGAGACTATATCCATGCTGAGTTATATGAAATTCTGAGTTATCAAATGCCGAGATATTGAGGGCTTACTGTACTGTATATTGTTTTTGGCATATGATGTTAAAAATAAATTTTGTATAAGTTTCACACAAAGTACTCTTTTTATCTGCTTGTTCAAGGATCTTTGTTTCAAAGTTATAAATTTCTTTAAGCAATGGTATCTAATCCTCCAACCCCTTCTCCACCATGTGGGGTTGTTGAGGGTAGGGATTGTAAGCCTGTCTCCTTCACTGATGTATTATGGGCTGTCCTACTAACATGGGTTTCTCCAAATTTTCAGGACAATTGACTGGAATAAGGCTGTATACTGGCTTGATAGGGTAGTAAACACTGACACAGAAGATGAAGAAGGTAACTTTGATGGTACAATGGATGACCCACTGTACCAGCTGGTGGCTAAACAAGCAGCCATGTATTTGACTGGTGGCAAGGGCCTTGACAAGGATCCAGATAAATCAGGTAAGATCTCTAGTTGTTATACAGTTGCAACAATGCAGCATTAGCAATTTGTGTGCAGTACTGATTTGTCAGGAACAACCATTGCTTCTTCACCTCTTTTTTAAGGCTGGTGGTTTTATGGGGGGAGGGACTGTTCAATAAGTCAACTGTGGCTATATAATGAGAGCTATCTGGCTACTGGTCTTGACAGATGGAAGAATTTCAGGATAAATTTTTCATATGTTCTTTACTCCAAACATAATAAGTATCATAGAAATAAAATGTATTTTCCAGTTGCCACTAAAGTTCTCATTTACTGTACTGATGCTGTAATGGGGCTAACTTTTTAATGTTTACTCTATTTTTATTTCTCCAACCTTCTTGGTTACATATCTTTTTTTTTTTTTATTTTCCAATACATTTTCTCAAAGTACTTACTGTATTTCTTTCAGTATCTCTTATTTATTTATTTCCTCTTATTTAATTATATTCTCAGATTTACTTTGTTATATTCTGTTCTTTGGGTTAACCTGGGAGAGCCACATCCTTCTCTATTCTTACCCATTCGTGTACCGTAATTACTGTACTTACATATCAGAGCTGCCACCACCCAGGTTTTATCTTTAGAATATAACATTAACAATGAACCTCTAAATTAAATTGGTAGCGTGGTATGCACAAGAGGTTGGGCACATGAGTTATCAAGTGTATTTTCAGGGATGGCAATTGTTAGAAGGAATGAGCAGTGATACACACACTCGACTGGATCATTATTTATTAAATGCAAGTCTGAATATGATGACACTTTGAACCTTAGGCTCAATTACTTCACTGTAATTCTTACACCAAAATAGACCTGACCAATCGGTCGTAGTTTATAAGTAGCAAAAATATATCCTCAGTTATCATTTACAGTACTCAATAATTATAGCAAACAGGGATGTTATTACCTATAGCACTATGCTATTACTTAATTAACACACATGGAATCATACACCAGTACATATCAGCTGAGTACAGCTGGTTCACTCACATACATAACAAACTCTAATACAGTAGTACCCCGTTGAACCCACAGGGTACCGCAGAAAGTGAAAACCCCGTAAAGTGAACAACAGAACATATGGGATTAATTCCAATAGAGACTGGCCCGACCCCCAAACTCCACTTTTTCCGACACAATACCTACTGTATGTTGTAGTAAATATAACATCTAAATTTTATGATGGTATGCTCACACAATTAATATTTAAGAGAAATACAGTCGCCAGGTTAATGTCCATTCAAATAATGGACTCAAATCCCCCCCCCCCCCCCCCTCTTCCCAGCTCACTAGCTCCTACCTCTCTGAGAAATGTTTGGGTGAAACCACTAGATTATAACGTTTAGTAATAAATACAGGTCGTCGTCGACTTACGACCTAGATTGGTTACGACCGCCCGGTCGTAAGTTGATCTGGTCGTAAGTCGGCATATGTTATAATTACCTTACGTATATTATAATGTGTAATGATAATATAATCATCTTTAAGTCATATTTTATCAACATTTTCTTTGTTCATTATTGTTACGGTCGTCAGGTTTAAGTCAAGCACTGCATACTACAGTACAATTGGTTTATTATTTACCCAACATACAAAAAAAAAAAAAAAAAATACAGGTGCAAAACATATAAAACATTTTAGTTGCAAAACATACAAACACATACAAAAAACATCTTATTGGCCGCTGGTGCTTGGCTGTGGATCGTCGATGTCGTCAGCTGGGGCAGCGTTTGGGGTAGCCGGAGGAGTTGTTTTTTTCATGAACATGGTGAGCTTTGTCTGAATTGTTCGTTTCTTCTTCTCCTCGTAAATTTCTTGATACGGACGAAACGAATTGCGTGCCATCCGCTCAATCCTTGCAAATCGTTCGATGTTTGGGTCCATTCCTTCAAAATGGGTAAGAAGTTTATTCAGTAGAGATAAACCTTCTGATAATCCCTTAGTGGTGAACGTCCTTTGTGGCTCCTCCTCCTCTTCTTTGTCCGCTGCTTCTCTCCTTTCTTCTTCTGCTACTTTTTCTTCTTCCAATTCGATTAGCTCTTCATTTGTAAGTTCTTCTGATTCTTGGTCTAGCAACATCTTGGGGGGGGGGGGGGGGGTTCAAGAAAAATTTCCAAGGCAAAGGACAGACACGGAGGGAAGTGTGCTGTACCAGCGAGCGTGTTTGTAATTGAGCGCGGGAATGCGCGTGGCTCCAGCTCCCGGCAGCGCCAGGAGGCTGGGGCCGAAACTGTCGTACCGCCGGTCGTAAAGTCGAACAGACGTAAGTTGCATAGGTCGTACGTCGACGACTACCTGTAATACCTCCGACTAAAGTTAGGATAATATAATTGACATTTCTGGATTCCTTGCAGGTCAGGGAATATTTTGAATGTAAACTTCATATATTTTGCACAAACGATAAAATATTTGCTTTGTGTAAACCAAATTATTACATTAGATCTAAAATTTGTATGTCTAATGCAAAATCCATGATGTTTACATTCAAAATGATCATCATATTGTAAGAATTCCAGCAATGTAAATTATATTCTGGCAGGGTAATTTGTATGAATTTTATGAGCTAAATAAAAATAAAAAATAAAAAAAAATTATACTTCACCGCGTAGATGCACCGCGGAAAGTGAAAGTCCGGTTCTGGTAAGAAATCTGAGAAATCACGGAAAGTGAAACCGTGTAAAGCTTTACACAGGGTAATACTGTACTGGTGATAGTAATATTTCTGGTCTCAGTACTCAACCTGGGACAATTGTATTTATTCCCGATAATCTGTCTACAATATTGCATACAAGAATCATTAGCACATAGTCAGGATGAGTACACCAGGCTTACATCCCTGGTATTCAAAACAAATGCTGTGTGGCTACACTCTAGAGCCACAGCAGGACTCGGTGCTTGAGAACTCACTCGTTCTTGACTGGCTCCCTTGGCTCGTGACACACTCAGATCTTACTCTTGCTGTAGTAAAGACATTCCGCATCGAACATCTTGCCTGTAGGCGGCTACCGATTCTCGAGAGTGGCAACAACACATACAGTACAGTACCTGATAGACAAAGAAGAAGCATGAAGAAGTGATGAGTCAAAATACAAAATGTCACAATACACATCTGACAAGGGAACAAAAGGATCATTCAACACAGAAAGTGCCCAGTAATGTTACAGTATCATTTGAGACATAAGACATTCAACTTCGTTAAAACAGGAAGACTGTTATACAGTATTCATCAAACTTCAACCGAGTTAAATTCATTTAATATGATGGTGTGCAACACGGTACGTACCTGATAGACAAGGAAGGAGCATCAAGAAGTGAGCCTTCGTCTCTTGTACTCAGTTTATATGTATACCATGATGGCACAACAAGAACTTACATACATATGCATTTAACTCGGTTGCGGTACACATTGGGGTATGAGAATCAGTGTCTTGGGTCACTTCAATTTCTTAAGGTTAATTCTTACAATCTAATCAGTGTTTGAGTTTGCAATGCAATAATTAAATTACAAACAGCGCATAGGATGGCACTCGCACTTTGTGTAGATTCAGCAAACACCCCACAGAAACCCATTTATGCCCAGTCGTTATATTTCAGGGCAGTAAGCAGTTGACAGGTCCCTCTCAAATAATTAATGACTTTCTTAAATACAATACTGACAATAATTTAAATACAGTCATAAGATGACTGTGAACCAAAGCAAGTCGACATCTTGTAATGTCTCACTAGGTGGGAAAAGTAATCTCGCCTCTATTGCAAACTCTAACACTCGACTTACTTGACAATTTTACTAAATGTAAATACAATTGAAGCTTTCAACATCACTCACAATCTCACATCTAATTTAACTTCTAAAATAACACTTTTCCTCTTCGTTCTGTGACCACAACCAGGAGTGGTGCATCCTGAAATGTATGATAGAGAAACTGGTTGTCTCAGTAGGGGGACTCTAGAAATAAATTATAGCTACATAGCTACATGTTTTATGGGCTATTGAGCTTAATATGAATCATCTGATTTTAAGTTAACTAACATGTATGACTGTGGTCAGTACAATGCATATAGTAAGTTAAACATATTTTTTATGGCATTTGTTTATTAAAATTCTTCTCACTTTATGTCAAATTAAGTCTAAAAGATTAAAAAAGATGAAAAAATCCAATGTCCTCAAAACCAGCTTCAATGGCATTCTCTTTCTTACTTGGGATTCTGGATATAACAGTGCTTATCTAGACTGTTTCAAGGAAATCCATTGTTGTTATAATGTTATTACTGCACTTCAACAACTTATATTTTTATTTTTTTGTAGTTTGTATATTAGAGGAATAAAATAATTTTCCCACAACTTTATCAGTTTCATTACATGAATCAGTGCAACATAACCATCTCATGTCAATAGATGTGTTGGCATGTGTTATGCTTGTGTATGGTGGGACCCACTTTCTCATTCATTGGTGATATAGTGAATCATGCTGCATACATACATACTGTACATAATAATAATAATGGTTGCTCCTCGTGTAATGAGGATGGCCGGCCCAAGGGCCACCTAGGCGTGAATTTGTTTAAGGTGTAGAAGCTGTTGCCAACACAACAACCACACCCTGAGTTAACGAGCTGCATAACCCAGTGTCAAGGAATAGTCCGAGAAGACCAGACGACTTGCCAACTGCACTGGCTAACCATTACCCCGGAACACAATCCGCAAATTGATTAACATTCAGGTTCCCAATTACTGTTGGGTAGACAGAGGCAAATGGCATAAAGAAACTTGCCCATAGTTTCACCCTGCGCGGGGATCGAACCCGGGGCTGCTCGCTTGCGAGGTGAGCATGGTGACCATTACACCACAGGATACAAACATACATACAGAGGGTTTTCCTTATATGTCAGGGATGTGTTCCAGAGATATGGGACTTAGCCAAATGTTCTATTATGAGGCATTTTTCCCCATAAGAATTAATGTAATTTGGGGTACAGTAAAACCCCCTCAATATCAAATTCACTCATAATTAGTAATGTTTTGCAGTTACAAAATATATATTAAAAATTTTGTAATGTTTGGAAAAATTTTGGATTATGAGGCATTTGTGAAGATATCTAATATATGATACACATGTTGCCATTGGATGTGACTGGCTGCCTCAGTGCAAACAAGTACTAGCTTCATCACGTGTCAGTTAGGGTCAGTTCACGTTGGTCATTCATGGAGTGCACATATGGTGTACTGTGCGAGCTTTTTCATTGCCTAGTGTTTGAGTTATTATTATTATGTCTGATAACCAAACACCTAAGTCTGGTATTGTACTTAGAAATGTTTAAATTTTGATTTGGGCAGATAACAGAAAAGTACCATTGTGTTTTTTTTTTCTTTTTTTTTTCTCTGGAGCTGTCCCTCATATTTCGTAAAATCTCATAATTCATAAGCTCCTATGATTTTGAATTACGGTATGTTTTTTTTTTACTGTACAGTTAAACCTCGTTAAATTGGACTTAAGTACAGTAAACCCTTGCGATTTGTGATTTCGACAATTCATGGTAAACAGATGGTGGCTAGTTTGCGAGTCTTTTCCCGCAGTGCAACGAGTCACCCCACGCGCCCACAGCAGTTCCTCCCCTTCTGTTCGCGCTCAACCATTGCCTGTGATGCAGCATCTTGTGTTGTACTCTCAAAACTTTAGTGTTTCTGTGTGAACATGGCCCCTAAAAGACTGCCTAGTTCAGTGCTAGTGGAGTGAAATGTAAAAGGCAGAAGTCAGTGATAACCCTGTCAAAGAAAGTTGAATTATTAGAAGAGTTAAAAGAGGGGATGAATGTTGCCACGGCTGGTTGGTTGATTGGCAGTAGTGTACTAAAGTAGTAGAAATTGCTATTCGCGGTTTTGCCTATTTGCACCATTCCTTGGAACCTCACCCCCGCGAATAACAAGGGTTTACATATCGGAAATCGCTTTTTTTCAGACTCGGGTGCTCTGATCACTATAAATACGTGCTATAAAAAAAATAAATAAAGTACATATTTTAAGAAATGGGGAGAGTTAAAAAAAAATGAAATGAACACTTACTCAATGAATACTGTACCGTGGTGTTCTAATCATATTTTCTATAGGCCTACCGAGAACTAAGACACTGAGTATGTAACAATCCTCTCGGTGAGAACACTTGTTGACAACCAAACTTGTATGTCCGATATACAACCCAGAGAGTTCGATTTCATTTTTTTTCTGGTGATGTAATAGTCTTTTAATAACCTTATTAAAGACCTTAGTTGTTGACGTGCAATAAAAACATAACAACAACTTCATATTTTTCAGACTTTCGCATTTTTGTGACTGGGGCTTGCCCCAAGTAGTCCGATTTATCAAGGATCTACTGTACTGTACAGTACTGTACAGTACAGTCGGCCCTTAACATACGCGAGGGTTACGTAACAGAGATACCCGTGGATGTTAAAAATCCACGTATTTTTGCTGCCCCCCCCAAAAAAACCCCTGCCCCCCCCCCTCCCCCATGTCCTTATTTACCGTATATACCTTTGTGTAGTTCGAGTTTTTAAGACCAAATTATTTGGAAAAAAATTGGGGGTCGACCTCTAAACGGGTAATAGTTTCGTTAGGTTGAAAAATATTTACCAGTAACTACCAGTAAACAATGGAAACGATGCACCAACGCACCACCAGCTGTGAGTGTCGGTACAGTTGCCAGGGCAGATCTCTTGCGTCATCAAAGCAAGCCCAAAGTAGCCAAATCCATGGTATGGTAGCACAGGACGATGTAAAACATAAAGTATTCATTTATTAAAGTTTATTTTTAGATACTGGACATAAATTTTTGTTCATTACATTTGAAACATCAATCTTTGTTAATTAAATTTGAAACAAAAGAAAACTACGATACCATATTTTCATTAAAATATTACATCACAAGTATATTTTACCTTAACTGTGACTGAATGAATATACGTATTCTCAGAAATAAATATGAAAATTTAATATTTTTGCTGGAATGACGTACATATTACAGTGGAAAGTGGTATAAAATCATGACGAAAACAATGACTTTCGCTTTCTTTCGTTATTCAAATGATTTTACTGTAATCGCTTTTCGAACGGTTTTCAGTTAAAAAACTGTTGTACTCGTACTGTATTACAATAATATTCTATCCTATCATTAGCCTTATAATCCCACGACTGAAAACCATTCAAAAAGCGATTACGGTAACATCTTTTGAACGAAAGAAAGAGAAAGTCATTGCTTTCGTCACAATTTTATCCCACTTTCCACTGTAATACGTACATCATTTCAGCAAAAATATTACATTTCCATGTTCTCAGAAATAAATGGTAGTTTCGTTGAAACGTAATGTACAATATTTACTATTAAAATGCAAAATAGCTATAAAAACAATTAATACACCTGTAATGTACTGGCTGGCATCTCCACTTGTCCCTCCTCCCGCATCCAAGGTCACCACTCCTCCCAACTCGCTCCCTCCGCCTCCTCCACCTCCTCACCGTCACTACTGCCGACAACAAACACAAATGTTTTGTGAATAACTGCACCTCCACTTCCTATGTACAGTACTGAACTGTACTGTGCTGTGCATTTTCACAAACAATAAACATGGCAAGAAAAGCTATTAAAAAAAAAGAGAAAAAAATTTCACTTTACTGTACAGTACCTATCCTCGGCGACAGGACGGGGAGTCATCGGGCTCATCGTCACTCAATTCCATAACGGGTGGTGAAGTGGGGGCGACGGTGGATTCAGCTGCTTCCTCACTGCCGCCAGTGATTGATGGTGTTGAATCTCTCCTTCGGTGATCAAAGAACATGGTGATGGGGACTTGTCGTCTCTTTCTTTTCATTTCTTCCATGATGTTTTTGTATGGAGCAAAAACGTCATCCACCCCTCGCATGAATTTCAGGGCACGCACCATGGAGGGGTCCATACTATAGGCCAGGTTTTTCAGTGCCTCAATATTCCTGGTCATCTCCCCCAACTTCTCCAACGTTATTTCTTGGTGCTCTTCCTCTTCCTTGCCTGAGTCTACTAACTCCTGTAGAACCTCCTCAGTCAGCTCAGTGTCGTGCTCTTCAATTAGCTCCCTAATCTCGTTCTCTGCCATTTCCTGGAAGCCTTCAGCAGCCACTTTCCTTGACAGTGCCAGGGTCTTTCTGAATATTTTCATTAAAATCCATCAAAATCATTTTCCTTGTCATCGTCTTAAGCACCAAACAGCTCCTCCCAGTCTTCTCCTTGAACAGGGCTAGAGGATATGTGTTTTTCGAATTGTTTTCAATTAAAAAAATGTTACAGCACATGTATATTTTACCTAAACTGTGCCTGAATGAATATATTCTCAGAAATAAATAGTAGTTTTGCTGAAACGTGATGTATTTCAATGTAAAATAGGATAAAATACATAACGAAAACAAAAGACTTTACCTAATCTTCCAATGTTCAAGAGATGTTACTCGTTTTTTTAATAGTTTTCGGTTAAAATACTGTTATATTACAATGATATTCTATTCATACTGTGCTTGATATACTACATTCACTGAAATGTAATATTTTTGCTGAAATGACGTACGTATTACAGTGGAAAGTGGGATAAAATCATGACGAAAACAATGACTTTCGCTTTCTTTCGTTCAAAAGATGTTACCGTAATCGCTTTTCGAATGGTTTTCAGTTAAAAAAACTGTTGCATCACAAGTGAATTAGGATAGAATATTATTGTAATACAACAGTTTTTTAACTGAAAACCATTCGAAAAGCGATTACGGTAACATCTTTTGAACGAAAGAAAGCGAGTCATTGCTTTCGTCACTTTCCACTGTAATACGTACGTCATTTCAGTAAAATATTACATTTCCATATTCTCAGAAATAAATAGTAGTTTTGCTGAAACGTAATGCATTTCAATGTAAATAAGGATAAACTACATGAACACAAAAGACTTTACCTAACCTTCCGATGGTCAAGATATGTTACTCGTTTTTTTAGTAGTTTTCGGTTAAAATACTCTTATATTTGTGATATTCTATTCATACTGTGCTTGATATAATACATTCACGGAAATGTAATATTTTTGCGTGGTTACAGCGAGACTGACTGAGTGAGGGAGAGCTATGCGTGTGTGTTTGAGGTTGCGGGAGCGGGCGGTGTCTCGTGTTCGGTGCCACGCGAGTTGAATGTACTTCAATTACTTCAATGTACAGAATATTCCTCTGGCGGAGCAATCCGCGTATTTGCAAATCCGTGTATGCTAAACCCGCGTATGTTAAGGGCCGACTGTATATGCATTCCAACATGTGCAGTAATACCCCATGAAAGCTCAGCATGTGTTCCTGGAGAGAGCTTTCAATGAGGTTATTCTAACATACCATACAGTATTTGATAAGGAATTATGTTCAGAACAGTTATTTTTTGCCTTTCATTAATACATAGTGGTTTGATTTGGTTACTTGCACACTTACACAACTGATCAGTGAAGAATCTAGGGCATGTGGAGACACATTATACTTTACACTACAATAATATTTATTAATTTCGGACAAATACAGTAGTACCCCCAGTTAGCGCAAACGATATGTTCCTGGATAATAGAGCGTTATCTGAAACGGCACTCTACGGGATCATTATACAGTACCATTGCATGTATGGAAGGTGCGTTACAGATATCATTTTTTACCTATAGGATATGTATGTGAAGGGTACAGCTATTAATTATTAAACACAGATTATTACAGTCGTGTATTTATTAATTAATGAATAACACATTAACAATATTGTTGTTTGATGAATAGTAATGACAGTTGTAGTAGAATGAGTGAGAGAGAGAGACAGTGGGTGGGAGGGAGGCAGGAGGCAGTGGATAATTGTACTGCTCCGCTCTGGCTAAACCTGCATCACTGAAATTATGATTTAGCTGGTGATAATAAAGATAGTGGTAATGAAGGGTGTGGTGGTGATGGGGTGATGCATCTATCCGTTTCTTTAAACAGCTGATATCTACTAAAAAAAAATTGAGTGTAAGTATAAATGAGCAACATTGTATCCCTTCAACATTATGTTAGAGCATTTTAAAATATGAAGTGAGAAAGCAGAAAGGTGGGGGTGATTAAAACTGTGTAGTGGAAGGGAGTGGTAACACGTACTGGGTGTGTTGCCAAGTGCTTCTCAACAGCTGATCTTCAACCTGTCACCCATGCACTTGTGCTTCAGTTAACCACACAATGAGTATTTACTTGAATTAATTTATGATAAGCCAAGCTGTGTTACGGTAATATGATGACTGTTGTTTTGAACAGTTGTGCCTCCCTCGGCTTAATTAGTCCGGTACAGTACTTGGGGACTTTACTGTATTTTAAGAATACTGTACCAACATGATTTAACAATTTTTTTTTTTTAATTTCTTAAATAATTGTGAATTGTTGTGTTCTTTTATAATAACTCTGTTGAAGTTTGATAATTCATTCACTAATAGAATAAAAACATGAAAAGGGGGAAAATCCCTATTATAGCATTTTAGTCAACTGTACAGTATATTGCTGAGTGATAGAAATGTAGTCGTGAAGAGTGAAAATTATGAAATTATTGGAGTGACTCACTTAACAACTTTTAATGAAAAAACTTCTATAAATAAATAAAAAAAAATGTAGCCATAAGAAATGTAAAAAAACCTATAAAAAAAATTTTGCGAGTCGAATAATATAGGCTAAAGAACAGGCCACGATAACACTTGTGGTGCATATGCAGGCTGGAAAAAGACCGAGACATTTAGGATAATGTAATTGGGGTTGCCAAGTATGATATTCCTGTCAATACCAAATCTCTCAAGTCATTACCATATCGAGTGTTTCATTAAGAATTTTTTTTTAGCATATAGTATATTAAAAAAAAAATTTATTTCGGAAAACTGCAATTAGCTAAATACTGTAACTTACCTTTATACAGCATAATTGAAGTGTATATGTTGTTGTTTACACCGAATCGGTAATAATTCAGTCATCATACGGGGTAGGGAAATCGTCACTGCCCACCTTCAAGTTCACCTCTTATGATAATGAATTTATTCAGGGTTATTACCAAATCATTTTCATTCTTTACAAATGGATTTTTCATTAAAAAATTGCTGCCAACATCATGCCTTGTGTGACACTGCCAAAGCAGCCACACAACCGCTTATTCCTACTTGCATGACAAAGTTATTTACTCAATCACGTTACGCCCAATTCACATCCTCATAAAAAATTTTCCCCAATATATTGTAGGGTTTCGTGATATTATGTTGTCTAGCACTCAGGATGGATGGAAACTCTAAGGTGGTGGTTTTCTTATATAATATAAGTTATATGGTAGACAGTCTGGTGCTGGAGATGCCGTGTGGTGAGGAGCTGCTCAGTAGACACGTTCGGTGAGTAGCGTGTTGAAGGAGGTAGATGTGCAGGAGCTTTGTTAGAGAAGATGTTGCCTGTTGCTGGCCTCCAGGTTGAATGAGAACGGGACAGCGAGGAGCTTGCTTGGAGGAGGTGTTGCGTGTTCAGGAACCGAGAGCAGAATGAATCTCAATGGAGAGACAGAGCTTATATACACAGCAGCCGTGAGTCAACCGTGGGAAGTCGCCGGTCTTTTGACTCCGTTTCTAGGATACTGTGGCATCTGGTGACGCCCCCCCCCCCCCCCCCCTGGGCCGTTCGTTTGGTTGCTAGGGAAGACGTAGCAGGTGGCATGCGGGCAGTTGTAGGGGAGACGTCCGCTACAATATCATTGCCTTATCAAAATCAATCATATAACCATCTATCACAAATGCCAGACCACAGAAGTTGTTGCACCACAGATTAGAGGGGTTCAACCTGTATTTGATTTTGCATTCAAAATTCTTAAATAACAGAACTCATTTAATTGATTGCACTGCAGAAATTTTGCACGCACAGTACTCTACAGTACAGTATGTATGTTTTATATGCCACAACTCTTCCACCTTGATTAAAAAAAAGTTACCCGTAGTTTACTATTGATATTTAAAATATATGTAGCACAAATCTAACCTAACCTAAATGTTTCTTTACTTTGCAGGTGAATTGTTTAGTTGGGCAGCAGAATTGGCAACAAAAGCCATGAAGGGTAAACTGGCCTCCAAATATTATATGCTGGCTGAGGAGGCTTGGGCAGAATGTGAGGAATAATAAAGATAAATTTCCTGATTATATATTGTATACTAGGTGCTAAGAAGGGTGTTGTGATAATTGGGAGTGCAAATTATACAGTATCAGGTTGAATACGTACTGTACTTATTATTTTTTTCACTTATTGTAGATCCATAAAAAGGTTGGTAACTTATACTGTAATATGGTAACCAAATACAGTACTTAATCATATTTGATGAAAAATACTTATGTACTGTACCAGTTTTGCAGGAAAACTTTTGGGAATGAGTCTGTGGTATAGAAAAAATAAAGGCTCTTAACCTGAAAAATAGGTGTTACTACTCTATAAATATTTTGGCATTTGCTTCAGAAAAGCTTTTAAAGAAAATTTGGCACTAAATGTTAGACAATAGTAGCAATACAGACGAGAAAAGTGCAAAAGGGAACAAAGAAAAATAATGATAAGAGTAACCTTATTGTGAGGGTCACAGAATTATTTCAATATCATGCACCAAGCAGAATTAAGATAATGAATATAATTGTAAAACCAAAATTATAAGCCGTGTACAGTGTATTGATTATTGGAGTGTCAAGAGTGAAGTGTATTATTTAATCACAACAGATTAAGAGAAGTGGTTGGAAAAATTTGTTGGTGTGGAGAGGTTTGAAATCAAATACAATAAAGGTGGTGTTCGAGTTGATGTAATAAATAGGAGAATATATGAAGGAATGTTGGGAGGTTTTAAGGTAATTAAGTTTATTGGGTTTGCTGATTTTTAATACTACCCTGTATATATAAGGCAGAGGTGGGTGTAAATACATTTTCCAGGAAATTTTACCTTAATAATTTGCATTTTTCTTTACCATAAATTTGTTTATAACATCTTAACTTTTCTTGGCGAGTGTGTCAATGTGAATTAGATCTAATCTCATATTTTTACTGCTCACAAGTTAATGTTAGATTAATTCCCAATGTTGTTTTCACTTTCTTGCACGTTTTTCTTATGTACAGTACTAATTTACTCGAGCATTAATTCATGTCATCTGCTAGATGTGAAAACCCTTGTATATGTGTTTATCTCACAATATTCCCATTAAGAATTAGTATATAGTGGAGACAACCTTACATAATTAGTCTCTAGTAAACCTCAACTGTTTTAATTGCTATTAATCACAATAGTACTTCCACATTGTTCTGAAAACTGCCATATGGTGAAAATAACAATTCTGAAAAATCTAAATACAGTGTGTTTGAGCATGGTCTTGCATATAATCTTGTATTTCAAGCTTTTGTAATGTGGCTAACAGCTGCAACTATTCCCCTTGAAGTAAAGTTTGAGATTTTATTTGTTTTTGTTTTCCTCATTTCAAGACGTATATCTAGTCCACCATTGCAGTGGTGGAATGCTCGCCACAGTTAGTAACAGTTGCGTGCAAGCCAAAGAATGGCTAGTAAAGGTCGTAATGAAGTTTGGCAAATTTGGGCGTGTCAGGCACCTAAGACTAGCCTTAGTGTCATTGCCTGGAAACTTTGTGTTTCCCAGCAAATATCCGTGTTTCAGACACCCTTGGAGTCATTTTCCCAGTAAATTTGGGTGCTTCAGGCAACCAAGTCTAGCCTTGGTATCATTTTCCTGGCAAATTTAAGTTTCAGGGACCCAAGATTATAATAGCTTTAGTGCAATTTTTCCCAGCAAATTTGGGCGTCATTTTCCCACAAAATTTACGTTTCAGGCACCCAATATTCATAACTTTGGTGTCATTTTCCCAGCAAATTAAAGTGTTTCAGGCACCCAAGATTGTAGGCTTAGTGTCATATTCATGGCAAATTTGTTTCAGGCATCCAGGACTAAATAAGTTGGTGTCATTTTCCTAGCAAATTTGGGTATTTCAGTCAAGTCTGTGTCATTTTCTTGGCTTATAAATGT
The DNA here is from genome assembly GCA_958450375.1 of Homarus gammarus. Classification (NCBI taxonomy): domain Eukaryota; kingdom Metazoa; phylum Arthropoda; class Malacostraca; order Decapoda; family Nephropidae; genus Homarus; species Homarus gammarus. The sequence goes on from CAUDMG010001998.1 coordinate 565,057, forward strand.
TTCAGGCAACCAAGAACATAAGATTTATAAAATATCACTTGCAGAATTAAGGAGACATGGAAATGAACAGTGTTGGACACGGCAAGGTTCACTTAGGCCAGGGGTGGCCAACCTGTCGATCGCAAGATCATCTTAGTCGATCGCATGGCAAAGTTAAACTTAATGATCCATCCTTCTTAATCTATTCCCAGAAAAAAATCTAAACAAATAGGATATCCCAATGATTATGAGTAAAATTTGATGAGGATTTTTGTTTGGCAGCTTATCATTATGGACACATCAGAGCGATACATACAAAAAAAACTTCGACTGGACTGTGCCATGCTGTGTGTGGTGGAACCTGATAGGAAGTGTTCGAGTTCATAAGGATGTTCAGTTATCAAGAAACACTGTCATGATGCGCTGTGAATTTGTGTGAACAACTGAATAAAGACATACATGAGTGCGTGTTCTTTTCATTACAATTTGATGAGTCTACTGATGTGGTCGATACATCACAATCATGCATTTTCATGAGAATGGTGTTTAAGGCACGAGTACCAAAGAGGAACTGCCGAAAATTCTACCATTAAAAAGAAAAACTTGGGATGAAGACATATTTCAGACATTCAGTGATTTTGTTAATAGTACACAGTTTCCAGTAAGTAAGCTCGTATCTAAAAATACTGATGGCTGGCAATGACTGGCCGAATCAGTGGGTTCATTGCCCTGTGCAGGAGTGATGATAAGTTTCCTAACTTCTTTTTTGGCCTCAAAAGATTGACCTTTTGATCACAACGAAGTGTGGCTGTTAGATTTAGCTTTTTTAGATGACATGACTGCTATGCTGAATAAACTAAACTTAGATCTGCAAGGGAAAGATAAAACTGTAGTTGATATGATTAGTCCTGTGGCTGCTTTTAAGCAGAAACTAAAACTAGTGTCTTTGCAGCTGCATCAACATCAACTACGAAACTTCAGAAATATGATGTCTGAACTAGAAAACCAAGGAAAAGACCGACCAGTTTGGCAGTGCTCGATATATTGAACACGTGCAAAACCTTGTCTCATATTTTGACAGACGGTTTCAATACAGTATATAGAAACAATAGAACCTGTTGCAACATGTATGTGTTTTCCATTTGGTAAAATCACAAATGAAGATATTGCATCTAGAATGGAATCGGTATTTAACATGGACATACCTGAAGTCGAAAATGAGCTTCTGAAGCTTAAAAATGATACTCAGATCAAATCCAGGGCAACAGGAGGAAGTTTCTGGAACCTTCTCAGCGAAGTAAAATATCCCAATGTCAGAAAATGTGCCATGTACCTCACAGCATTTTTTGGATCAACCTACCTTTGTGAATCAACATTTTCACACATGAAACACATCAAATACCAATCAACAATGTCAGATGAACACCTGGATGCTTGCTTGAGGCTAGCAGTCACTGCCTACAGTCCTAATTACACAAAGCTGGCAGACAACATGCAGTACTAACCATCTCATTAGTAAAGTAAGTATGATTTTCTCATGTTAACAATATATCATAATTATTGAAAAATATTATTTGTTTACCCTCTTTCTCTACGAATCTGCGTATTTTATGGCAATGGGTGAATATTAAGCTGGTAGATCGCGTCAGGGTAACTGTGGAAAAAGTAGATCACATCACACAAAAGGTTGGACACCCCTGACTTAGGCAGTTTAAATATATTGAAAAAAAAAATTGTATAATCTAGGGTGGTGAGGAAAGCCAAGGAGATGTAAAAAGAAGTGAAGGGATGAACACCCAGAAAGCAGCAGCACAAACGAAAGTGGACAGCATGACATTTTGACTGATTTTGGGGGAAAGAGGTGTATTCAATGATTAATGTGATGTGACATGTTAAACAAATTACTGTATGTAGGGCCTTGTTAGGGATGGAAATGCCACAGCAGTACAGTACACATCTTTTACAACTAAGAATGAATGAATGAGAGACTTGAATAGCAATTTTTAGCTATCAAACTGGGACTGGCAAGTATCTCATTATCAGCATTATGTAAATCAGGCATGGGCAATCCGTGGTGCAGCCCGAAACTTGTTGTGCTGCCTGCGAATTGATGGAGAAATTCTATTTTATGTGGCCCGGGGTTCAGATAGATGCAGCCAGTTTATGGTGAGTAAAGCAATATTTATTAAAAGAATAATCTTCACACACAAGCTCGGTGCAATCCATTTGATGGATTAACTGCTATGTGGCAGTGGGTCACTTGGGAATTAACTAAGGTTCGGTAAGTCCAATTGGGGTCATGAGTGGTGGTCAATCGTGTCAAAGGTAAAGGTCACCTCCTTGTTGGCAAACTGTCTCTCTACCATAGAACCTCATCCTTCATGCATTGAAGTCTGTTACATCTATTTATTTATTTTTAATCCATTTAACACGCGGACTTTGAACATATAATCAACGACCTCACCAGCATGGAATCGAACCCTCGACCTACTGGGTGGCCCTAGGGAACGCTTACCGGCTAGCCCACAAGGACACTAAAAGCAGTTCTAGACTCTGTTATATTTCACACAAAGCCTGTTCATCGAGCTGATGGCGCCGTGAACCTCATTGGGAAACTGCCCGTGCCTCATATGTGGTGTCAGTAGCATTTTACCGAATCCAGCTGGTATGAAACGCGAGGTACATATATATACTTCATTTTTAGTCCATTTAACACGCGGACTTTGAACATATAATCAACGACCTCACCAGCATGGAATCGAACCCTCGACCTACTGGGTGGCCCTAGGGAACGCTTACCGGCTAGCCCACAAGGACACTAAAAGCAGTTCTAGACTCTGTTATATTTCACACAATGCTACTGACACCACATACGAGGCACGGGCAGTTTCCCAATGAGGTTCACGGCGCCATCAGCTCGATGAACAGGCTTTGTGTGAAATATAACAGAGTCTAGAACTGCTTTTAGTGTCCTTGTGGGCTAGCCGGTAAGCGTTCCCTCGGGCCACCCAGTAGGTCGAGGGTTCGATTCCATGCTGGTGAGGTAGTTGATTATATATATATATATATATATATATATATATATATATATATATATATATATATATATATATATATGCAAGTAAATCACAGTAGGTGCGCGTGATCTAGGTATATGCTGATAACCACCAGGAAAGAAGAAAACACGAAGTACCCAAGCGCTTTCGTGTAATTCACATCTTCAGGGGTGAGTACAGACTAGATAGAGTAATGCAAAACAAGATGAATATATACAGAGGAGGGTGAGACCAGGTCCACAATGGTCAGGTAATTAGGTAATGACCCTACTAATCTTTAAATGGCACACAATGGTTGGTGGTTGGGTCAGATGGGACAGTGACCCCCCCCTCTCACCTGATCACAAATCTTCTTAATTACAAAGTTGTCCAGCTTGTACATGCCGTTACTCAAATTCATGTTGAATGCTTCGGTATGTTTAATAAGACTAGATTCTATGATGTTCCTACTATCAATTGAATTACATGGTAATATTGAGGAGGCATTATCCCAGTCAATGCAATGCTTGTTATCCCTCAAATGAACAAACAGAGCATTGGATTCCTGGCCTGTCCTAACACTGTATTTGTGTTGTTTAATTTTAGTTACAAGATCTTTACCTGTCTGGCCTAAGTAAAACATATTACATTCCATGCAAGGAACTTTATAAATGCAACCAATTGTGTTGTTGGGGGAGTTCTTGATTAACATTTGTTTAACAGTGCACGAGTTTTTAAATGCCACATTGACGTTCCAAGATTTTAGCTGTGCCGGAATGTGTGAGAAATTTTTGTGAAATGGTAATATTAAGATATTCTTATGGTCATGGGTGGGCTTGGGATCAGTTCTATAAAAAGTTTTCTTAGTAATGTTTAAGCATTTGTCTATGAAAGATCTAGGGTATTTAAGGTTTGAGCCAATATTATATATATATTTGTATTCCTCATCGATGAATTCCGGACTGCAAATTCTCAAGGCACGTAAAAACATTGTTGTAAATACTGACTGTTTGACTTTATTATGGTGGGCAGAATAATAATGAATGTATGAACACACATTGGTTGGTTTTCTATAAATACTGAACTTAAAAGTGTTACCTATTCTGTGTATCAGACAGTCTAGGAATGGCAATTTACAGTCTTGCTCTAATTCCACAGTGAATTTGATCGAGGGGGCTAAGTTGTTAAGTTGTGGTAGGAAAACTTTTAGGTCCTCATTACATGGCCAGAGACATAATACATCATCAACATATCTAAACCAGACTGCTGAGGGTGGTAAAATATTACTTAATAGTTTCTTTTCAAAGAATTCCATATATAGGTTGCTTAATACAGGTGAGAGTGGATTACCCATTGCCATACCAAATTTTTGAGCATAATATTCCCCATTGAATTCGAATTTGCAATCCTTAATACATAGTTTGATGAGTTCGATGAAGTCGTCTTTCGAGACGGGCAGTGAAATGTTATCCAGGGAATCTATGAGGAACTCTAGTAAATCATCAACTGGGACCTTTGTAAAAAGTGACATTACATCAAAGCTGACCAGTTTAAAATCATGATTAATGTGCAAGTTATTGAGTTTATCAACCAGATCCATATTATTCTTGATATTGGAGTTAGAAATGTTGCCAACTAGGGGGTTTAGTAAGGAAACTAACCATTTAGATAGTTTATAAGAGATTGACCCAACAGAGCTAATGATGGGTCTTGCTGGGTTATTGGGCTTGTGGGTCTTGATTAAACCGTACATGTAAGGCAGTGGAGGGGACGTTGAAGTAAGATGTTTAATGAGAGTAGCTTTGCCTCTCAATAGGGACTTAAGTTTTTTGTTGAACTGGGTGTTGACAGTGTTGAGAGGATTATTTATGAGTTTAGAATATGTTGTAGTGTCACATAAAAGGTCATTCATTTTTGAGATATAGTCATCTTTGTTTAAAATCACTACTGTGTTGGCTTTATCTGCTTTAGTGACATGTAGATCCTTATTTTTCTTAAGGGCTTGGAGTGCTTTGGTGAATCTTTCTGGACAGTTTGAAACACAAGGCTTGGACATAGATGCATACACAACACCTTTACACATGTTCACTTCTTCACTTGTCAAATTACTGAATTTCTCCAAATTGCAAAATGCTCTGGCTATGTCAACACTGTCGACTCCCTTGTTGGAACCATCAAAACTTAAACCATAGCCGAGGGCACACAAGGTATCATTGTCTAGTTGTTTAGAGGAGAGTGCAAAACAAGATGAATATATACAGAGGAGGGTGAGACCAGGTCCACAATGGTCAGGTAATTAGGTAATGACCCTACTAATCTTTAAATGGCACACAACGGTTGTTTTGCATTACTCTATCTAGTCTGTACTCACCCCTGAAGATGTGAATTACACGAAAGCGCTTGGGAACTTCGTGTTTTCTTCTTTCCTGGTGGTTATCAGCATATATATATATATATATATATATATATATATATATATATATATATATATATATCTTGATAAAATCACACGGGAAAATGGAAACAACGGAGTGGTACTCCGTTGTTTCCATTTTCCCGTGTGATTTTATCAAGATTTATCTTATCCAAACAACTTCCACCGGCCCGGGAATCGAACCCGTGACACCTCGCTTGCAAAGGCAAGAGCGGTACCACTCTACCACCAGCATCCCTATTGGTGGGAGATCATCTAATTTAGAAATTGTAATTGGTAAATATTATTGAATTTAACCAAGTTTCTACCTCCCCATTCGGAGATGCTGCACAGATCCGCATTGATAGATGTAATGATATCAGCTCTAGAAACAGATCTACATTGAGAGTTAGGAGGAAGGGTGAAATGTGAAGAAGACTGAAGAGTAGAATCATTAATAAGAATGGATAGAATTAGTCGTAGTGTGAAGTAAATCATTGATAAAAAGAAGGAAGAGAGTAGGGGAAAGAACAGAACCCTGTGGGACACCACGATGTAGAAAAAGAGCGAGAGATCGATCCCTCGACAACAAAGACTTAAGCCATACCCTGTCAAATGCTTTGGAGATGTCGAGGGCCATTGTGATAGCTTCCCCATAATCCCTAAGAGAGGATAACCAAAGATGGGTGCAGTAGGAGAGCAGATCACCAATAGATCTCGCCAGGCAAAAGCCATACTGGTGATCCAACAAAAGAGAATGGCGTTCAAACTGACGGAGATAGTTTTGAAAATCTTGAGCTTCAGCACACTCCCTCAGAACACGAGGGGGTATTCCGTCCGGTCCATGCGCCTTACTCACATCCAACCTGGATAACACACCAGCCAAAAGTAGATGTCATTATGATATTAGAGTACAATCTTATCAAGAACTCTGCCATCCAGCTATGAAGCACATTAAATTACATGTCATCTGATCATCTGAAGCCCATTCCCTGGCCATGGTCGTCCCTAGTCCTTCCACAACATTAAATATAGACATCGGTGACAAAAAACTATATTTTCCAAACATGAAATAGAGAACAGTGATGAATACTTCCATGTTGGAGTTATCAGTCTTTTGCATCATTTTGGCACCCAGCAAGTAAATACACACGATGATACTTGCAGTAACTTATCATAACCCAAAAATAAGGTATGCCTGTGTATATCAACATTATATATGGCCACAAGCCCTGTATTTCTGCTGGTAAAGATGCATGCACCACAGCTGGCTGCCTTGAGGCACCCGCTCTGCGGCTCGCACTAGTCAGTGACGTCACAACCAATCACAGAGTTTTTCGCAGTCACGTGACTTTTTAGTAACTTTAACCCTTAATTTTTTACACTTTTTGGCCTAAATTATTGAAAAATATCATTACCATAGTGAATGTAAGCATTTTCTTTACCCATTGACCTGCCTTTTTATGAACAAATTCCAACCATCAACTCATCCATTGCAGGGTCTCAAATGTTTCTCTTACTTTAACAACACAACATACACACATCCTTTCTCACCGAATTATTTATTTTTATTTGTTATTACAGGTATTATTATTATCCCCCCCCCCCCCCAACTGACCTGTGCTCGGGTGAGCTAATCCCCATAAAAAAAAATAGATGTGCCTATAGGTTGTTTCATTGTAATTCCTCATGCACCAAGATTAACATTGGTGCACCTTATAAGTACGAAAAATGCTTTAACTGTAGGAAAAATCTACATAATCACAGATTACTTCACTCATCATCTGTTAAATGCCAAGAAACATTAACATTTTACTCCAAAAATTATGATGAATTTGTTTCATAAATGGGAAAAAGTCTGATTGCAAACTGAAAATATTGGAAGGTGGACACGATGATAGACGGTTTCACTGTCCATGCTTATACAATATTAACATTACTTTTGCAGTGGCTGATCCAGGGGTGTCTTGGGGGTCCTGAAACCCCCTTTTCATCAGAAAATTCCAATACTTTTTCTTTAATGCAGTATTGTACTCAGACACTTTTGTCCAGTAAAAATTAATTACTATTGACCTCAGAATATCTCTTAATATCAAGTGCACATGGCTTCAAAATGCCCATGATATTGGTCAGATACAAAAATAAAGAGAGGGGGGGGGGGGCCTAACAACCTTCCCCCCCCCCCCCCCTCCAGTTGGGTCAGCTCACTGGGCTTGCCATGTTCCCCCACCCATAACTTTTGGGATCCACCCCGTTTTGGGTTAGGTAGGATATAAATTTCACTGGGTTGGCCTGTAGAAAAATACCTAAGTTGTAATGCACCCCATGACTGAGGAAAGGTTGCCCATACCCGATGTACATCATGAAACTACTAAATGTGAGTAACCCATTGAAAATTTTTTTTTCAATATGTACTTACCTTGTATACCCAGTATACAACTTACATTATCCAAGGTTTTGCTTCTTCAGTTTGATGTAATTATAGTTTAAGGTGCTCTACTTTTCAACATGTCTTTACTTAAACATATATTACTTTTTTTTGAGAGGTGGGGTTGGAGAATGGCAATATATCTTTATACTTGTACAATTAAGAAAATGTGCAAAATTTGCTTACAAGTCAACAGTATCAACCCAAGTGTTCACTGCATTCTTGTTAATTTGGATACGAACAACCGCCAATACGAACGGGGTTCAACTTGAAATTTACAGCATTTTATTTACAGTACCTAATGACTTATTTTTTACTTTCACTTACTGTATTTTGTCATTCTATTTCTTCTCTCGTCTTAAATTAAGTGATTTTAGATATATATATATAAGGACTTGGGCTATGATAGAGTGAGTACAAATCTAACTTATGAACATACTCAGGTTTGCACAGTAATAATTATAAATAGAATATTTGTCGCTTGGAATAATAAAAATTTTTGGGAACGATCTGAATAAGGCCCAAAAACTGAACAGAAGACAAACTGACACAAAAATTTGGAAATTGTCTTAAGATATGTAAAAATATTCCAAACTCGGTTAATTCGCATTTTTCGGTAATTCAAATTGCCCAGACCAATGTCGTATCCATAAATTTGCTGAGGGGTTGGGGGGGGGAGGGGGAGGGGGGGGGGGTTGAGACTGAACTAAACATACTGAACTATTGTTGAAATATGAGATAATTAATATTTTTCAATTACATTTTTGTGGTTAGTGATGCTTTTATTTTTATATACTGTACTTTATAATCATTATTAGTGTTTCATTTTTTGCTAAAAATGGTATATTTTGAACGATTTATTAGCTCAGAGGGGGAGGAGGGTGCGATCGCCAACTCTTCCAGAGGCCTGTGACCCAGAACCCATTTTTCTTCGAATTAACGAGGGTATAATGTACAAAGAAACATGGCTTTTCAAGGTCTTCTTTGGAGAAATGCAAAATATTTCCAAAAAACTTATCAAATCCCAAAGAACACATGGTACATAATTTCTTTTCAAGCTTTCACCTTTAACGCTTGGAGGAATACCTCGCTATTCACAACCCTGCTTAGCTGCAATTTATATTTTAGTACCCTTAATCAATATTCGCAAAGCATATCGCATTTATTCAAAAATACAAAAATTACGATACCCTACAGTAATATTTCAAACCAGGCAGGCTAGCCACATCCGTCATATTCCAACTTCAATGGACCAGCGTGCTTTAGAAATTAATACAGTTCAATGGGTCAGAGCGTGCATGTGAAAATTCACATGCGGGAGACACGCACCCCACACTTGTCGCCCTACTTCAAAAGTGCTGCATAAAAAAAGAGCAGGGTGAAACTATTGCCAACTGGCAAAGCGGTACTTTTCCTTTAATTTAATTAGTATAATTTTTAAATATTCCTCATGTATACTGGTACTACAGTATACAGCTCCTCCCAGACTTACGACCAACTCGACATACGACCGCCTCAGTCGTACCAAAATATTGTCAAATTACGTATTTTCTAGTCCCAACATCTGTGATTGCGCTGTGTACTGACAAAATTTTCGTTTGTAATTCACTTTAAAATGGCTGGCAAGCTTAAAAGTGAGTTTTGTGGCACTGAGAAGAAAGAGAGACACCCATTTTAGATTTTCTATGTATTATTTAAGCATTATCGACTTATGACCTGGATTTGGGTCCCTAACCCCGTCGTAAGTCGGGGAGGAGCTGTACATGCGATCCTGGTCCTTAATAGTCTTGTATAATGAGGAGCATAAACTGAAAAATAAAGGGTGTCTATAATTTATACACCTGATTATGTAGCTCAATAAAAAATTTGCAGTAAAAGATATCATAAAACGGTTTGTTGCAATTAATAAAGCAACTCGGGTAATCTTTTGACATTAATGTGGCAGGACTGCTTTCAGGGTGAATTGTGACAGTCCAGCATTTTTTGACTAATGTTTTCAGCGATGAATCAACCTTCCACCTGTCTGTTAACACACACAATTGCTACTTATGGGGATCAGAAAATCCCCATTCATTTCTTGAACACTGGCATTACAGTTCCAAATTTCATAGATATGCTTGAATTTTATGCTGTACCTCAGCTGGAAGACATGCAGCCCTATGTGTTCTTTCAACAAGATGGGGCACCCCCACACTGGGGGTTTACAAATGTGTGATTTCCTCATGAAAACTTCCCATTCCGTGGCCTCCTCGTTCCCTGGACGTCACGCCTATGGATTTCTTTTTATGTGGCTATGTCAAGAACAAGGTGTATGCGATAAAGGTTAATAACATCACAGAGTTAAAACACCAGATTGAAGTGGCACTGGCTTCCATCATGCTAGACATGCTTCAATGACTGGAATGAAATCAACTGGTGTCTTGATATTCTACGTGCTACCAAGGGGGCCCATGTGGAGGTTTACTGAAGTGCAGTTACATGTGCCAAAAGATTACCCGAGTTGCTTTATTAATTGCAACAAGCCGTTCTATGATATCTTTTACAGTGAAATTTTTATTGCGCTTCATAATCAGGTGTATCCCTGTATATGAAAGTTGCTGGCTGGGAATGCATCCCCTCCTATTTACATTAATTCTTATAGGGAAAATTGACCCAACATTCAGTTTCATTAATTGCAATGACTTTCAGGAAAACATCTCGTGATAACCGAGGTACTTTTGTATGTAGGATCCGATTCATTAATGCCCACATACGTCACATTTTAAATGAATCTCTACATAATTTAATTTTGTATATTCATAAGTATGCATGTCTGAAGTAAAAACAATAAGTGACAAGATCATATTGACATTCACTCTTATCTGGGTTGAGTATATGCAATATCCACTTTTTTCTCACACTATTTGTTTAAGAACTTCATCTCATATCAGTAAATATCAATATTTTTCATATTATTTGTTTGAGTACCTTCTTGTTTCATTAAACATAATTCTTTTCTCTTACCATTAGTCTGAAGACTCTTCTTAGAAATGATCAATTAACCATTAATTATGAGATATTACACATTACACAAGTCAGTGAGTGACCCACTGTTACACTATTTTAGAGGGTTACTTCAGGAAACAGGCATTCAAACACTTCCTAACTCACTTGGAATCCCATAATTCATACATAAAAACTGTCAATGTAGAATGGAAAGACATGTCATACTTTTCTTTCCTTAGATTTTTTACTGAAGATAAAGAACCATAGTTTAAGGAGTGATAGCAAGGTATACTAAGTTTCATTCAAGATAAGTGGCAGCCAATCACCTTGCAAGAAATTAATCTCAAGAAACTGCATGAGAAAACTGAAGTTATGTGATCTCAGCAGTTTTTGGAGTATAGTGCATGTAAGAAAACTCCAATATAGATAGCTCAAAATAAGCAGCAAAGGTGATAGTAATGATAAAAATAAGTGTCAGTGGTGTCCTCACAATATCTGAGATACCACAGTTCTATCACTAATATTGTGAGGCTTTGGTGTAGGGAGACTCGTAGTTATCATTAGGAGAGCAGATTGGCACTGCAGAAGTTGGTGTCTGAAGGAAGGGTGGAAAAAAGAACAAGAATTAGAGTAGATATGTAGGCTTTATGTGGTCAACCAAGCACCTCTACAATGAAATACAAATACAGCTGAGTAGTAGTAGTAGTAGTAATAGAATGGAACAGTGATATGACTAACACACCAAGTAGTAGTACACGAGAGTGGTACATTTACAAACACATATAAGAGAAATGTATGCAGGATCAAGTGGTAGTAGATACGGCTGGTACAGGAGGCAGGATAGTGGCTAGTGTTCTAGAGACATGGCCAGGTGACACTAGGGAACTAACTTGGCAACCCTTGGCATACTGACTACAAAATATCAGCCAACACTGGCCTGAGGTGTTGCCAAAAAAGTATATATACTGTATATAAAATAAAGTTCAAAATAAGATGAAAAACAAAAAACAATAATAGAAAAAAAAAAATATGGTCCTTAAGTAAAAAAAATCAGGCAAATACCTGAAGCTAACTCCTCAAAACATTTCTCAAGATGTCATGATAGTGGGTGCATCAATCAAACTCACTCCTGAACAAAGGAACATTTCCAGGACAGTAAAACATGACAACTTGAGAACAAAACAAAAAATTATATATTACACAAGAAATATACTGAAAGGATACAGAACAGGGTTAGTGGCCTAGCATGACCCAAACTGACCTAGCATTAATGTTGAGAGAAGAGAGAGAGAAGAGACAGAGCAGGATATCCAGGGGCTGAAAAGATGAGGTACCAGTAGCTCTAAACACATTAATAGAGCAATAGTAGTAGTAATAAGAGGTTTTCTTTGGGATATATCAAGATCTCCTCCAAAATAAGTAACTGCCTATGTTTAAATGTGGTGAACAGAGGGAGAGATTTACAGCAGTAACTCGAGGGCTAGAGAGAGAGTGAGAGACAAGAGAGAAAACAGCAGCAGTAGCAGCAGAGTAGCAGGCGTTAGTGTTTATAATCCTGACCTTACAAAACAGCCTCTAACCTAAACACAAACAATGGGTCAATCATAAAGATTGATGCACGCTGCTGGAGGTGCAGCCACCTAGCAGCTTGCTTGGGACTCCTAAGAACACCATCGCACAGACTTCAGTTGGAGGGTGGCTTCTTCTTGCCCTCCCTACTTGTAGGACATAGTGATATGCAAATCTATCGAAATACATATTTATTACAAAATGATAATGCTTAAACACAGTACCTGGCTCATGTTGCTCAGATCCATCCACATAGACAAATATGGTGTCTGTCGGCCTAATACCATGACAGTCCGTAATGGAACTAGCAATGTCAACACAAAATAGACAGTTTCATATCATCCTGGAATAAGATGCAGAAAATATGCATGAACACTCATCATTTCCACATTCACAATAAAAACAATTAATTTAAAACCATTTGGATTTCAAGAATACAGATTAATACATGAAGTTATTGTGGGCCTTACTAAAGAAGGTGCAATAGGAGAGTTGGTCTAGCACCCTACCCTTAGCTGTGCCTACCCCTCCCTTTACGAGGCCTGATCTGTACTGGGCTACGTCTAATTTGTTTCATATAGGTGTTTTTGTAGTGCTACGTCGCACTCTTGTAATCTCTAAGGGTGCACTGTTGTGAGTTTAAGCCCTGACAGCCAGGAGGTGAAGGAGAGGTGGGTCTGGTGAGCGAGCGAGCGAGCACTGACGAGTAAAAAGTTGATGCAAAGCTGGTCAAGGCACAACTCAGCTGTCTTTCTGGCGATGGTGATCCCTCCAGAGTTTTAAGAAGTCCGCTTCCCAGATATGGGATCACATCTGTTGTTTCAGTAGATGTCATGCGGGAGTGGCACCAGGTTCAAGCCCTACTGCTAGTGTCAGATTTATATAAATTACAATTAGAGTTTCCTAAATTCTTTGAAACAAGTCATATATAATCAAACACATTTCATAGTTTGTGCAACCTGTCATTAAAAGTGAATTCTAAAAGCAGTTCTTGGGCTAAACCTGGGGAGCACATCTGAATGATAATCATAGATACAATTGCAAGAGTAGTAAAGTATACAAGTCGGTTACATCGAAGCAGTGGGAAAAGAGAAAATTACACACTTCTAAGAAATATTACAATATCAGAAGAGTAATGTAAAGGTACTTTGTTCCCTCCAAATACAAGTATGAGGCACAAAACTTCTAGGCCTTTTTCTCAAGTGTTTCAGTCAACATTGAAACAGCTCAGCAGATGTTGTGTCAGCGGCCATTTTGGGAAGTGTGTGTGTGCAGGCGGGATAACCCTCATTAGTCTAATGGATCAACTGGGCTGTGGCCTTTGCGAAGGTCTCCAGAAAAGGGCTGACATAGGCAAGATGCCACCTCAAAGGGAAATTGAATTAGCATGATAAAGTGAGACCCTTGAGTTTAACTTGAGAAAGAGACCATCAGCTAGATTGAATCTTCTAAAATGGAGAAAGTAGATGACGTTCTTTTACTTTCATCATCATGACATACACGTGATTTAAACAGGAAATACAAGTTCTACACACGTAGATGTAAAAATAGTTGCTTGACTGCACCCAAGGAAGTTGGAGTAGGTCGAATTGATGAATACAAGGACGCAGCAGGTCTAGGCAGAGAGTACAGGGTACAACATTTCCTCACGCTACCACATCAGTAAAGTTTTCCTTATGCTCGCTACCACATCCACAAAGTATGTCCGAGCTGACCAATGACCGACGTGTGCCACACTGTGAATATCACATAGAAAGGCACCACAGTTGTACAAAAATAGTCTCTGAAACTGATATGTGCAAATTAGTGTTTACTAGCCTTCCCAGTGTGGTCCAATTTAGCAGTTGATCTGGTGATACCCTTCGATCTTAGTAGAGCACACCCTCATCCAAGCTCCTAATCAGCTTTACAAAAAATACTTCAAACTACACTACTTGGCATACATGTGCCCAGAATTACGAGTCAATAACTCACTTCTAGGTCTTGAGTAATTATATAGACCTTGTGTACCACACTAGATGCCTAAGAAGTTTTTTCTGGGATTGTCTTGTCGCAAGTTTCAGACAGATGGGACACTAGTGTTGGGTTGTCAGGGGGGCAGGGGCACTTGCTTCTAATTTAAAGCCCTGTAGAAATACTGTTATGTGACATTTCTAGGAGAGAGAGCATGGGAAGAGAGGGAACCTTGACATTCTTATGCATGCAAAAGTTTTAGTTTAGGGATTTAAAGGGAGAAAAAGGGGGAACCCCCTCCCCCCTCCTGGCATGGGGGTGACGGGAAGCAAGTGATGATGATGGGAATGCTACAGTGCACTGCCTTGCCCTCCAGCAACCAGCTATGAGATACTGCCAACTTCCTGGGTGCATGGCTCAACCTTTGTGCTTCTTGCATTTTTTTTTTAGGTAATTTTTAGATAAATAACAAATAATACTTTGTATATCATCATTAATAAAAGCTAATCAAATTTCCTATTGGCTACATACACTGAACAACAATTAATGAATGCCACGACATGGGGGGGGGAGAGCCCACCCACAGACTGGCCAGGTGGCAGAGAGGGGTGGGGGAGAAGCCCGCTCAGGTACAGTCCGCTCACTGCCCCTAGCTAACGTGCTACCTTAGGCAAACCTTGAGTCAACTCTCAGTCTTCAAGAGGTTAGCACAAGGTAAACCTACTCTTCAGTTTAGATATACATTAGGAATACTTATGGGCAGCTTGTACATGAACTTCACAGGTAACGTCATAAGTATCCTACACCAAATCACCTATACTCACAGCTACAGCTGCAGTCTCCTCTGGTTACCCTCAGAAGGGACCAAATGACCAACTACTGCTTGTTACAACCACAATCTGCCAATCCCACACGCCGCTCAAGGTACAGGAGGACAATAATAATTGGCATCAGCTGTTCCAGTCACTGCTTGTATTAAAACTGGGCACAACAACCACAGCCCCTGTCTGCCTACCCTACAAACATTGGAATCATCGAGCAAATGGTAAAGAAGACTTTTTCAAAGTTGGAATGATCAAGAGAAAAATCCCAGACGGAAGAGTTGATCAAGAAAAGGATTGATATCAGTTTACACTTTGGAGACGTCAAAAATGCAAAAATATATACTTTCATAACACTGACATTGTGAGATAAATTACCATATTAACACTTCTATAATAGGTCCTCCATTTTGTCCGAAAATATGAATTGTGTGAGAATTTTAATGGCTACTTTTCATTAATAATAATTTAGCCTCATCTCTTCTCCCCAAATTTCAATTATTCTTACACAATCTAGCTCTAACATGTATCACTTGCAAAACACTTAAAATAAAAAGAGCTACCATGTTTTAAAAAGAATCAATTCTGGCTCATGCTAGCTGAGGTTTAACACTAAGTCCTTGGCAATCTCAGAGAGCACGAGGAACCACTGCAGTAATACTAGTACCAGAGGTCTACTCTCACCCACAACTGGGGCAAGACCACCCCTAATACTGTGTAAACCTTCACCTTACATACAAAAGACATTCAGGCTGTCCGGCAGAATTTACTTGTAGCAAAATGTACACAGGTATTGGTCACCCAAATACCCAAACCATGTGTGGGTACACAAAATAAAATTAAACTCCAAATTGAGTTCCATTAGCTAAATTGTATCTCTTCCTGAATTAGCTCATTTATCATCTCTCTCACTTGTACGTAAATATTTCTAGGTCCTGCCTCCTTACAGTGTAACACATTTGGTTAAGCTAGGTATAATTATATTAATAAAAATGCCATGCCCTTAAGGTAAAAAAGTGCCGGTTCCATCCAGGCTGCCGGCAAGTGGGATAAATTAACCCTGGGATCCCATTTCCTTAGGACTGTGCCTCAGGGTTCACTTGGCCCTGGGATGTTTAGTTCCTGCAGATGTTTGATCCCAAGGGAGGTACCCCTCAACCTGCTGTAATGGTTGGGCTGTTTATATGGTGCTCTTGCTGAAACTCACACGTAGGTGAGAGGAATCGCTCAGCTGGAAGTTGTGCATTTTCTGTAAAACAAAAATACTGAAAATTATGTGGAATACAAATATTACCCACTTTATATCTATAATCGATTGGCCTATCTGGCTAAAGCTGCCTAAAAATATAATATTCAGTAATATCTCCATTAGCCAGAATCCCCCTTAACCGGAACTGAAATTTTCTCTGATAATCGTTCCCAAAGCTAGAATTTTCCTGAAAATTCCGGCTTTGGGAACAATTTTACGAGGGGCACATTTTCTGGAAAAATCCGAGAAAGTTCTCCCAGTACCTGGAAAATTCCAGGGATGGGGATTTTTTCCAGGTTTGAGAAATGAAAATCAGGCGCATTTTCCAGAAATTCTGAGGACATTTTCCCTGGACCCGGAAACTTCCGGGAATGAGGTTTTTCGAGCTTTGAGAGAGTCATCTTGTTACCCGGAAATCTCTCAATCCTGGAATTGCTCTGCACCAATTGTTATGGCTAACGGAGATATCACTGTACACTACAGTAAAACCTCGATACACCAGACTTCACTTTTTTCGGACTCTCTGGGGTGCTCTGAACTGCCCCTCTATTCACCATAAATAATTTTAAAAAGTCGGATGGTTTGTGCTCATACGTAAGATTGAACGTCTGTCTGTGGATGTCTCTGTCCGAGTCCTCGTTACCTACACTCATTTATGTGAACTTATGTAGAGTATGTATTATCTTTAACAGGGATACTTGAGGGTTTTAAGAAATGGGTTAACAAACAACCCCAATAACTCAGTGATAAATGTGGAATTCTTTTTTGGGGAAAGCTGATTATTTTATGAAAATACTTTAACCCAGTACTAAATGAATCTATAGGAGATCAGAAATATGGTGAAATCTTTATAGTACCGTATAGTATACAGTTTTCTCTTTATTCATAAAACAAATTCTGCGGGTACTTACATAAACACTTTACAGTACAGCTCCTCCCCGACTTACGACCACCCGGACATATGACCGCCTCAGTCGTACCAAAACTTTGTCAAATTATGTATTTTCGAGTCCCAACGTCAGTGATTGCGCTGTGTACTGTACTGACAAAATTTTCGTTTGTAATTCACTTTAAAATGGTTGGCAAGCTTAACAGTGAGAGTTTTGTGGTGCCGAGAAGAAAAAGAGACACCCATTTTAGATTTTCTATGTATTGTTTTCGCATTTTCGACTTACGACCATTTCGACTATGACCTGGATTTGGGTTCCTAACCCCGTCACATCGGGGAGGAGCTGTACTTTACAATCATATCAGTGAAAACAGACTTGAAGTCTTATTTTCAACCCAGAGAGTTCTCTCTCTCTTTTTTTTTGTTGTAGTAGAAGTTATAGTTTTACTAACCTTTTCATGCACTTAAAGACTTAAGTTGTTTAAGCGCAGTAATAACATTATAGCAACTGATCTTGAAGCAGTCTAGATAAGCTGTGTTATCTCCCCCCCCCCCCTTAGATTCACCTTTTTTTTAAGTTTTGCATTTTCCAGACTGGGGTCTGCCCTAATTAGTCTGGTGTATTGAGGTTTTACTGTATACAAATACTGGATTAAAATCTACACCACTCCAGAAGTTATAACAGCAGGAACAAAATAATATTCTAACCCTAAGGACTCGAGATTAATTCAAAGAACAGTAAACCCTTGTTATTGGCAGGGGTTAGGTTCCAAGGAATGGCGTGAATAGGCAAAACCGCAAAAAACAACTTATAGTGCCTTAGTGCGCTACTGCATACCTATACCAAACAACTGATCAGCCACGGCAGCATTCATCCCCTCTTTTAACTTATCTAATAATTCAACTTTCTTTGTCAGGGTCATCACTGACTTCTGCCTCTTACATTTCACTCCACTAGCATCACTTGCACTAGGCAGTCTTTTAGGAGCCATTTCACACAAACACTAAGGTTTTGAGAGTACAACATGAGATGCTGCATGGGGTGACTTCTTGTGCTGTGGGAAAAGGCTCGCAAGCTAGCCACCACCATAGTCACCATCTGCTTACCGCGAATTGTCGAAATCGTGAATAGCAAACCCGCAAATGGCAAGGGTCTACTGCACAGTAATGAACAATACCAAAAACCTATAATATACTACAACCAATGCAAGTCCTCCTCATTTATGCTGACTTTACACGAGCAATATTAACATTTATATGGTTTACTTTGAATTAACCAAATTTTGTTTATGCCAAGCTAAGGCTTGCATGTGCACTGTCATTTTTTCTGTGTGTAATGCATCTTATTGAGTCACAAAGCACCTGTAGCCTGTTGTTCTATTTGCTTGCTTGAATTTATCTTTTCTCTACTGAAAAATGTGATAGCTCTCCCAAAGTGTCCTTCCAGTTCTGTTACAAGTAAAGAAGCCCAGAAGATGTCTATACAGATGTTAACACAAAAAACTAAGTTGGAGATACAGCATTGACACAGTCTTGCAAAATGATGAAACAGTTTAAGGATCTGTCAAACACATGTGCTATCAGAAGAATACAAAGTATTGTTAAACAGTCTACAATATTTTCAACAATGATGACAATAGTAAGGAACCCAGTCTTAGAAAACACCCCCCAAAAATTAAAGTGATGTGCCAAGTTCTGCCATCATTTGTTAAAGTACAAAATACCTGTCATAATGGAGAGTATACTCCTCTATAATATTCATTCAATAATGTCTGTATCTACTTAGTTACATAATTGTTATTAATGTATGCACAAAACTTAATAAAGTACGAAATACTGTACAGGGGGTATTGTCAAAATGGGGACTGGTTGCAGTTGGGATGTATCCCTCTTTTACTAGTGAACCTGTTTTGTTTATGACAGTTTAACATAGTAACAGAACTCTCGGCGTGAATGAGGGTTCCCCATACACAATCCATTATTGTAAAACCTGACCATTCTAGATCTCATTTTCACTGAAGGATAACAACTGAACGTAGTTACTTTCATCTCAAAAGGCTATAAAATATTATTTGTTGCAAAAGATACATTATCTGATTCTAGAAGAATATTCTCTAACAGTAAGTTTACCCTTTTATCTAGTAGTATTACTGGTAGTTATTTTAGGAGTATATTACTCTCCAAGTCCTTGGCACATTTTAGAGTTCAACTTACAAATTATGAGGTTTGTGTATGCAATACTTACAATGAGTGCAGCAATGGCTTCCTCTACTGAACCAAGCTGAATCAGGGCCATCTTCCTGTCCTTACTGAAATTGTAAAAAAAAAAAAAAATAATAATAAATAAATAAATAAAAATAATAATAATACAATAAAATAATCATAATGATAACTATCACAACAGAAGACACTGGAACCTATTTTTTTAATTAATGAGTATTATTCATTTAGGACTTTCTTAACTTAATGATTCTCTTCCACACGTATGCAGCATATACTACTACAGGTACCAACATGTAAAGCAGAATGGCTTATGAAGATAAAAACTTAACCCCCCCTCCAATGTGGCAATAGTACATTTTTACAAAAAATGGGGGCTGTACTTGCCGACACAAGTCGACCACTTCCTTGTGCCAAATTTCAGATTTTTTCTAAAGACAATAATGTACCACCATGCAATTTCCAGGATTATAAAGAAAACTGTAATATGAGGTAAAAGGCATATAGATATAGATCATAGAATTAGGAGCAATGAAAAAGAAATAGAACAAAGGAGGCATATTCAACTTGAGCATGTGAGGCAGCACAGGTTTAACAAAAGAACAACTATCAATAAATTACTAATATCACTGCATTAGTTAAAAGAAAAATGACAATAGTTCACTTCCCAACCACATGATTTTTTTTGCTACTTACGGGAAGAACTTGAATGCCTTAACAGAAGCGCCTGCATGAGTAAAGGCTTCCTTAATTTGTTCCTCATCGACAGTGGGTGGGATGTTGGACAGATGCAAAGTAGCACTAGGGGGGTAAATGTTCTGAAACACAACCAAAACATCAATGGTTAATATTCAAACAAGTTATGTACGCAATTAAATAATACTGACTACACATTTAAATCATTTTTTAAGTTTAGTATCCATGGTGCATAAAAACAGTACATCTTCCTGTTCAAGCTAGTTTAAATCTTGTTCCACAACTGTGTAAACCAAACACAAAGATTATGAAAGACAACTAGTCAACATTATGCATTTATTTTTCCTTTAATGAGTTACTGTACTGAAAAAGATCCCCAGCCTGAAGAGTATAATTGTCAAATCAAACAGTAATAAGGAATCTAAAACACACCTGGTAGTTCTTAGAGCCTGGCTTCTTGAAACGGTGGAGAGGAGAATTGCTGTAGTCCTTGGTGAGACCAGCATCTGGCTGTCCTTCCTTGGGAAGCTGTACGGTCTGATGCTTGCTCAAAGTCACTCGGATCTGCTTACCCCAAGTCTTCATCTTGTCCAAATGAGAGATTGCTGCAAAATACACATTAATAACATTATAGTACTTTTGTTAATATGCAGTTCATTTTCATTAGCTTTATAAAATTAAGGTGAGGAACATTAGCTCCAGTCAGCCACATGAGAGAGACTATACAGCTTGGACAGATGACATTAAGAAATCATATCTAACCCCATAACCATGGCTTATGGCAGTAAAACAATGGTAATAACAGATGGTAAAATTTTTTGTTCACTGTTCAGTTTTCTATTTCGTAGCTACCTAAATTACTACATTTTCCCTATATGTTGTGAGAATTTTTTTATTTCACAAAAACAGTCAGGCTGGAAGCTTTTTAAATCAACTGCTGTGCCAACACAACTTACTGCACACTTCTCCAGTTGCTCAGAGCCTCACTCAGCCAGTGCTCACTCAAAGTTAAGAACTCTTGCGCTCACAATTCTCTTCGAGTTTACCACATGCACCACCACTCGTCAAAATGTCTACACATTCAGCAATTGCTTCTTTCCAGTTCAAGTGAGGAAAAGAAGAAAAAGATGCATAATTTAGAGGAGAAAGTTGTAATTTGGGACGAACTTGACCATGGAGCGCGACAGTTGTGGCACGTTGAAATAGGGTAAATGACAGCTTGATTTATTCATCAGACTGGAGACTGACAAGATTTGTACAGCATATGTACAGCTATTCATAACAAAGACCTTCCAGCATCTACGGCCACCACAGTACAGAGTATTACAATATGGAAGCTACTTTAAAGATTTGGATTGCACAAATGCAACAAAGCTACACTAAGTGGTCTGATGAGTTGGACGGAGGCAATGGAAATTCAAGCTTGGATGCTCAAAAGTGGGCAAACCAGCTAATGATGGCAAAATCACATTAAGCCAAGGTTGGCTTCAGTTACATTAACCCGGGTGATGTACCAGAACGTCCGACTTGTGCGCCCCGGGTGACGTTCCAGAACAGCTGCCAATTTTCCCGACATTTTTTTTTATTACTTTTGGAAAAGATTTTTTTTTCTCGATTTAACCCCGCAGGAGTGGGGGGGGGGGGGGGGAGGTTACTGCCATCGGCACCTTAACCCGGGGTTTAAGGGTTAAATGTGCCAAGCTAGACAGGGTGATTCTCAATGGGGAGGCTGCATCAGCTGACACATCTGCAGTGTAAGAGAAGGGTGCAAAAAACCCATAAACACAAATTATATGTTTTATTTAATCAAGTGCATTTGAAATACTTGTTTCCTTTTTGTAGATGTTGACGTATAAAGACTAGAGCATCAAGAATGGAGTTCGTTGTGCACCAAATCCATGAGATGTTGGGTTGGTCAGAGGCAGCAGGCTGTAATGTAATGTACAGTACAGCCCCCCCCCCCCAAGTTCGTGGATTTTTATTTCACGTTCCTCTATTATTCGCCGATGACACCCTGGATGTACCCAAGAATGTCTGTGAGTAGCTTTAAAGTTGCCGACATTTTCACGACTGGGGGACAGGGAGCCATTTGTTCTTGAGACAGTAATTTTCTTTACCTGTATTGTGAATATGTGTGTGTGTGTGTGTACACATACATATTCACACAAAACACATACAAATAAATAATAATGGGAAATTCCTCTCACAAATAGTCAGAAACAAATTTATTAAAAATGTGAGTCTACTCTCAAGTCCATGCTTTACTACTTTATTAATAAAGCATGGACTTTAAGGTAGACTGTCACATTTCTAATAAATTTGTTTCAAATTAAATTATTTGAGAGAGTATTTTCACATTACTATTTATTTGTACGTGTTTTGTATGTGTGTGTCTACACCCACACACACACATATATATATACAATACAGGTAAAAGAAATAATTGTCCTAAGGGCAAACACAAAGGGAATATACATTTCTTTGTACACAAGAAAAAATATCTCCCCCGCAAATGTTATTCACGGATTTGGAGATTGGTGGCCATTTTGAGAACCTACCCTCCACGAATTTGGGGGACCCCATTCAGTTTTTTTCCCCCTACCCTTTCTTTTTTTCCCACGGTGTACATTTCTAGATTGTGTTAAGAAAACGAACCTTTTAAGAATTGTTTGGTTAATTTTTCTGAACAGAGTATTGAATTGACTGCTTATTTTTATATTGCAAATATTCTCAGCCCCCATCTCGCATAATAACTGGAGGGTACTGTATATGTATTGAAAACATTTGACATTCACCGTAATCATTTCCAAAATGAATACAGTCGGCCCTTAACATACGCGGGTTTAGCATACACGGATTTGCAAATACGCGGATTGCCCCGCCGGAGGAATATTCTGTACGTTGAAGTACATTCAAATCGCGCACCATTGAACTCGCACGCGGCACCTCACACAGGATACCGCCCGCTCCCGCAACCTCACACACACACGCATAGCTCTCCCTCACTCAGTCAGTCTCGATGTAACCACGCTTGTGTTGACATCAGCATTGTAGTTGCAAAAATATTACATTTCCGTGAATGTATTATATCAAGCACAGTATGAATAGAATTTTAACCGAAAACTACTAAAAAAAACGAGTAACATATCTTGAACATCGGAAGGTTAGGTAAAGTCTTTTGTTTTCATGCAGTTTATCCTAATTTACATTGAAATGCATTACGTTTCAGCAAAACCACGATTTATTTCTGAGAATATGGAAATGTAATATTTTGCTGAAATGACGTCCTTATTACAGTGGAAAGTGACGAAAGCAATGACTTTTGCTTTCTTTTGTTCAAAAGATGTTACCATAATTGCTTTTCAAATGGTTTTCAGTTAAAATACTGATGTATTACAATAATATTCTATTCTAATTCACTTGTGATGCAACAGTTTTTTTAACTGAAAACCATTCGAAAAGCGATTACGGTAACATCTTTTGAACAAAAGAAAGCGAAAATCATTGTTCTCATCGCGATTTTATCCCACTTTCCACTGTAATACGTACGTCATTTCAGCAAAAATATTACATTTCCGTGAATGTAGTATATCAAGCACAGTATGAATAGAATATCATTGTAATATAACATTATTTTAACCAAAAACTATTAAAAAAACGAGTAACATCTCTTGAACATCGGAAGATTAGATAAAGTCTTTTGTTTTCGTCATGTATTTTATCCTATTTTACATTGAAATACATCACGTTTCATCAAAACTACTATTTATTTCTGAGAATATATTCATTCAGGCACAGTTTAGGTAAAATATACATGTGCTGTAACATTTTTTAATTGAAAAAGATTCGAAAAACACGTACCCTCAAGCCCTGTTCAAGGAGAAGACTGGGAGGAGCTGTTTGGTGCCATAGACGATGACAAGGAAAATGATTTTGATGGATTTTAATGAAAATATTCAGAAAGACCCTGGCACTGTCAAGGAGAGTGGCTGCTGAAGGCTTCCAGGACATGGCAGAGGACGAGATTAGGGAGCTAATTGAAGAGCACGACACTGAGCTGACCGAGGAAGATCTAAAGGAGTTAGTAGACTCAGGTGAAGAAGAGGAAGAGAAAGGGAAAGAGGAAGAGGAAGAGCACCAAGAAATAACGTTGGAGAAGTTGGGGGAGATGACCAGGAATATTGAGGCACTGAAAAACCTGGCCTATAGTATGGACCCCTCCATGGTGCGTGCCCTGAAATTCATGCGAGGGACGGATGACGTTTTTGTTTTCAAGGAAGAAATGAATAGAAAGAAACGACAACTCCCCATCACCATGTTCTTTGATCACCGAAGGAGAGATTTAACACCATCAATCACTGGCGGCAGTGAGGAAGCAGCTGAATCCACCGTCGCCCCCACTTCACCACCCGTTGTGGAATTGATTGACGATGAGCCCGATGACCCATGTCCTGTCGCCGAGGATAGGTACGGTACAATAAAGTGAAATTGTTATCTTTTTTTTTAATAGCTTTTCTTGCCATGTTTATTGTTTGTAAAAATGCACAGTACAGTACAGTTCAGTACTGTACATAGGAAGTGGAGGTACAGTTATTCACAAAACATTTGTGTTTGTTGTCGGCAGTAGTGACGGTGAGGAGGGAGCGGAGGGAGGGACATGGGAGGAGTGGTGACCTTGGATGCGGGAGCAGGGACGAGTGGAGATGCTAGCCAGTACATTACGGGTGTATTAATTGTTTTTATAGCTATTTTTGCATTTTAATATTAAATACTGTACTTTACGTTTCAACGAAACTACCATTTATTTCCGAGAACATGGAAATGTAATATTTTTGCTGAAATGATGTACGTATTACAGTGGAAAGTGGGATAAAATTGTGACGAAAGCAATGACTTTCTCTTTCTTTCGTTCAAAAGATGTTACCGTAATCGCTTTTTGAATGGTTTTCAGTTGTGGGATTATAAGGCTAATGATAGGATAGAATATTATTGTAATACAGTACGAGTACAACAGTTTTTTAACTGAAAACCGTTCGAAAAGCAATTACGGTAAAATCTTTTGAATAACGAAAAGCGAAAGCCATTGTTTCCGTCATGATTTTATCCCACTTTCCACTGTAATATGTACGTCACTCCAGCAAAAATATTATATTTCCATATATATTTCTGAAAATACGTATATTCATTCAGTCACAGTTAAGGTAAAATATACTTGTGATGTAATATTTTAATGAAAATACAGTTTCGTAGTTTTCTTTTGTTTCAAATTTAATTAACAAAGATTGATGTTTCAAATGTAATGAACAAAAATTTATGTACAGTATCTATAAATAAACTTTATTAAATGAATACTTTATGTTTTACATCATCCTGAGCTACCATACCATGGATTTGGCTACTTTGGGCTTGCTATGATGACGCAAGAGATCTGCCCTGGCAACTGTACCGACACACTCACAGCTGGTGGTGCGTTGGTGCATCGTTTCCATTGTTTACTGGTAGTTCCTGGTAAATATTTTTCAACCTAACGAAACCCGTTTAGAGGTCGACCCCCAATTTTTTGCCAAATAATTTGGTCTTAAAAACTCGAACTACACAGGTATATACGGTAAATAAGGAGGGGGGGGGGGGCGGCAGCAAAAATACGCGGATTTTTAACATCCACGGGTATCTCTGTTACGTAACCCCCGCGTATGTTAAGGGCCAACTGTACTGTATAATAGGGACAAAAAAAATGAATGACAAGAGAATAGACAGTACAGTACATCTATGGAAAAAAGCTTGAAAATATTCCATGAGTTAGTTTAAGGTATGAGATATGGAAAAGTTTACTCAGTCTTTTGTTTTAAGATTTCTAATTAAAACCAATATGAAACTACCGTAGGCTAACAAATGTGCATGAAATACTCGATGGATAAAAAGAGAATAAGGAGCAAGACTAATGCTGACAATATATTTCAATCAAGGTGAGGCTGTCACAGCTGTGGTGCAAGGATTATGCCATTACATTTGCCAGGTAAGAAAAGGAGTTTGCCAGAACATTTATTGCTTTGGTGATGTAAGTACAGTAGAAGGTGAGGGCAGTGTTCACAGGAGACTGCCAAATGCAATGTAATGATAACTACAATTAATATATACATTCAGATATTTTGGAATGTCAATAAAAAAGATTAGAAATGCACTGGGAAGATGAATAAAGCAATGCACAACCATGTACAGTAGGGTCGGGATATGTCGCGACCACGAAAGTTATCAACATTTTCCAATATATAGCGATAAATTTATTTATTTCGCGAGGGAAATCGGGCAGGAAATATTTCAAATGTACCGCCATAGCAAACACATGCGCTATTTGCTCACGAGAGGTGCCACCGTGGCTGCTCACTCACGCATTCACACTCGCCAGCTCAGTCTTTCCGGGTGAGTGACGAGTAAGCAGCCCACTCTGCTGCATAATGTGACTTCTAAGGTGAGTGTAAATGGGTTGCTAGTGACGTGAAAAGTGAAGTGAAGATAATGGAAAGCTTAATGGAAAAGATTTAATACTGTAACTAATATTTTTGGTTTGTTCATTTATGTAGGTGTGGGAGTGTCAAGTGGGGGTGGCAGTGTGGCGTCTGCTACCGAGTCTGGTGTTCCCGGGATGGTGCGTCAGATGCCGAGTCTGGTGATCCCAGGATGGTGCGTCAGCTGGCGAGTCTGATGTTCCCGGGATGGTATGTCAGCCGACGCCTCTGGTGTTCCTTGATATTGAAACAGCCATTGTTTCTGAGTCTAGTGTTCATTGGTGCTTTAGTTAGTAAGAATATATACCCGTTAAGTCAGGTTTAGTCACCTTTATTGGCCTCCAGAACCTAACCCTATTTTCCCCATTGATTACATGTAATTATATATCGTGATTTAGTATATAGCGACCCTACTGTACATGTAAAAACTTAACCATATTAGTGTAAATTTGATTATTGTGAAGGAAACTAAATACTTCCACTGGTGATATATAAGGTTACTAAGGTCATGTCCAACATACAGTTGCCTCCATTTGTAACGGGTACAGTGGCTGGCATGTTTTGTGAGACGTGGCACCACCACCCACCAGACAGGAGGCAATGATATTCTACTTGGTAATCTACTGAATAACCATGCAGAAAATGCACATTTTCATAGATAGGGGGGGGGGGGGCACTGCTTATTCAGCATCCTTGGTCTAGTCATCATAACTAGGGTAGTTCTGACCATTCTGCTAGTTGTACTATGATGTAAACAAAGAGGTGCAACATCACACAAAACAAGCCAGCCACTGTACCCATTATAAATATAGGCAACTGTACCAGCAACTAACTTGCTTGCGTGTACATAGAATGACCTGACATCATCATTAAGAAGATAGAGTAATGTGTTCCAGGTATGAGTATACAGCAGCACCATGCTCCCAGGTGTGTGTCATGTGGATACAGCATCTGTTAAAATATGCATACAGTATTTAGAGAGCCCAAACTAAATAAACTGTTTTGAGTATGTCTTATGTTTTTCCCTGCAGTTCTTGGGGATATTATAGTTAAGATTAAATTTACACAGAATGCAATGGAACCTTCATCTGCACTCATATTGTCACTTAGCCTTCTTTTGCAGATAGTGCAATTTAAAAATCTTCAATGTTAGAAAATGTCACTGATATTTATGACATTTTCTGTGGTCTGCAAGCTGCTTGACATAATGAAGAAATTCACCTTATCACCACCACTTTTTCAATAAGGAATGTTGAAGAAAAGGACAACTATATCCACAACAATCAGTGAAAGTAAAGGCACTCTTCTTGATATCATGTAGAGCAAAGATGCACCCATGGCATTGTTGTCAAATGGAACATAACCTTACTCTGGTTAAGAAAATTTGATACTTTATTATTGTATGCAGGTTACATAATTCATGATATGAAACTGCAAACCAAACAGCATTTCCATTTGTGAGGACTTGTTTAAGTTACAAATTAGAATGAGCTTTGAAGGGATGAATATGACTATAAAGAAATAAAGTTAAGCCAATAAGCTCTCTGTACTTCCTATGGAGAGTGGATTCATAAAAATACAATTCTGTGAACAATACATGAAATACATCAATCATCCATAAAAAAGAGAAAGAGAAGACCGAAACCTTTCAAAACTAGCAGTGCAATAGCTGTCAAAACACCTCTCAAGATCCTTTCTAACACCAAACTAAATGGAAGTAACAAACAACTTTTATACTGTACTGGTAATAAATGTACTAACCAAGTTGGGTCTGGTGTGGTTCAGACATCTGGACCAGGGCATTATCTTTCTTGTTGAAGAGAATCTTGACACGCTGAACATCTCCATACACTCCTGCAAAGTACAGCATCAAGGGGGAGGGGGTCACTTACTACATCGTTGAAGTAACAGCAGCAGAAGCCATCCACAGTACACCAAAGTTGTAACTGTCTGCCTGCTTTTGAACAGCCTTTCACTGTATGAGATAAATTTACTATCACATCCAAGATACCACTTCAAGGAGCAAACATTTAACCAGTGATAGAAGAAGGAAAAACAATTACTACTGAACTGGTACCTCTTGATCAAGATTGTAATATAGGGTAAACCTGTTCCTTTTCTTCTTTTTTGTTCTTTATGAAATACAGCTTTAAAAAGGTAACTGTAAACGGTGTGCCCTCCATGAACTGCAATTCACGGCTCTGATATCCTGTGTTAATTTGGAAAATAGACTGCAACCCAAACCCATCAGAGTAGGCAACCCATTGGAGCAGTCAGGCAGTATAAACACAAACACTACTATATACACATAAATAAAGTTCTGGTTATTAGAAGCAATATTTATCCACATTGTGACTCGGGAATGAAAGAGAAGAAAATGAAAAAAACAAGCCTGTAAAACACAAATGCTACTGAAGATCAAATTAGTGACAGTGCATATCATTTTCAAGGTATCAGGGAGGGATACATATTTACAGTTTTCACACACTGCATGCATTAAAAAAGGAACTTAGAAAACCAAATATTATGGATTGAAATTTGAAAAATAAAGTTGATATAACCACTGAATATGAAATTTTATCTTTTAAAAACTAATATACTACTATTTAAAGTGATGTATGAAGATAGAACAAAATTTATGCTAAATGAGGATGCAATACAAATGTGGATGTAGTAAAAGTTTTGGCAGATAATATTTTGATTTGAATATAAAAGGAGACTGGATTCTATACTCTATGCTATAAAAAAGTAACAAGTGTACAACACACAAGGGTGCTGCACGTGCAATGACTGAGTGACGTACCGAAGAGGGTAAAGAGAGCGTCAGGCGTGACCATCTACAGTAGAGGAGAGTCGCGAAGGAGAGGCCAGTCCAGCAAGAAAGATGGAGTCCAGGGGGCACCACAGCAAGAGAACATAAAACACATCACGTTAGACACGACCCTCGGGTTCTGGCCATTGGTTGTGGGCTAATGTAAGGGGGGTAGGGGGGAGCAGTAGTGCTGCTGGCCTGGTGCTTCCACTAACATCACTCACATCAGCACTGGTGGTGCCAACACTACATTACACTGCACAACTCACAGGACTGTCTGACCATCACTTCATTCTAGTGGTCAGGGATCACATCCATTCTCTACAACTTTAGAAGACTATACTACACCAGCACTAGGACAAACCCCAACACTTGTCCCTGCCAATAGGGGCGTTCTCAGATGATGAGTGTGAGCAGTGGGAGAGATTCAGCGTTAGTGTTGGCAGCATGGAGGGAGGATGGAGTGTCTAATGTGGCAACAGACCAGCAGGAGGCACTCTCTGGTACCAAGATCACACCCAACAACAGGTGG
The DNA here is from genome assembly GCA_958450375.1 of Homarus gammarus. Lineage (NCBI taxonomy): Eukaryota > Metazoa > Arthropoda > Malacostraca > Decapoda > Nephropidae > Homarus > Homarus gammarus. The sequence goes on from CAUDMG010001998.1 coordinate 595,144, forward strand.
GCAAACAGAGGCAGCACAGTTAGGATTCAATATAAACATGAAGAGGCTGCACAATTATATTCAATTACCTAGAGAGGCATTATTGATTGTAAGCTGAAGATACCCAAAATCTTGATCCAGAGAATGTTTAATATTAAAAAAAATAAAAATTCAATCAATAAAAAATCCTGGGTAATGCATAGCTACTGAATGATGATATTCTTTGGCAGTAAAATCTATAAGTGAGGAAGCAACAGTTCCTCTTCATTAATTAGCCAGGTATCTAGGATAAGAGGCCAAAAAAGCAAGTTATTGCTGTATACATAAACCAGGATTCAATCATCAGTTAAAAGTTGCATGTAGCTCAAATATATTATGTAAGCTGGGAAGTAGTATTTTACATGAAGTTTAATCTATGAAAGATGAAGTGTATCCTAGAGGTTTTAAAACATAAATGCTGGGTGAAAATGCTTTGTATTTTATTTGGCACAGAAAGATGGATATGCCACTTTGTACAAAAAGAGGGTAGTAATGAAGATCTTGGACTGGCTAGAAACACAAGACTATGACGACTGACTATTGGCTCAGCAGACATGGCCTTTCACAAGGTATAAGTAGTGATCAGTGGGCAGACCCATGCTTGAATCACTCACGAGTGTGCTAGCATTTAAAATTAACAGGATAAATAAGAGCTGCACATGCTTGCAATGCCAGAAAATTCTTGGAGCAAACTGGGTTCAGAGGTTCAAACTATAATAAGACTCCAGTGCAGCACTCTCGAGCTGCTGTAGTATCCAAGCAGAGGTCATGCAGCTGTCAAAGAGTATCAACAGGGATGGGTAAGAGAGAGAGTGTGCAGCTGCACACACTGCAATATTTTTATAAATTTAAGCCCTTTTATTATACTTTGAGTGCATGTGCTTTCTGATACTATGTGAACACAGACTGGGATAGCACACAATAGTGTATTATTAAAATGTACTTGTCATTGAAACTTAAGTGTATGCTACTGAAAACTGAAAATCTGGAAACATTTTCAAAGAATTACCTGTTCATTTTATGCCTAGGCCAAGAGAAATATGATAGCAGCATAATGATAACATTCTTCTGGAGATTGTACACAATAATATGCCATAAATGGCAAATCGACTTAATTTATTTTTCTCAAAAGCTTGTCCATGTGGTAATCTTGAAAATGTCACATATCTAAATACTGTACAGTAGTAATACAAAGACTGCACTTTTTAGACTAGTTAATACTGGAAAGACAGAAAATATTATTATTTGTGTACTGATAAGTATTAATAGGAAGTAATCTGCATGGCTGACATAAGCAAAGCCAAAACAGAAATGCTCCATGATGCAACATAAGAACTGACCTCTTCATTCAAGTTGGACACCAGCAGGACACAGTTGGGAGAGGGCTGGCCTGGCAGACGAATACCAGCAGCACCAAGAGCAGCAGCAGTGGGAGTTACTCCTGCCAAAGGCATACCTGTGAAGGGCATGCCTGGAACACACCAAGAACATATTAATCCTCTTCTGGTGTTGTTAGCCGTATAATCAATGTAAGAACACTCCAGTTAAGTTCATCAATGTTCTTGCAACGTCATATGTACTCTACAGTTTTAAAATGTATATTATTACATCAGCCTTAAGGCACTTTCTTTGAATCTAGAAAATGAAAGGTATTACTTGTTCAGTAAATTAAATAATGTAAAATTCTACTAGAATTACAAAATTTCAAAGCTATTGCAAAGATACTTTAATGAATTCAACGTTTCTTTTCTTTTTCCAAAAATTAGCTGGTGCATAGAACTAAGGACAAGGAGAGGATGTAAAAACCAGGATCGATAGTCCTGTAAAGGAAATAAGAAGAAATTCTTAACATCAATATATTTCAAGGTTTGAAAAGAAAGTTATAGAGGATCCCGGTTTTTCACCCTAATGTCAAAGCATAGCAGGTGCGCGCCGTCACATTTAACCTACCTGTTGGAGTAGCATTCTCGCCAGTACGGTTCGGTAAGTTCAGATTAGGAGCTGAAAGAGAAGAAACTGAAACAGAGATAGTACACAGTGAGAGCCCAAGTCAGGTCAGGTCAGTTTAGGACATGCTAACACGGGAACAGCTGGCTATCACGTTTGTGGCTATGATGATGACAAGGGCTCAGCATTAGAAAAAGTACGGCAGCAGTCCGAGGTAAGAAAGATAAACATGTAGTGGTGTTGGTGATGGCGGCGGTTGTAGCCATTGACGGCTCAACAACACCGAGGAGTGTTGGCAGTGAAAAGCGACAAGATGACCAGGAGTGACCCCAGACAGGTCCAGGAGTGACCCGATGCTAACCGGATCTTGGTCAGGGTGGAGTAAACGCGGGTCTAGTAGGCTAGAATGAGAAAAAGCTTTGGGGGAGGGAATACAGAGGGACTTCTTGAATGTTTATGTACATGAAAATTTTTAAAACTTCTTGAAAACCGGGATAAAAGATACAAATTTTTAGAGAACAGGATCAGGAAGTAAGTGTTTAACAAGACTATAGGAGGACAAAGGTCTTAATAGTATTCAGGAAAAAATCAAAAGCTGGGAAACTTGCAGGTGAGTATGAGAGAGAAATACCCTTCCATCAGACCCCAATATCATTTGATTATTATAATGGCACATGTAACATCTGAGTCAGGTATATAGATGCTTATATACCATTAAATAAAACAAACAATATTGAATCCTAAGTCAAAACAAAATGATATTGAACGTGATTTCACTGTACATTATCAATCTTGAGCTGAAGTAAAAATCAGAATATATATTTCACAAGAGGTATATTTTATACACATTATAATACAAAATTGACTACTCTTAACCATCATTTCTTAGTACTGGAATTCTACAACATTAAAACAAAACCAAATAAATAAATAATAAAAATGATGGATTCCTACAGCATCAATCAGCACCATACAGTATCTGTAACAATTAATACCCAATAATAAAAAACAATAATCAATATAATGAAAATAAAATGAACACTGGACACACGAACTTCAATCCCACTTTTGAAGCAAAGTAAAATAAATTTTGAAAAATAAATAAATAAAAAGCTATGAACATCTTGAGCCTAATTGGAAATCGACCTTAACAAAACTACTGCATGGCTGACACTGGCTTTATTGAATGCTCCCTGGTCCTGCTAAACCCAGGACATGGCAATGTTTGTGAAGGCAATACCTTATTTCCACATGTACTCCATCCTTATTTCAACACATACTCCATGGGACTAGCATTCACAGGGAGAAGAGATAATCCAATCTCTAGTTTTCTAAATGCTGATAGATATCACATATGTTAACAAAACTATTTGACTCAAGCCAGTCTCATTGCATCAGTCATTACACAAATGTCATTTGACTTGACACACAACAATCATCTGCTAAAGCAAGGCCAAGTAACTCAAGCATGCCTTTAATTATTTACAACCTAATGCTTAAATTCATTTTCCTGTTTGCAATAATTATCAAAATGTACTGTACTTCACTGTGCAAAAGCCAAAATGGCAACTGTGACAATATCAGCTGCCATTACCACTTGGTATGACCAATAATATTGTCATCATGGTTGGGCTCTTGGCCTTGCTACACGTTGATAATATTAGTAGTAACAAAAAGCAAATGGTACTACCCACCACCCACCACGTAGACTCCCCCTTACATCTCTCACTCCTTCAACCTGCTACTTTACCCTTTCACTGGACAATCCAAGTTCATTAAATATTACATTAATTTTAATGCTGAACAAAAATGTTTAACAACTTTTAAGTGTTCCAATTCACATTGCAACCACTGGAGATCAATCAATTTTCCACAAAATGGCTCTCAACTATATTGCTTTTAAATTGCTAGAGCCCGGGATAATGAACAAACACATTATACACACTTTGCTAGCTTGAGGGCACAAAGTGAAAGAGGGTCATAACTGGGCACCAAGCAGGTAGCAATCTAGGAGAGGAGCTGTAAGGGGGATGGTGGAAGTGGCAGCAGTGTTAATCGTGCAGTACCATACCTCCCGCAGGTGAGGCCCCATAGGCAGCGGTTAGCGGCGACGAGAGTCCATGCATTGCAGCAAACGGGGAGGCTAGCACACCGGGGGCACCTACAATATTGATAGCACACCCTGAGGCTGGGTCCACGAGCCCCCACCACACACACACCCTCTGGCTAGGGAAAGCAGTCTCTACTTCCAATCCAAAAGGAATGTACTGGACCCACTATCAAATGAATAAGAAAGCAAAGACTTTTAAACCTGAGGGTATATGAAGTTGTACAAATCCCAGTAAGAAATACAGCCTTTAAAAAAGCACTGTATTATCAATGGTGTTTATCATATTACCCATCAAATTTACAAACCTTTTTTTTTTCATTCATTTAACTAGTGTCACCTCAAAGACTACACTAGGAGACTTTGAGTGGGAGCAGAGACTGTTATTCCCATCAAGACCCCTAACTAACACAACAACAGCGCACAGCTAGTATCAACATGCCCACATACACCCACCGAGAACTATACTGTACTTATAAAAGAACTAACACCCTCTGTGAAATCTACTTGGCTGAAATGTCTACATTTGGATTAGTGCAAATAAAAGCTTTTAATTCTGACTGCTTTGGTGGATCCCAACAGCTACAACTCTTAATTAGAAAAGCATAGCTTCCAACCCTACTAGAGCTGTGGGACTAGTATGAGGGCGAGTGTGTGCCAGTGTGTGTTAGACAATGGTGGTCACGTGCACTCGGGCCGTGTGTGGCAGAGGTGCTGCTACGTACGGACATCACGGGGTTCTCCCTTCCTCGCCACAAAACTCAATAAAAACCAGCACATAATAT